>CM035411.1:143456532-144669032 GCA_020310875.1 Ceratopteris richardii | reverse complement strand
TTTCGGTTTATTTCATCAAAAACAAATCAGATGTGTTTACATGTTTCAAAGCATTCAAGGCAATGGTAGAGAAGGAAACAGGTACATCTATTAAGAAGCTAAGGTCCGATGGAGGGGGAGAATATTTCTCCAATGAGTTTTCTGATTTTTTAATGGATCAAGGCATCAAGAGGCAAGTGACATGCAGGTACACACCCTAACAAAATGGAATAGCAGAGAGAAAGAATAGATACATTGCCAAGATCGCTAGAGTAATGCTTAATGAGATGAATGTACCTAACATGTTTTGGAGTGATGCAGCAAATACCGCCGTGTATTTTATGAATAGGGCTCCTACCTCAAGGATCCATGGCTTGACACCGTATCAAGCCTATTATGGTAAGAAACCTGATCTTTCCCACTTGAAGATATTTGGATGTACTTGTTATGTACATGTACTTGTGACTTGAGGCACAAGCTACAACCAAAGGCAAAAAAGTGTGTGTTTCTAGGATATTCAAATGATCATAAAGGTTACAGGTGCTTCAACCCAAACACAAAGGACTTGAGGATATCAAGGGATGTAGCATTTGATGAGCTACTCCCTTGGTATAAGAAGTATGACTGTATGCAGGACTATGAAGAAGAAAAGCATGGACATGATGAAGAAGGAATCGACCTAGAGCTAAGCGGCCCAAGGTGTTCCATCAATGAAGATAGTTCAAGCATGAACTCACCATGGAGGGGGAGATCTTCATCAAGCTATGAAGCAAAATCAATCAAAAAAGGAAAAGCAACATTGGTGGAGTTGGATGAAGAAGGTAATGAAGTTGAAGATGATGAAGGACACATGATGGAGAAAGAAGCCACGTCAAAGAAAGAGATCAAGTTCCCAAGGCAAAGGAGGTTTATTCCTCCGAAAGGTGAAGAAAGGAAGTCTTCTAGAGTTAAGTATCCAACTCAAAGGTTTACTTATGATTCATACATGGCAACACATTATGCATATATGAACAAAGTATTAGAAGATCATGAGCCCGATTGCTATGAAGATGCAAGCAGGTACACCAAATGGAAAGAGGCAATGCAAGAAGAGATCGACGCACTTGAGCAAAATCAAACATGGACTCTAGTGCCCAAGAAGGAGAACATGAAGGTAATAGGTAATAAGTGGGTGTATAAAGTAAAGAGGAATTCAGATGGATCTATTTCTAGGTTCAAAGCAAGATTGGTGGCCAAGGGTTTTGCACAAACCTATGGAGTGGACTTTGAAGAGACATTCAGCCCCATGGCAAAGATGAGCACCATTAGGACACTCATTGCAATGGCTGCTAGCAAAGGATGGAAGCTTTTCCAATTGGATATCAAGAATGCCTTTCTCAATGGAGACTTGGAAGAAGAGGTATACATGGAGCAACCACTAGGTTTTGTTCATAAAGAATTTCCACATCATGTTTGTAGGTTGAAGAAGGCACTTTATGGCCTAAAGCAAGTTCCAAGGGCTTGGAACCAAAGATTGGTGGACTATTTGATCAAATGTGGTTACAATCAATGCAAGGCGGATCCATCTCTCTTCATCAAACAAAGAGGAGAACTTGTAGTCTACATGTGTGTGTATGTAGATGATCTTATCATTACAGGTAATGATACAAAGGGCATTGAGGAGATCAAGGCAAAGCTTGGAAAGGAGTTTAGGATCTCTGATCTAGGAGATCTTAGGTATTTTCTTGGCATTGAAGTTGTATACAAAGAAGAAGGTATTATGCTCATACAAAGGAAGTATATTCTAGACCTACTTGAGAGGTTTGGGATGCTACATTGCAAGCCTATTTCAAATCCCATGGAAGTTAATGTAAAGCTAAGCTCCATTGATGGAGAGCCATTAGAGGATGTAACTTTGTATCGATCTATTGTAGGCTCTTTCAATTATGCCACAATAACTAGGCCCGACATAGCATATGGAGTTGGAGTGTTATCACAATTTATGCATAGTCCAAGGACTACACACTTGCAAGTTGCAAGAAGAATGTTACAATATCTCAAGGCCACTATAAATGAAGGATTGTTCTATTTATTTGATGATGATATGCAGGTCAAAGCTTATTCTGATGCCGATTGGGCCGGTTCGAAGGAGGATAGAAGAAGTACAAGTGGTTACCTAGTCATGCTAGGTAGCAAGATCATCTCATGGATTTCAAAGAAGCAACCCACAATGGCATTATCTTCCATCGAGGCTGAGTATAGAGTTTTGGCTCAAGTCACATGTGAGCTAATGTGGATTAAGAAGTTATTTATCAAGCTTAATTTTCAAGTTGACACATATCCAATTTTTCGTGACAACATGAGTAGCATTCATCTGGCATCGAATCCTGTCTATCATGCTAGAACCAAGCATATTGAAGTGCAGTATCACTTCATAAGGGAAAAGGTGATATCTAAGGACGTTTCAGTACATCATATTGGTACCAAGGATCAAGTTGCCGACATGTTTACAAAGGCTTTGGATGGGATGAAGATTTTCAAATTCAACCAATGCATCAACATGAAGGAGCTTGGATGAGGACGAAGAATTGAAGCTTGAGGGGGAGTGTTAAAAGTCAAGCTTCAAGCTAAAAATTCGTGGCGAATCTTTTATGGACATGTGGAGCAATCAAAGGAAGCCAAACGCCATGAGATTCCATCAAGAAAAGTCACTCAACCACTCCCCAAGTCATCTCAACTAAGTCCTCCAAGTTAGGAGGCTGATTTGGAAAGATAGTTCCTAGATTTTAGGGGCACACTTCTCACTATAAAAGGAGCATGTATCCCGAATTCTTTTGGGCCATCTTCTTGGAGTTTTAGCTCATTTAAAGTGAGCACTAAGTGCTGGAGTTGTGATAAGCAAGCCCCTTGCTTGCTTGTTTGTTTTCTTTTAGTAGGCATATCTATGTGTGTGCGCACGCAGTGTTGCAACTCTCTACCCCTGAGTTGTTAGCATTGGTTCTCCCTCATATTGTATCCATTTGATGTAATTCTTATCTCATTGGATAGCTATTAGAGTCTAGTTTATGCTCACAGATTCTCTGGAGCATTCTCTGAGTAATATGAAAGCAACATTCATTTTAGTGAAGTTGTGTGATTGATATCTCTCTTGGTGTGTAGGCTCTGTTGGAAATATTTTGCTCTTTGTTGTAAGGGCTAGTTCTCCCTTTCTATGTATCCATTTGCTATAATTTTGGTGTCATTGGGTAGCTTTTAGAGTTCTCTAAAGTTGACCCAAGTTTGAGTATCATTCTCTGTATACTCTCTGAGAAAAGATTGCTGGCGTGAAGTGAGGTATCTGCTTGACTGGCAGTTGTGAGCATTCAACTAGCTCATGTTGTAGACATTGTTTCTCTTTGTGTAAGCATCCATTTGAAGTGAATTTTTTTTTTGTTTGAAAGCTCGTGGTGTCTACTACAGGTATACAAAAGCTCACTGGATTTCTGTGCATAAGCTCGGAGTAAGAGCACTTTTGGTGTGCAGAGATCAAGGAAGGATACCTGTGGAGGTCATTCGCACGTCATCGTTGCTTAGGGGTTGAGATACTTCCCCCATCACACCTACTAGAGAGATGTCTCTTCTCCCAACCTTATGCCTCTACATATAGCTACTCGAGTCAATGAGGATGGTAATATGTATAAAGATACATAAACATCATGTAGATACATATACATAAATATAAAATGATGGAGTAGATACATATGCATTACACATACATGCCTATATGCAGACATGTATACATATACATGCATACATACTTACATGTACACATTTACACATATACACATGTGCATATATACAACTTGTATATATTACATAAATGCATATGCATACATACATGTGTGCATACTAACATATGTATACATATTTCACACACATGCACGCACATACATATACATGAAACACACATATGTGCATACGAACACATGTATACATATAATACACATGAACACACACACTAATACACATGAATACACACACATATGCATACATACATGACAAAAATTTGCTCCTCAAAAATAAAGCTATTTATAAAATTTTAGGCATACCCGTGAGCTTCATGTTCTTACTTAAAAGAACATGATTTCATCTCTCTAGTAGGATTCACTGATATTCTAGTTGAATAAAGAAGAATATATTATCTGATATCCATTCAAATGATTCAAGTTATCATTTGATAACTATAGTAGGATTTACTATCTAATCTACTCATATGTTTTCATGATTGCCATCATTTTGGTAAGACATCAATATAGTCTCATCTTCATTATATTGCTTTCATTTATTTCTTCTATTGTTCAATTTGTGTTCTCATGAATGAAATCATCTATTGATAGACTAACATCGATTTTTGGTAATTCCTCTTCATCATAAGTAGAATCAGCATGTAGAGTATTATCCTATTCATCAAGAATATTAGTATCACTGTCATGTACAATGATTCGAATTTCTTTCAGATGTTGATGTATCAGTATCTGATGGTGAATCATCAGGAGGACTTTCTTCAATCTCTGTAATAATAAACTATTCAAACAATGACCTACCTTTAGGTTGAACATGAATGACTTTCCACCAAGGATGAGCATCAAGGTTTTTATTAAAAAAAATGCTTGTTCAATATGCCTAGGAAGAATATATGGTTCTCTAGTAGATCACATTACCTTGGAAGAATCAATTGACCAAAACCTAGATATTTCCTTTCTCAATGTGGAATTACTACCTTTATACTCGACTGAAAACCAGTCAACCTTCAAAATGACCTATCAAAATATATAAAAACAAAAAACCATTATTAGGTGCTTAAAAAAATAATAAACTCTATGATAAAAAATATAAACTTTTTTCTACCTGTTTGAATGTACCAAATGATATTTCATAGATACCAACAATAGCTCCCACGTAGCCAAGTTTTCCATCTATAAGGTTCGTGTCTTTTGAGCTAGCACGTGATAGTTTCTTGAAAAGCAACAATGGTAGAATCCTTTGTTTTACGTAAAGAATCAATAGCTTTGATTCTAATGTGCTGTCCAAAAGCCCACATATTAGTGAACATTCGAGCTTGCAAAAGAAATTAAATTAATAAAGACAAATTAATATACGTATATGAAAAAAACAGAATATTATTAAAATAAAATTAGCTTTCATTCACAACCTATAATTAACTCTCTGCTCATCTGAGACTTCTTCATTATTTGCATTTTTCGTTGCAAACGAGTATATATCCAATCCATAAAAGAAGATGTATTTGTAATCTCATTATTATCGAGATTACGTCTATGTCTTTTGTTTCTTCGTCTTTTACTTAAGAGATTTTTAAGTTCCTATTTGTACTCGCTAACGAATGCTTGCATGTATTCACTATTATATGCTACAAAAGTAGAAACATTATTTTTTTCTTGAAATGTAAATAGAAATCAAACTCCCTTACTTGATAATACCTTGTCTATTATTTTTGAAGAAGACTCATTGGTCCATGCACGTGGAGCTTCTTCATGAACTCTTTCAAGGTACTCACTAACATAGTACATGCACTCCTCAAGCATCCAACCCTTTGCCATGGATCCTTCTGATTTTGCTCTTTGCCACACATAACCTTTTAATATTCCCATAAATCGCTCAACCCAAAACATCCATCGAGTGTTGCCAACACCTGCAATCTCTATTTCATCTACAAGATGGACTAATAAATGAACTTGAATATCAAAAAATGAAGTAGGAAGCTCTTTCTCCATCAAACATAGTAGCTCCTTGCATTCACATTTCTTTTGTGGGATTGAGTTTTTTTCAATCTTTTTTTATGTAATCCACATATACACATCATTAAAAAATTATAAAGAAATAATTCAAAAATAAAAGATATCAAATATTCATATATATCAAATATAAATGTATCATAATTACCTTATAAGCAATTGAAGACGATAGATCACATCTCATACTCCTTTTGTTGTACATCCATTGATAACCAAAGGTAAAATGTGCTTCAAAAAGTTATGCCAATCATGGGTCTTTAACCTAGATAAACTCTTATCACCCATAGTAAACATGTTCTGGAAAGATGTTCCATATCATGTAGGAGTCCGAATCAATTGAATCCTATAGTTGATAGTTTGTACCTCTTTTGTCGTAAGTACCCAAGGAGCAAGTGCATAAGTCCTGTCGATGTCTAGGGCAATAACTTTGGTTTTGAGTTTTGGTCCTTCAAATCATTCCTTGATGCTATGGTGTCTTTTAATCCAAGAAGATGATGCCATAATGAGTAACCAATATTCTTGAATAGATGCATAGGATCAAGAAGATTTGAATAGATGCATAGGATCAAGAAGATGACAGAGCTTTAACCCTTTCCAATGCTCCAAAGAATACCATATTGATATATTCTCTACGAAAGCCAATTTTCCTTTACCTCTCTTCACATTCTCATTATCTTCATCATCAAAATAAAGATTTCTGATTCTCGATCTATCTGAGATCCATCTGTCCATTTTCGATACCAATCCATAGGCATCATTGGTTTCTATTTCAAGCTTTCCATTAAAATGTATCGCTTCTCTTTTACATCTTAATGGATGATCATCAAGCAAGAATTGTTGATGTCGAAGATAAATATTTTTGTTGAGATTCTTACTATAAATTGATCTTAACCAATCACCACAATATGGCCAAGCTTTATAACCCTTAGTAGATATTCCTGCATCATGGAAATGATAAAAATATGATTAGATTAACTCACATTTATTTCTATGCATATTAAATAAAAGAATTACATCAATATTTGAACAAACACCATATCCTGGAAAATTGTGAATACTCCAAGCAACAATACCATGAACCGTAATATATCTTTCATTGATGCTTTTTGATACATCAATTACATTAATGCCTCTCCATAACTCTTGGATATCATCAATGAGAGGAGCAAGATATATATTCATATCTTTAACTTGTCTTTTTCCTGGGATTAAAAGTGAAAGCATTAAATGTCCCTTTTTAATGCTAAGATATGGCGGAAGATTGTAGTTCATGACTACCACTGGCCATGTTGATCATTTACTAGATTTCATGGAGAATGGATTCACCCCATCTAATGCAACTCCTAACTTTAGATTGTGTGGTTTTTGTGCAAAATCAGGCCATGTAGAATCAATATGCTGAAAAGCTGCACAATCTCTTGGAATCTGATTATTCCATCTGTACTTTCATGGTCATGTCCCCATGTCAAAAGCTTTGATAATGTATAATCCGTGGAGCCAATGGAAAATGTCTCAATACCTTTTTTGGTATTTTACCTTCTTCGTCCTTATATCGACGAGATTGACATTTTGGACATGTCAAAGAGTCTACATATTCACCTCTATATAAAATATAATCATTAGGACATGCATGTATACATTGATAATCTATACCAAGATTGTTGATTATCTTCTTCATTTCATCATATGAGGTAGGAAGAATAGTCTGACTTGGTAAAAACTTTTCAAATAATAACCTGTAAGCTCATGAAAAAAAGACATATTAATAAATATATATATATATATATATATATATATATATATATATGTGTGTGTGTGTGTGTGTATGCATATGTGTATGTATATGTGTATGCTTATGCATATGTGTATGTGGATATGTATATGCATGTGCATGCATATACATATGCATATGTGTATATGTATGTATGTGTTTATATGTTATTTATGTGTGTACTATATGTTATTTATAAGTGTATATATATGTATGTATACATATGCATATGTGTATGCATATATGTATGTATGTGTATGTGTGTATATATCTGTATGTATGTATGTATGTATGTATGTATGTATGTATGTATGTGTATGTATGTATGTATGAATGTGTATGTATGTATGTATGTGTATGTATGTATGTGTATGTATGCATGTGTAACTATGTATATTTGATTTCTTTTTTATTTTTCTTTTTGTTTATTGTGGTGTGTAGACTTTCATATAGATATGTAGACTACTGAATTGTTTAGTTGTCTCCCATTTTATAGTCAATCAATTACCTACCTTGCTAACTAAGTTTTACATATTTGTTTACAAATATTAGATGGACTAGAATAGGAGAAGCAGATGTTTCAGGAAGATTCTAAGGGTTGGGTGGACAATTGTTTGTGCATATGCATGTGTATGTGTAAGTGTATATGCACATGTATGTGTGTGTATATATGTGTGTGTATGTGCATGTGTATATGTGTATATGTGTGAAGGTGCATCTTCATGTATAAGTGTATATATGCATATCAATAAGTGTGAGTATGCTAATGAATTAAAATAACACAATTCAAATGATATACAAAGAATGGAAACTATACTTACAATAGTTGGCCATATTTTTTGCTTGGTTAACTTCTTGAATAACCTCGAATAAAGAGAGAGAGAGAGAGAGAGAGAGAGAAAGAGAGATAATTCAAAGAGAGAAAGAGGTAGAAAAGAGAGAAACAAAGAGAGAGAGAGCAACAATAAGATAGAGATTGGACAAAACAAGAATTCAACAAGTGATTGTTTTAGCTTGTAAGCATAGTGCAATTGTGAACGTTGGAGAGCTCTTCGATTATATGCATGTAGATGCCAATCAAAGAGCCTCCAACATTTTTATTTTTTTGTCAAAAACCATCATGTAACTGATGCTAAACCATCATATGTCCATCTCCAAATAGCATTGCATAAGCAACACTGATCATCGTTGTTTATGTGATGCAATTTAACGTCAGTTATGTGACACTTTTTTATATTGTTGCTTTAGCGACACTTAATGTAACCATCGCAATGCGCGTCGCTCCACACGTCGCTAAGAACAACAAAGTTTTCTTTGTTTAACAGACGTTCCATGCTTGTTACGATGCTTTATGCAATTATATAGCGATGAAATTGTGTCGCATTAATCATCACTATAAGCCTGCATTCCTTGTAGTGAAGTAAGCACATAGAAGTGCATTATCATTATGTTCGAGAAAAAGTTCTCAGCAAGGATGTGGATATAAAGTTCATTAGAACTAATAACTAGGTTGCGGACATGTTTATGAAGTCCTTAGATGCCTCTAAACTAAAGAGGCTCAAGGATGAAATCAATTTGTAGGATATGGCTGAAGGTGCAAGCTCACATGTGAGCTTGAAGGGGAGTGTTAAAAAATAAAGAAGCAAGGTCGTATATATTTTGAAAAAAGGATTTTCTTCAAATAGAAGGAAAATATAAAAATGAAAAATGGAACCATTTATTTCAGCAAGTAGTGGATGCCAAAAGAGAATCTATCAAAAGAGAATCAATCTAAAAACTAAAACTAACATGAAGAGTGGGTGCTCAAAGAAGTAGAGGAGTTATGGAGAAGAGCTCACGAAGTCATCATGAGAGCTCCTGGTCACTTGGCTACAATAGAGGCAAAGGAGGACACTCAAGTACAGATGAAGAAGGCATTGAAGCCCCCCTGTAGGTAGTTCATTTGTTTCTAGTCATTTCGTTTTCTTCAGTCTCATAAACTATGTCCAACCGCTCACCAATTTCTGGGTAGCCTGATTGTGAGAGTCATATCTCTCAATCTATGTATTCATTTTTAGAGTTTAAATATTCATTAGAAAGCTTATTTCATGTACTTCCTTTATTTATAAAATAATTTTGTCAAGCTCTATGAATTAGTTAGTTTCTAGCAAAGTCCAATTTTCAGCCTAATTGAGTGGTCATGTAGCCTGTTTTGAGGCAAAGAGTTGCCAAACCAAAACTACTCCAAATTGAGTGTTTGATAGCTCATTTGAAAGCTACTAGTGTCTAGTTTCAGTACCAAAGTCTCAAGTTCATTATGTTCATTAGATTCAGTTGTAGGTAAAAGTCTTGATCCTGCGAAGGTCTTCTAGACTTTTCGATGTGCATAGGAGAGGAATTCTCCAACATGTTGCACAAGTTTGACATATATTATGTAGTTTTCTAGTTCAATGGGTTTATGCATAGTCCTCGAACTAAGCATTGGCAAACAGTAAAACATGTTTTTAGATTTATCAATATCACTTTGAATTTGGGTACCTTTTATGGTAAAGATGCTCATGCACATTTTTATGATTTTCTAGATAATGATTGCATTGGTCCTTATGATATATGAGTGTCCAATAGTGGTAATTGCTTTTTCCTTGGTGGATCACACATATCTTCATTGAGTAAGTAGTAATCTATTATGGTCGTATTGAGTTGTGAATATGATTATAGGCCTATATTCACAACCACAATGGAATGTATGTGGTTGAGATTGTGAAGAGATGGATAGGTATGTGCTTGAAGATGAAGAGGTGTTGCAAAATCCTTGATCTACACCAGCCAAATGAACTCCAGGAGTATATGGTGGGCCCTTTTAGCTTGCCAATGGATGTATTAGACACCCTATGTAGCTTGGAAGATCACTCACAAAAAGATAGATCAAAATAGATAAGTTGGAGTTAGCTCAGAGGTGAAGAACTTGCTATCTTGGTCCATACACATGTCCAGTGTTTTTCATACTTCTCTGAGCACAGTAGCAATTAACTTAATTCCTCTTCAGGAAGTCTAGTTAACTTAAAGAGCTAACTTTCAAGAGTAATCTCATCAAAAATAATGAACCACACACTGAGAATGATGTTTAGCAAGTGATGACATCATCCCGATTTTCATGAGCTGCTACAGTTTGAGACCAGTGAGTAGAAAAAATGAACATAACTCTAGATTTAAGAATTCAATGATTAGGAAAATTTGTATGCTTATACTAGACAGTATGCTGAATCCAAAACGCTTTAAATCATGGAATTTGGATAAGTACACACTGAGAAACAGCTCTGACAAGATGAGTGAAAAAGTCGGGTACCTGACAGAGAAGTGAAAATGACAGACAGGGTTGACTTCAACTGAACATAACTGAAGATTGCAATACCCAAATGAAATGAAACTTGATGAGCATATAGTAGACTTATAGAGCTAACCTTACCAAGTTAAATCGGTGAAAATGATGCACCAAGCTCAGAGACACCATCTCTATAATCTAATTGAGAAAACTAAGAGATATGGCAATGAGTAGTACACTTCACAAGAACATGGAACTATGAACTCAACTGATCATAAAAATGAAAGTATATTGCTTGTACAATACAATGGACTTACTGATACATATGTTTGCCTTGGAATCACACCTTGATATGGCATAAAGCTGAGCTCTTGGAGGTCTTCACATAGGTCTCTCTAACCACGACTAAAGCTGCCATGTATTTATAGTTGAGTTTGGAAGGCTAACTTCCCTCAATCACTCTCCAATCAATTAGTGATTGATTTGATTCTCTACCTACCACAAATCATGAATTCATGGCTCCTCTTTCCCTTTTTGATCAAGTGCACTCAACCACTTAAGATTCTCTCACTTTTACATTAAGTAAACTCTTCAAAAGTTACAAGAGGTAGTTCACAAGTGAACTTTGCATAGTCTTCATTTTAAAGCTTCTTCTATGACTTTGTGGGACTCAAGCCAATACTTAGGCTTGTCATAGACTTGCTCCAACAGCTCCCCCTCAAGCCAAGTATGCTTGAGGTCTTCAATCTTCCAAGATTACCTGTAAACCGATCATAGCCTTGAAATTGCAAAGCTTTGTACCATCCAATGCTTTGGTTAGAATATCTGCACATTGTTGATGAGTGGACACATATGATATTTGAATCTCTTTGCTTAGATCCTTCTCTCGTACATAGTGATAATGAAATTCAATATGTTTAGTCCTTGCATGAAAAATAGGATTAGCAGCCAAATGAATAGAACTCATATTGTCACCATAAATAGTTGGAGTTCCAAACTCCAATCCAAGATCTTTGAATAATGTCTTCATCCACATAGCTTCCTGAGTAGCTATGGCAAGACCTCTATATTCAGCTTCAGTAGAAGAGAGAGCAAGTGTGGGTTGCTTCTTGGATGACCATGAAATAAGCTTTGAACCTACAAAGGTAAGATAACCTGAAGTGCTCCTTCTATCTTCTTTGGATCCAGCCCAATCTGCATCAGAAAATAGCTTCAAACCTAAATCAGATACATAAGGATAATAAAGTCCTTCATTTATGGTTCCTTTGAGATACTTGAGAATCCTTTTGGCAGCATCCATATGTGGTTTCCTTGGTGTGTGCATAAATTGACTTAGCACACTCACACTGTAACATATATCTACTCTTGTCAATGTTGCATAGTTGAGACTACCCACTAGACTTTGATATGATGTGATGTCCTCTATGAGTTCACCTTCATGTGAGCTCAATTTGTGATTGATCTCCATTGGAGTACCTGCAATCTTACAATCTTGCATCTTGAATTTTGCCAACATGTCCTTAATGTACTTTCTTTGAGTGAGAAACAAACCATGATCTTCGTAGACAACTTCCAAACCTAGGAAGTAGGTAAGTGAACCCAAATCACTTATCTTGAACTCTTCTCGCATATGATCTTTGATCTTCTTCATACCATCTGCATCATTTCCTGTCAATATAATATCATCTACATATACACATAAGTAGATGATCTCAGAATTACTCTTTTTAATAAAGAGTGAAGAATCTGCCTTGCTTGGTTGAAAGCCTTTGTCCTGCAAGAATGAAACAAGCCTGAAATTCCAAGCTCTTGGAGCTTGCTTGAGACCATACAATGCTTTGTTAAGTTTACACACATAATTAGGATAAACTGGACTCTCAAAACCAGGTGGTTGTGCCATATATACCTCTTCTGTTATCGAACCATTCAAGAATGCATTCTTTACATCTAGTTGAAGTATCTTCCAATTCTTGGAAGAAGCAATACTAAGCAAAACCCTAATAGTAGGCATCTTTGCCATAGCAGAGAAGGTCTCCTCATAATCAATTCCCTGAGATTGTGCAAAGCCTTTTGCTACAAGCCTTGCCTTATACCTGTTAATGGAACCATCAGAATTCTTCTTGAGTTTATAGACCCATCTTGAGCCTATTACCTTCATGGATGAAGTCTTGGGCACCAAATCCCAAGTGTTGTTTTCCTCAAGTGCTTCAATCTCTTCCTTCATTGCATGCTTCCATTCTGTTTTTGCTTTGGCCTCTTCAAAGGATGATGGCTCCTCTTGATTTATGTCATGTGCTATGTAGATAGAATGTTTAGTTACTAATGAGGTGTCAAACCCATATCTTTCTGGTTTTTTCTTTTACCTCATAGATCTTCTTAGGCCATGATGTGATGAGTCTGCCTCATGTCCAAGTTCCTGCAAGTTTGCTTTACCTTTAGACTTCCTTGCTTTGATCTTTTCCATCTGAGATTTGTCATCATCTTTTGAGGTGTCTTGTTCTTCAATCTTTGGTTGTTCTCTACCAAGCTTTGGAAAATCTTCTTCAAGATCATATGGTAAATTGACCTTCCTGTATGAATCTTCATACCATGAATTGTTTTCATCAAAAACTACATCTCTGCTTACCAAGAATCGTTTGTTGGTAGGGTTGTATAACATGTAACCCTTTTGATTGTTGTCATACCCAATAAATACACACCTTTCTGCCTTTGGATCCATCTTGCCTCTAACCTGTGAAGGAACATGAGCAAAATCAATACATCCAAAAATTTTACAATGATCTAAGCTTAGTCTTCTTCCATTCCAAGCTTCATATGGAGTCATCCCATCAAGGGATGTTGAAGGCAACCTGTTAATCAAGTTAGTGGCTGTAGATACAGCCTCAACCCATAGATAATTAGGCAAATGCTTTTCATTTAACATGGACCTTGCAGCTTCAACAATTGTCCTATTCCTCCTTTCCTCCACTCCATTTTGCTCAGGAGTGTACCTTGTAGTTACCTCTCTTTTGATTCCTCTTTCTTGAAGAAAAGAATCAAACTCATGGGAGAAGTATTCTCCCCCTCCATCTGACCTTAGCCTTTTTAGTGATTTACCTGTTTGATTCTCCACAAGAGCCAAATATCTTTTGAAACATGAAAAAACTTCATCTTTGTGTTTCATAAAGAATAGGATAGTCCATCTGCTGCAATCATCAATAAAGGAGACATAATAGCTTGATCCAGATATTGAAGCTTCCTTGCTAGGTCCCCATACATCTGTATGAACCAACTCCAAGAGATCTCCATGCATATAACCTTTCTTCATGAATGGTAACCTGTGAGACTTTCCAAATTGACATGCTCTACACTTCTAAATCATATGTTGTTTTGACAAATTAGGGAGTCCAAGTACACTTTGGTCCCTGCAAATTTGCTTTAATGACCTTTCACCAATATGTGCTAACCTTTTGTGCCATACTTCCAATTCTGTGAGTGTCTGACTACCATAATTAAAGAGAGCAATGTTTTTAGTGTCTTGTAATTCAAATGTGAACAATCTACCTGCCTTTTCACCTTTTGCAATTCTTCTGAATCCTTGACTTGGATCTTCAACAAATGCTCCTGCTTTTGTGAACCTCACTTGCAACCCTTTCTCTACTATCTGCCCAACACTTATCAAATTCTTTGTAATGGTAGGGACATAAAGTACCTTACTGAGTAGGTTGATTTTTCCATCAGGTGCTTTGACATTGCCTATTTTCTCCACAAGATGTCTTGTATCATCCCTTCGGCCCTACAAATAAAAGTGTGAAAACGAACAAAGAAGAAGTAGTGAGATCACAACAATATCAAATATTGGCAGGAAGCATGTACAAACAAGATACAGAGGGAGTGTTAGCTTGCTGTGTCGAGGATGACGAACACACTAGTTGGTTGCAACAAGCCCATGAGGGACTGCTAGCAAATCACTACTCTAAACAAAGAACATTGCAGAATTTAAAACGTTTAGGAGTGTATTGGCCTAGCATGGACAAAGAAATACATGAGTGGATTAAGAATTGTCCACTGTGTCAGGAGAGACCCCCAGTGGAGCATGGTACCCTTTATCATGTGTCACTAATTCCAGACTGGAGTGCTCCATTGGTAGAATTCATGAGATCGGGAACATTACCCAATGAGGTTAGTCTAGCAAGAAAACGGAGCATGGAGCAAGAGGCTCAAGACTACACCTTAGTAGGAGATAACCTATATCAAAGAGGCAAGGATGGATACCTAAGACTGTGTGTTCATGAATCAGACTATTTGAAAGTCTTAGAAATTGCACACAGTGGGGTGGCAGGTGGACACTTTGGACCTGACAGAGTAATTAAGATCATTCTATTCTCAGGACTTTGGTGGCCAACTCTTCATATGGATGCACATACCTATGCGAAGAAATGTGACACATGTCAACGAGCACAGTATCCGATCAGAAAAGATGAGATGCCTTTGAGGCCAATGATGGGAGGAAGCGCATTCTCGAAGTGGGGTATAGACTTTGTTGGTCCTATTAGCCCCCCAGCTAGAAACTCCCATGTGGAATACATTACTGTAGCCACTGATTACCTTACCAAGTGGGTAGAAGTAAAAGCCACAACCAAGAATGATGCTCAAACAACGGCTAAGTTCTTATTCGAAAACGTGTTCACTAGATATGGGTTACCAATAGAGTTGGTTAGTGATAGAGGCACACACTTCTTGAATGAAGTCATTGAAAATCTCCTTCAAGAATTCATGGTGATACACAAGAAGTCTGCCCCTTATCATCCACAAGCCAATGGACAAGTCGAGAGCACGAATAAGATCCTATGTAACATATTGACAAAACTCGTAAATAATAAACGCTCTGATTGGGACAAACAACTTCATCATGTTGTTTGGGCATACCGAGTTGCCTACAAAACGGTAATCAATGCCACCCCATTTCAGATGGTCTTTGGATAGAATGTTGTACTACCATTGGATTTCCTAATCCCAACCTTGAAAGTAGCACAAGAATATGAGTGGAATGGACATGAATTGTCCTCTAGGATCTTTGATCTAGAATTCTTAGGTGAGACGAGGCTACGAGCGGCAACAGGCATTTATGTTGCAAAGAAAAGGCAAAAGGCATACTTTGATGCCCATATAAAGGATAAAGGATTGAAAGAAGGAGATCTGGTGCTGGTTTATACGCTAAAGCAACATGCCTGCAAATTGGAGAAACGAGGATATGGACCCATGATCATTAATAGAATTTCCACTAGTGGTGTAGTTCAATTGGCCACTTTAGAAGGTGATATCTTGCTGAACTATATAAGTGGTTGTCGAGTCAAGTTATATCAAGAACCTCTTATAGAGGAAATGCTAATGAGACTCAACACTGCTAAGAAGCAAAAAGAAGAGGAGTTAAGGGTTAGAGAAGAAGCACAAGCAGAGGCTAGAGAGCGCATCAGAAGAAATAAGTTACGACGACTAGGCCTAGATGTCAACACAAAAGCTCCAAAATATCACATGGACATGTGCCAAAAATCAGACCTAAATACTTCTCGAATAATTGACCGACGCCCCTTTGTGACCATAGAGGTAAGACAAGGAAAGAGTGTAAGGACTGTGAGAGCATTGGTTGACTCACGTGCAGCAACTAGTGCAGTTAGACTTTCATACTGCCAAGACCTGCAAGTGGACATCAAGCCCATAGAAGCATATCTCATAGGATTGGGAGGTGTGGAAACCCCTTGTTTGGGCGAGGTGGAACTTCCCATCTACCTTCAAGATGTTCCAATAAAATTCAAAATGCTAGTGTGTCACGATGCGGACCTTACAGAGCCACTTGTCCTAGGTTAAGATTGGATTTATGACCATGTAGTCAACTTGAACCTCAGAAGTCGACTTCTTCAAGTTTGGGTATATGAACAATGCATTACATTAGAATTAGACAACTGCATACTCACCGATCATGGCACCACACACTCTCTCAGTTCCTCTAAGACCAATCTTCATGAACAAGATGTTGTGTGTGTCAAAAGCCCTATGACCTAGAAGGACTCGATCACGAAAGAACAGACTCAAAGGAAAGTTGACTCCTCTTGTCTGAAGACTAATGTCGTCACAACCAATCAACCAAAAAGGCAAGTAAATCAGCACGTGACAACCACTATACCAAATCGACTAAGAGAAATCAAGAACAAAGTAGCTCCGAGCATGAAGCACATTTGGGTATGGAAAAGAGAGCAACCACCAGCCTTGCCAACACGATTTCCACTCAGGCAAGCCAACCATGTAAAGACAAGAAACAAGCAACTAGGCCCGCCTCCACCAAAAGATCTCCGACAAATCTGGGTGCCTAAGAAATTAGCTACAGCTCAACAAGGGCGATTACAGATGTGGGTACCCAAGAAGCTCTTACATACACAACAGCCTATGCTCACCACCCTGCAAAAGGTCTCAACAAAGAAGCCAAGGAGAAAAAAGGGTAAGAATAGAGCCCAAAGAACAAAAGAAGATAAACTCAATCCTGTGACAAAGGCAAGAAGACAATCATCTAGGATATGGGTTTGGAAGCCTAAGATACCCGTAGCATCCACAACACTAAAGAACCAACCACTCTGGATACAAAATTTAAGCAACCAACCAAAGATGAAGAAGTCAACAAGGACTCGTACGCAACCCAACACCGTGCTGAAATGGGTCCCAAAAATCAATTGTCCTTTTGACATCGAAGGGATACCTCAAACAAAGGCTGCATCAACATCTGCAAGAACATTGAAAGCCTCGACGTGCAGCAACCATGTGCCTTTGGCATAACCTTGTCTTTTGCACCATTCAGGTCATGCATTTCCAAAGTATGCATCAATATAGGGCCACATTACATGGTTGTGCATAGACACAATTGAGAAATCCCAGGCACATGAGACACAATTTTCACATGTAACATATTTTATTGATACTAACCTCTTTCTTCTTGTTTGATGCCATCGTGTGCACCAACCAAAAAAAAAGAGAGAGAGAAAGAAAAGAAAAGAAGAGGACTATGTGCTTGAAAATGCTCATCAGCGAACTATCAGCAAGGACATCCATCAACAAAAAAGACAAGGCAAATGGTCAATCACCGTGATGGGAGTACAATACAAAGAGATGAAGATCAACGGACCTTTCACCATGGTAAGACGTGTATGCTTTGACAACACTATAACCATGATAGATTAGGAAACCTCTTCATCAGCATACCCTTGAACACTTTGCTCAAGAACCAATCTCTTGCACCATACTTCTTGCCATGCATTTTCCAAGTACGCATACATAGGGCAACATTACAAGGACATGCACAAGGCACATATTTTGTTCAGCCCATGCACTAATGCACTTACCCATTATACATTATGGGTTACAAGTACTTGGCATGAAAACTATGGAAGTCATCTTTGGAAGACTCAGAGGACATCAAGGTGACCACAACAAGAGTAAGGAAGTCATTCACCACCACGAGTTGCTCATAATCAACATAAACCACCTCCTTTGAGCAGCTAGCAGTTTTGGAAAGCTCACAAATGCACTATCAAGATGGAATACAAGGAAGAAGTACTCAAAAAGGGACTACAACCTACGAGCACTAGCAGTGGAAAAGTGAAGCACCAAACAAAAGACCAGGCTACATTGTAAAGATGGACACTACCTCTCAACGTACTACATGGAACAACCACTACAACAAGGGTCTCTGAGGGACGACAGACTCAAGAGGGGGGGGAGTGTTGAAGCTCAAGGTCAAGGAAAAAACATGGAAGCGCATCAAGGAAGCGGACACACAAGAAGAAGGAGCATATAGGGAGCTCCAAGAAGCACATGACAAATTTTCAAAAGAAATCTCTATAAAAATAGTGATTTTTATCACTAAAAACCATTGTAAATACCATTTTCCATTTTGGTAGCTCCATTTTGTTCAAGCGGAGGAGTCTTGAAGCTTGAGGAGTATTAGAACTATCATCCAACCAATTTTCATAATTTTTAGACTCCGTTTGAGCCCCCAAATAAGCCTCGGAACCTATTTTTTAACTAGGCCGGACACTAGGTCTGGACAGGGCCAAAATCACTCAAAAAACTATAAAAAGGGCTGGAGAGCTCATTTTTGAGGGGAGCTTGTTGTAGATTTCAGCTTTGTAAGAGAACTCTTGTGTAATCGAAGCTTTCCATTGTTCCTCTCTTTGCTCTTACCTTGTGCGCGTGTGTGTGTGTGTATGTGTGTGCATGCTTGTGTGCTTTCACTCACGCACTTGTGCCATCACTTGCTCACTGTCTTCATACCGGTCCTCACGTCTCCACGGATTGACATTCATGAGGTGTATCTCCTCACGTTGGTACTCACCATTGTGCTAGAGTGACAATATATATATATAACATTATATATATTTATAACAATATATAAATATGTATATTGTGTTTTATATATATATATATATATATATATATATATATATATATATATATATATATATATATATATATATATATATATATATATATATATATATATATATATATATATATATATATATATATATATATATATCAAACACAATATATACATATATATATATATATATATATATATATATATATATATATATATATATATATATATATATATATATATATATATATATATATATATATATATATAGATAGATAGATGTTTCCATCAGGTGCTTTGACATTGCCTATTTTCTCCACAGGATGTTTTGTATCATCTCCTGTTTGTACCTCATGCTTATTCCTTGGATCTTCTAAATCTGATAGGAGTGCCACATTTCCTGCCACATGATTTGGACAACCTGAATCTATGTAGAAAACATGCTCATCAGATTTACCTTGTGGCATAGCCATGTTCATGATCAGTAATGAATCCTCTTTGTTTGAGTCTTCTGTGTAGTTATTGTAGTCTCTCCTTCCTTTGTAGCCTCCTTGATAGTTTGAATTATTGTAGTTGGTGTAGTTGCCATGATAATTGTTGAACCTTCCTCTTGAGTAGCCATAACTTCCTCTATTGTATCCTCTGCCTCTTTGATTCCTGGAATTCCTAAAGCAATTTTCAATTGTATGATTAGTTAATCCACAAATAGAGCATGAGTTGGAGTCTTGGGATCTCCCCCTGCCTTGTCTACCTCCTCTTCCTCTACCTCTGCCATGTCTTCCTCTACCTGCATAGTTAGCTTGATATGTACGTGATTCATCATCCACTTTCTTTGCCTTTCATTTGTTATCTTTGGACTTGCTTTTATTAGTGTATAAAGCTGAAGATTGATTACCTTTAGAGCTTTCTCCATTTTTGATAAGCTTTGCCTCTTGAGTAAGTAGTTGTCCAATGAGTGTATTGAAATCAGGTACATGCATGTCCATGTACAAATCCATAGCTATGGTGAATGCTTCCCACTTGTCATCTGCCTTCAAGCCATTGATGACCTGTCTTACAATTTGCTCTTCATCTATTACCTCTCCAATGCTTCCCAACTGATCCGCTATGTCCTTGAGCTTTGTGACAAAATCAGTCACATTTTGTTTGGGAGCCTTCTTGAGAGTTGTGAAATCTAGCCATAGTTGATGCTTCCTAGCTTTGGTACTTGAAGAAAAGAAAGCTTCAAGTGCATCCCACACTTCCTGAGATGTCTTACAACTCCTAATGTGAGACAACAAAAAATATGAGATAGAGTTGAGGAGATAAGACCTTGCAAGTGCATCCTTGGAGCACCATGTGCTCAATCTTTCTTGCTCTTCTTGTGTTGGTTGACTTTTGTTCCTGAAACTTGGCATAACTTCATCTCCAGCCACATAACCATATAAACTTCTACCTTGGAGATAAGCTTCCATTCTTAATGACCAAGCTGAGTAGTTACCTCTGTCCAATTTGTCAATTGATGAAGGAAATCCATCGGCCATGTTGTCCAACCTTGCTATGATACCACTGTGAAGAGATGGATAGGTATGTGCTTGAAGATGAAGAGGTGTTGCAAAATCCTTGATCTACACCAGCCAAATGAACTCCAGGAGTATATGGTGGGCCTTTTTAGCTTGCCAATGGATGTATTAGACACCCTATGTACCTTGGAAGATGACTCTCAAAAAGATAGATCAAAACAGATAAGTTGGAGTTAGCTAAAAGGTGAAAACTTGCTATTCTTGGTTCATACACCTGTCCAATGTTTTACATAATTCTCTGAGCACAGCAGCAATTAGCTTAATTCCTCTTGGGGAAGTCTAGATAACTTAAAGATCTAACTTTCAAGAGTAATCTGATAAAAAATAATGAACCACACACTGAGAATGATGTTTAGCAAGTGATGACATCATCCTGATTTTCACGGGCTGCTACAGTTTGAGACCAGTGAGCAGAAAAATGAACATAACTCAAAATGTAGGAATCCAATGATTATGAAATTTTGTATGGTTATACTAGACAGTAAGCTGAATCCCACAAGCTTTAAATCACTGAATTGGGATAAGTAACCACTGAGAAATGGCTCTGACAAGGTGAGTGCAAAAATCGGGTACCTGACAGAGAAGTGAAGATGAACAGACCCTGTTGACTTCAAATGAACATAACTGAAGATTGCAACATCCAAATGACATGAAAACTTGTGAGCATATAGTAGACTTATAGAGCTAACTTTACCAAGTTAAATCACTGAAAAGCATGCACCAAGCTCAGAGAAACCATCTCTGCAATCTGACTGAGAAAACTGAGAGATATGGTAGTGAGTAGTACACTTCACAAGAACATGGAAATATGAACCCAAATGATAATGAAAATGAAAGTATATTGCTTGTACAATACAATGGACTTACTGATACATATGTGTGCCTTGGAATCACACCTTGATATGGCATAAAGCTCAGCTCTTGGAGGTCTTCACATAGGTCTCTCTAACCACGACTAAAACTGCCATCTATTTATAGTTGAGTTTGGGAGGCTAACTTCCCTCAATCACTCTCCAATCAATCAATGATTGATTTGATTCTCTACCTACCACAAATCACAAATTCGTGGCTCCTCTTTCCATTCTTGATCAAGTGGACTCAACCACTTAAGATTCTTTCACTTTTACATTAAGTAAACTCTTCAAAAGTTACAAGAGGTAGTTCACAAGTGAACTTTACATAGTCTTCATTTTGAAGCTTCTTTTATGACTTTGTGGGAGTCAAGCCAATACTTAGGCTTTTCATAGACTTGCTCCAACATGTGTTTATGTGTATGCTTGTGTATGTTTGTGTATGTGTGTGTGTGTATGTGTGTGTCTCTATGTGTATGTGTGTGTGTGTGTCTATGTGTGTATGTTTGTGTGTCTATGTGTGTATGTGTATGTCTATGTCTATGTGTGTATATAGGTGTATATGTGTATATATGTGTGTGTATGCATGTGTATGTGTGTGTATAATTCTATGTGCATGTGTGTGTATGTGTGAAAGCCCTTTACTTGCAATTCTTCATCATATCTATAAAACAAGGCATGATTGACTCTGTGCTTCACATATCTTAACACTCGTTTGGCTGAATTTAAATGTTCACTTGTTGGAGTTTGCATAAATTGAGAAAGAACTCCAACGATATAACACAAATCGGGTCTTGTGATCATAGCATAGATCAATGAACTTATAACAATCATGTATTTAGTTACATCATGTAACTTCTCTGCATCATTTGAGCATAGCTTCACATTTATGTTCGTAGGTTTAGTGAGTGGTTTGCATTTACTCATTCCAAATCTGAAAAGGACATCCAACAGGTACTTTCTTTGCATCAAGTAGATGCCATCTTTCCCATAGACTACCGCAATGCCTAAAAAATATTTCAGCTCACCAATATCTGAAATTTTAGACTCCTTACCAAGTTTTCTTTTGATCTCTTTTATTCCTGCAACATTACTTTCTGTTATGATGAAATCATCAACATATATGCAGATGTATACATGCTCGCCTTCTTCTTTTTTCATGCAAAGAGAAGGATCTACACTAATTGCACTATACCCACACCTTGTGAGATACTCAACCAATCTTTGCTTCCAAGCACGTGGTGCTTGCTTTATCCCATACAAAGCTTTCTTCAATATGTAAACAGAATGTGGATGCTTTTTATCTTCAAATCCAATCGGTTGACTCATGTATACCTCTTGAAGTTCTCCATTGAGAAAAGCATTTTTTATGTCCAGTTGGTACAATGGTCATCTCCTTGCTGCACTCACTATAATCAAGGCTCTAATTGTTCCCATCTTTGCAACTGGGCTGAAAATCTTTTCATAGTCGATGCCATGAGTCTGCTTGAATCCGTTTGCTACTAGTCTAGCTTTATGCCTAGCTAGAGAACCATCAACATTTCTCTTTATTTTAAACACCCATTTTTTGGAAAAATCTTCATACTTTGAGCCTTTAGAACTAGATCCCATGTGTGATTGTCCTTGAGAGCTTTTATCTCTTCTTACATAGCTTGTTGCCATTCTTTTTGTGTACATGCTTCTTCATATGCATCCGGTTCTTTGTCTTTGACCATCTGTGTCATAGATGCCAAATGATTTGCAATAAAACTATCAACGCTAAGCCTTTGAATTGGATACCTTACTCTTGAAGAACTCCTTTCATTTCCTTTTGAATATTGCTTCTTCAACCAGTTCTGCTTTACCTTTGGTGTAATCACCTCTTCATGTTCTTCTACACTTGCATTCGAATCACTATTTTGGGTTGCACTTCAGCTTCAATTATTTCTTAGTCTCCCTTTCCATGTTGAGCTTTCTGGATGTGATGTAGAAGCTTTTGGACTGACATTTGAGTGCTTGTTTGTTGAAATTCTTCCTGGACAACATCTCCATAATCTTCATAATCTTCATAATCTTCATAATCTTCTTCAAGAATCTTCTCTTTCCCTTTCTCTCCAAACCATGGCCTTAGCTCATCAAATACCACATCTCGTGAGATTTTTAGCATCTTTGTCACCGGATTGTAGCACCTATATCCTTTTTGTTTCGATGAATGTCCAATGAAAATACATTTTTTTGACTTTGGCTCCATCTTTTTCCTTAGTTCTTGAGGAATGTGAACACAACACACACATCCAAAAACTTTGAGATATGTAAGGTCAAGTTTCTTACTGGAATAAACCTCCTCTGGAGTAAAATTATGCACTCTAGCTGTTGTGCACTTGTTCATCAAATAAACAGCCATACTAGCTACTTCAGCCAAATAGTTTACTGTCACCTTCATCTCATTGAGCATGCATCTTGCTTGCTCCAACCAATGTGATCCCAGTGAAATATGCATCTGCTGAAGAAAATCCAAACATAGCCATAGTCCCAATCACCCCATTGCTATCAGACAGTGATCCAAGTGACCATAGTTTTGACTCCACACATATTGATAGCCCACAGGCTTACTACATGCAGTCACCCGAGCATAACAAGTCATACTATTATGAGGACCCAAGTGAAAATAGTGGGGAGCCTGAGTATGCTAATGTCATGAACACAAACCCCAACTCTAGACCTCAACCTAGGTAGGTACGACCCCCATTTCCTAGAGGACCATGCTTCAGATGTCAGGGAGATCACCTTATACGTGATTGTCCACTGCTTGCCCCTACACAACCCCAACAAGTGACAATTCAGGGTTTCTGTCAAGACTACGGAAAAGAGCATCTCCTACGAGATTGCCCAAAGAACCCTAATAACATGCCTAAAATATACTCCTATCAACGTCATTGGGTTAGGTGGTAGACTCTACGGGAAGTATAACTTCCACAACCCCAGTGCATGTGGTCACTAGAGCCCAAGCCTTGCAGCAAACTCAAGGAGTAGGGCACGAAAAGAGTTCTGAGGTTAGTGAGACAGAGAGTATAACCAAGAAAAGGACAAGAGCATGGAGAGATAGCCGGGAGAGAATGAAAAGACAATGGTCACAGAAAATGAGCTAACTTGAAGAAAGCTTGAGAGAAACCAAAGCAAAGATAAGTGAACTCGCATCTCAAAACCACTCTCACACCACCCCTCCACCACCTTTCCCTTTACCCGCCAATCCATCTTCTTCCATTCCCCAACCTTTCAATACACCACCCTTAACCCACCCACCACCCATAGTAGGATCAGTCCTAGTCGATCCCACTCCTGAAGATCTAGACATGATGCTTAAAGCATATCAGGCCAGAATCCAAGAAGGGCCCAATGTAATAGATCATGAGAAATGTTACCCTAGAGCCAATCTAGAGATAGAGCGAACAAAGCTTTGTGCTAAAATGGTCGAATTGGCGCAAGCCATGTTTGAAGCCAGTTGCTTGTTCAATGGCTCTAACCCCATCAGAACACCATTGCACTTTGATGGTCTATTGGATAGATTGGAGAGGTTACTTGCAAAGTCTGGAAAAGGAGCCATCTCCCAGGCTAATGAGAGGGCGAATAAGCATTCCTCCCCAGGGAGCTTATGTGCCTAACTCCACTGAACTAGACACCTCTTCTTCTATGAATAGGTATTCACCAAAGTTCCTGAGAGAGAGTCAAGAAGAGAAGTGGGCAAAGGAGAGTGAAGTCCCTCCTCCCATTGAACTTGTGGATGATGCACATGATCAGTTCCCACAGGACATCCCTTCTATTTATGAAGAACAAGAAAGTGCCCACTCTCATGAGAGGTTAGACTTTGAGTCTAATTCCTTGCAAGAGTTACCACATTTCACAGGCCCATGGGAAACCAAGTCTACTTGCCTGAGAGCACCCACAGTCATGATAAGAAATGAAGATTCAATCATACCTAGGAATACAGAGGTAGTAAAGAACACTAAAGTGCAGTGCAATCTCACTTTAGAAGAGCTACTCAAAGTTAAGCCAGAAGTGTGGAAACACGTAGCCAAACAAGTGCCAGACATAGCGAAATCGCGTTCCCAGGTAGGATCTCATAGAACAATGCCTGAAATACCATTGGATAAGATAGGAGACATGAGTGAAGGAGAAGAAGGAAATACCTATCTCCCAGTTACCCATCAGGGATACACAACCAAGGCAATTTTGGACTCAAGTGTAGGAGTTGCAATTGCTACAACTTCCCTATGGAAGTGTTGGGGCAAGCCAACACTCCGACCGACGAGAATGAAATTGCAGATGGCCGATGGCCATATTGAGAGGCCCTTGGGGTTGCTAGAAGGCATAACTCTCACTACATGTGGTGTTGAGTTCGAACATACTTTTGCTATATACGACTTTAGTAGAAACCAAGCCTACGAGATGATTTTGGGAAGGCCATTTATGCGGCAATTGCAAGTAGTACAAGACTGGGGAACCAATTCCTTATACTTGCAACACTTAGGTGTTACAACCAAAGTCAATCTCAAGGATTACTCTCATAGAGACGTACTGCCCATTCAATGGAATCCCATCCATAGAGCCTAGGATGACACGGAGTCAGTGCATTCCATAGGATCAGGATCCTCATGGATGCATGAAGACACCCACTTATGGATGTGCAAAGTGGCAGTAGAAGAAGAGAAAAGAGAAAAAGCCAGAGAGGTAGGTGTGAAAGAGACACATAGATCAATTCAAGACCTAGCCTATGCACCTGTAGTATTTCCCGATGAAGAGTTTGAACCTCACGGCTGGGCAGAAATTTTAGCAACAATGGATGTAGCCATCAATGAAGAGCAGTGGACACCCCACTGTGATGAGGATGGCTATGACATTTCAGTCTTCTCAATAGAGCCAATCATGGGAGATGCAATTTTAGAAGAATGCAAACCTAGCCCTGATACATTTGAGGATGCAAGTGACTATGACTTAGAGTCAATCATTATGGACCCACCTTTTGCATCAGATGAAGAATACTTCTATGAAGTTGAAGCTTATCCCCAGAGACATGGAGAAATCACGAATGATGTGAGGTTAGCCACACAAGTAGCCACTAAGAGTCGAGGAAAGAAAAGAAAGAAGAAGGAAGTCACTCCGGAGGCAGAAGAATCCTTGTTTGAGGTCCCTGAAAACTTTAAAAAATATGAGATAGACGATAGGAGAGTCATGATAAGAATGCCTAAACGTGAGGCACAAGCAGGAGAGGCCTATGATAGCAAGGAAACTACCAAGAAAGTAGTTGTCGCCATAGAAGAGGGAGAAGAAAGATGCACCTACATAGGGCATGACCTGACGGAAGAAGAAGAGCAAGAGTTGGTAGCTTTGCTAAGAGAGTACAGAGATGTATTCGCTTGGAGCTACAAGGACCTGAAAGGTGTCGACCCAGACATATGCTCACACACGATTCCCATGACCTCAGATGCCAGACCATCTAAGCAGAAGCCCTATACATACAATGATAACTACGCTGCTAAGATCAAGGAGGAGATAGATAGATTGGTAGAAGCTGGGTTTATCTATGAGATTGAGCACACTGAATGGGTATCCCCCATTGTGGTTGTGCCCAAGAAGAATGGAAAATTGTGTGTGTGTATTAACCTTAAAAAAGTTAATGCTGCCACGATTAGAGACAGTTATCCACTTCCTATACTGAGCATCTATTAGAAAGGGTAGCAGGCAAGGAAGTGTACAGCTTCCTGGATGGATTCTCTGGCTACAATCAGGTAGCCATTGCACCAGAAGATCAGCATAAGACGGCTTTTTCCACAGAGTGGGGCATATTTGCCTTTCGGGTAATGCCATTCGGGCTTACCAATGCACCTGCTACCTTTCAAAGATTAATGTGTCACGTGTTTAAAGAGTTCTTGAGGAAGAATTTGGAAGTCTATGTTGATGATCTTTGCGCTCATTCCAACATTAGACAGACCCATATACCTGAACTCAGACAAATCTTTGATAAATGAAGAGAATATCAAGTCTGCCTGAACCTAGAAAAGTGTGTTTTCATGGTCAGGCAAGGCAAAATTCTAGGACACATAGTGTCTAAGAACGGCATATCCACTGACAAAGAGAAAGTGAGAGCCATCGCAGAACTACCTAGGCCAAAGAACGTCAAGGAAGTACAGGCTTTCATGGGGCATTGTGGTTACTATTGCCGGTTCATTCACATGTATGCTGTCATTGCAAAGCCCATGTACGGACTTCTGACTAACTTTGAGTGGACTGATGAATGTGAGAATTCCTTCAATGAGCTTAAACGGCGATTATGTTCAACACCAATCTTGACCACACCAGATTGGAATAAGCCTTTTCATGTTCATGTAGATGCATCCAATTATGCTATTGGATGTGTACTTGCACAACCTACGGGTGAAGGTAATATGGATCTTCCTATTGCCTATGCTAGTAGACAGTTGAATGCTGCTGAACGGAACTATACAACCATCGAACAAGAAGGATTAGGCATGGTGTACGCAGTTAAAAAGTTTAGACACTATTTGCTTGCAAATAAGTTCAAATTTTTTACTGATCACCAAGCTGTACTGTACCTGGTAAACAAGCCATGTAATACAGGCAGATTAGTAAGATGGTTTCTCTTACTAATGGAATATGACTTTGAGGTAGTAGTGAGGAAAGGCATGACTCATTTGA
This sequence comes from Ceratopteris richardii, assembly GCA_020310875.1. Classification (NCBI taxonomy): domain Eukaryota; kingdom Viridiplantae; phylum Streptophyta; class Polypodiopsida; order Polypodiales; family Pteridaceae; genus Ceratopteris; species Ceratopteris richardii. The sequence goes on along the minus strand of CM035411.1, from coordinate 144,640,697 downwards.
GAGTAGACCATCTCTCTAGGCTCACATCTGGAGAGGCCCCACAAGGAGTGTCAGATGACTTACCTGATGCTTACTTGTTTAATTTGGAAGTTGTACCTTAGTGGGCTAAGCCATTAGTGCCATTATTGACATATGGGCCTAACCACCCAATAATAAACACACAAGATAGGGAGATAGTAAAAGCCCAGAAGTATCATATCATGGCAGGAAGTGTGTACAAACATACAGATCACGGGGTATTAGCCTGTTGTGTGGAAGAGGACGAGTACGCGAAGTGGTTGCAATTAGCACATGTAGGTGCATTAGAGCAACACTACTCAAAACAATGAACCCTACAAACATTGAGGAGACTTGGAGTATACTGGCCAACTATGGAAGCAGATGTTCATAGGATGTGCAAGGAATGCCCAATTTGCCGCACTAAGCCACTAGTGGAACATGCCACCCTTTATCGCGTGTCTCTAGTGCCAGATTGGAGCAAGCCATTAGTGGCCTTTCTGAGGACGAAAACATTCCCTCAAGAAATGACTCTGGTTAGACAAAGGAGCTTAGAACAAGAGGCGCTAGACTATGCTCTCATTGGAGATGATCTATACAGACGAGGAAAAGATGGGTATCTTAGATTGTGTGTCCACGAGAGCGAATATCTGAAGATATTAGAGACTGCTCACCAAGGTGTAGCAGGAGGACACTTTGGTCCAGATCGGGTGTTCAAAGCAATTTTGTTTGCAGGTCTTTGGTGGCCAACTCTTCACATGGACGCACATACCTATGTGAAGAGGTGTGAGGTTTGTCAACGAACTCAGTATCCCATATGCAAGGATGAGGTGACATTGAAACCTATGATGGGTGGACGTGCATTCTCTAAGTGGGGAATAGACTTTGTTGGTCCTATTAATCCCCCAGCTAAGGGTTCACATGCTGAGTACATCATTGTGGCCACAGACTATCTGACCAAGTGGGTAGAAGTGAAAGCCACTACGAAGAATGATGCTCAAACAACAGCAAAGTTCTTATTTGAAAATGTGTTCACTAGATACGGATTGCCAATAGAATTAGTAAGTGATAGAGGCACACACTTCTTGAATGAAGTCATAGAAAACCTTCTCCAAGAATTCTTGGTAGTACATAAGAAGTCTGCCCCTTATCAACCACAAGCTAATGGCCAAGCCGAGAGCACAAATAAGATCTTATGCAATGTGCTGACTAAATTGGTGAATAACAAACGCTCTGATTGGGACAAACAGCTACACCATGCTGTTTGGGCATATCGAGTTGCCTATAAAACGGTACTCCAAGCCACGCCCTTTCAGATGGTATTTGGCCAGAATGCAGTGCTACCATTGGATTTTTTGATACCAACCTTGAAAGTAGCACAAGAGCATGACTGGACCGGCCATGAACGATAGAATCTTTGATCTTGAGCATTTAGGTGAGACACGATTGAGAGTTGCAACAGGAATCTATGCAGCCAAGAAGAGGCAAAAGGTGTATTTTGATACACATGTGAAGGATAAAGGCTTGAAGGCAGGAGACCTAGTCCTAGTCTACACATTGAAGCAACATGCACGAAAATTGGAGAAAAGAGGCTATGGACCTATGATAATCAATAGGATCTCCACAAGTGGAGCAGTACAACTAGCCACTCTACAAGGTGACATACTACCAAGTTACATAAGCGGATGTAGAGTCAAGCTATATCAAGAACCACTAACCGAAGAAATGCTTAATCGACTCACTACTGCAAAAAAACGTAAGGAAGAGGAAAAGCGAATTCGAGAAGAAGCACATGCCGAAGCTTTAGAACGCATTCGATGAATGAAACTATGAAGATAAGGTAGAGATCAACCCATGACTGACGCTCATGAAGCTCTAGGTTATCACATGGCCATGTGCGAGGCTTCGAGTGAACTGGGCCGTAAGATAGTTGATCGACGACCTTTTGTGACCCTAGAAGTAGGACAAGGAGAGAGTGCAAGGACCGTGAGAGCTTTAATTGATTCAGGAGCGGCCACTAGTGCAGTTCGGCTTTCGTATTGGCAACAGTTGCAATTGGAGGTAAAACCCCTAGAAGCATATCTGATAGGATTAGGAGGTGTTGAAACCCCTTGCATGGGAGAGGTGGAACTTCCCCTCTACATTCAAGAGGTCCTCATGCCAACAAAAGTACTAGTATGTGAAGATGAGGATCTTACCGAACCTCTCATCCTGGGCCAAGACTGGATCTATGATCACGCAGTCAACCTCAACCTAAGAAGTGGACTCCTTCAGGCTTGGGTAGGCCAAAGCCGCCTTACGATTGAATTAGAAAAGCAAGCACTCAAACCATTAGAACAGGCACCAACTCCTTGTCCCTCCAGGAACCCACATGAAGATAATGTTATTCTTGTCCAAAGTTCTATGGTGCAGAGGATTGTCACTCTTGCCAAAGGTACAAAAGTCAAGGAGGAACTCCCATCTGTTCCAGAGAAGAATCTCAAGGAGAAGGCCCAGCAACACCCGACACTGAGGAGACCGATGAACAAGAAGCATGAGCACCAACTTCGGCAGTATGAAGTGCCTCGTGGCATGAAACAGATATGGATATGCAAGGAGGAAAAAATCACGGCCCCAAAGATAGGGTCTCAAAAGAGCATCAAGCAAGCCACACTGTCAAGGACTAAAACAAAGGAGATCCCTAGTCAACACTCTAGGCATACCTTGTCTATTTGGGTCCCTAAGCGGTCAATAAAGGCTAGCCCCAATGCTAGGCAGATATGGGTGCCCAAGGCCTACTTACGAGCCCAAATAGCTCCAACTCTAGCCACTAGCACAATTCAACACTCACAAGTCCTCTTGGCAAACAACTCAAGAACTCTACTTACATCCCACTCTAACACGCACTCGGTCAAACCTAGGAATGTCTGGAAATGGGTACCCAAAAGGTCCCAAATCCAGCACAATCTAGTCCATGAACCTTTAACCGTCATCAGCTCAAGGAGCCACGAATCCTCAGACAAAGTCTGGAGAATTAAACCCTGTATCAAACCCCCAGACCCATTTTGTAAATCCATCCACTCTGAAGTAGATGCATTCTGAGTACCTTGCATATCCAAAGTATGCATCTAGAATGACACTAACCACTAATCCCCACTCACATCTATCACAAACACTTCATCTCTAACCACTAACCATCTCGATTGTCATGTTAGTATTGTGGAGGGAACACTATTACATCCTGTTTCCTATGCAACACTAATGTGCCTTCCTTCTTCTAGCAGATAAGCATCAGAAGTGTCATGGCAGCTGTAGCAGGAACAAGCTCCCAGGCGGGCACTAATACTCAAAGCAATTGGGATACCATACCTGTGGAAGCGCCACTGACAGCAAGGCCAGAAGAGCTTTTGAATGTGAGAAGAATTCCTATCTCGGATCCTCCAAGTGGCCTGACAGAAAGAGTGAAGGGGCATTCTCATTGGTTCAATGAGATGCAAGGAGATTTGGGAGACGCAAACCACATATGGGAGTCCAAGTTGGAATTCGGAGGAGTCTGGTGGACATTTCAATTCTTCTCGAGAGAATTTGAAACATTACAGAATGCAGCCCCTCTTCAGGATATTTGGCTAAAAGCGGGATTGCAAGATTATTTCAGTGCAGCTTTGCCTACACCTAATTTTCTTAGGTGCTACTACTTGATTGCCACACTGAAGGCGACGGGATATAAAGATCATTCCCCAGGCACATTCCTGGTGCCCTCTCTATCAAACCAGGAGGAAATGAAGAAGTTTGAATTGAATATTACTTTAATCAGGGAAGCCCTTCAGATGTATGGCACCCATGTACCTTCCGATCGAGACCCTTTGATACCGGAGTCTATGAAGAACAATAAAATCAAAAAGTTGAAGGAAATGTGTGCTCTCACCCCCAACATCGCCATACCATTACGGATGTGCCTTCAACACTTCGCATTTCCGGCGCAAGACCAGTTCACCCAGCCTCATAAGAAGATATGTATGGATTATACCTAGCAGAGACGGGGAGCTTACCAATTAAAATACCCGTGTGGATCCTGGACCAGTTATATGAAGCAGGCAAGCGAGGAGTACGAAAGCCTACTTTGAATGGCTGCTGTGCCATTACAAGAATTATCTACAGATGCCTTGCCTATGATGTACCAATCACAAAGGCCCTTAAGTACTCACAACTGGAATTCTTCAAAGGGCAGAAGTCAGGGGTGCAACCCGCAAAAAGAATGTGTGGTTCGCTTTCACAGGTTCTAATCCCTCGTGAGGCCACCATAGAAGCTTCCCTCAGAGAAGAGGAACAAGTAGCCCCTTTCACTATCCATCTCCAAGGACCACAATCAGGGGGTATGGTACATCCCATTCCATCAGCCCCTCCACTACCCACAGATGCTGAGTTTGCATCCATGGCTACTTTGGCAGAGGATCCAAATTTTGACTTTGAAAGCTTCTTGCAGACAGCCCACTTATCTGAGAGTGAGTGTTTCTTTGAGACCGAAGGCCTTGAATCTTCATCCCAGAGAGCACGACCACATGGTGAAGCACAAAGAGTACATTGGGAGGATGAGGCACAACGCACGCAGGCGGGAGGCACACATGAACAAGTGGAGATGCAGAGGAATGAATCGGAGGAGAGTGAGGAGGATGCCCCTGCTTACACCGCACAACTTAAATGGCTCTACAAAACAATCAAGCAGGTACAAAAGAGGCATAAGCTATCAGAGGAGGCAAATAGAGCGATGGTGAATCAAATGCTTCAAGCAGAGAACGCGGACCCCCATTTTGTCAAATCATTGAACCTTTTGGCGGAGACATATGGGATTACAGAAGCTATGAGGATCATGTTACATCGCAACCCTCCTCAATATGATCAACGAAGGATCGATACACAACCACGAAGGGGGAAGATGATTCAAATGGAAGTTTCTACCGCCCTCCCTACCACCACTCAAGAAGATGTCCACATGGCCAGCCCAACCAACAGTGAGGAACCAGATGTAAATACACAGGTACCATCTCCACCATCACCTCCCATCCAGCCCTCCGAAACCCTCACCACCAATATTCTTGAACAATCAACATTAACCCTTAGTGAAACTATACCACGCACTACCATTTCCCCATCCGCCCCTTTACCTCCTTCCACTAGTTCCAGCCAATTTTCTGAACCCCATATAGGTCATTGATCAAACCGTGGAGCAGAGGTCTGTCAGAGACGATAGATGCTAGGGGGGGGAGAGTGTTGGCATCATATGGGGAGAAGCAAGTACGGCATACATGCAGATCTAGCACTAAGGCAACCCATTAAATTTTTCCAAACCTTACATCATTTTAAAAGTGATTCTCATCACTAAAAACCCTTGTAAATATCATTTCACCTTTTTGTAGCTCCATTTTGTACAAGCCGAGGAGTCCTCGAGCTTGAGGAGCCTTAGAAGTAGTTGCCTACCAATTTTCATATTTTTTAAATCTCGTTTGAGCCCTCGAATAAGCCCTAGAACCTAATTTTTAACTAGGCCGGACACTAGGTTTGGACAGGGCCAAAGCTAGTCAAAAACTATAAATAGAGCTAGAGAGCTCATTTTTGGGGCTAGCTTCTTGTAGTTTTGAGCTTGTATGAGAACTTGGTTGTAATAGAAGTGATTCCATTGTCTTACTCTCTTGGTTCTTGCCGTGTGTGCGCGTGTGTGTGTATGTGTGTGCATGTTTGTGTGCTTCTCACTCACACATTTGTGCCTTCACTTGCTCGAGGTCTTCATACCATCCTCATGTCTTCCCAGATTGACATTAAAGGAGGTGCTACTCATCACTAAGCTACACCACACCCCAAAAGCCATGGTTGAGGATTACTTCCTACTCCTACCTCTTAAGATGTGGTTAAACCATCTCCTACTAGGATTATGTGACACTGTAGCTCGATCAATTTGAGTTTGAGCATCATCTCCACTCACAATACCCTTGAAGACTTTGTTGATTAGGTATTTGGCCATTCCAATCTTCCACATGGGATAGTTATCCTTATCCAACTTCTCTACTTGTTAAACCAACTCAGCCATTGAAGACAATAAAAAAGTTTAAGACTTACCTTGAGTAGTTATATAGTCCTTTGGTCTTGAGTTTGTGAAGCTTCCCCTTGATTTGTAGTTCCTCTTTTTCTTTGATTCAACTCTAGCCTTGTTAATGAAGCTTTTGCACCAATTTTTCTCTGATACCAACTATGGAAAATGACTTCACATATGCACAACAAGAAGCCTGTACTTAGCCCTTGTAAGTCCACCACTTGGACAGATGCTACAGTGTGGATTGCTTGTTGCTCTCAAATCAAAACTCAAATGGACTTGTGCCTTTATTCAACCACACTAGAAAAAGAGAGCTTTCCAAGAAGCTTTAAATCACTTAGTTTGGATTAGTTTTTGTAAGGAAACTCAAGTATAAAAGATAGACTACTTGTCCACACGAGTGTGTTGAAGAACTTGACTTCAATCTTGGAGTGCTAAATCTCAAAAGATGGAATCTTTCAACAAGATGTTTGTGATAGTTAATGTGCACAAGATAAGATTTTCAATGAGTGTTTAGATACAACAAATGGTTACATATGCACTGAACTATGAAACTCACAACATGAGTGTGTAAAAAGTGACGTGTGGCGGGAAACAATCTATGAGAAAACAAAGTGGCTTGTAAGATCAAATCCAACTAATAGGGGTTGTAACCAATGAGCATGTGAAGACATTTATGCCTTCTTCTTAACTCAACACTCATTTGTTTGCCCACTACATGTCACTAACTACAAGGCAAATATTGCATCTTCTACTCATCCAAACTTTTGACTTGATTTTTCTTTTCATTTTTAGAATTATGTTAACCTTTACATTTGCTAAACTATTCCAAGCATAGCTCATGTGACAATAAGCTTGCACGTTTATCTTCAGCAATACATACATACATACATACATACATAAAAACTTAAATACATACATAAATTAGATACATGTGTGAATAAATAAATGCATACATACATACAAATAGACATACATACATACATACATACATACATACATACATACATACATACATACATACATACATACATACATACATACATGCATACATAAGTACGTACATACATACATATGTGCATACAAAAATACATACGTTAACTACATACATACTTATATACAATACATACTTCACATATATACATACATACATACATACATACATACATACATACATACATACATGCATACATACATAAATACAAACATTCCCTTCCTCCAAATTCAACGCACCCCTCTAGTCTCTTCTATTCTTGACTCCTTCAATGTCCTCAACATCCTCCCATTTGTTATTGTTATTTTTAGATTCATCCCATCTCTGTATGCTAGAATCAACTTAGGACAAAACCAAGTACATATATTCTATCTCTTCATTTGCTATTCCAAGTCTTTCTTATTTGAATTGCTATTTCTCATAAATCAAGGAGGCAGTCAACAGGGTTGATGTATCTCTTTGGAGAAACTGCAAACAATAGACTAATGTCTTCGAATTAGTCTATTCATTTTCTCATCTCTAAGTAAGACAGTTGTGAGAGTGCCTTATTGACTTTCTTTCCATACTCCCTATGATATGGGGTGACATGTCCATCAGGTTAGGTATTTCTTGCCCGTTTTATTTACATTATGAGATTTTCCTTAGCTTTGAAAAAGAAAAATGATAATCAGCCTTGGAAGTAGGATTTCTAATATGGAGAAAGCCACGAGTCTATGAAACTACTTTACTAAGTTTTCATCAGCTACTAGGAAAGCTATCTGTCATGAAATTCATGGAAGCTTCAAAAGGTACGTATGTATATTCATGAAAATTCACAATCTCATACCTTCCTTTTTCCAAGAATTTTGTAAAAGAACCCCAAAAAAGAAACTTATTCACACATGATTAGAGAAATATCAACAAAGTTAATAGAAAAAATCAACATAATGACTAAAAGATTTCTAAAAACTACTCCTATCCTACTCGTGACTTGAAGAATCACCACACATGGTAGATTAATCACCCAAAAAGGGGATCTTCATCACACCTGAAATGGCTCATCTCAACAAGTTATTGTAAATCTTGCAATCCGCAAATGCTCACAAGAGCGTATTGAAATTAAGAACTCAAAAATCGTTAGGAAAATATTGCATACACGTCTTTCATGCCATAAACCATCACATAAGTGACAAGAGAATGCTCCTCGGCAATGGCGCCAAACGTTGTTGATGTTGTAGCATCACAACTCATACTTGTCAATGTGGGAAGCATCTCATGAGACCCAAATCTTTGTGTAGAATCCTTCAACAGACGTACTAGTGCTTCCTCAATGCACAATTAACAACGTAATTAACAAGAAGACATGACATAAGCATCATTAATGATGCACATAATCGTAATCACAAGCATAATCATGACGTGATTGCACATTAATGTGTCACATGCATTAGACAAGAAGAGAGCAAGTACACATGCACATCATGATGACAAGAGAGCAAGATTCTAACTACAAACTAGCATTATCTCATTGAGGCTTGTGTTGCTTACCTCCAAAAATATTTGGAGAGTGAGCAGATGAATGAAGGAGATTCCATGGATAGTTTTCTCACAAAGATCAAAGATTTGAAGGAACAATTGATTTTTGCTAATGAAGTCTTGCTTGACAGTTCACTTATGCAGACTGTTTTGAATGGTCATCCCAATTTATATTAGAGTTTTTCTTCTACTCTTTGTTTGATGATGAAAGGCAATCCAAATGTCTTAACATTTGAGGAGTTAGTCTCTATTCTATTGCAAGAAGATCAGTCTAGGCAGAACAAATCCATTATGCATGTTATAGATCAAGATTGCTTGGCTAGTTAGAAGGGCAAAGGTAAATGGAGCTCTTCTACTAGTAAGCAAAAATATGCTAATTCTACACAATCAAAGAAGGATGACATAGATGAGAAGAAAAAAAAAAACAAAAAGTTTTTTGCAAGTACTACAAAGGAAATGATCATGTCATTAAGAGCTATCCAAAGCTGGTTACAAAAGAGGCAAAGAAGAAAGAGGCTCGAATGGTTGTTGTAAAGGCCTCTACACTCAAAATAGAGTCTATAAATCTTGTGCAAAATGAAGAATGGGCATTTACCACTGTTTGCAGTTTTGACCCATCTTCTCATGAACAATGTATGTCTGCAGTAGACTCAGATGTTTGGTACTTTGATAGTGGGGCAACTAAACATAATACCTCACAGCACAGTTTCTTCACTTCACTTGAGCCTACCCCTATAGGGAATATTATCACATGCACCAACAACTCCTCTTATCCTATTATGGGAGTTGGTAAGATCATTCTGATTATTGTTGATGGTAGTTCTTTTACATTGTTAAATGCTTTATTTTTGCTAGAGATTAAGAAAAATCTGTTATCAGTTTTTGCATTAGCCAAGATTGTCTTGGTTGTGAAATTTGTTGATGTTAGATGTACAATTAATGATATATCATATGGCGATGTGATTATTGCTTCTGGCATTTTATGTCATGGGATGTATAAGCTCACATAGTATGAAAATTCTATGAATGATTCAACATGTGCAGTACATGATTCTCAGGCTATGTGAGATGCAAAGCTTTGGCATGCATGCTTTGTTCATCTAAATTTTGCTTGTTTTCTATGCCTGCAGAAATCTAAAATGGTGACCTCTTTGCCCAAACTTGAGGCACCTGGTAAAAATGTATGTGGAGACTCTATTTTGGGCAAAATGCAACATTCCTCCTTCCCAAACGATGGTTTAGGTCAAGCTAGTTAGAAATTGTGCTTGTTCATAGTGAAAAATTATTGCAATTGCATATAATGAGGATCCATTCACTTTTGAAGATGCCTATGATGATTTTAAAATGGATGATTGTAATGCAATTGGAATTGGATTCTATTAAAAAATATTGTACTTGGGAGGTATATGAAATGCCAAAAGGTAAGATTCCATTGGTACTAAGTGGATTTACAAGATGAAAAGAAATTTAGATGGTAACATTGATTGCTAAAAATGTAGATTAGTTTTAAATGTTTATGCACAAAAACCTCACTTTGATTATGAGGATACTTTTGCACTTACTGTGAGCATGACTACCATTTGTATTATAATTGAATTGGATTCCCCTCATGGTTGGAAAGTGCATCGATTGGATATGAAAATATCTTTTTAATTTGAATGACGATTTAGAAGAAGAGGTCTATGCGAAGCAACCTCTTGGATTTTCCATCAAAGGTCAAGACCATATGGGTTGTTTCTTGCATTTGTCTTGTGTGAGTCATGGTATGGCAAGATACATGAGCACTTGATTTCTCTTTGTTTTACATGTATTCCAATTGAAATCACTCTTTACCTATGTAAAGATGGGGCTAATCTTATAGTGCTGATTCTTTATGTTGATGACATTTAATTGACTAGGTCATGTGATGAGAAGATTGGCATGCTTATGGTTGAATTGCAACATTCATTTTATGTCAAATATCTTTCTATTTTAGAGTATTATCTTTGCATATGATGTGTATCTGTTGTGGGGGGATCGTTGTGCATCAAGACAATTTTATTGAGAAACCAATTCATTGTTATGGTTTGAGGATTGTAAATCTATCAATTCAACTTGGTGGAAGGATTCTAATGATGCATTTGAAACTTCTATTTATTATCAAGCTATGCGCATAGGAGATGAATTCTCGAAGAGTTGGTATCAGAGCTCAACAATACAACATTGGAGCTTGAAGAGGCAAAGATTGGAATTGAAGCAAAGGAAAGGAAAAGCTAGAAATCAAGGGGGAGCTTTGTAAAGTCAAGAAAGAGCACCACAACATATCTGAGGTAAACTTTAAACTTGGAAGTCTTCAATGGTTGATTTAGGACAAGAAGTTGAGAAGTTAGATAAAAATAATTTTTAGTCTTGGAGATATAGAATGACAAATTACCTTAAAGGTAAAGGTTTATGGAGTCTAGTTAATGGAGATAATCCACAACCAATGGACCTTCAAGATCCCAACGTCACTCTAGCACAAAGGAGACAATTTGCAGATTGGGAAGACAGGAATCGAAGGGTGATGTTCCTCATTTCACAAGTTATTTCTAACACTATGATTGGTCATGTGCAAAGCCTAGAGAAAGCCAAGGAGGTTTGGAAGCATTGGAGAAGGTGTATACTACCTTAACAAGGTCTCAAAAGTTGCAACTCAAGAATGAGCTCAACAACATGAAGAAAAGATCAAACCAAAGCATGAGTGAGTATACATTGAAGATCAAAGGGCTTTGAGATCAGCTAGCATCAGCTGGATGCAAGATAGAAGAGGAATACATCATCCAAAAAACCCTCAATGGCTTGAGGAGTGAGACACCTAGCTTTTGAGCTACCTTCTCTGCAAGTTCCTCAATGGATGTGGACTGACCACATGTGAGACTACTAGAGCTATCCAAATCCTTATAGATTTTTGATAGCTCTAACTCCTCGCCTAGATTATCCTCAATGTCTATGCACATGTGCACGCATTCTTCTATAGTTCTCGGGTCCTTCAAATACACATATGACCTAAGCTTGGTGCTCAACAAGCCATCTAAGAACAAAGCCACTTGCTTGGCTGGTGTGGGTAACTCAGGCATTGGGCACCTCTCTAGGTATTGCCTAAATCGTCTTCCTGCTAGTCTGACCGTCTCTTGAGGTGTTTGCTTGAAGCTATGAGTTAGTGAGGAAGTGTTGTGCCTTATGCCACTCTCAGAAAAATCAATGATAAATGCCTCTAGGAGCTGGTCTATGTTTCTGAAATGCCTCTCGTTCAGTGGTTGAAACCACGTAAGGGCAGTGTTCCTAAGGGTTAGACCAAAAGCATTATATTGTGTGAATAGGTCCTCTACCTGTTCAGCTTTCGACTTGCCTAAATTCTGCCACATGGTCATAAGGGTCTCCAGTGCCATTGAAGTAATTCTTCATGGACTTCACCAGTTGAGTTGGCCTCAGGGTCCTAGTGTGTTCTCTCGGCCTTGGCAAAGGAAAATCATCAGCATTTCTTTGGTTCCTTGGGTCTCTAAATCGCTCGGTTTCTTCTCTATCCATCCTTGTTCTCCTTCTTTCTCTTCCCTGGGGGTTGGCAAAGCTTACTTCAGGTCTATCTCTACTTCTATCTCCTTGAGCTCCATGAGCCTGGGAGGTGCCAGCTCCTTGGTGACTGTAGGACATATTGGACTGTGGTTGGGGAAAAACAAATTCACCCTTCCATGTGTAGGCATGTCTGCCATGCTCGATGACCACGAAGATCCTCTCTGATGTATTGTCTAGGTAGGTTACTTTGCATGGGCTATCAGGGTCTTTAAACTCATAGATTGTGAGAGCACTTGCTTCCTGAGGCTGGGCAGGTTTATACCTCCAAAAAGCCTCATCAGTTTCTCGTTTAAAAGCAAATCTATGCTTTTATTATCCTATGGAATCCACTCTGGAGTCATGATTCTGGTCAAGACGGATTTACCACGGGGAGTTCTTGGCTCTCTCTCTCTAAGTTCCCTTGCTCTATATCACCCCTGTCGGTCTCTGCAATCACATTTCCAAACTTGTCTATTCTATCAGGGAGAGTGGTGACTACATAAATAGTCCCCTCTTTATCTAGGTATGCTCCATTTTCGAACTTGACTACCGGGTGTTCTAATCCATGGGGTTGATCGGGGTTCTTAATCTGGACCACAGATCTTCTCAGGCCGTCTTCGTAGATGCGAGCACCTAGACGATTAGTCCTGATGTATTCCAATTGAGTCTTGTAAGGTCCTTCTAGATTTTCTAGATAAGCCACCCCTGAACTACCTACTGGTCTCTCCGTGTTATAGGACATCTCAGAATCACTTGTTTCTGATCGGGAAGTGTATGGGTAATCACTCAACTGCTGGGCCCAAGACCTAGCAGTGTGATTGACACTAGCTTCAGAAGATCTGAGGCTCTGTCTGTCTCGGCCTAAGTGTCTGCCTCACCTAAGGTTCATATGCCTGGTTTATCTACCCCCCCTCGTCCCAAGTACACTCTCGTTGCAGGTGAATTTGTACCAATCACTTTGTTCTTTTTAGTTGATTATTATGTTAAGCCCTTGTTCAAGATTACGTCGTCAGGAATACTTAAGTGAAGTTTGCACTTGATAATTGATCGACTCAAGTTTACTTTTTTTCCTTTAGGGTTCTCGCACTTAAGACCTACTTAATGCTTGCACTTAGTTGATTAGTTCTCTTGGACTTGATTCTTGCCTAACATTGCCCTATTTAATCACCACTCCTAATTCGTGCTTACCCTAGGCTAGGAATTGACAAAGGAGGTTGAGAGAACTTCCAACCTCAATCCCTTGGTTGCTCAGACCGCTACACCAGCCCAGGAAGCCTTCTCCCAAGCCTGGTACTCACCCTTGCTAGCTTGCCTTGGAATGCCTAGAGTGCACACAATGTTCCTGCAAAAGTTCACAAGTCAATATAGCTCTATTACCACAAGGGATTGAAAAACACACATCAACATTTACAGGCCCCCCTGAAGTAACTCATTGTACCCCCAAAACCTTATGACCACTTAGTCCCGCCTAAGGCCAACTTAAAAATACATGTTCTAAAACTCCACCTATAATTTTTACAAAAACCAGTCAAGTTCCACGTAGGATTCTCAACAAGCTTTCCAACGAGACCCAAATCTCCTCAATCCGAGTTCGTATGGTGAAGTTATGACCATTTAGGCACCTAGGGGTCAAAACAGGCTCTCAGGGTTCAGGAAATTCCTCCCTGGTTTCTAGGTCTTTTGCCCACTCCTAATGCTCTAATGTTATCCCAATGTGTCCAAAATTAAGCCCAAATATACCTCAATTCACCCAATTAATTCACTCTAAAATTTTATGCGTTAAGCCCATGTATCGTGATAGGTCGGGTCGAGGTGTCGCAATAGGTCGAGGTGTCGCGATACTTGGGAGTGTCGCGATAGGTCAAGGTGTCGTGATACTTGGGAGTGTCGCGATACCTGGGAGTGTCGCGATAGGTTGAGGTGTCGTGATACTTGGGAGTGTCACGATAGGTCGAGGTGTCGTGATACTTGGGAGTGTCGCGATAGGTCGAGGTGTCGCGATAGGTCGAGGTGTCGCGATAGGTCGAGGTGTCGCGATACTTGGGAGTGTCGTGATAGGTCGAGGTGTCGCGATACTTGGGAGTGTCGCGATAGGTCGAGGTGTCGTGATACTTGGGAGTGTGGCGATACCTGGGAGTGTCGCGATACCTGGGAGTGTCGCGATAGGTCGAGGTGTCGTGATACCTGGGAGTGTCGCGATACCTGGGAGTGTCGCGATAGGTCAGGATATGGTGAATTTTTCTATTCTGTCTAGTGATCCTAGGAGCTCTAGGGCTGCACAGTGTCGTGGTGCACTCAGAATCGTGATTGGGGCAACTTTTTAGTGTGTCGCGATAGCTTGAGCTGGACGCCTCAGAGTTTGTGTAGATAGAATCCGTACCTGCTAAGCTTGCTGGAGATGATGATGAAGCTGAAACCTGCAAGAAACATGCAAAAACACACACAAACAAGAACACACACTCGCTCTCTCTCAAACTCGCACAAAGCAAATGAGGGAAATGTTTTGGAAGTGGGAATATAAGGTGGAGAAGGAGATGAGGATGGAGATGAAGATGGAGATGGAGATGGAGAAAAATCAGAAATTTACCTACTACTTACCATTCCAACACGTCCTCTCTATGTCTTACCATCACACGCTCGTCCTCAAAGCTCGAATCCCTGGCAACGGTGCCAAAATTTGGTGTAGCTCAGTGATGAGTAGCACCTTCTTTAATGTCAATCCGGGAAGACATGAAGATGGTATGAAGACCTCGAGCAAGTGAAGGCACAAATGTGTGAGTGAGAAGCACACAAACATGCACACACATACACACACACGTGCACACACGGCAAGAACCAAGAGAGTAAGACAATAGAATCACTTCTATTACAGCCAAGTTCTCATACAAGCTCAAAACTACAAGAAGCTAGCCCCAAAAATGAGCTCTCTAGCTCTATTTATAGTTTTTTACTAGCTTTGGCCCTGTCCAGACCTAGTGTCCGGCCTAGTTAAAAATTAGGTTCTAGGGCTTATTCGAGGGCTCAAACGAGATCTAAAAAATATGAAAATTGGCAGGCAACTACTTCTAAGGCTCCTCAAGCTCGAGGACTCCTCGGCTTGTACAAAATGGAGCTACAAAAAGGTGAAACGATATTTACAAGGGTTTTTAGTGATGAGAATCACTTTTAAAATGATGTAAGGTTTGGAAAAATTTAATGGGTTGCCTTAGTGCTAGATCTGCATGTATGCCGTACTTGCTTCTCCCCATATGATGCCAACATGTGGTTATCCCATTATACTCCTAGTTAGGAGGTTTTGAGTTCAATTTCCAATATTAATATCAGAGCATCGTGGAGGAACTTGGGAAACATGGAGGTAAGAAGCCTCATACTTAGGCACTTGGGAAGCATGTGACCATGGACGAGTCTGAAACTAGCCACAGATGAAGGCGCATGGGCATCTGGGCACCAATGGAGGGTTGGATAGTTCCAAAATATTTCCATGCATTGGATTTTTGGTTTAGTGGAAGCACTTTGCCTTGGGAAGGGGCCTAACCCAACTTAGATAGAAGGATCCACAAGTGAGCATTGAGGACAATGCTCAATATATGGGGGAAGAAATGTCATATAATCCTAGCAACAGACAACTTAACCACATCTTAACAGGTAGGATTAGAAAGTAATTATCAACCATGGCATTTGGGACAAGTGCTTAGCCCATCATACTCCTAGATGATTTCAATTCCCAAAATACAACCACGAAAGTCCAAAGGATGCAATCAAAAGAATGGGAAGAGAGGAATAGGAGAGTCATATTCCTCATTTCACAAGTCATTACTAATGCCATGGTAGGGCATATTCATCATCTATAAATAGCTAAGAACTCTTAGGAAGCTCTTGAAAGGATGTATTCAAAAAAAAAAACCTAGAAAACTTCAAATCAAGAATGATTTGAACACAATCAAGAAAATTTTTGAATCAATCCATAGCTGAATATACTTTGAAGATTAAGGAGCTAAGTGATGCTTTAGCTTTTATTGGCACAATAGTTGAAGAGGAAGATCTTATGTGTTGTACTCTCAATGGATTGAGAGAAGATGAAAGATGGAAGCCTTCTATAGCTTCCATTAACTTGAAAGATGCATGCCCACTTTTTGAACAACTAATCCCGCATCTTGTCATATAAAAGCTTAGATTTGGTGGCTCCAAGGAAAGTTCAACCACAACCAAATGTTGTACATAGGTCAAGGTAAAGGAAGAAACTCAAGAGAAGGCCCAAGAGGAAAAGGAACAGTCACAGAAACTCCAACTACAATCAAAATTATTCAGAAGACAACAAGGATGGATCAAATGATAACACACAAGAAAGAGGTCGAGGTAGAAGTAGAGGAAAGGCCAAGGCTCCTACGATTCTCATAAAGGTACAACATGATATCATTATGGTAAAATAGGAAATTATGACATTCATTGTTGGCTAAAAAATGGAAGACTAAATGGAGGCCATCAAAGAAGTTGCAACAAATATGCTATTGATATATTTAGGTAGTGATGTGTGTGAACACTCTAGGACCGTCGGGCCACTTTTTTCCCTCTTTAGGAGGTTTTTTTCCCCCGACTTGTACATACGCCTATTGCCCTAATGGGCTACTTATCTTTGTACATTCTCTAGTAATACATTCAGTATTGTGTGTTTGTGCTCCAAGCTTCTTCTTCTTCCTTGTGCTGTTCGCGTGCTTCCGCAGACGTCTATCTCCAACAATTGGTATTAGAGTAGGTCGTCGCTTCTTCTAGGGCGCCATCGATACTCCTCCGTTTGCAGTCTCAGATTCGCACGAAATTTGGTGAGCATACTCAGGGTGTTTCCAAGATCAAAACAGCTTTGCTTTGTGGTGCCGAAATCGAGATCTGAGCTCGTTTCCGCCTCCGAACACACTATCGCAGCGCTTGTGCAGGCTATTTTGTCCTTTTGTGCCAAAGGTATATACCAGTTTCTGTTCACCAATTTAAGCGTCTCGAAGTCTGCTACAGGTCTAGCAGAACTCGTCTGGGCAGTTCTATTCAACTTTTTGAGATACAGTCAATTTTCTGCATCAAGGTATTTTAGTCACCGGCCATGGCTGAAAGCAGTGATGTATTCTGTATGTTGGTTGTTGAGGATAAGTTGGATGGTACCAACTACCCATTATGGGCTTATATGATGCGACATGTACTGATTGCAAAAGGATTGTGGAACATTGTGCAGGGTGTTGAAAGACGTCCTGTTACACCTGTAACGACAGGTACTGCAAATACAGGTGTTGGAGCTGATGAAGATGGTGTCGAAGATAAAGCTTCTAAGAGTTGGTCTATGCTCCTGAACTGTCTCTCATTCAATGGTTGAAACCACGTAAGGGCTGTGTTCCTAAGTGTTAGACCAAAGGCATTATATTGCGGGAATAGGTCCTCAACTTGTTCAACTCTCAAGACTTGTCTAAACTCGGCCACATGATCATATGGGTCTCCTGTGCCATCGAAGTGATTCTTCATGGACTTAACTAACTGAGTCGGTCTCAAAGTCCTTGTGTGCTCTCTAGGTCGTGGTAGAGGGAACTCATCCGCATTTCTTTGATTCCTGGGAGCTCTAAGTACCTCAGGTTCTACTCTATTTGTTTCCGTCCTCGTTCTTTCTCTGCCCCCTGGGTTGGCAAAGCTTACTTCTGGCCTATCTCTACTTCTGTCTCTTTGAGTTCCATGAGCTTGGGATGTTCCAGCTCTAGGGTGACCATAAGACACGTTTGATCTTGGTTGGGGGAAAACGAATTCACCCTTCCAAGTATAAGCATGTCTATCATGTTCTGTAACCACAAAGATCCTCTCTGAAGTGTGATCTAGGTAGGTCACTCTGCCTGGGCTATCTGGATCTTTAAACTCATAGATCATGATTGTTCCTATATCATTTGGCCGATCATATTTATACCTCCAAAAGGCTTCGTTAGTCTCTCGGTTCAGAAGCAGATCTATACTCTTGTTGTCCTGGGGAACCCACTCGGGGCTGAGGATTCTAGTAAGAACGGACTTGCCTCGGGGGGTTCTAGGTTCTACACCCATGTTTCCTTGCTCCAGGTCACCGAAATCCGCTTCTGAGATCACATTCCCAAAGTCATCTGTCCTATCTGGGTGACTGGTGACTACATATATTGTCCCTTCCTTGTCTAGGTATGCTCCGTTTTCAAACTTGACAGCTGGGTGCTCTAGTCCTATGGATTGGTCAGGGTTTTTAATCTGGATCACGGATCTTCCTAGGCCGTCCTCATAGACGCTAGCACCTAATCGGTTGGTCCTAAGGTATTCTAGCTGCGTCTTGTAGGGGCCTTCCACCCTATACAGATATGGCACTCCTGAACTTCCTGTAGGTCTGTCCATGCCTTGAGACATCTCTGATTCTCTAGTCTCAGAGCTAGGGTAATGTGAGTGGTGGCTCAACTGCTGGGCCCAAGACCTAGCAGTATGATTGACACTAGCCTCTGAAGACCTAAGGCTTTGTCTATCCCTTACTAGATGCCGTCCTGATCTAAGATTCATAAGCCTAATTGAATAGCCCAAATTTGCCCAAGTACAACCTCGTTGCTGAGTTCTTTTGTATCAGTTACTTGATTCTTTTTTAGTTGATTACCGTGTTTATACTCTTGTCTGATATCACGTCGTCAGGTATACTTGAGTGTATTTCCACACTTGAAGTTGATCGTCCCACATTAGTTTCTTTTTCCTTTAAAGTTCTCAATCGTACACAGATTATGTCGTTAGCTTGAACTTGAGTATTTAGGTGGTCTTCAACTTGATAAATGCCTATCGCTGCCCTGGCCTACTCCTATCACTAGTCGTTCTTAGCCTAAGCTAGGAATTGACAGAGGGAGTTGAGAATATTCCGACCTTTCTTGTTGATCCCTTATTCTTTAGTGCTCGAGAACCCGATTCTCAAGCTTGCACAAAGCCCTTGCTTTGGATGCTCTCAATTGCTCTCAATAGACCTGTATCAGTCCCAAGATTAGCTCTAGACTTAAATTCAAAGGATAGAACCAAGCACTTTCATTCATGTAACTCAGATACCAATTAGCCTTTTGTCTTTATGGAAAACAATTCTAGAGATCCCCTGGTTTTGTTTCCCCTGGATATGGTCAACTTCAAGCTTTCCAACAAGACAAGAATCACAGCAAACGGATTTCATATGAGAAAGTTATGCCAGTTCAGGGTTCTGGTGCTAAAACAGGGCTCAAACAGGCTAACAGATCACAGGATTTTTCTCAAAAACACATGTGTAGGGACCTCACAAATCACTAAGGGCTTGCTAATTATGCCCAAAATTACCCCAAAGACTTGTAAAAATTAACCCTAAAATTTTGGCCGAAAAGCCTGTCAATCGGGATCGACAGGTCTATCAATCGCGATTGACAGAGGTGTCCGTCGGGGCCTGTCGGTCGCGATTGACAGTGTCAATCGCGATCGACAGAGTCGGTCGTGAGCCCTGTCAATCGCAATCGATGGTGTCAATCGCGATCGATACTTTTTCCGGGTTTTTCACCGTAATTTCAGTCAATCGGGGATGTGTCCATCACGATGGACACGTGGCTACGTGAAAAAGTCAATCAATCGTTGAAATTCAGTCGATCTCGATCAAC
Source organism: Ceratopteris richardii (assembly GCA_020310875.1). Classification (NCBI taxonomy): domain Eukaryota; kingdom Viridiplantae; phylum Streptophyta; class Polypodiopsida; order Polypodiales; family Pteridaceae; genus Ceratopteris; species Ceratopteris richardii. Next base: position 144,620,923 of record CM035411.1, on the reverse strand, counting down.
GGTGTCAATCGCGACCGACAGAGGTGTCGGTCATGGCTGTCGATCGCGATCGACGGTGTCAATCGCGATTGACAGGGTCCTACGTGGCAGTCAGTCGGTCGTGGGGTCTGTCGATCGCGATCGACAGGTCTGTCGGTCACGATTGACAGGGTCTGTCAGTCGTGATTGACAGATGTTGTCGATCGTGGCTGTCGATCGCAATCGATGGTGTCGATCGCGATTGACAGAGAAACACGGAATTTTTCAACTGTTTTTAGTGATTTGGAATGTGCTCATCATGTAGATTATGGTGGTGCACTTTGTTTTACCAAATGGGTGATTTTTCTGTCGATCGCGATCGACAGAGGTCGGCGACACAGCGACAGTTCCGTTATGTTTCATACCTGCGCGGAGTGCTGGAGATGATGATGCAGCAAGTACCTGCAAGAAAGCTCAAAAAAACATGCAAAAGCACAGCACACAAGTCTCTCTCTCGCTCTCTCTCACAAGTGGAATGAGGGAAATGAGGTGGAGAAGGTGATATGATCAAAAAACTGAAATTTTTTTCGCGATGATGGAGATGGAGATCGGATATGGTGAGGATGATGATGGTGATGATGATGAAGTAAACAAGAGAAAAATAAGGAAGAGTAAAGAAATTACCTACAACGCCAACGTCTCAAATCTACGTCTTACCATCACACGCTCATCCTCAAAGCTCGATCCCCGGCAACGGCGCCAAAATTTGGTGTAGCTCAGTGATGAGTAGCACCTCCTTTAATGTCAATCCGGGAAGACGTGAGGATGGTATGAAGACCTCGAGCAAGTGAAGGCACAAGTGCGTGAGTGAGAAGCACACTAACATGCACACACATACACACACACGTGCACACACGGCAAGACAAAGAGTGAGAAGCAATGGAGTTCTTAGATTACTTTCCAAAAGCTCATATAAGTTCAATTCAATTACAAGCTAACCTCAAAGATGAGCTCTCTAGCTCTATTTATAGTTTTTGACTAGGTTTTGGCGGTGTCCAGACCTAGTGTCTGGCCTAGTTAAAAATTAGGTTCTCTACCCTATTTGGAGGTCCAAACGAAGTCTGAAAAATGTGAAAACTGACAGCTAGGTACTTCTAAAGCTCCTCAAGCTCAAGGACTCCTTGGCTTGCACAAAATGGAGCTACAAAAATATGAAATGGTATTTACAATGGTTTTTTAGTGAGGAAAATCACTATTTTTGTAGGGGTTTCTATTAACATTTTGACATACATTTCCTGGAGCTCCCTACTTGCTCCTTCTCCTTGTGTGTCCACCTATGCGTTAGTGTCCTGAAAAAATATTGGCCTACTTGCCAGATCGTCGTTGACTGCTCTGTCTGCTTGTACTTTCTCTTCTCTCTGACTCCCTTCGTAAGCTTCCTTGCCTGGTGAGTCCTTCAGTTCCAACAGAAGTGGACTCTGAGGCTGTGACAGTGGTGGTGACAGTGGTGGTAGGAGGTGAAGGTGGTGGAGTTGGAGGGGAGGGTGGTAATGGGGGTGAGGGGGTGCACTTGAGGTATGGGCTTCCTTAGTGTGATGAATGGTATGAGTTGTGTCTATGGTGGTGGATGTGGTGCCCTGTGGTTCTGATTCCAAGACATTCATTTGTTTCCCTGGTCTAGGGGGATGTATGTTGTATCTTCGCTCCGATCTTCGTGAGTGTGCGAGAGCGGTACGCACTATCTCAGGTATCCTCAATGCATCAACAATCATGTCAAGGGTTGCCCTGTATTGCTCATCCACACCTTCATCTTCCAAGATTTGGTTCATTAGGGCCTTTCCTGCTGCCAGGAATAATTTGTGTTGTTCCTGAACCCGGTTGATGGTATCATACAGTCTTTTCAATTGTTTCATATAGGCAGGGGCACCTTCAAGTTCCGGTATAACTTTTTGCTCATATTCATGCTCTTCTTCGTTTGATATTCCTTCTTGTTCATCCTCTTGCTCCTCTTCTGTAGTCTCCTCTTCATCTTCAGCTACTTCGATGACTTCTGGTTGGATTGGATGGGGTTGGTCCGTGACTGTCTGTTGCCGCTGCTTGCTCTGCCTCAACTTCCAAATTAGTAGCATTAATTATTCTGGCTACCTCCTCATCAGTTAGATCTTCCAGTGTAAAGCCATGAGGGAACTCTAAGTCGGTGGGTATAGGTGGAAACACCAGATTTGGCCCTTCTGCACTATTCCTCGGTAGTATGATGGTAAAGGGTTGCACACGCCTTGGAAGTCATGGAGTTGTGTCTGGTGTGAGTGTAGCACCTCGGGCCTGTGCACAGGGCATCTGAAATTCTTGCACCCTAGTCCAAACAAGTGCTCTTTGAATTGGCATATCACATGCCAAGCATCAGTAAACTATCCTTGTGAGAGCACAGCATCCATAAAGTACTGACTTTTGCTTCTTATACCACCGTTGATGTGCCAAGTGTATTTGGTGAATAATCCAATGAGGCATGTTGATTGTCAAATTGAAGACGTCTGCTAAATATAGAAGGAACTAGATTTTCTTGGATGGCATCGTGAATCTCTCTTGAGCAGGGAACACAAAGTGTCGCATGCACATTCGGAGGTCAATGGCAATAGTTGGTGTCATTGCCACCATATCCTTCAGTTTAGTCAAGCTCCTGTTCTTCATGTTGTCTAGGATCATTGACTCTTTCTCTGTGGGGATGTGCATACCCTTCATATCTAGAGCTTCCCTTACCAGATTGTTCGTCAATTTGAAGCGCTTCAGTTCATTACCTCTTGTAAGAGACGGTAGTACAAAGGTGCTATAGCCCTATTTCTCTTTACTGGGAGTGAGGGTGCTAATCAAGTATGAACATCGTAGAAAGTCTGGCTTGGGTAACTGCGCTTTGAAGTAATCATATAGGCCAGCCTTCTTCCATATTAGTTTCAACCCTTCATTGTTTTGAAGCCTCTCAAACTCTCTGGTAAAGAAATGATACCAACCTTAGCGTCCGTTGAACTCTATTTCTGCCTCCCACAAATAAGTGCCCTCTTCAAGAGGTCCTGCCATGTCACTGAACCAATGCAAGCTTTTTCTTACTAGTGATGTGTGTCCTTGGGGAGGATTCTAAATAGGTATGGCATGTAATGCTCTCAATGCCAATGGTCTTTCCTTCAACTCCTCCTCAATCGAGAGACTTTCAATGTCTACAATCTGATTATTGGTGCCTGCCTGGGAGCTTGTTCCTACAGCCTCGGCCATATTGAAGAAACTCGTCGCCGGTTCTGTGAGAATATACAAATGAAGGTTAACATTGCAAATGGACACAAAGTGGTCATGTGTCCCCGTTACAACATTAACATGAGATTTTAGTGATAAGTTGGTTAGTTAGTGAGTGCTCGGTGATTGTGGGTGTAGTTAGTGGATGAATTGTCATAAGAGCTAAATGGAAAGATGCGGTGTGAGAATGATGCAGTAAGTAGGTGGGGTGAATTTACAAATGGGGGTCGGGGGGTTTATTACAAGCTTTGGGCTGCCAATCATAGTGAATGTATTTTGGTTTTGTGGAGACTCTTAAGGGCTTGTCTACTTGGAAATGAGGCTTTTTAGGGACCCATTACAAATGACTCTACTCGTGCTCATGGGTGAAGATGTGTTCGTGCATCTCAAATAGGAGTGGGTGTCAGTTGTTCGAGTGAGTGAACCATGTTGTACAGGCTGTGGTCTTTATGTAGCTATTTGAGCCCGCAAGCAAGCCGTAGGCACCCAAATTTGTCTTGATTGTGGGCCAGCCTTCATCGACTTCTTGGGTACCCAAATAGACTTTAGTTTCACAGAAGAATTTTTGGAAGACTTCTTATTAGTGTCGTGTCATTGATCACTAATAGGAAGTTGAGCCAGTTGTTGTGGCTTGACCGCAATAGGATGCTCGCCTTTCCGCACCCACATTTGTTTTGGTGGCTGGGACACCTTGCTTCGTACTTTCTTTTGGCTTCGAGCATAGGTAGTCTGCTTCTTCTGCATTTTATCTGCCTCGGGTTGCTGCATCCCGATGACCTTTGGAAAAGAAGGGAGTTCCATCATACCCTTGACCTCTTTATTGAGATAAGCATCCCTCTGTATCACATAGTTTTGGACAAGAATAACATGGTCATCTTCATGTGTACTCCTGGAAGGACCAGGAGTTGGTGCCTTTCCTAGTTCCTTGGGTGCTTTATTTTCTAGCTCGATTAGAATGCAATTCTGATTTACCTAGACCTGTAGAAGTCCACTTCTTAGGTTTAGGTTGACTGCATGATCATAGATTCAGTCTTGACCCAAGACAAGGGGTTTAGTGAGATCCTCATCTTGACACACTAATACTTTAAATGTCATTAAAACATCTTGAATATAGAGGGGAAGTTCCACCTCGCCCATGCAAGGGGTTTCCACACCTCCCAATCCTATGAGATAGGCTTCTATAGGATTGACACTTAAATTCAACTCTTGACAGTACGAAAGTTTAACAACACTAGTGGCTACACCTGAGTCAATCAAGGCCCGTACAGTCCTTGCACTCTTTCCTTGTCCTATCTCTAAGGTTACGAAAGGACGTGATCAATTATTCTATGAGAGCTAATACCTGAAACTTCACACATTGCCATATGATACCCTTGGTCTGCATACGCCTCTATCCTAGGCTGATCTCTACCTTGGCTTTTCACCTTCATCCTTCGGATGCGTTCCAAGGCTTCTGCCTGTGCTTCTTCTCGAATTCTTTTTTCCTCTTCTTTATGTTTCTTGGCAGTGTTGAGTCAATTGAGCATTTCCTCAGTGAGGGGTTCTTGATATAATTTGACTCTACATCCACTTATGTAAATAGGGAGAACATCACCTTCGAGTGTAGCTAATTGGATGGCTCCACTAGTTGAGATCCTATTAATGATCATAGGCCCATAGCCACGCTTTTCTAGCTTTCTTGCATGTTGTTTCAGGGTATACACCAAAACTAAGTCTCCGGCCTTCAAGCCTTTATCCTTAACATGGGCATCGAAGTATGCCTTCTGTCGTTTCTTAGCTGCATATATCCCTGCGGCAGCCCTCAGTCTTGTTTCACCTAGTCGTTCTAGATCAAAAATCCTCGAAGAGAGTTCATGACCCGTCCACTCATGCTCTTGTGCTACTTTCAATGTAGGTATCAAGAAGTCCAATGGTAGCACTGCATTTTGACCGAATACCATCTGAAAGGGTGTGGCTTGGAGTACTGTTTTATAGGCAACTCTGTATGCCCAAACAACATGGTGTAGTTGTTTGTCCCAATCAGAGCGTTTATTATTCACTAATTTGGTGAGCACATTGCATAGAATCTTATTTGTGCTCTCAGCTTGCCCATTTGCTTGTGTTTGATAGGGGGCAGACTTCTTGTGTACTACCAAGAATTCTTGGAGAAGATTTGCAATAAACTCATTCAAGAAGTGTGTGCCTCTATCACTTACTAGCTCTATAGGTAGCCCGTATCGAGTGAACACATTCTCAAACAAGAACTTAGCGGTTGTCTAAGCATCATTCTTTGTCGTAGCCTTTACCTCTACCCACTTGGTTAGATAGTCTGTAGCCACAATGATGTATTCAGCATGTGAACCCTTAGCTAGGGGGTTAATAGGACCGACAAAGTCTATTCCCCACTTAGAGAATGCACGTCCACCCATCATAGGTTTCAAAGGCATCTCATCTTTGCGTATAGGATACTGAGTTAGCTGACAGACATCACACCTCTTCACATAGGTATGCACATCCATGTGAAGGGTAGGCCACCAAAGACCTGCAAATAGTATTGCCTTGATCACTCGATCAGGTCCAAAATGTCCTCCTGCTACACCTTGGTGAGCGGTTTCCAATATCTTGAGGTATTCACTCTCATGGACACATAATCTGAGGTAACCATCTTTACCATGCTTGTATAGATTATCACCAATGAGTGAGTAGTCTAGGGCTTCTTGTTCTAAACTTCTTTGCCTTGTCAGGTTCATATCTTGAGGGAATGTTTTTGTCCTCAAGAAGGCTACTAGTGGTTCACTCCAATCTGGCACTATGGACACTTGATAAAGAGTGGCATGCTTCACAGGTGGTTTAGTGCAACAGATTGGGCATTCCTTGCATAATTTATGGACCAACTTCCATAGTCGGCCAGTGCACTCCAAGTCTCCTCAATGTCTGTAAGGTTCTTTGTCTTGAATAGTGTTGCTCTAATGCACCTACATGTGCTAATTGCAACCACTTAGTATACTCGTCCTCTTCCACACAACAAGCTAATATCCCTTGATCTATCTGTTTATACATACTTCCCGCCATGATGTGGTACTTCTGGGCTTTTACTACCTCCCTATCTTGAGTGTTTATGACTGGGTGGTTAGGCCCGTATGTCAATACTGGCACTAATGGCTTAGCCCACTGTGGTACCACTTCCAAATTGAACAAGTAAGCATCAGGAAGGTCATCTGATACTCCTTGCGGTGCTTCTCCGGATGTGAGTCTTGAGAGGTGGTCCGCTCTCAAGTGAGTCTTACCTTTCCTCACCACAACCTCAAAGTCATATTCCATCAATAGGAGGAACCATCTTACTAATCTGCCTGTATTGCATGGCTTGTTTACCAAGTATAACAGTGCCTGATGATCGGTAAAAAATTTAAACTTATTTGCAAGCAAATAGTGTCTAAACTTTTTAACTGCATATACCATGCCTAATCCTTCTCGTTCAGTGGTGGTATAGTTTCGTTCAGCTGCATTCAACTGTCTACTAGCATAGGCAATTGGAAGATCCATATTACCTTCACCAGTAGGTCGTGCAAGCATACATCCAATGGCATAATTGGATGCATCCACATGCACATGGAAGGGCTTATTCCAATCTGGTGTAGTCAAGATTGGCGCTGAACATAATCGTCGTTTAAGCTCATTGAAGGAGTCCTCACATTTGTCATTCCACTCAAAGTTAGTCAAAAGTCCGTACAGAGGCTTTGCAATGATGGCATACATGTCTATAAAGCATCAGTAATAACCACAATGCCCCATGAAAGCTTGCACTTCCTTGACATTCTTTGGCCTAGGTAGTTCTGCGATAGCTCTCACTTTCTCCTCATCTGTGGATATGCCATTCTTTGACACTATGTGTCCTAGAATCTTGCCTTGTTTGACCATGAAAACACACTTTTCTGGGTTTAGCCAGACTTGATATTCTCTACATTTGTCAAAGATTTTCCTGAGTTTGGGTATATGTGTTTGTCTAATGTTGGAATGAGCACAGAGATCATCAACATAGACTTCTAAGTTCTTCCTCAGGAATTCCTTAAACACATGGCACATCAGCCTCTGAAAGGTAGCGGGTGCATTGGTAAGCCCAAATGGCATTACTCAAAAAGCAAATATGCCCCACTCTATGGCAAAAGCCGTCTTATGTTGATCCTCTGGAGCAATGGCTACCTGATTGTAGCCCAAAAATCCATCAAGGAAGCTGTACACTTCCTTGCCTGCTACTCTTTCTAGTAGATGCTCAGTGATTGGAAGTGGATAATTATCTCTAATGGTGGCTGCATTAACCTTCCTCAAGTTGATGCATACTCGTAACTTCCCATTCTTTTTGGGCACAACTACAATGGGGGATACCCACTCAGTGTGCTCGATTTCATAGATGAATCCAGCTTCTACCAGTCTATCTATCTCCTCCTTGATCTTAGCAGTGTAGTTATCGTTATAGGTGTATGGCTTCTGCATGGATGGTTTGGCATCTGAGGTCATGGGAATTGTGTGTGAGCATATGTCAGGGTCTACACCTCTCAAATCCTTATAGCTCCAAGTGAATACATCTCTCTATTCTCTTAGCAAGGCTATTAGCTCATAATCTTCTTCCTCCGTCAGGTCATGTCCTATGTATGTACATTTTTCTTCTCCTTCTTCCATGGCTACAACAATTTTCTTGGTGGTTTCCTTGTTATCATAGGCCTCTCCTGCTTGTGCATCGCGTTTAGGAATTCTTACCATGACTCTCCTATCATCTATCTCATACTTTTTAAAGTTTTCAGGGACCTCAAACAAAGATTCGTCCTCTTCTGGTACGACTTCTTTCTTCTTCCTCTTCTTGCCTTCACTCTTGGCGGACACTTGCGTGGTTAACCTCACATCATTGGTAATCTCCTTGTGTCTCTGAGGGTGAGCTTCTACCTCATGGAAGTATTCTTCATCTGATGCAAAAGGTGGGTCCATAATGATGGACTCTAGATCGGAGTCACTTGCATCCTCGAATGCATCAGTGCCAGGTTCACATTCTTCCAGCACTGAATCTCCCATGATTGGTTCTATGGAGAAGACTGAAATGTCATAGCCATCCTTGTCACAGTGGGGTGTCCATTGTTCTTCATTGATGGCTACATCCATTGTTGCTAAAATTTATGCCCAACCATGAGGTTCAAATTCTTCATCAAGGAATACTACAGGTGCATAGGCTGGGTCTTGAATTGATCTATGTGTCTCTTTTCCACCTACCTCTCTGGCTTTTTCTCTCTTCTCCTCTTCTACTGCCACTTTGCACATCCATAAGTGGGTATCTTCATGCATCCATGAGGATCCTGATCCTATGGAATGCAGTGACTCTGTATCATCTTTGGCTCTATGGATGGGATTCCATTGGATAGGAGGGACATCTCTATGAGAGTAATCTTTGATATTAACTTTGATCGTGACACCTAAGTGTTGCAAGTACAGAGAATTGATTCCCCAATCCTGTACCACCTACAACTGTCGCATAAATGATCTTCCCAAGATCATCTCATAGGCATGATTTTTGCTAAAGTCGCATATAGCAAACGTATGCTCGAACTCAACACCACATGTGGTGAGAGTTATTCCTTCTAGCAAGCCTAAGGGTCTTTCTATGTGACCATCAGCCATCTGCAATTTCATTCTCGTTGGCCTAAGTGTTGGCTTGCCCCAACGATTCCATAGAGAAGTGGTAGCAATTGCAACTCCTGCACCTGAGTCCAGAATTGCCTTGGTTGTGTATCCTTGATGGGTGATGGGGAGATAGGTTTTTCCTTCTTCTCCTTCACTCATATCTCCTATCTTGTCTAGAGGAATTTTTGGCATTGTTCTATGAGAACCTACCTGGGAACGCAGTTTAGTTATCTCTGGTACTTGTTTGGCTACATGTTTCCATAGTTCTGGCCTAACTTGAGTAACTCTTCTAAAGTGATATTGCACTGCACTTTAGTATTCTTTACTACCTCCGTATTCCTAGGTATGACTGAGTGTTCGTTTCGTACCATGACCGTTGGTGCTCTCATACAAGTAGACTTATCTTCCCATGTGCCTGTGAAATGGGGTAGCTCTTGTAAGGAGTTAGACTCAAAGTCTAATCTCTCTTGAGATTAGGTGCTCTCCTGGTCCTCATAAATGGAAGGAATGTCTTGTGGGAATTGATCGTGCATGTCATCCACAAGTTCAATGGGAGGAGGGACTTCACTTTATTTAGCCCATTTCTCTTCTTGAATCTCTCGTAGGAATTCTGGTGTGTATCGGTTCATAGAAGAAAAGGTGTCTGGTTCAGTGGAATTAGGCACATAAGCTTCTTGGGGGGGAATGCTTATTCTTGCGCTTGCCTTGTCCTTATTTTGAGAGGCGGGTTTCTTATCTGATTGTGCAATTAGCCTCTCCAATCTTTCTAGCAGTCCATCAAAGTGCAACTGCGTCTTAGCTAAACTAGAGATTTTAAAGAGGCGACTGGCTTCAAACATGGTTTGGGCCAATTCCACCATCTTAGCACAAATTGTAGTTCATTCAAGCTCTAGTTCCGCTCTAGGGTAACCTTTTTCATGATCCGTCACATTTGGCCCTTCTTGGATTCTGGCCTGATATGCCTTGAGCATCATGTTTAAGTCCTCGGGAGTGGGATCTGCTAAGACTGATCCTACTCTAGGGGGTGGTGGGATTATATGAGGTGGGTTGAAAGACAGTGGATTAGATGGTGATGGGGATGAAGGTGGTGGTGGTATGTGAGAGTTTGGTTGAGAGGTGAGTTCAGTTATCTTGGCTCTCGTTTCTCTTAGGCTTTCCTAGAGTTCACTCATCTTCTTTGCCCATTGTCTTTTCATTCTCTCGCGGCTATCTCTCCAAGCTCTAGTCCTCTTCTTGGTTATGCTCTCAGTTTCACTAACTTCGGCACTCTTTTCTTGGCCTAAACCTTGGTTTTGCTGCAAAGCCTGAGCTCTGGTGACCACTTGCACTGGTGCAGTGGAAGTTACACTTCCTGTAGAGTCTACTACTAACCCAATAATGTTGATAGGGGTGATTTTTGGCATATTATTGGGGTTCTTTGGACAATCTTGTAAGAGATGCTCCTTTCCACAATCTTGACAGAAGCCTTGAATTGTCACGGATTGGGGTTGTGTAGGTGCAGGCATAGGGCAATCATGAATGAGGTGATCTCCCTGACATCGATAGCACGGTCCTCTAGGAAATGGGGGTCTTACTTGCCTAGGTTGAGGTCTAGAGTTGGGGTTTGCATACATGACATTTGCATAATCTGGCTCCCAACTAGGTTCACTCGGTTCTTCACTATAGTAGGACTCACCATGTTCAAGAGACTGCATGTAGTAAGCTTGAGGGCTATCAATATGTTTAGAATCAAAGCTATGGTCACTAGGGTCACTTTCTGAAAGTAATGGAGTTAGTGGGACTATAGCTCTATTCAAATTCTCTTCTGCAACAGCATACTTTACAGGAATCACATTGGTTGGAGCAGGGGGTTGCTGTGCTAGGAGTGGTTGAGGTCTCTGCTGCCCTTGATAGGGTGGCTGATAGGGTTGCTGGGGCCTATCGTACTACTGTGGTGGATACTAGTTCTGGTACCCTGTTGTGTATATGGTTGAGGGTAATTTTGTCTCATAGTTTGTTTGTTATAGGGGCAATCTTGCACAGTATGGTTGGTGTATCTTCTCTCTATTGTGTAGTACTGGCTACTAGGATTCACCTGGGGTTGAGCCATAATGGGACATACATTTGCCATATGGTTGCCTCCACAAATATAGCATCTTTTCACTGGGGCAAACCTTGGTATTTGTTTGCTTGATACTCCTAACTTCTGAGCTACTTTCTCGGCGAGTTCCTCAATAGATGTGAATTGCGTGGAAGAGAGGCTAGTACAACTATCTGAATCTTTGTAGATTTTGGAAAGTTCTAATTCCTCCCCTAGGTTATCCTCGATGTTGATGCACATGTGTACGCACTCTTCTATGGTCCTAGGGTCCTTTAAGTACACATATGATCTCAATTTGGTACTTAGCAATCCATATAGGAATAAAGCCACCTGTTTGGCTGGTGTGGGTAACTCAAGAATAGGGTATCTCTCTAAGTATTGCCTAAACCTTCTTCCTGCAAGTCTCACGGTCTCTTGAGGTGTCTGCTTGAAGCTATGAATCAGTGAGGAAGTATTATGCCTTATGCCACTCTTAGAGAATCCCGTGATGAAAGCCTCGAGAAGTTGTTCTATGTTCTTGAAGTGTCTCTCATTTAGTGGTTGAAACCACGTAAAGGCTGTGTTCCTGGGGGTTATACCAAAGGCATTGTATTGCGTGAACAGGTCCTCAACTTGTTTAGCTCTCAAGACTTACCTAAACTCGGCCACATGATCATAGGGGTCTCCAGTGACATCGAAGTAATTCTTCATGGACTTAACCAGCTGGGTTGGCCTCAAGGTTCTCGTGTGTTCCCTAGGCCTTGGCAAAGGAAAATCATCAGCATTTCTTAGGTTCCTTGGGGCTCTTGGTCTCTCGGTTTCTTCTCTATCCGTCTCTGTTCTCATCCTTTCTCTTCCCAATGGGTTAGCAAAACTTACCTCAAGCCTTTCTCTATTCATGTCTCTTTGAGCTCCATGAGCTTGGGACGTTCCAGCTCCTGGGTGGCCATAAGAAACATTAGATCTTGGTTGGGGGAAAATAAATTCTCCCTTCCAAGTGTAGGCATGCCTACCATGTTCTGTGACCACAAAGATCCTTTTTGAAGTGTGATCTAAATAGGTCACTTTGCCTGGGCTATCGGGATCTTTGAACTCATAGATTCTGATCGTTCCTATCTCATTAGGCTGATCAGGCTTATACCTCCAAAAGGCTTCATCGATCTCTTTGTTTAAGAGCAGATCTATGCTCTTATTGTCTTGGGGAATCCATTCTGGCGTGAGGATTCTAATAAGAACAGATTTGCCTCGAGGGGTTTTAGGCTCTCCACCTGAGTTTCCTTTCTCTAGGTCACCTATGTCCGTCTCTGGGATCACATTCCCGAATTCGTCAATCCTATCTGGGTGACCAGTGACTACGTATAGGGTTCCTTCTTTGTCCAGGTATGCTCCATTTTCAAACTTGACTGCTGGATGTTCTAGTCCAATGGGTTGATCCAGGTTTTTAATTTGGACCACGGATCTTCCTAGGCCATCCTCATAGATGTAAGCACCTAATCGGTTGTTCCTAAGGTATTCCAGTTGAGTCTTGTAAAGGCCTTCAACCCTCTGTAAGTATGGCACTCTTGAACTTCCTGTGGGTCTCTCTATTCCATGATACATCTTGGATTCGCTGGTCTCAGAGCTAGGGTAATGTGAAAAATGGCTCAACTACTGGGCCCAAGATCTAGCAGTATGATTGACACTAGCCTCTGAAGACGTAAGACTCTATCTATCTCTCCCTAGGTGTCGTCTTGATCTAAGGTTCATATGCCTAATCGAATTGCCCCGATTTCCCCAAGTACAACCTCGTTGCTGCTCAATTTGTATCAGTTACTTGGTTCTTTTTTAAGTTTATTATCGTGTTTAGGATCTTGTCTGATATCATGTCGTAAGGATTACTTGAGTGATTCTCCGCACTTAAAGTTTTTCGTACCACGTTAAGTTCTTTTCCTTTAAAGATATCCATCGCACAGAGATTACGTTTTAGCTTGAACTTGAGTGCTTAGAAAGTCTTCAACTTGATAGATGCCTAGCGTTGCCTTGATTTACTTCTAACACAACCCGCACTTAGCCTAAGCTAGGAATTGACAAAGGGAGTTGAGAATATTCCAAGCTTACTTGCTGATCCCTTGCTCTCTAGTGCTCAACAACCCCATTCCCAAGCTTGCAGAATGCCCTTGCTTTGGATGCTCTCTAGTGCTCTCAATGGATCTGTAAAAGTCCCAAAGTTAGCTCAAAACTTAAATTCAAATGATAGAATAACTCAATTTCAAGCATGTAATTCAGATATCAATTTTCACTGTGTCTTTATGGAAAACAGTTCTAGAGATCCCTTAGTTTTTCTTCCCCCTGGGTATGGTCACTTCAAAATAGTATATCTAATAATCCTGATATTAATTTTACCATAACCCATGGAATTTTCGGTTGTACTCCCCACGAGCTTTCCAACAAAACAAAAATCACAGCAAACGGATTTTGTATGAGGAAGTTATGACTATTCAGAGTTCTAGGGTTAAAACAGGGTTCAAACAGGCTGACAGTTCACAGGATTTTTCTCAAAATGATACAAGTGTAGGGACCTCACAAATCACTAATGGCTTGATAAGTATGCCCAAAATTACCCAAAAAACTTGGAATAAAAAACCCTAGAATTTTGGCCAAAAAAGCCTATCAATCGCGATCGACAGGTCTGTCAATCGCGATTGACAAAAGTGTCCGTTGGGGCCTATCGGTCGCGATCGACACGTCAATCGCGATCGACAGTGTCAATTGCGATCGACAGAGTCGGTCGTGGGTTCTGTCAATTGCGATCGACGATGTCAATCGCGATCGACACTTTTTCCGCAATTTTTACCGTGATTTCAATCAATCGGGGATTGTCCATCGCGATGGACACGTGGCAACGCAAGTCTTTGAGTTAATTGTCAAATTTTAGTTGGTCGCGATCGACGATGTCGATTGCGATTGACTGAGTCCTACGTGGCAGTGCGTCGGGGTCTGTCAGTCGCGATTGACAGAGTCTATCGGTCGCGATTGACAGAGTCTGTCGGTCATGGTTGTCGGTCGTGATTGATAGAGAAACACGGAATTTTTTTACTTTGATTATTGATTTAGAATGTGCTCATCATGCTTGTCATTGTGGTGCACTTTGTTTTACCAAAAAATGAAATTTTCTGTCGATCACGATTGACAGAGGTCTGCGACACAGAGATAGTTATGAGCTTTTTCATACCTGTGCAGCGTGCTGGAGACGATGACACAGTCAATTCCTACAGGGAAACTCAAAAAACATGCAAAAACAGCGCACACAAATCGCTCTCTCGCTCTCTCTCTCTCAAGTGGAATGAGGGAAATGGAAGGGAGAAGGTGATATGATCAAAAACTAAAATTTTTCACGATGATGGAGATGGAGGTGGGAGATGGTGAGGATGATGATGGTGATGATGATGATGAAGTAAGAAAGAGAAAAATAAGGAAAAGTAAAGAAATTACCTACAATGCCAACATCACAACTCTACGAATTACCATCACACGCTCGTCCTCAAAGCTCGATCCCCGGCAATGGTGCCAAAATTTGGTGTAGCTCAGTGATGAGTAGCACCTCCTTTAATGTCAATCCAGGAAGACGTGAGGATGGTATGAAGACCTCGAACAAGTGATGGCACAAATGTGTGAGTGAGAAGCACACTAACATGCACACACATACACACACGCGCACACAAGGTAAGAGGAGAAGCAATGGAGTTCTTAGATTACTCAAAAGTGCTCTTACAAGTTCAATTCTACAACAATCTAACCTCAAAAATGAGCTCTCTAGCTCTTTTTATAGTTTTTTACTAGCTTTGGCCCTGTCCAGACCTAGTGTCCGGCCTAGTTAAAAATCAGGTTCCTAAGCTAATTTGGAGGCTCAAACGAGCTCAGAAAATTATGAAAATTGATAGGTAGGTACTTCTAATGCTCCTCAAGCTCAAGGACTCCTTGTCTTGCACAAAATGGAGTTACAAAAAGGTGGAATGGTATTTACAATGGTGTGGAGTGACTAAAATCACTATTTTGAAAATATTAATTCAGGAAAAAATGATGGCCTATTTGACAGATCTTCTTTGACTACTTTGTTTGCTTGGCCCTTCTCATTGGCTCCCTTGTCTTGTAAGTCCTTGACCGCCCTGACCACTGCCAACACTTATTTCATTAAGGGGACTACACATGCATGGGATATAAAGTCCACAATTCAAGCTCACTTAGGGTTTGAGACCTTAAGTTCAATAGATCTATATTCTTAGTTTCTCCTACTTCAAAAGTAAAGAGTCTACCATGCTTCTCACCTCTACCTATCTTCTTGAAGCTTTGACATAGATCTTTCACATAAGCTCCATGTTGTGTGAACCTAACTTGTAAGCCTTGTTGAACTACTTGGCCTACACTTGTTAGGTTTTTAGTGATAGTCGGTACATAAAGAATCCACTACCATTGGGAGCTTTGTCATTGCCAATCGTTTTTCCTACCATTGGGAGCTTTGTCATTGCCAATGGTTGGGATGTTTTTCCTACCATTGGGAACTTTTTCATTGCCAATCATTTCCACATCATTCTTTGTATCATCCCCTATTTATACTTCATGCTTAAACATGGCTTTCTCCAAATTAGATAGAAGAGCAGCATTGCCTACAACATGGTTTGAATAACCATAATCTATATAGAATAGATGTTCATCTTCTTTACCTTCTTTATGGCTCAAATTCATTATGACAAATGATATTGTTGTAGTCCCTTCTATTGTAGTTCTTATTATTATTGTTGTAATTTTTTCCACCTTGTTGACATATCAAACTCAACTTCTGATGATCCAAGATGACATGTATCACTTTTTCATTTCTTTGACATGTATAATGGTCGCACTAGTATAGATCACGGATAATTCATTGAGGTTTACTAGATTTATCTACCGAGAGTGATGACACGTTTGTTTCTTCACAACTCACTCATTCATGGACATTAGGATTTTCCTTGTGTAATGCTCTTTATATATTGCACTTGTTGTATTTTTGTTTTAGGTCATTCTTGTACATTCCTTTTTATGTAATAGAAGAAGATGAAGATCATTCTTCCTTGCTTCCATCTATGTGTGTGCTCCTCTTTGATTGTGAGAGTGTGTGCATGTGTGAGTTTTCTTCCTTATCTCCTTCCTCTTGACATGGTATCAGACCGAGTGTGGCTATAGAGAGATTGTGGAGAAGGCAACGGTGCAGAGTAGGCGAGAAGGCATGGAGAAAGCTTGATTCACCAACGACCACAGATTGCTACAAAAATGGTGTGAAGGTAGAAGGCCTCAAAATATTTTCGTGAGTTATCCCTTTAGGATCACTTGTTTTGTCAGATTTCTATTTTGGATCCATCTCGACCTCCATTTCGAGCCTGCAAGGTGGGGCGCACAAAAAAATCAGGTCAATTCATAAAATTATAACTTGTTTCTTGTTTGTCAACACTAATACATTTGAGATTCAAAATTTCAAGGATTCCATGACCTGTTGATACACAAGAAATGTGTTTTTCTGAGATCGAACGATCACATCAAAGTGCAATAGTATTCAAGTAGAAGTACTACTTGTAGTGTTTTTGTAGTATTGTGAATTGCTGCAGAAATGGCAAATGTGGATGGAATGATTCAGCTTTTGAGTGATAAGCTAGACAAGAACAAATTTTGAATGACAAATTTGTTGATGCAAAAAGGCTATTGGAAGTACATCGAAGGAGAGAACGAAAATGCTTCATAGTTACTAGAGAGAAATCGAACTATAGACCAGTTAATAGCATATGAGGAATGGAATCAAGGAGCATGAAAGGTAATGCATTGGCTATCTCTTAACATATAGGATAGCATGATTGGGCACATACAAGATGCCAAGACTCTGAAAGAGGCTTGGAACAGTTTGTTCACATTGTATGAGACAAATACAAAGGCACAAACATTGCAACTCAAGAATGAGTTGCATACACTAGAGAAAAGGGCATGTTGGTAAGTGACTACACTCTAAAAATAAAAAGCATATGTGAGTCACTTGCATCTATTAGTGTGAATGTAGATGATGATGATAAGGTGGAAGTGTGCTTTCGGGGTTTAGGAGCTACATATAAGTAGTTCAGAACATATATTTAGACAAGGGAAAGTATTTTGAATTTTGCTAATCTAGTGTCCATGTTGATTATTGAAGAAAAGAATCTTGGTGAGGACTTGAAATCCCAAGGAAAATCTAGTTCTGGGCAAGCATGTACTCTAGCAAAGGAAGAGGTAGAGGTAGATGCTTCAGAAGTGGAAGAAGACACAATAATCAAGACCAAGGTCAAAAACAGAATCGTGCAAGAGGTAGAGGATAATGTCGAGGCAGCAGGAGCCAAAGAGGCCGCAAAAAAGTTGTTCATGGTTCAACATCATATGATGAATATGATGTCTTCTTGATGGAGAGTGTTAATCTCCAAAAGAAACACTATCCTTGATGTTGGAGCACCTCTATATCAAGAATAACTCAAAACCTCAATAAATTTTAGAAGACCAATGCCAAATTATCAAGACTTTAGCTAACTGTCAAGAAAGTCTTTACACACAAAAGTTTGTTGCCTTAATTCATCCATTAACTCATCAAATGTGTAAAGTTTCTAATGAAAATTTGTACAAGGTTTCAGCTAAAGATTGCACACCTTCTCCAAGTTAGAACATCTCAAAAGATTCAATAAATCTTGAGATATGACTCAAACAATGTATCTATGTATGAAACTATATTTGTGTATAGTCGACTTTGACACCTACAACTTCTAATGCATGGTTCTCCCAAAATAAATCCCGTTTATTCAAATTCTTTTATCCATAGATGGCTTGCCTTCCAACTTAGATTTTGACTCCTCATTTTGTAAAACTTTACCGTATGCACTGAGATCTGATCAATTCTTTGATCATCAAGATTGAACCTATTTCAGAAGACACTCATAACTCTTTCACATACAAATGTTCCTACACACAACTCTCTCAGCCTCATTACAATTAGGCTCTCAAATCTTAACCATAGATACATGAACTATGGACCTAGACATCTACAAAAGGATTCCTGAGATGATCAAACACAGAAGGAGAGATGGAGAAATGATCGTGACACAAGTTTCAGAAGTTTTCTTCTATTCTCTTGGAAAACATCTTATTGATGAATCTTATACATTCATCATACATTATCTTCTTCTACTCATATATTCTTGTTCTATATCTCTTCTCTCATATATGTGTCGACTCTATACTGATGTATATAGGCATATATGTACAAACTTGTTACCATTACAAACCATAAGTAGACTTAATATACATATATGTACAAATCACTATCTTCTGATTTTCCTCTTTTCTTCATACTCCATCCTTTGTTCTTTTCTTCATCTCCATGCTTCAATCTTCATTGTAGACATCAATTAATGATTGTCTTGCTCCAACAGCTCCCCCTCAATCTTTAATTGTGATGACTTGCATCTTCTTTATCCCTGCCATATCTTTAAACCTCTAGGACTTAGGTCCATCCAAACTCTTTGTCAACATATCTGCAAGTTGATCCTTTGTAGGAGTGTTCATGATTTCTATTTCTTTATCAACAACCTTCTCTCTTAGAATATGATATTGGATCTCAATATGTTTTGTCCTGGCATGAAACACAGGGTTATCTGCTAAATACAAAGAACTCATGTTGTCTCCACAAATGATAGGAGTACTTTGAATGACATCAAAACTCTTCATAAGAGTTTTCAACCATATCACTTCTTTTGTAGCTTCAACCATGCCTTTATACTCTGCTTCTCTGGATGATAAAGCAACTGTGTGTTGCTTCTTAGAATGCCATGAAATTAACTTATCTCCCACGTAACACAAATACCCATGTCTTGATCTTCTATCATCAGAGTTACCTCCCCAATCTACATCACTATAAATCTTGATCCTTGTATCTGATGTAAAACCATAGTACAAACCTTCTTTAAGTGTGCCCTTGATATATATAAGCACCCTTTGATCTGCAATCCAATAGCCCTTTCTAGGGCAATGCATGAACTCAGATAAAACTCTAACTGCATATGATAGGTCTGACCTTGTTAATGTAGCATTAATCAAGCTACCCACCAAATTTTGACAGAACTTCATGTCCCTTCTCCTCCGTATCTACTTAGTTTGTGATTCACCTCCATTGGAGTTGGTGCTATCCTGCAATCTTCCATTTTAAATTTGGTTAGCAAGTTTTTCAAATAACTTTCTTGGGTTATATATATTCCATGTTGTGTATATGTAATCCTTGTGTATATGTAATCCCATTCCTAGGAAATATGAAAAAATTTCCCAAGTCACTGATCTTAAATTCTTTCTCCATTTGTCTCTTAAGCTTTTGAATGCTTTTGTCATCTGTACCTGTAAGTATTATGTCATCAACATAAATACAAACATATATAAATGCATCTTTATTTGTTGTTCCATATAAACTTCATCTAAAATGTTATGATTCAAAAATGCATTCTTCACATCTAATTGAGATAACTTCCAACCTTTGCAAGTAGCAATAGCTATGAGAGTCCTTATGGTTTTCATCTTTGCAACAAGACTATAAGTTTCATCATAGTCCACACCATATGTCTGTGCATATCCTTTAACAACAAGTGTGGCTTTGTACCTAGACACACTTCCATCTCCAAATCTTTTTGTTTTGTAAACCCACTTACATCCAATTACTCTCTGATTGATTGGTTTATGTACCAATTCCCAAGTCTCATTCTCAATGAGTGCATCATACTCTTCCTTCATAGCTTTTTCCCAATTCTCCTTTCCTTTGGCTTCATCATATGTGGATGGGCTTCATCTACCTTTATCATATAAGCATAATCTTTAGTAGTTAAGCATGAAGTATCATAGCTATACCTTGTGGGTTGCCATTTGTGTCAAGATGATCTTCTGAGTTCTCCACTTCTTAAAGTTTCTGGTTCATCACATTCTGGATCAAACATAGGCATCTCTTCAACTTCAACTGATGCTTCATTGTTCTCTTCTTCTTCAAGTATTTGAAACTTTGATTTACCTTTCTTCTGATTCATTGTTTCTTCAAGACTTTTTTTTTTTTTTTTTAAATGGAGGTTCGGCCGAGGCCTACTCCCCCGGACTTTAACTTTGAAATTAACAACTGCTTCAAGACTTGCATAAGTATTATTTGTACCTGAGTAACAAGTAATTTGCTCATCAAATGTGACATCCTTTGATACAAGAAATTGTTTTGTGGACGGACTCCACAACCTGTATCCCATTTGCTTATCATCATAACCAATGAACACATATTTTTCAGCCTTTGGTTCCAACTTATGCCTTAACTGAGAAGGAACATAAGCATAGGCTAAGCAACCAAATATTTTGCAATGATTTAAGGTAGGTCTCTTACCCCACCATGCTTCATATGGTGTCATACCCTGCAAAGCTTTACATGGTAGCCTATTGACCAAATATGTAGCTGTATTTACAGCCTCAACCCACAAATAATTAGGGCGATTCTTTTCTTTCATCATTGATCTGGCAAAATCAACAAGAGTTCTATTTCTCCTTTCTGCAACACCATTTTGTTGAGGAGAGTACCTGCAAGTAACTTCTCTCTTTATACTTGCATTCCACAAATAATCACTAAATTCATTTGAGAAATACTCTCCCCCTCCATCTGACCTTAATCTCTTCAATTTTTGTCCTGTAACTCTTTTTGCATATGCATGATAGTGTTTAAATGTATTAAATACTTCTCACTTGTCTTTGATCACATAAATAGTGATCCACCTAGTAGCATCATCAACATATATGACATAATATCTTGAGCCATTTATGCTAAAGTCCTTTGAAGGACCCCACACATCTGTATGTACCAATTCAAGACTTTCTGAATACATAGAACCATGTTTATTATATGATTTCTTATGAGCCTTACCTAATTGACATGCTTCACATCTGTATGTCATGTGTTGACCTGCAACATTAGGTAATCCAAGTATTGAACCATTATTAATCATCTCTTTGATACCTCTTTCATTGAAGTGTCCAAGCCTTTTGTGCCAAAGATCCAATTCAGACACCTTTTGCTCTCCATATGTAAACATGGCATTTCCAACATTACCTTGTACCCTCAATGTGAAGAGTCTTCCTTCTTTCTTTCCTGTAACAATTTGCTTATACCCTTGGCTAGGGTCTTCAACATAAACTCCATCATTAGTGAACCTTACCTCAAATCCTTTTTCAACCATTTGTCCTACACTAATCAAATTCTTTGGAATTGTAGGAACATACAAACCTTACTCAAGAGAGTACTTCCATCTTTGGCTTTAACTAATCCAATTGACTTTACCTTGTGCTTTGTATTGTCACCTGTTTGAACTACATGATTGATTGCCTTATGATCCAAATATGTCATCAAAGCAATGTTTCCACTCAAGTGATTGCTACACCCTGAGTCAATATAGAATACCCTTAAGTCTTCATTTGAAGTTTCACATGTTGCATTCATAATAAGATTTGAATCTTCTGATCTAATGCATAATTGTAGTAAGTGTTATTGTAGGATTGGTTTTGGAAGTTTCTTCCTCCATTTTTTCCAAAGAAACTCCTACCACCTCTACCTCTATAATTTCCTCTCTGATTTCTTCCACCTCTTCCTCTTTGGTTAAACTTCTGATTAAAGCTACCATTTCTTTGATTATTATGCCAACATTCATGAGATAAATGATTGGTCTTACCACATATCCAACAAGCTTTGACATTGTCTTTGTTACTCTGCCTCTTCCTCTACTTCTACCATTTCCTCTTCCTCTTAGGAAGTTTGCTTGACTTGGAGTACCTTCATCTTCAACTGATTGTTGCTTCCCTTTGATGCCTTTCTTCTTGTCTCTAGAATACATTGCATGACCTGCACTCTTATCAACATCTCCTTTGGTATCATTCTCAAAAGTTAGCATGTGTCCTAACAATTGATTTAGATCATGAGTGAAATGATCTAATGAAAGTTATGTTGACGATATGAAAGGCTTCCACTTCTCATCTCCTCTTAGACCTTTGAGAATTTGTCTTATCAATTTATCTTCTTCAATATCTTCATCAACTGCACCTAAGGAGTCAGCAATGTCTTTCATCTTTGTCACATAATCAGATATTGATTGTGAAGCCTTCTTCTTGAATGTGGTAAACTCTGCCCATAGTGATGCTTTCTTTCACTTAGTTGTATTCTGAAAATGCTCATCCAAAGCACTCCATATATCACTTGCACTTTCAAGTGCTCTAATATGAGGAAGCAAGTAATCATTTACTGCCATGTATATAATGATCCTTGCTTGAGCATCCTTCTTCATCCAAATAGTTAAATCTACAAGCTTATCCCTAGCTGGAACACTAGGATCTTTAAACTCTGGCTTTTCTTCTTCTCCTATGATGTATCCCATTAGATCTTTGGTCATAAGATGAGCTTCCATCCTCATAAACCAAGTTGGATAGTCCTCTCTATCCAACTTCTCGATTTGGAGACTATCTCCCATCCTTTCTTCACCTGTACTATCAAATCTTCAGCCTTATGAGGAATGAATGTACCTTAGCTTCAAAATTTACTCCTTCTGATCCTTTTGATTGCTCTCGTGAATCTCCCTTTAGCTTTTCTTTCACACTTTATCCTTTTGAGTCTTCAAATGTTGAATTTTGTATATGTGTAGTAGTCAGGGGCTTCCTTCTCTTCAATTCTGATGATTCCTGCTCTGATACCACTGATGGAGAGTGTTAATCTCCAAAATACAAGCTATCCTTGATGTTAGAGCACCTCTATATCAAGAATAACTCAAATCCTCAATCAATTTTAGAAGACCAATGCCAAATTATCAAGACTTTAGCTAACTGTGAAGAAAGTCTTTACACAAAAAAGTCTGTTGCACTTAATTCATCCATTAACTCATCAAATGTGTAGCGTTTCTAATGAAAATTTGTACAATGTATCGTCTAAGGATTATGCACCTTTGCAAAGCTAAAATATCTCAAAAGATTAAGTAAATCTTGAGATATAACTCAAACAATGTACATATGTCTAAAACTATACTTTTGTATAGTTGACTTTGACACATGCAACTTCTAATGCATGGTTCTCCCAAAGTAAATTCCATTTATTCAAATGCTTTTAGCCATAGATGTCTTACCTTCCAACTTATATTTTGACTCCTCATTTGTATAAAATTTTTCACTATGCACTAAGATCTAATCAATTCTTTGATCATCGAGATTGCACCTATTTCAGAAGACACTCATAACTCTTTCACATACAAATGTTCCTACAGACAATTCTCTCAACCTGATTACAATTAGGCTCTCAAATCTTAACCATAGATACATTAACTGTGGACTGTGATTCTCTTGAAAAATGCATTGTATGTGCCCGGTATCAAGAAGAACTTAATTTCAGTTCCGTTGATTGCCAAAGCTGGACTTCATGTACACTTTGTTGATGATAAGTGTATGGTTCATGATTTCAGCAATGGCGATGTTATCCTGATGTCCGGTACATTATGTAATGGTTTGTATCACATGGATACATAGAAGAGGGCTGCCTCGAATGCCTTAATTGCTCATACTTCTTCCATGGCTGAAATGGAGCTTTGGCATGCTCGTTTTTGTGAAGAGAGATGGTGGATGCAATCCAAAGATGAGTTGGTGCTGCAACAACTGGCTTCACACTAGCCAACTGAGACTTCAGAGTTGATTAGTAGACCCTTTGAGCTTCCTAAATTCACCAAAATATCGGCCAAGTACTTTGGAACATGTATCCCAAAAGTTTAAGTCAAGATAGACAAGTTGAAAGATGACTAGCTCCCAAAAACTTGCTGTTTTTGGACATACACTTGCAGGAAAAACTAAACAGTGCTCTCAACCTGGTAGGAATTAGATAAATTCCTTTTGGAAATAGCAAATAGACTTAGCAAGCTTCCCAATCCAAGTTAAAACACTTCAAATGATGGACTGAGCACTGAGAACAAGGTTCATCAATTTCTGGAACATGCCCACTATTCTTGGGGCTCTATAGAGATAGACTAGTGAGCAGTAAAATGTAGATATCTCCAAAATTATAAATCCAATGACCTGGAAAACTTATATGCAAAAAGTAGACAGTAAGAGCTATCCAACACACTTTAGAACACTGAAAAAGGTTCAGTAGAATGCAAGATATGACCTTCTAAAGTTGCTGCTCTGAGTGAGTATAGCAGAGAACAAAACAGAGAAGTAGATGATGATAAATGTATAGATTCACATATGATTACAACCACATTGGCAATGAATATTTGCACAATGGGAGTAGAATGATAGAGCTATGGAGTAAGCTCTTCAATCTCTACAAAATGACATGAAGTGGTCACGTACAAGGCTTGCTAATCGCCTCTTCCTTCTTACTCTTTTTATAGCTATTCTTGGAGGGAGTTTTGAATTCGACTTCGAATGGCTCCACCTAAAAGTGATCCCCAAAGTTAGGAGATATTCCAACAGCTCAAAAATTCGTGGTTTTAGGTAGTTGAAGCCACGAATTTGCTTTTACATCATGGATGAGGTAAGCCATCTTTTTCCTTTTTCTTTTTTCAATTACAAGAGATAAAAAATGAACTCTTTTACAAGAGGTGTTCACATGACTACACATGTGACTTACAAATGATCATAATATCAAGCATATCAGGCATGTAGGCTTGGGTAAAATGCACCAACAGCTCCCCCTCAAGCCTAACATGCTTGGCCTCCAAATAAGTCTTCAATTGTCCTTGATTTCCTACAAGCCAATCATCAACTTGAATCTACTTAACTTTGTACCATCAAGAGCTTTAGTCAACATGTTTTCACATTGCATATCTGTAGAGACATAGGATAGTTGAATATCCTTGCTCATTAGCTTCTCCCTTACATAATGGTAGTGGACTTCAATATGCTTGGTTCTAGCATGGTATACCGGATTAGCTTCTAGATGTAGTGAGCTTGTGTTGTCACCAAAAATGTGAGGTGTTGAAGAATGAAGTCCAAGATCTGTGTACAAATACTTTAACCACATGATTTCTTGAGTTTCATTAGCCAAACCTCTATATTCGGCTTTAGTAGAAGATAATGCCACGGTTGGTTGCTTCTTCGATGACCAAGAAATGATTTTTGAACCTGCAAATATACCCGGATGTGCTTCTTCTATCATCTCTAGATCTGGCCCAATCTGCATCTGAGTAGACCTTTAGCTCAATATCTGAAGTATATGAATAAAACAAACCTTCATTCATGGTCCCCTTTAGGTACTTGAGGACTCTCTTGGCCGCTTCCATATGTGGTCTTCTCGGCTTATGCATGAACTGACTCAATATGCTTACACTATAGCATATATCCACCCTTGTGAGTGTTGCATAATTCAAACTTCCAACCAAGATTTGATAGCTTGTGATGTCTTCAATTGGCTCTCCTTCATAAGCACTAAGCTTATGATTTTGCTCCATAGGTGTACCTGCACACTTGGTATTTTCCATCTTGAACTTGACGAGCATGTCATGGACATACTTCCTTTGTGTGATGTATATACCTGAATCTGTGTAGATCAACTCCAATCCAAGAAAATAAGTGAGTGGTCCGAGGTCACTTATTTTGAACTCCTCCTTCATTTGAGTCTTTACCTGTTTGATTCCTTCAAGATCATTGCATGTGATAATAATATCATCAACATACACACATAAATAGATCACTTCAGATCCATTCCTCTTTATGAACAAAGAGGTATCCGCCTTGCTAGCTTTGAATCCTTGGTCCTGCAAATAAGTCACCAATCTAAAATTCCAAGCTCTTGGAGCTTGCTTCAATCCATACAAAGCTTTCTTTAGTTTGCATACATAGTTAGGATAATGTGCATCCTCATATCCAGGAGGTTGTGCCATATACACTTCCTCATAAATCCATCCATTCAAGAAAGCATTCTTTACATCAAGTTGATAGAGATTCCTATTTCTAGATGCAGCAAGACTAATGAGAACCCTAATTGTAGGCATTTTTGCAATAGGAGAGAAATTCTCCTTATAATCAATACCATGGGTTTGAGCAAACCCTTTAGCAACTAACCTTGCTTTGTGTCTACTTATACTTCCATCTGGATTCCTCTTGATTTTGTATATCCATCGAGATCCAATTACGTTCATAGATGGCTTGTTAGGTACAAGCTCCCAAGTGTCATTCTCGTTCAAGGCTTCCATTTCTTCATCCATTGCATCTCTCCAAGCTTTCTTGCTTTGTGCTTCTTCGAATGTGGTAGGTTCTTCATTGGTTGAATCCTTTGCAATGTAGATTGAGTGCTTGGTGACCAAACAAGTATCATAACCAAACCTCTCTGGTTTCTTCTTCTCCCTTGAAGACCTTCTAAGTGGTTGATGTGAGCTCTCGGGTCCATATGTAGCATCCTGCATCTTTGCTTTACCTTTGTTCTTCCATAGCTTTAGTCTTTCCAAGTCTTCTAGGTCAATCTCCGAATCACTTTCTTCAATCTGCTTTGGCTCCTTTGGTTAAATTGATGGAAAATGTTCATCCAAGTCATAAGGCAGCTTCACTTTCCTGTCATCATCAAACCATGATTTGTTTTCATCAAAAATTACATCTCTACTCATAGAAAATCCTTTATTGGTTGGATTGTACAATCTATATCCTTTTTTGTTTTGATCATAACCAATGAATACACACTTCTCTGCCTTGGGATCCAATTTCCCTCTTACTTGAGAAGGAATGTGAGCATAGGCTAAGCATCCAAAGATTTTACAATGCTCTAGACTAGGTCTTCTTCCATTCCACACTTCATATGGAGTTATTCCATCTAGTGACTTAGATGGAAGTCGATTTATGAGATATGTGGTTGTAGACACAACCTCTGCCCATAGGTAGTTTGGCAATCCCTTTTTGTTGAGCATGGACCTTGTAGCTTCGACAATAGCTCTATTCCTCCTCTCTACTACACCATTGAGTTCGGGTGTATACCTTGTGACTTCCCTTTTAATGCCTCTTTCATGCAAGAAGGCATCAAATTCAGAAGAGAAGTATTCTCCTCCACCATCTGATCTTAGTCTTTTCAAAGTCCTACCTGTTTGGTTTTCAACAAGAGCAATATACTTCTTAAAGCAAT
Organism: Ceratopteris richardii; assembly: GCA_020310875.1. Lineage (NCBI taxonomy): Eukaryota > Viridiplantae > Streptophyta > Polypodiopsida > Polypodiales > Pteridaceae > Ceratopteris > Ceratopteris richardii. The sequence continues at coordinate 144,593,807 of CM035411.1, read as the reverse complement.
TAACACTTCATCCTTGTGCTTCATGAAAAACAAAATGGTCCACCTGCTACAATCATCTATGAAAGACACGTAATATCTTGAGCCTGATATAGATGGCTCCTTACTTGGACCCCACACATCCGTGTGCACTAGATCCAAAGGATTTTGATACATATATCCTTTCTTATTGAAAGGTTGTCTATGAGCCTTGCCGAGTTGACAAGCTTCACACTTATAAATCATGTGTTGCCTTGTGATATTAGGCAAACCAAGTACACTTTGGTCCCTGCAAATTTGTTTTAGTGTCCTCTCACCAATGTGAGCAAGCCTTTTGTGCCATATCTCCAACTCTGTAAGAGTTTGAGATCCATAGCTAAACAAAGCTATGTTCTTTGTATCTTCCACTTCAAAAGTGAAAAGCCTTCCTGTCTTTTCTCCTTTGGCAATCCTTCTAAAGCCTTGCCTTGGGTCTTCAACATATGCTCCAAATCGATTGAATCTAATCTGCAATCCTTTTTCAACAATCTGTCCAACACTTATTAAATTTTTGGTAATTATAGGGACATACAAGACTGCTTAAGAGGTTCATATTCCCATCTGATGTCTTCACATTACCTATCTTCTCCACTGAGTGCTTTGTGTCATCTCCTGTCTGTACTTCATGCTTGTTATGAGGATCTTCCAAATCAGAAAGTAAAGCAACATTTCCTGCTACATGGTTTGAGCATCCCAAATCAATGTAAAATATGTGATCATCATCCTTACCATTCTTCACTGATAGATTCATAATCAATAATGAATCTTCTTGACTTTGGTCCTCTCCATAGTTATTGTATTCTCTTCTTCCTCTATGGCCACTTTGATAGTTGTTGTTGTTGTAATTGTTGTTGTAGAAGTTGTTGTTGTTGTAGCCTCCATTGTATCTGCCTCTATTTGATCCATAGCCACCTCTATTGGATCCTCTTCCTCTTGAGTTCCTTGGATTCCTGAAACATTCTTCAGTAGTATGGTTAGATAAGCCACATATGTTGCAAGATTGAGATGATTGGAATCTCCCCCTGCCTCGCTTTCCACCTCTGCCTCTTCCTCTAGCTCTTCCTCTACCTGCAAAGTTTGCTTGGAAAGAGCTACCTTCATCTTCATTCTTCTTATTCTTTGACTTGTCCTTGACCTTAGCTTTATCAGAATATAAGGCAGAAGTTTGATTACCTCTTGAGGACTCACCACCTTTGCTAATCTTTGCTTCATGAGTGAAGAGTTGGCCCATGAGTGTGTTGAGGTCGGGTACATGCATATCCATGTATAAATCCATGGCTGTTGTGAATGACTCCCACTTGTCGTCTGCTTTGATTCCATTTATGATTTGTCTAATGATTTGCTCCTCTTCAATTACCTCTCCAATGCTTCCAAGTTGGTCGGAAATCTCCTTCATCTTTGTGATATAGTCAGTCACATTTTGTCGGGCTTTCTTCATTGTTGTGAACTCCATCCACAATTGGTTCTTCCTTGCTCGAGTGTTGGAAGAGAAGAAAGAAGCAAGTGCATTCCAGGTCTCTCTTAATGTCTTGCATCCCTTGAAATGAGGTAAAAGAAAACCAGAGATTGAGTTCATAATATAGGACCTTGCAAATGCATCCTTCGAACACCAAGTCGAAAGTCCTTCCACTTCTTCATGTGATGGTTGCCCTTTGTTCCTCATAGTTGGCATTGCTTCATCTCTGGATATGAATCCATATAGATTCCTCCCTTGAAGGTAAGCCTCCATCCTTAGAGACCATGCTGGGTAGTTTTTTCGATCCAATTTGTCAATTGTTGATGGAAATCCATCTCCCATGTTGCTTGACTATGCTCTGATACCACTGTGAAGAGAGATGGTAGATGCAATCCAAAGATGAGTTGGTGCTGCCACAACCGGCTTCACACCAACCAACTGAGACTTCAGAGTTGATTATTAGATCCTTTGAGCTTCCTAAATCCACCAAAATATCAGCCAAGTACTTTGGAACATGTATCCCAAAAGTTTAAGTCAAGACAGACAAGTTGCAAGATGACTAGCTCCCAAAAACTTGCTATTTTTGGACATACACCTGCTGAAAAAACTAAACAGTGCTCTCAACCTAGTAGGAATTAGATAAATTCCTTTTGGACATAGAGAATAGACTTAGCAAGCTTCCCAATCCAAGTTAAAACACTTCAAATGATGGACTGAGCACTGAGAAGAAGGTTCATCAATTTCTAGAACATGCCCACCATTCTCGGGGCTCTGCAGAGATAGACCAGTGAGCAGTAAAATGCAGATATCTCCAAAATTGTAAATCCAATGACCTGGAAATTTTATATGCAAAAAGTAGACAATAAGAGCTATCCAACGCACATTAAAACACTGAAAAAGGTTTAGTAGAATGCAAGATATGACCTTCTGAAGTTGCTGCTCTGAGTGAGTATAGAAGAGAACAAAACAGAGAAGTAGATGATGATAAATGTATAGATTCACATATGATTACAACCACATTGGCAATGAATATTTGCACAGTGGGAGTAGAATGATAGAGCTATGGAGTAAGCTCTTCAATCTCTACAAAATGACATAAAGTGGTCACGTACAAGGCTTGCTAATCACCTCTTCCTTCTTGCTCTTTTTATAGCTATTCTTGGAGGGAGTTTTGAATTCGACTTCGAATGGCTCCACCTAAAAGTGATCCCCAAAGTTAGGAGTTTTTCCAACAGCTCAAAAATTAGTGGTTTTAGGTAGTTAAAGCCACAAATTTGCTTTTACATCATGGATGAGGTAAGCCATCTTTTTCCTTTTTCTTTTTTCAATTACAAGAGATAAAAAATGAACTCTTTTACAAGAGGTGTTCACATGACTACACATGTGACTTACAAATGATCATAATATCAAGCATATCAAGCATGTAGGCTTGGGTAAAATGCACCAACAGTTTTGGTCACTTGAACTTTGATAGTTTGCTCTACTTGCAAAAGAAGGACATGGTTATTGGCTTGCCTACACTTGAGTCCATTTAAAAGCATGCATGTGAAGGTTGCATTCTTGGAAAAATGCATCGTGCTTCGTTTCCAAAAGATGGTCATACACACACTACAAGAAAATTGCAGCTTGTTCATAGTGATGTATGTGGTCCCGTCAAGACTCCATCTTTTGGGAAGCATGTATATTTTGTTAGCTTCATTGATGATGCTACTCACCATACATGGGTGTATCCTATGAAAGCAAAGAATGAGGTATTTTTTTGCTTCAAATCATTTTTAGCTATGGCTGAAAATTTTTCTTCACAAAAGCTTTTGACTCTACGCACGGATTGTGGTGGTGAATACATGTCACATGAGTTTAGTGCTTTTCTTCGTGAAAGAGGTATTTCACACCAATGTACGGTGCCATATACACCTCAACAAAATGGTGTTGCCGAGCGTAAAAATAGAACTCTACTTGAAATGGCACGATGTATGGTTAAAGGAAAGCATCTTCCTCATAAGTTTTGGATGGAAGCGGTCATGTGTGCAAACTATGTGTCGAATCGCTGCCCTACTAAAGCATTGAGAGTCATCACTCCTTATGAGGCTTGGAATGGTCATAAACCTATGGTTAGTCATATGCGTGTGTTTGGTTGTTTGGCATATGCTCTTGTGCCATCACAACAACGTCACAAACTTGATGACAAGGCAACGAAATGTATATTTGTTGGTTATAGTGCTGAAAGTAAGGGATATCAGTTGTACCATCCATTGACGAACACAATTATTGTGAGTCGAGATGTGGTATTTGCTGAAAATTCAATTTTCCCTCTACTTGAATGCAAAAAACTGCCAACAGTTAGCTCACAAGATGTGTTTGATACACTCATGCCTTTGTTCCAAAATGGTGCACTTGACTATGGCCATGTAGACCAGCCAACTGAGGTTCAAAGGGCTGAAAAATTCCAGCCAAACAGAGCTGAAAATGCAGAGAATTTCCAGGCAAACATGGCTGAAAAATTTCAGCCAAAAGATGTCCAAACTGCTGGAAATTTCCAGCCACATATGGCTGAGCATTTGCGTCAAAATATGGCTGAAATTGAGCATGAAATTCAGCCCACGCATGATGTACATATTGAAGATGTTTTACATAATGAACGCATGTCTATCAATAGTGCACAATCTATGCCAAAGTGGCTGAAACAAACTTTGCAGAGGACAGCAAATTGAGTGCACCTTTACTTGGTAGAACAAGACAAGCTCTCACCATGCATCAAGTAATTTTGTGGATTATTCTCTTATTGCTACAGCATGTAATGAAGAGCCACTTTCTTTTGAAGATGCATGTGACGATCCACAATGGATGAGTGCGATGCAATCAGAAATGGACTCCATACATAAGAATGGTACTTGGGAGTCATGTGAATTGCCAAAAGGAAAGAATGCCATTGGTACAAAGTGTGTTTACAAGATTAAGAGAAAATCTGATGGTGCCATTGATCGCTACAAAGCTAGATTGGTTGCCAAAGGATATGCACAACAATATGGCATTGACTATGAGGAAACTTTTGCACCTACTTCACGCATGCCTACCATTCGTATCGTGATTGCATTGGCTTCCCATCGAGGTTGGAAAGTGCATCAATTGGACATAAAAACAGCCTTTTTGAATGGTGATTTGCAAGAAGAGGTTTATGTGAAGCAACCTCCTAGATTTGTTATGAAAGGGAAAGAGCATATGGTTTGTCGCTTGTATAAAGCTTTGTATGGTCTCAAGCAAGCTCCACGTGCATGGTATGACAAAATACATAAGCACTTGATTGCTCTTGGCTTCACATGTAGTCCGATTGAAAGCACACTCTATGTATGCAAAAATGGGGCTGATCTTATAGTGCTTGTTCTTTATGTTGATGACATACTCTTGACTCGGTCATGTGATGCAAAACTTGACATTCTTATGGCTGATTTGCAGCATACTTTTGATGTCACTTATCTTGGTCTTTTGAGCTACTATCTTGGCATCCAGTTTGTATCCGTTGAGGGGGGAATTGTTATGCATCAAGCAAAGTATGTTGAAAAACTACTTCAGCGTTTTGATTTTGAGGATTGTAAGCGAGTTTCCACACCAGTTGAGACAGGATTCAGGTTCTCAGTTGAGGATTCTAGTCATGCATTTGACACTTCTCTTTATCAGCAAGCTGTGGGATGTCTTATATATGCATGCAACACAAGGCCGGATATACAGTATGCAGTTTCCCAATTGAGTCGATTCATGCATAGCCCTGGCACTAAGCATTGGCAAGCAGTGAAATGTGTGTTTAGATATCTCCGAGGCACTTTGAGATTAGGTCTCTTTTATGGCAGAGATGTTCAGCCATGCTTGCATGCTTTTACAAATAGTGATTGGGTTGGTTGTTATGATACTCGCATGTCCACTAGTGGTAATTGCTTTTTCCTTGGAGACTCATGCAAATCTTGGTTGAGTAAGAAGCAACCTACAGTGGCGACATCGAGTTGTGAATCTGAGTACAGGGCAGTTTTCACAGCGACAGTGGAGTGTATATGGCTCAAATGCCTATTGATGGATCTTGCATGGAGATTGATGCTGCTACGCATATTCTCACAGATAGTCAGAGTGCTTTGGCTGTTACACGAAACCCAGTGTTTCATGCACGGACCAAACATATTGAGGTGCATTATCACTATGTGAGAGAGTGCCTTCATGCAGGAGATATTGATTTGGTATATGTGCCTACACAAGATAATGTGGCAGACATATTCACCAAAACTCATCCACGGGAAAAGTTTGAAGCTTTTCGCAAAGCTTTAGGCTTGTTACCTTGTGGGGGCTGATTTGTCACTCCTTGTATGTGTTCACATCATTCGCTCCAGGGGGGGTTTGTTACACTTATGTGTTCCTCGAGTAGCTTTGATGTGAACCTTTTCCCTATACATGGGCACTTTTTACTCTAGTGCTGGCTAAAAGTTTTTTCCCCATGTTACCACATACTTGATACTCTCATATGTGGTGGTACTTACTACTTAGGGATATTATTCAGCTCTTACTTAGGGTGCACGTTTTACATGTTCACATATTTTTAGCCAAAACCAAAAATTTTTTGAAGCACATAAACATTTCCAAGTTTTCTTTCAATGGATATACCCATGCATGCCTAGAAAAATCATCAATGAAAATCACAAAGTAAAGATCGTTTCCAAAAGAGGGTATCTGCATAGGACCACAAACATCACTACGAACAAGCTGCAATTTTTTAGTAGCTCCAACTGAACCATCTTTTGGGAATGAGGAATGCTGCATTTTACCCAAAATATAGCCTTCACAAACATGTTTACCTGGTGCCTCAAGTTTGGGCAGAGAGGACACCATTTCAGATTTTTGCAGGCATAGCACACTAGCAAAATTCAGATGACCAAAGCATGCATGCCAAAGGTTTGCATCTGACATAGCATGAGAATCATGTACTACACATGCTGAATCATTCACAGATTTTTCATAGTCTATGAGCTTTTATAGCCCACAACATAAAATGCCAGAAGCAATAATGACATCGTCATTTGATAGATCATGAACTGTATATGTATCATCAACAAATTTCACAACCAAGCCAATCTTGGCTAAAGCTAAAACTCATAACCGATTCTTCTTGATCCTTGGCACAAATAAAGCATCCGACAATGTAAAAGAATTACCATCAAGAATAATCAGAATGATCTTATCATCTCCCATAATAGGATACGAGGAGTTTTTGGTGCATGTGACAGTATTCCGTGTAGGGGCAGGCTCTAGTGAAGTGAAGAAACCATGTTGCAAGGTAATATGTTTGGTCACCCCACTATCAAAGTACCAAACATTTTAGTTTACTACAAACATACATTGTTCATGAGAAGATGGGTCATAATTGCAAACACTTGTAAATGCCCATTCTTCATTCTATAGAAGATTAGCAGACTCTATTTTGGGTGTAGAGGCCTTTGCAACAACCATTCCAGCATCTTTCTTCCTTGCCTCTTTAGCAGCCAGTTTTGGACAACTCTTGATGACATGATCATTTCCTTTACAGTATTTGCAAAATAATTTCTGGTTTTTGTTTTCTTCTCATCTCTGTCTTCCTTCTTTGATTGTGCAAAATTAGCGGATTTTTGCGTACTAGTAGAAGAGCTCCATTTATCATTGCCCTTCTAACTAGCCAAGAAATCTTGATCTACAACATGCATAATGGACTTGTTCTGCCTAGTTTGATCTTCTTGCAACAGAAGAGAGACTAACTCCTCAAATTTAAGGCATTTGGATTGCCTTTCATCATCAAACAAAGAGTAGAAGCAAAATCTAATATGAATCAGGAAGAACATTCAGAACAATCTACACAAGTGAAAAGTCAGGTAAGACTTCATCAACAAAAATCAATTGTTCCTTCAAATCTTTGATCTTTGTCAAACAATTGTCCATGGAATCTCCTTCATAATTTGATCACTCTCCAACTATTTTCGGAGGTAAGCAACACGAGCCTCATTCCTTGCCTGGTATGAAGTGGTAAGTGAATCCTAAGCATCCTTAGTTGTTCTACATGAATGAATGTGAGAAATAATGGCATGTTTGATAGAAAAGGCTATCAATGCATGTGTGTGAGCATCTTTGCCATCCCAATGAATTTGCTCTACAACAGGTGCAGCAAGAACCACAGCATGAACAAGAACATGAAGAATATCGACATCTTCAATGCCATCTGCATCACCTTCAACAACTATGTCCTCAAAGGCCAACATACAAAATACATCATTGCTTTCAGCCATGGCCACTGACTAAAATACCTTAAGGCAAAAAAAGATTGTATCTCAAAAAGTTGAACAAAACTACCTTGTCGAGTTCTTCTAAACCTGTAGCAGACTTTGAGATGCTCATACTGAGGAACAAAAACCTGTATATATCTTTGGCATAAAAAGACAAAATTGTCTGCACAAGCACTGTGATAAAATGTTTGGAGGCCAAAACAAGCTGAGATCATGATTTTGGCATGACAAAGTAAAGCTATTTTGATCTCCTAATCACCTTAAGTATTCTCACCAATTTCATGCAATTTTGAGACTGTGATCGGAGGTGTATCGACGATGCCATAGAAGAAGCGGCAACCTGCACTAATACCAATTGTTGGAGTTCGAGGTCTACGAAAGCACGTGAACATCACAAGGAAGAAGAAGAAGCTTGGAGCACAACACACAATACTGAAACTAACCCGTTAGGGCTATAGACGTATATACAAGCCAGGGAAAAAAGCATCCTAAAGAGGGAAAAAAGTTCCCCAACGGTCCTAGTGTGTTCACACACATCACTACCTAAATATATCAACACCATGAAGAGTAAGTGGGAATCTATTAACAAGAATGGTACTTGGGATTTAGTACCTTTACCAAAGGGCAAGAAAGGTTTACCATGTAAATGGGAATATAAGTTGAAATTCACATCAGATAGTGCTTCTCCAAAGTATAAAGCATGACTTTTTGCAAAGGGTTTTAAGCAACAACATGGTGTTGATTTAGAGGAAATATTCTAGTCAATATTACTATCTTGTGAATGTTGCTTGGATTCATTGCCATGGAGGACTTAGAACTATTCCAAATGGATATGAAAACTACTTTCTTGCATGGAGATCTTACAGATGAGATCTATATAGAACAACCAGAGGGTTATGCAGTTCTTGGAAAAGAAAGTCTAGTTTGTAAGTTGAAGAAGAGCTTTTATGGACTTAAATAGTCCCCTATACAATGGTACCAAAATTTTGATACTTTTATGAAGTCTCAAGGCTATTCTTGAAGTTATGAGGATCATTGTCTCTACACAAAGAAATGCTCAAATGGCAACTTGATATGCTTGATACTTTATGTCGATGATATTTTGATTGTTGGGAAGTCCTATGACTTTTCAAATCTCAAAAAGAAGTTGAGTGAGACATTTGATATGAACGATTTGGGGGATGCCAAACATATTCTTTGCATGTAGTACCTTACTCGTGATAGGATTAAATGATGCATATACTTGTCTCAAATTGAGTACATATCCAAAGTACTTCATAGGTTCAATATGCAAGGTGGAAAAGCATTGAGATGATTGCCCCAAATTAAATGAGGAAAAGGAATTCATGACCAAGATTCTTTATCAATCTATTGTTGTTAGTCTCATGTATGTTATGGTAGCTACAAGACCAGACATTGCGTTTGTAGTTGAAGTTGTGAGAAAATATATGTTTAATCCTAGCAAGAAGCATTGGGAAGCGATCAAGATGATTTTGAGATATCTGAGTGGCACTAAGGACAAGTGTCTATGTTTGGGTAGAGTGCAGGCACCCATTATTGGTTACACATATTTTGATTATGCTAGTTGTGTAAGCAATTGTAAGTCTACATCAGGGTACATTTTTCTTTTATTGGAGGTTCTATCTCTTAAAGATCTCTTCTTCAAGAATATAGAGTTGTTTCCACTACAGAAGCAAAGTATGTTGCACCAATTGAGGCATGTAAGGAAGCATTGTGGCTTTCTTGTCTTGCTTGTGATATGGTTCTACCTCAGCATGTACCTCGTTTGCTCGGCGATAGTTAGAGTACCATTGCTTTCGCTAAGAATCTGATCTATCATGTAAAGAGAAAGCACATTGAGGTGAGATATCACTTCATTAGAGATTTCTTAGCCACTAAGCGCATTATTCTTGAGAAAATTCATACTCGAGATAATGTTGCCGATGCTTTGACTAAAGCTCTACCATAGGATAGCTTTCGACATTTTTTGTCACTTGATAGGGGTTACTTGATTCATGATCTTACATAGTTACTTGTGTATTGTGTAACCTGTCCATCGAATGGGAGGGTATAGTTTGTATACTAACACTCAAGTATTCTTTATCATTCTTTATTTTTCTCCCATAGTCAATTTGTCCATATTGGCATTTAGTGGGAGTTTCTTATCGTTAGTGTTCATGTGAAAGGCAAAATGGCCACCATAAACTTTTGTATATGTTTTTTAATAAACAATATAGTGGCCTAGTCAATCATAGACTATAAGTTTGACTACATTTGTAACACCTAAGAAAATTTTTTTCGTGCTCTTTGGGTATTGTGTTTTTTTGCATATTCTACAGGCTTATGCAGAGTACTATGTATGGCATTTGAAGCTCAATTTTCGATTGTGAGGGTATCATCACGGATCTCTTGAGAATGAGATTCCACCATGGTCCATTGCCATCGAAATACTTCATTATACATATATCTTATATAGAGTGTTTCCTCACAAGATCATTATGTGGGTTTTCTAGGCTCCACAAAATTATGTGAATCTCTTATTCTTCTCTCTCCCTCCATCTCCTCCTTGGACATCTTGTACAAGACACTCAATGCCTTCATTGATCTCATAGCATGTTGAAGACCTAGGTGAAAAAATCTTCTATGGAAGATTAGGGTAGAAAGGCTGAAGTTGTAGGTTGGCATCTGCTTGACAATAGGTTGGTATTTTGGTCATAACTTGAACTAGGAAATTTGAATTGAGGCATTTTAAAGCTCTATACATAGCTTATGAAGAGTATTACAGTGTACAGAAGGATGAAAACTTTTTTGCGATTTTATTTTGCCAAAAATCCAAAAAATGAAAAGTGATTTAAAAGTTGGATTTGTAATCACTTTGATAGTAGGACAGTGTTTTGATCATAACTTGAGTTAGACGATTTGGACTGGAGTGAAGCCTCCTTTGAGAAATGATGGCTCACATATTCATCCTTGGATATCCTTTCAAGAAAAATTATTTGAAAATTTGGAGATAATGCTACTTGAATGGACGTGCAAGGATGGGATAGCACATAAAGGACCCTAGTCAGAATATAACAAGTATTGAACCACAAAGAAAATTAGAGGAAACCTTATACTAAGGGGATGCTATCTTATAGATCATCAAATACAATCCTTTGAGCAATTCATAAAAATCAATTGTTGAAATCTTGTGGAAGAAGAATTTAGAAACACGAAGATTCTTCATAGCTATGTTGGTGATAATTCCACTCTAAAAAGAAAAATAGGTCCAAAGACACTAGTTCCTCTAAGGATCCTTCAAAGATCCCTAGCTAGAGATGGTTTTCAATTAATACTGCCTAAATGGACATCCAAGGATGGTCTATCTTTGTCAACTATTTTATCAAAATTGATTATGGAGGAACCTATTCACAACAATAGAAAAAATAATTTGTGTAGTAAATTGAAAGTAGGCTTTCAATTAATAAGTACAATCTGTTGGAGTTAGACATGTGCGGAAGCATGTGAGCAACACAAGGAAAAAGAAGAATCTTGGAGCACAACGCACAATATTGAATGTATTACCACTAGAATGTACAAAGGTAAGTAACATGTTAGGGTTATAGGCGTATATAAGCCAGGGGGAAAAACCTCCTAAAGAGGGAAAAAAGTGCCTTGATGATCCTAGTGTGTTCACACATATCACTACCTAAATATATCAACAAATCCCCCCTAGCAATGATGCGGTGAACAAGGAGTTGGCACTCATGTATAAGGAAGTGCCAAGCTATGTCGAATTAATCCACAAAAAGAAGTAAGCCCAAAGCTTTGTGGAAAGCTTCAAACTTCTCACTAGCCAGAGCCTTCATGAAAAGCTCTACAATATTCTCTTGTGTGGGCACACATGCCAAGCTGATCTCTCCAGTAGAGAACCTCTCCCTGACATAATGATGATGCACCTCAATGTGCTTAGTGCGAGCACGGAACACAGGGTTCCTCGCAACTGCCAATGCGCTCTGATCATCAGTGAAAATGGTGGTGGCAGAAGACTGACCAACACCTAAATTATCCATAAGGCATCTAAGCCACACACACTCAATAGTCTCTATGAAAGCTTTCCTATACTTGCCTCACAATTGGAAGTAGCCATAGTAGGTTGCTTCTTGCTCAACCAAGATATGCATGAGCTACCAAGCATGAAGCAAAAACCACTAGTGGACACACGAGTATCATAGCAACCAGCCAAGTCAGAGTTAAAAAAAGCATGTAAATCTAGTGGTAGTGATCCCCCCTTGGGATAAAACAATCCAAGTAGTCGGGTACAACTCAAGTAGCGAAAGATGCACTTAACCACCTGCCAACACTTGACAACTAGGAATGCATGAATCTGCTCATCTATGAGACAGAAAATTGAATATCTGGCCGAGTAATGCATAAGTAAATCAAGCATCCAATAGCCTACTAATAGAGAACAACATCAAATGCATCTCCAGCATCATGAAGACTCAATTGTAACCCTATCTCCATAGAAGTGGCAATAGGTTTGTAGTCTTCAAGGCCAAAACACTGCAATAATGTGTCAATATATTTCGTTTGACACAAAGCTATTCCACCATCAACTTGCATAAATTAAATGCCCAGATAATGATGCAAATGCCTCAAATCAGACATCTCAAATGAGGTATGCAAATCATCCTTAAAATCAGCAATATGCTTCTCATGAGGACCAGTGAGCAGCATGTCATCAACATACACAACAATGATCAGAAATACATCATTAGCACGCTTAACATATAATGTGCTTTCATGTGGACTATTTTCAAAACCATGTGCAATCAGATAGACATGTATCTTTTCATACCAAGCAGGCGGTGCTTGCTTTAAACCATATAATGCCTTCTTTAACCTACACACCTAGTTTTCATGCCCTTTCTGCACAAAGCCATAGGGCTGAAAAACATATGCTTCTTCATGCAAGTCACCACTCAAAAATGTTGTTTTAATGTCCAACTAATGTACATTCCAACCATGATGAGCTGCAAATGCACAGATGCTACGAACATTAGTCATTCAGCAAGTAGGTGCAAAGGTTTCATCAAAAGCAATGCCTCTTTCTTGTGCATAACCCTTTGCAACAAGCTTAGCCTTATGCCTATCAATTGTTCCATCAGTTTTACACTTCAGCTTGTATACCCACTTAGTGTCAATGGCCTTCTTGCCAGGAGGCAAGTCACATAAAGGCCAGGTACCGTTTTTCATGATAGCATCATATTCAGATTGCACTGCAGGCATCCAATGTTCAGAATTTTGTGCTTCATCAAATGAACCAGGTTTACTCTCATCACAGAGACTAGATGCAGCCATAGCATAGCAATTTGATGCAAAAGAGGCACTGTGAGAGCCTATACAAGTACGGTATGATAGAGGTGCATCTAATTTGTTGTCACACAAAGTCTGCACTAACCATTTTGGCATATTTTTTGCCTCCTCAATATCAAATCTCTCATCAACAAGTGCATCATGCAAATATGCATCATAAATGGAATGATCTGCATCATCATATGAAACTTGCAATGACTGAGAAGTTGCCTCATTAGGACCAGCACTAGACTTTCCACTTGTAAAAAGAGGTAGCAAAGTATCATACATGTATTTGGAGCTAACAGATGTTTCCTTCGTAGATGAAAGTAAAGGCTCAATAGCATCTTCCACAAAAACAACATCACAGCTAACCAAAATGTGTTTAGTCTGTGGATGATACAGACGATAGTCTTTGCCTTCAAAACTATACATAACAAAACTACATTTCACTGCTTTATCATCCAATTTCCTACAATGTTTTTCAAACACTAAAGCATATGCTAGACAACCAAAAACACGCAGATAAGCAATAGATGGCTTGCAACCATGCCAAGCCTCATATGGAGTGATAGACTACAGTGCTTTAGTGGGACACCTATTAAGTACATATGCTACACACATGACAGACTCAAGCCAAAAACTATGTGGTAAAGCTTGACTCTTGACCATACACCTTGCCATCTCCATCAGTGACCTGTTCTTTTGTTCTAGAACTCCATTTTGTTGAGTTGTATACGGCATTATACATTGATGTTTTATCCCACGTTTAGCCAGAAACCTCAAATTTTGAATGCACCTACAAATGGTTATTCAAATGCAACAAGAAGAGTACATAGGTACATCAAACATATAGTCAAATCCTACTCTATGCATATGAGGATGGATTACAAACAAAGGGATTGAGTAATGTTTTACATATGATATCATGTGGCTTAAGAAGCATTTAGAGACTTGGGAATGCAAGTTGAAGAGTTTAATTTGTTTGGACACAATATCTCTAGCATCTACCCTACAAGAAATCCAATGTTTCATGCAAGTACCAAGCACACAAAGGTCCACTATCACTTTATGAGAGAGAAGCTCTTAGACAAAGAGAGGCACATCAAATACATCAACACTAAGGGACAAGTAGCTAACATTATTACCAAGTTTATGGATGCATAAATGGTGGATAACTTCAATTAAAGACTTGAGCACAAAGGATATCAATGTAGGGTACCTCACTCAAACATGAGGGGGAGTGTTAGAAGGCAAGTGATGTTAGAAGATCAAGCATGTGATTGGGTTGCAACAAATACTTCCACATCATCATATACTTTTATCATATTCAAAAGAATTCATGGTACAATTGGCAATCAACTGAATTCTCAACTAATTTTGAAGAATAGCAAGTCTAATCTCTCCAACTAGCAAACCAATCACCTATCTATTTTGCATTTACAAGATCTATGCCAAAGTGCTTACTAACACCTATGAAGAATAGCAAGTCTAATCTCTCTAACTAGAAACCAATCACCTATCTATTATGCATTTACAAGGTATATGCCAAAGTGCTTACTAACAAAATTAGCAACCAAATGAGCACCAATGTTAGCAATAGTCCAAAGCAATTTATCAAAGGAAGATTCATACTTGAGTCTTTGGGAAGATATGGAACAAGCCATGCTCCAAGATAAGTGTTCTCCTTCCTAAAAATCAGTTTCGATAAGGATTATGATCAAATGGCCTGGGGATTCATTATTTTTAGTCTTGCAAATGCCAACTTTGGACAAGATTATGATGAAGATACTAACCTCATCATTCTTCATTCGCATAATAGTTTAGAAGAATCCCTTAAAATTATTGATGTCTATTGCTATGCAAGTGGGTCCATCATTAACCACCTCAAAATTAGCTTCAAGTCTTTTAACTCGCATTTTCCAACATCAATTATCACTCTAGAATGCCAACAAATTCAGGATGGCTCTATCTTTTGTCTTTTGGGAATCCCAATGAGATTCCATGTGAGACCCTTGGGTAGATGGACCTAGATTATGAAACAAATCCACTCCAAGATGAACTATTAGACCTCAAGAGCTTCCAATCTCTCCCATAGAACCTTCATCTACAAACACTATCTAGCCCCTTCCGCTACTTACTTTCTAGCTTGTTGGAGACCTCCAGCTTAGTAGATAAATCTCTTCAGATACCATCTAAATCTCTTTAGATCTACCTTTGTCCATTTCATTTGGGATTCAACTCTTGACACCCACACAATCCATAGAGTTAGTTGGGATGTTGCATTATAAAAAAAGACAAGTTTTCTTGGCAATCTTGACTTCAATCATATCTCTATCAAACTTCCAGTGAAATGGATCTTTTGAGCTCTCAGTTCTAATGACTTCTAGGCTTGTCTCGTTAGAAATTCAACCTCAACCTTCATGTTTTAGGATTAAACATCTTGATATGGCCTTAACTTCCTCATTGTCTCCCTCAACCCTCATGAGTTTATTCGTCAATACTCTTATCTCCTCAAAGGCATATCTACCTTTTCTTGTATCTTCAAAGCTCAAGTTAAAAGCCAGCCCCTCTCCCTAGCTACTTAGAAGATTTCTTTGTTTGGTTCAACCCCTTCTCTCACCCTCTCACACACGATAAATCTATAACTAGTCATAATCTCTTTAAACAATGAATTATCACTTTGAACTCACTCTTCGACAATAATGACCAACTTCTTGACTTTGAGATTATATCAAAAGTTCAAGATTTCAATTGCGGCCTACTCCCTCCTCTCCTCCCTTTTGGCATCCCTCTCTTCCCATCAAAATCTCGTGTCCCTCTAGTCCTGGTGGACTCGCATGTCAAAAAAGAATGAGTCCAAATCCCTCACTAACGTTTTAAATGAATGATGGAACTTAAATTGGTCCTCTACACAATGATTCTATCCATTTGATAACATCTCATAACTTGGAAATAATTAAAAAAAACTTTCTTCTCTGGGAAATTTTTCATAAAGCAATCTAGACTAAGGTCAACGCAAGGTTTATTGGTGTCGAAGATGGTCATTGCCCTTTCTACAACTCAATGGAAGATCTCTCTCGTTTATTTTTTTTCTTGTAAGCACTCACAATCTTCATGGTTATTTCTATAGGATATTTGGAAGGAAATACACCCCTTTCCCTTGTCACCCCCAGAGATTCTTTTGGCCATTTACTTTCTAAAGGAAATTCAAATAGAGGCCTAATCTCCCAAGATCAGCTTGAATGTATTTAAAGTACAAGTGAAGGTGGGCATTGTACCCATGGGACCTTGTCTCCCACAAAGCAAGCGTTCGATGAATTGACTAGCCAAAAGGTGATACAAGTTTTCAACTTTGCTAAAGGTGATGCATGAATGGGTTTCAACTCGCCTATGGTGTATGTACTATCCTCTTATTTCCATGGTTTGAACAACCCTCCTTCTCTCAAGGCAAAAGGCCAAAACAAAAGTCCCAGCATGTGCATATAAGAAAACCATTTGCTTAACCCCCTTCTCTAGTTCTCAATAATATCTAAACTGCTTTTTCTTATTTTAAAGAAAAATAATTTGATCATTACCAAAATTGGGAGAGTGATTCATAGGTTGAAAGCAATGCTTATTGTGTCCTTTTTGCAAATTCTAGACCTTCCAAGTGATGCAAATCCTATGGATGTTGGTCATCTGATTTGGATGATGAAGGATATTCCTTGGAAGAAGAAAAAAAAAGTCATTCTAAGAAATTACTCAATGGGGCAGTGGGTCATGTGTACAAAAAGGTTAAGGTTATCACCATTAAAGAAATGATGGATGTCAATGCTTTGGATGCACTAACTTACTATAGAAAGACTATTGAAAAAGGATCCAATCAATTGTCATTCCAACAAAAATATGTAAAGGATGATCTTGTGGATTAGAATATGCATTATAATGTCTATGTAACTAAAAATGAAGATTTATACTTCATCCCCAGTTCCCCATGTCTTATAGAGGAAAAATGTAATGTGTAAACTTGAGAACTTTTTGAAATCTATTATGGCACCCTCGTTGTTTGTTCTGGAAACCCTTATTTGTATAGATCCCCCCTAGGTTCCCCCTAGGCCTCCTCTTTTAGGCATTTTGGCCCCCTAATCTTTTGTCCTTGATTCTTTATTTTGATAGGGGTGACCACTCCTCCCTCATCCGAGTGTACATATTTACTCCTCATAAAACAGAAGCCTAGGTAATTGATAGAAATGTTCAATAGATTACTAAGAGAAAAAGCATGAAAGCTAATTCCAAAGATGGAGAACCAAATCAAATCCTTTTTCTTACACAAGCTTCCAGGCTCCACTCATAGCTCGAGAGATAGTGTGATCTACTTACAATATAATTAAAGCCCATTGTTGTGGAATTTCATGAGAATGTCATGATCTATATGGTGATTTGACCCACTTTGAAGACTCATGAGTTGGATAAGTTTTGATGGAACTCATATAAACTATATGATTTTCTCAGAGAGATTTTTTATGAGCATGAAACTAAGTTCACTAGAAAATTCTAGTAAACAATCTTCTAGTTGGAGACTTCACTTATATATTCCATCTTTATATCACCTTGATGTAAGTGAAAAAACAAAGCACATGACCTAGACTAGAGGGGATATGTTCCAAGCATGCCTCTCTATTAGTTTAACTGAGATTCTTTCATTCTGTGGTTTTCTATTGTTATCTTCTCCAATTTACTTCTGCTAGTAAGAAATAATTCCCCTTTTGGTTATACCTCATCCATGCTTCTATCGTGGTTATAAGCAAAGAACAACAGTTTTCACTAAAGTTAGGGATGCCAAATCACAATCGATGGTAACATTTCTACCCAATACATATGAAAATTGCATAGTGCAAAGTGAATCATAATGAGAACCTGAGATCATGTTACTTTCATTCTAACTAGAACTATGGATTGCAGTATTTGTAGGTCAATATGTGGGAGTGACTTTGGGATTCTAATGAATATGAGACGATCAGAATAAGCACTTGCCCAAAGTTAATTTCTATTTCTTATGGTTGCTTACTATTTGGAATTAGCTCAAGAAAAATCATACATCCTAAGTTTCATATTACTTCTTCAAAGTGACTGCGCGGGTAGGAAGATTTCATTATGTCGCCATAGGAAACATGCATGGATCCTAATTTGGTTCTTGATCAAAGATTTTGAGATCCTTGTATGCTCATGTGAAAGCATCATCTCAAGTCCGATATGATCTAAGAGTCGATCAAATCATTGAAGCACTGATTTTCCAATTTTAAAATCATGGAGATTATTGAGGACAATAATAAGAAATAAGGGGGAAGTATTATGAACTTTTAACGCATTTACATGGAGACCTACAATGATTGATCTATGTGTATATGTGACTAGTATGAACTATATGTCATTTAGTTATAAAGCCCGATAATTAGAGCTTATGCCTCGCTTGTGAGATAGATTGCCTCATCACCACACTTTGGACTCTTGGGCCTTGGTAAAGCCATTGGTGCACTCAACTTGAAGTGGTTGTGGCAATATGGAACATTGAATCCTTTTGGTGTTTGATACTTTCTTGGTTGCAAGTTCCCAAGTTCAAGAATGAGTCCATATTGACTTTATAATTAGGAAGTGACTTTGATGTCCACCCCTTAGGGTTTTAAATGAAATATTTTTTACATGTCTTGTTATCAAAAAAAATATCGACAAGGCACTAGCAAACACCATGAGGGTCGAGGAATCTTTTATTTATAACTCAACATATCAATATAAACCACAATGCCATAAACCCATTGGGATATGGCTTTCCCAAGGCCAGAAACTTCTATTGGAGAGGGTGATTTCATGATATTTCTCATCTCTTCTATATCTATCCAATTATCATGGGGTCTATATGGATTATCACAAGATCAAATTGTGTACGAGTATAATGGGAGTGGTCCATTGGAGTGAACTCTTTTTAAAATGGAAAATCATGGTTCCTAGTTGTAAAAGCTACATTTTTAGATTCATTTATACATCATGAAAAAGATGTAATACGAGGCTTCATCTATACATCATGGAAAAGATGAAATAAGAGGCATATGTGTGATCTCTCCCTTCAATTCTCACATCAATATTGGTTTCAATTGTGGTCTCGTGGGGCTAAGGGTGCGTTATCTTTTTTTATGTCTTAAGTATACTTGTTTAGTGTTTTTCTAGCGTTGTTCTATTTTTTCTTGGGATCAATGTCTAAGTTAGGTGCAGGGCATTAGGGGGCGGGTGCATGGGTTTGAGTCAACTCCATGGGTGAGTAGGGTGAGTTGGGTTTAGGTGGCTTAGTGAGTACTCTCGGTCGGCTCTCATGGATGGTTCAATTCCCTCTCTAGTGAGAGATAATATGGGCCCTAGCGTAACACCAATTGGTTCCGATGATTCTTTGGTACTCTTTGGTGTGGTCCCCCCATCGGTTTCCCTTCCTAGGGAGGATGTTTTGGCTAAGGAAGAGAATTTGAAGAAGGTGTGCCTCATTGGTCAAATTTTTTGCCCTAAACCTCCTCTAGAGTCTTTTCAACTTTGGTTTAGAAAAGAATGGTTCCCATGGGGCCAAGTCGTTTATAGGTGCAATGTCTTCGAGTAAATCACATTCTACTAATTTTTGAAAATGCGACAATGACACTTCAAGCATTACAAGTTGGCACCTAGAGAATTTGGTGCTCAACACCATGCCTCTTTAAATGATTTGCAAATTTTGATCCTAACAAATCAAAGCCTCTCCGCTACCCACTCTGGGTAGAGCTCCCCAACCTTCCTGAATTTTTAGTTGATTTTTTCGAGGAAATTGTTGCTCGCATTGGGTAGTCATTGGCCCTAAGGGTCAATGTTGGTGGCCTTATTTACAAAGGTTCCATGCATACATTCAATGCATAATGGCACTCGTAGATTTGTATTGAAACATATCTAAACAAGGAACTACCCATAAAAATCATAACTGACATAGGTGGAGAGGTTTCTTGGGAACACAAGATCATTTACAAGAACCTCCCAAACACTTGATTTCATTGCGGTAAACAAGGGAACATAATTAAAGAGTGCCCCTTAAGACAGAATTCCTCTGAACAGAAGTGATTGCAAGGGTATGAGCCGCCCATAGGAATAAAAAATTGTAAGAGTCAAGGTAACAATCCCTCAAAGCCTAGACACATGTCACTAATACCAGAGAAAACTTAGGAAACACGCTTGATAGTCCCAAACCCTGAAGGCTTCACTAAAGTGAGCTATAGAAGGAAAAGGAGCAAGTAAATAATACTCTTGTAACTTAGAAAAGTGAGCTATAGAATGGGAATAATCCTTGGTTGGTGCAAGTAAATAATACTCTTGTAACTTAGAAAAGGAGATTAACCTATTGGACTAACCTAGTGTATTAAGTCAATGGTTAATGACAAATGACGATGAGAGAACTACAAAGGAATAATCCACAAGTAAAGATGGTAATGATGAAGGCCTGAGTGTAAGTAAAGAAGACAGACTCACGGTCAACAAAACTGGCGATCCTGATAGTGAAAGCTCTATCATTGGTTGTACAATCCTCGAAGTGGTCCAAGATTCGCTCCCTAGTAAAGCTAATCAGAAAGCCAAAAGCCTGATGGATGTCCCCTAGAAGATCCCATTGAAGGGGAAAATAATGTGGTAGGATCCCCCCACCTCAAGGGGTAGAAAAAAGGAGAGAGACAAGAAAAAGAGGGGAAAGACCCCCTCATGCAAAGGTTAACCCCGTGAAAATGATTGTCATTTTGTTCAATGTGCAAGGGTTAACCGACCCCTCCAGAGTTGACATTGTCACTAAATAGCTAAAATATAAAGAGATCAAAATTTGTGGGAACAATCTTTTGTTGAGGCTTAAGCGTATTTAATCTTCCCATGAATGGCAATCCACTTCTCACCAGCAAAATTCCAGTGGTGTGCCCATTGGTATTAGGTGTAACTGGATTCAATTCAATGTGGAAACCCACAAGACGTGAATCATCGGTGGTTGGCTTCTTCTTTCAATGCACCATAACGTCGACCTATGTGCCTAATCTAGACATTGAAAGAAGTGTCACTTGGTATGCAACTGACTATCTCCCAACATATCTTATCCTATATGGGGACTTTAATATGGTTGAAGCCTTTTCGGATAGACGGCAACAAAGAGGACCTGTGATTGATGGACTCGAGAAGAATATATCAGACCAGGTAAAGCTTCATCATGACTTGGTGGAAAGATGTTAGCAGTTTCTCATGGTTCAAGCTAAAGAGAACTTCAAAAAGTCAAGATTCAATAGAAGTTGTGTGTCTCAGATGATCATCAACAAGGTGGGCCTCTCTTCCATCATTTAGTGTGTAGATCTAGTGATCTTTAATCAATATCCCATGTTGTTCACTTTCGTAAGACTTCCCCATCTGAAGAGAGCCCCTTGGTTCATGTCAATTTTGAGATCTTCATCATCCCATCTATTCAGCATGAGATCACATTGGCTTGGGTCCAAGCTTCCACTATTAAGATGTCTTCGTCCAAGTGCTAGATTATTGTGGTCATGAAAACCCAAAAGATTCTGATAAAACCCAAAAGGTTATCCAAAACATCCATCAAACTAAAAGGGAAAATCTCTACCCAAAGACTGATGACTGGAACGGATTGTTAATGGTGGCCACTCCTGCCACCCAAAGACACTGAACTGGATAAGTCTACAAGGACTTGTAGGAATTTTCTTTGGGCTGGCAACCACAACAAAAGATGTATATCCAAAATAAAATAGAGTTTTTGGTCGAACAAAAAAGAGTAGGGTGGTCTTGGCATTTTGAGCATTAAGCGTTCGGCTGACAAGTTGGTGGCAACCACAACAGAAGAGGTATATCCAAAAATAAAATTGAGTTTTTTCTCAAACAAAAAAGAGTAGGGTGGTCTTTGCATTTTGAACATTAAGGGTTTAGCTGAGAAGTTGGTGGCCAAATGGTTGATAAAAGCACGGAACAATACAAACTCCTCTTGGTCCAGATTGATATTTAGAAATAAGAATGACATTGCTCTTGTTGGTCTGTCGAGATAGAAGGGACTCAATTTACCTACTCTGTTGTTCTACCCCATACTTGTTTCCACAAATGGCTCACAAGTTATTTGTTCACTTTGAAAAAGTTGGAACAAAATGAAACATTACATCAAGATCAATGACGAGTGGAAGTGGGATGCCGGTATCAAACAACACAACTCTATCTGGTTATCAATCAAGGGTGTCAAAGTTGTGAACTCCCACAATCTTCAAAAAGCGAAGAAATTATGGAATAAAGTTTTTGCCAATGGAAGGATCTATGGAATTAGGATAGTAGATACTGGAAAGTTTCTCAGACATTGATCCAGATTGGCGTGTGGATTATGATGATTGGTATCTAATAAAACAAAGAATGTTAACTTGGGATGCATCAAAATCCAGCCTGCTTTTGCTTGACGGCATTATGGACGAGTATTAAAAGTGAAGCCCTAGTAGTGATGCAAGGCTAACTTTGGAAACAATCCCAAAGAGTGGTCGATTGAAAAAAACATAAACCTTTTAGATAGAAGGATCAGCAACTTTAGGAAGTCACTTCCCTTCAGGCATCAAAGGTGTTTGTTTTGGAGAACTAACAAAGGCCTGGCAAATAACCCCTTTTGAAATTTTCACCTGACATGAGACTACCAAAAGGGGCTACTTCCAAGCACATCATAAGTACATAGCCTTAACCTTCTACTTCGTCTAACAAACACACAAAGTGAGAGAACCTATGCCTCCAAAAGCAACCACTTGATGTTTCTAACATCCACAAGAATTAGCCCCAGGAATCATGATTACATTATGAGAGTTCATGTGATTTGCCTTGACACAAGCAAGAGACGATACATAAATGGATTCAGTGGTAGGGATAAGACACAAACAATAAATAGTAAACCCAATGGATGGGCTCCGTGAGCATCATATCTCAAGCCCTTCCGAGTCCACCATCAGTGCACTACATTCTACATGCAAACAAAATGATAAGCATATGTTCTTTTCTACTGCACCGTACCACAGACGGTTCAAGTTTTATAAACTACTCATCAACCTATAGAATCGATCTATTTTCTTCAGTATTGTCAGAATTGTTTCCTCTGAATAAAAGGGGATCTCCATCACAAAACAGAGAGAGAGAGAGAGAGAAAGAGAGAGAGATGCTGGACAGCATTAGACACTAGGGGCTTTCCATGCATTGCTTACAGAAGATGCATGACCTTCACAATTGACATGAATAAAAGTTCACATAACAACTCCAACTGCAGCAGCATCTCTTGTGCCTTTATTTACTCCCTCCGATCCAAATAATCAGCCGCTGCAACAGGGATCTGGTAAAATAAATTGCTTCTATCATCTGAAGGATATAGATATGGGAGGGTCATCCTCGTCATGATATTGCTTGGGTTCCAGGGAGTGGCTTAGCCAGGGCACAGAGGTGATGACGAGGAGATTCTGTTCTTCCAATACAGCGTTTGCAATGGGAGATGTGCACTGCTCATGCATAAGATGGGGATACACATATGAAACAGTCACACTGGCCGCACTCAGGAAGTTGTGCATCGGTATTGCACGTGAGAGCATCAGTTCGGATTAGTTGATGAAAACATATAATTATCCTTTTTGTGTCCACTTTTCCCAATGTTTCAGTGTCCGTCTCCAGTGGTTAAGATCGTTTCTTCATTCCATAGTAGTCTGGCGAGAGACCTGCATTCTGCAGAGATACTCAGCCCAACCCATCATGGGTTTCGACAGAGTTCACTACTGTTTTCAAGAGGAAATGGGATGCAGCCATTGAGCGCAGGCATCAGATGTGACGATACCATGAGAGAATTTTAAAGGCACTCTTCACCATGCACGTGTTAAGATCCGCTCTCATTACACCATCCGCCTTTGGATGGTACAGGAGCCATTGACTGTCCTATATGATGGTCACCAGATGGTCACATTAGTTTATTCAAATTTCCAGTACCGTCAGCCCTGTCTCCTTGCAATGAGAGAATGAGAAAGACAGTGAGAAATAACGAACATCTCATGTCCGGGAGGGATACCCATCGTAGAGTGCACATATACGCTCATAGAGCTGGAACACCGATTCCCAGGTGGGACTTGAAACCAGGTCATCTGCCCAGGAGTACAATGGAAAATCCATTACATCAACTATGCTCCCTAAAATTTAAAAGTTTACAAACATTCTTATACAGCAAATC
Source organism: Ceratopteris richardii (assembly GCA_020310875.1). Lineage (NCBI taxonomy): Eukaryota > Viridiplantae > Streptophyta > Polypodiopsida > Polypodiales > Pteridaceae > Ceratopteris > Ceratopteris richardii. The sequence continues at coordinate 144,569,455 of CM035411.1, read as the reverse complement.
GTGAGCAGGTGGAATGGGAGGGGGTTTGGGGGGGGGGGAGAGAGAGAGAGAGAGAGAGAGAGAGAGAGAGAGAGAGAGAGAGAGAGAGAGAGAGAGAGAGAGAGAGAGATTATACAACCTGCAATGCATGCCTAAACGAAATATCCATCAAGAAACGTACGTAAACGCATGATCGGAACACTCTTCAAGTTGGGGGAGGGCTAAAGCAATTCTCAATATAACCTCCCAAAAGCAGGACAATGACGAACAAGCATATCTGCACTGTCAAAAGGCATCCTCGATATTTAATATCTGCCCATAGTAACTTCGCTTCTTGGGATATCTCTACAGCACAGAGGCAGCACTGAAAATCAGTAAGAGGAGCTGTTGTGCACGTCATCAAGTTGACACTTTTTCTATCCATACACAGATCACAGGGCTTAATCATGTGCTGGCCTACACGAAGTAATGCATGTGAACCCACATCTTTATTTGTTTTCATGCTTTGCAGAGAGCCCATTTGCAAGGAATCAGCGAATGCAAAAGACCCTGTATCCCAGGTCTGTTGTTGTAGAGGTATGATATCGTTGTCAGCTTCCTCATTTGATGGATCTGATACTGATACATTATTAATTGAACCATCTGATGAAACCGATTCAATTGCTTCTGATGACACCATGTTTGTGTATGTCTGATCATGCAGCGTCCACAGACAACCTGAATCCTCCACTCGAGCAGAGCTGCCAGCACAACAATCTGCCGAGTGTTTTGACTCGGCATGATTTTCTCTATAAACCTCCATACCACATGCAGTAGCATGGGATATCACCATGGGAAGATTACCATTTTCAAAATTAAGCTTCCCAATTCCAAATGTTCTTTTACCAGCATCGTCATTAATGCAGTCGTGAGGGTAGGTATTTTTGGCATTTAACACTGGTACATTGCTATTATTGATCGCATTCTCAAACTCATCGTTGTGCGATTTAGTAGTTATCTCCTGTGCAGGTGTCTTTCTGTCGTCTTCTATGTAATCTGATACTTTCTCGAGCCCTCTATCACTATGCACGTCACAATTATCCAAATTTAACTTTGTTTCCCCTGTCAGTGTCTCTTTCTCACCAACCTCCATTTTCTCTGACCCATGCTCGTGTCTTGTACACAGATGGTCATCATTGCTCTCCGGATGGTCTAAAGCTTCACTTGCTAGTGTCTTAAACATCTGTGTCTTGATGTTCGGTACATCTTCACTTGCTTTCAATAATTCAGGTGCAGAATTCGCAACTGTGTCCGTAAGTTCACCGTCATTGATTTCAAATGAAGACATGTCAACACCTTTTCTATTACCTTGACAGGCAAGGTCATCCATCGTTAGATCTGTCTGTATGGCTACACATTTGTCAGACCCTGTGGTTTTTTCTAGAGATTGGTGTAATAGTTCATCTCTTGCCTTGACCAATGTTGCCACTGTATCCTCCCTCGGGAGCCTGATTGGCTCTTGCATGTTTAACTTGAACTTTTGTAGGCACCGAGTACCCTCATTCGTTGATGTTAATGGCATAGGCATTGCAAAATTACTGAAATCCTCATTGTCAAAACCTATATTTAAGCCAATGGTTGACCTCTGAAAATGTTTGACGGGTTTTTCATCATTGTGCACACCTTGATTTATGCCAATGCTGGTTCTTTTAATTAGTTCTTTAACTGGATTTGTTAAGACATCAAATGTACAACCCGTACAATCCATTTTGTTAGTCTTGTCACCTCTATTCCCATTAGTTCTGGGGACAGTTTTTTCATCATTGCACTCGATCCTTGATGGATTTAAAGCACATTTCAGACCTTCATCTGTATGGAGCTTCCTGCTTACTCTTTCTAACGAAGGCCGCTGATAGGTATTTGAGGATATTAGAGTGATAGGTGTACCAGTATTGAGTTCTGTTATCTTAACTTCCGGGTCACCTGATTGGGGATGTGGTTCAAGGCTTATTGACAGCCCAGGAGAATTTTTCAAGCATCTTAGGAAGTCTGGAATCCCCTTTTCCTCACAGGAGGTCCCATATTCATTCATTTCCGATATCTTTATCTGATGTGCGCTTCTCTCTACAAGAAACAAAAATGCAAGCAGAGTGGCGCTCTAGGTAGACCTGCATCATTAAATCAGCTGAACACGACACTCCAATTCAAAACACAAAATGGTTCAGTACAAACGACATCTGCATAGAGTATTGATATTCTAAGGCAGAAAACTTAACCCGAATTCCATGGTACACTTTGAATTGACAAAGTAACAAGCATAAATCACAGGGCTTATCATTAAGCTTCTTATTAGAGGCATAAAACACCTCACAATTCCATCACCCCAAACTTGCAAAGCTCCTGCATGAACAAAAAAGATCTCTCTCTCTCTCTCTCTCTCTCTCTCTCTCTCTCTCTCTCTCTCTCTCTCTCTCTCTCTCTCTCTCTCTCTCTCTCTCTCTCTCTCTCTCTCTCTCTCTCTCTCTCTCTCTCTCTCTCTCTCTCTCTCTCTCTCTCTCTCTCTCTCTCTCTCTCGGGGAAGTATCTCTCTCTTGTATCTTTGTACCTTTGTATCAACTAGAGAGTCTCTAGTCCTTCCACCCTTTCTACCCCACATACATGCGCTCCTTTGCTTTGCTTTACTTTACTCAATTCTTAGCCTCTTATTTTTCTTTCTTTTAATATTTATATCTCAAACATGGTACTAGATTCACCACTTTGTAACTTTTTGGACTCATAAGTCACTTTGGTCTTTTAATAGACATAAAACTCTCTCTCTCATATTGTATTATTCATTGTATTGCCCATCATCACCCTCTTTCATGAATCTTATATCTTTGTACCTTTGTATCAACTAGAGAGTCTCTAGTTCTCCCACCCTTTCTACCCCAAGTACATGCACTCCTTTGCTTTGCTTTACTCAATTCTTAGCCTCTTATTTGTAACCTTTTGGTCTCATAAAGCACTTTGTCTTTTTAGTAGACATAAATCTCTCTCTCTCTCTCTCTCTCTCTCTCTCTCTCTCTCTCTCTCTCTCTCTCTCTCTCTCTCTCTCTCTCTCTCTCTCTCTCTCTCTCTCTCTCTAAGTTTGAAGAGTATAACAACTTCCATGAATATTTCAGAATTCAAATTGTCTTGGACTTCAAGATAAGAATTATTTTCATGAATTTCAGAAGACAGCATTATATTTACAAGTCTATAGAACTCTTGTTTCATGCTTTGGATTTATCCTTGAAGTCACATTTCAAAACAACACTTCTACTTCAAGTCACATTGAAATACTTACCGTTCGAAAAGTTAATAATTCGATAGAAAATTTGTCAGATAGAGTAGATTGGAACTATCACCAATATCTTTCTAAACTACATCTATGATGCACATGCCCCACACCATAGTTGTTACCTTATTCATCGGGTACCTTTTCTACACATCAAGAAAAAATGTTCATAACCTCACCTTAGAAACACATCTTTTACTTACCCCCTAACCATCTAGAATGAATCCAGACAAACCCCAAATTTACCCTCAAATGAAAGTGCAACTATAAACTCACACTAGTCAACCACAAGACTATATAGTAGATCAGCTCCATTATGCACAGTATCGACTCAATACTATGATATGCCCACTAATAACATCAGTGCCCAATAGTGGGTATAGAACTAAGAATAAATACATGCCCTCACACACACACACACCACATGCACCCCATAATGCGCACACACCACAACCATGAATTCACAAGACGCTTTGCAAATTGAGTTTCTATCACTTCCGGGAGTGATGGGCAAACTCAGCCATATTGAAGCCTAGCAAAAAATGCAAACAAAAGATAGGAAAAATTACAGAAAATGCATAGTTAATAGGATTCGTACACACCTTTCAACTAGTCATAACGCGGACGAAGAATCCACATATGAAAACTGCATGTCTGCTAATACGACAATCATATATACCATAATGAATCCAAGCAAACCCCAAATTCACCCTCAAATGAAAGTGCAACTATAAGCTCGTGATCCTCAACCACAAGGCTATATAGTTGATTAGCTCCATTATGCATAGTATTGGCTCAATACGATGACATGCCCACTAACATCATCGGTGTTCAATAGTGGGTATAGAACTAAGATGAATACATGGTCACACACACACCCCACAAAGCACATACACCACGAGCATGAAGTCACAAGAAGCTCTATGAACTAAGTTTCTAGCACTTCCTAAAGTGATAGACAAAATTAGCCAAAATGAAGCATAGCACGAAATGCAAAGAAAAGGTAGGAAAAATTACAAAAAATGATGGTTGATAGGGTATACACACCTATCGGCTGGTCGTAACTCATATGAAGAATCCACAAGTGAAAACTACATGTTCGTTAATATGACAAGCATATATACCAGAATGACTCCAGGCAAACCTTGAATTGACCCTCAAATGAAAGTGCAACTATAAGCTCTTGGTAGTCAACCATAAGACTATATAGGAGTTGAGCTCCATTATGCATGGTATTAACTCAATACTATGACATGCCCACTAACATCATGCTTGTCCAATGGTGGGTATAGAAATAAGAATGAAAACATGATCACACACACATCCCACAATGCACATACACCACGAGCATGAACTCTTAAGAACCTCTGCGAATTGAGATTCTACCACTCCGCCATAATGAAGCCTAGCACAAAATGTAAACTCAACCATAATGAAGCCTACCACAAAATCTAAACGATAGAGAGGAAAAACTACAAAACATACTTGATAAGGTATAAATTATAGTATATTATAAACAATCTACAATGGATCATATATCATATGGCCATAAGAGAGGATGCATAAGAAAAAATACCACTAGAAAAATTTAATTATATATATTACATTAAGATCATTAATTCACAATATATAGTATTAACATTCATGTTCACAATATATAGTATTAACATTCATGATTAAAGCTATTAATTTAGACCAATCAATCATAAGTCAAAGTTGATTAAAGATATGATTATAGATCAATAATAAGCCTAAATAAGCCAAACAATAATAAAGTACATCTCCAGAGCTTTCCAATGGTACCAATCTATGCTACAAAACCCTAAATTTACCCTCAAAAATCAAACCCTAATTTTATAACCTAATACCTTAATTTCTTATTTTTATTGACTTTTAACCTAATAAAAGTTAAAAGTCAATAAAAATAAGGCACACGGCATCCCAAAAGACTTGTTGTTGGAAGTAGGTAGGCCTTACAGGTTCACATGCTCTTCCACACTAAAAGCCAAACATATATAAGAGATGTAGACCAATGGAAAAATCTACTCTAAAAAATAGCTTGAATGGAAAGAATGACCATACAATGTGTGTATGTTCATAAGATTGTAATAGGCTGAATATGGACTAGTTTTAGTTACATGACTTGAGAGAAAAATGCCTAAGAATTAAAAAATAGAATGTGTGTAAGAAAAGTGATGTGTGATAGGCTAATTATGGAAAATACAGACTATGTGCTATGTATAAATGTAAGAACAGCATGTAACTGCTGTGTAATAACTCCTCTGATGTTGGCAACTGCATACACTTCACTCCTTGAAATAGATGGATGGAAATAACCTGGTGCAGCAAGAAGATGATGTGAAGATGATGTTGGAATAGAAAATAACAACCTATAAGGCAAAGTTGCACACGAGAGTGTGTGTGACTAACGGAGCATCATCAGAGCAGGTAGCAGCTTCAACACACTTGGGAGAGTGTGTAAATAAGGTAGATGAATAGCAAGAGTGAGCCCAAGCCAAGGCAGTCGGATGTGTTCGGTGCATTCAATTCAGTGCACATAAGGTGTGAGGACCAAATACCATCCGAAGCTACGGTGTGTAAGGTACGTTGTGACAAAACACATATACCATAAGATAAAACTTATTCATTTTTTATGACAGTTACACTATAGAATTAAGATAATCAATTATCGCATGTTACAAATAATAAATTAAAATCATTAATCCACATTGTATATCAAGCTTTGTCATTCAACAAATCAGTACTGGATTCTAATCAATAATCACGATATGATTTATCACTCAAAGTCTCAATGGCACTCTTTAACTTCATTAAATATCAAGATTCAATTCTTAAAACACAATATACTCAAGAAGCAATCTCTCAGACATGATAAATATGAAACATCTCTAAATCTCTCACAAGTGTGCCCCGAAGAGGTTTGCGATAGGTGGAGATCTGCTTACCGAATGGTTGAGTGGTTGGAAAGTATAACATTCGCTTGAAATCACACCGAAGTGAAAATGTATGAGCAACGACCCGCGACAATTCAAACAACCTTCAATTTTTTTTAAGCCTAACTCGTTTGTAACAAAGCACCGGATAGCACCGAATGCATAAAAAGCACCGTACCTGATGAACTTAAAAACATAGCAGCGCATAGCATTGAATCTGTCTTGGCCCAAGCAGCTCCTTATATAGAAAATTATGTGGGCAAAAATATTTTTGACGAATCAGCCAAGAAAGCTATTCGTCTAGCCTTTTCCCAAAAATAGATGATGTGGCAGTGAAAAATAGATCCATTACCAAAGAATGTAAGCTATTGGGTGGAGGCTATGAACAGATATGAACCCCCTTGGCATTACGTTATGCCTACTAATGAGGGTCAGTCCATCTCATATAAAGAGACCAAGTCGCATGAGCACAAGAAGAAGTGAAAAAGAGACAAAAGCTTTGCATGCTAATGAAACTAGGGATTTGGTTGAATTGTCCAAGGGAAGGAAAGCTATCCCAACGATATGGGTATACAAAATCAAGACACTTGATGGATAGCCCAAGGAAAGCTTGGTTGCAAAGGATTGTGCCGAGAAAGGGGGTATAGATTTCCAAGAAGTAATCTCTCTTGTGGTAAAAATGACCACATTATGTAATTTGTTTGCTCTCACTACTTCCTCAGATTTAGAGAGGTATCAAGTGGATGTGAGGACGACCTTCTTGGATGGTGATCTTGATGAGGAGCTATACATGAAGAGCCCAAAGGTTTTGCCATCCAGGGCAAAAAACACCTCGTACGCAAGTTAAAGGGAACTTTGTATGGCCTGAAACAAGCTCCTCGACAATGGTACAAGAAGTTTTCTGCTCAGACATGGGTTTCAAAAGAGCAATGCAGATCATTGTTTGTACACTAGAAAGGCTGTTGATAAAAAAAGTGTCATTCTTGTGCTATATATAGATGATATGATGCTAGTTGGAGAGCAAAAAAGCACTTCCCATGCTCAAAAACAGAAGCTGAACACTGCCTTCTCAATGAAAGACCTTGGATATGCTGTTAGCTGGGAAGCAAAAAAGCACCTTAAATGCTCTAAAACAGGGGCTCGACTATGCTTTCTCAATGAAATGCCTTAGAAGAGTTGAGCATATCTTGGGAATGAGGATAAAAAGGGATAGGCAGCAGCACACTTTGCACATGAGTCGAGAAAACTAAGGATAGAACCACTCCTTCATAATTTGCTTTCTATGTGGTTTGAAGCTAAAGACTAAGCTAAATGTCATTCGATTAGAAATTAAATTGACATAGGACATGAACAACAATGTGCGCTCCATCAATGACAATGAACTTAAATTTTGGATGAAGTTACAACCACTCCCTCCCTTACGTATCAAAGAAGTCGAAGGATCATTGGTTCCAAGTGTTAACTCATTCCTAATAATAAAAAGATTTGGTAAGCCATATACCTTTAAAACTCAAACACTGATATAAAATCTCACATGGGACAAACAACAGTAATACATGTTGATCAATAAATAGTGCCTTTCCTTGACTAATGTTTTTTTTTTGGCACGTTCTTTATGAAGTTATAAGCACGTTCTAAAGCTAAGTGAATGGATAAATCAGATGGCAACTGTGTAACCTGTCATTTCAAAGAGGATTTAACTCATCATTTTGTGCAAGACATGCCTCATTTGGCATTTTCTGAATAGATTTCATTCTCTAAGCATTCTCCTGGAAAGAAATACATATTGGAGAATATAGGGGCCCTGAAGAAATGTTTCTTGCTGAGTATAGGGACATGGATATCATCCAGTAGAATATCATTCAAAAATTACTTCTCAAAAAATGTAGAGGCCCTGGAACGAAATATAATTTGGTATGTAGATACTAGGATCCTGGATATTTACATCTAGAAGCTTATTCAAGCCAAAGTCCACTGTTATGGTTGGAATAAAAGGAACAATGTGGTCTTTCGGTGTTATTTCAAGGGGTCCCCCATGTACTCTCTGGGTGTGACAAGAGGGGAGCCCCTCTTTCCTTCCAAAACTACACCTTTTGTACAGATATCCAGTGGATCCAGAGAAGCTAAAGAACATAAGAGGGGATAAGAGTTGCTTATCGATGGAATTTATCAAGACTGCAATCCTACAAAAGGGGTATAAAACATACGAGATGAATCCAGGAGCTGGAAACAACTATCATCATGGTGTGATGGGTAGCAATTCTGATATCAGATTTTGCCAATGTCAAGAAGATACATCGTTTATCTTCAAGATTCAACACACATCCCTTGCAGTAATTGTTTTTGCTGAGATGTATGATCTACTCAAAAAACCCATTCGATGTATTCTACTTTTGATCACTCATAATCTGAGAACACTACCAAGGCTTAAGAGTTGTAGGTGAAGAAGGCCCCTGCTGACCCTACCATTGAGAGACTTCTTGTATATACCCTCTTTGAATTAATGCGCCTTTCTCAAAGATTAAAAAGGATAAAGTATGAACTTCAACGAGCATGAAGTGACCATACCGTACGTAAATCCATAAAAATACTGCAGCAAATTCTATTTGCACAAGAAGCCAAAAAAACGTGTGGATGAACCATCTTTCGTCAAACATTAGCACGAAGACCGAGACTTCTATTCCAGCTTATGTTCGTCTATGTATGTCACCAATACTCCAGGCAGTCAAGACACTATTCCAAACAATATCACGTAGAAAAACATACAGAAGTCTCACATGAAAACCTATCTAAGAGAGTAAACTAGATATTCCAGAAGCAATAATGTGAAAAAAGCATAAACCTACCAAAGGCATACATCGCAGTTAATCTTATACAGTTTTGCATCCTTCATGCAATGTGTCGCGCGACTCCATTCAAGAACAACGATGGGAGAAAGGGATGAGTCTTCTAATACGAGCCGACTGTAGGAAAATGACACCCATCACGCGTTTCTCGCTCAATATTCCAAGCAAATGGAATAAGAGTATCATGATTCAAACTTAATGCAAGACATAAAAAAGGTTCCATGGTCTATAGAACTCCTTCGTGAATGTAAGATATTTCCTCGCTAAACCATCAAACAGAACCCAGTGAATCATTACAACACAAAGATTTTTTTATTAACCTACGTTGGAAAAACGGAGCGTGTGATGCCTAAGAAGCTCTGGAAAGCCTCAAGGCCTCACGCAGGCACTATACTGTTGATCAAGAACAGTCATTCGGAGATCGATTTCAGGATCTGAGCAGAAGTCGGCCTAAGAATGCATGTATTTAATTTTCGGAGTTCCCAGTAACCCAGGATACACTAAGTTACATTGATTTTGATATACGTGATACCCCGGATACACTAACTGACATTGATTTTGATATACATGATGCTGTATCTAGCAATGAGAAGAAGGAAAGGCAGTACAAAGGGATCGCGCGCCACGCACCTCGATGGCTAGGAGTGCGTCCGCCCTCGGTGCAAAACCTCGTCATCGTATCTGATTGATCAATCGATTGATCATCGTGAAGGATATGCGTGCCCTTTCATCGCAACTCCTGGACGTCCATCTCCCGGCCTGCCGGATCGCCATGTCGGCGACGTTTCAACAAGTTTAGGCCATCCGAATCGGTAGGCTAACCTATCCAATCATCCTGTTTCCCGGCAGTTCACAGTTCCCGGAGTACCACAAATATCGCCACGGAAAGCAAAGCTGTCCGTAAATGTTAATATTAAATGACTGTCCCACTATTCACAGTCTTACAGAACTAGAGTCCACATAATTTCATATGCAGAAATATTCATTTTTTTTTTTTTAAATGGAGGTTCGGCCGAGGCCTACTCCCCTGGACTTTAACTTTGAAATTACAAGTGTAAAAGCAAGGACATAGTACCCATGGGACCCCCCTTATCCCACAAGAACAGGGGTTTACAACTGGGTTAAACGGCGGTCACAACTACCGCGGGGATGGTCAAACGATGGCCAACAGCCACATACATCAATTCTTGGGATTTATATGTCCCTACATGTTGCTGCCAGGGGTTGAACCCTCGCCCCTGCCTCAAGAGGCGAGAGGCCCAACCACCAGGCCAGCGAACCGGGACAACAAAAATATTCATTGGTTTGTAATCACCTAGAAAAGATTATGGCACTTTGTCTCCTTCCAACAAAATCTTCACTATTGGCAAGACAGTGTGGGTGTAAAGCTAGTGTAAAATCATGATATTTCTCTTGAAACAAGTTGCCTCTTGTGTCGTTTTCGGGTTGTCTAACTCCTGCTTTGTGGGATACAGGGGGTTCCATTGGTACTATGCTCATTCATTTGTACAGTTGTAATTTCAAAGTAAAGCGGGGAGGAGTAGGCTTCGGGTGAACCTCCATTTAAAAACAAAAAAATTCAAATGAGCTTTGGTCAGTCCAAACCAGTTGAAACCAATTGTAATGTTGTCTAAAAGTGAAGAGTAAATAAATTGGGAAGAGAGGGATGGGGCAACGCAAAGAGGATAAATTCTATCAGTTTGTATTCCAGACTTTAAAAATTTTCATACCAAAAGAGCTAGTAAAAAGGAAGTTCAAGAAGAATTCACTCAAATCATTATATATGTTCATTAAGTATGCCCAAATTTATGAGGCTCATATAGTTTCCGAACCATAATAAAGATGCAAACTTGTGGGTATATCGTGAAGCCAAAAGGAAGAAGATAAACGAATAGTTATTGAAAAATAAGTTAACAAAGAACAAAAAACTCTTACGGAGGATTATACCTATATAAGAACAATGTCTCTTTAAAAAAAAATTCCAACCTTTCGATTGGATGAAAAATGTTATCGTTATTGTCCATGTAAAAGGTCAAATGGCCTCTGAACACTTTTTTACATGTTCTTTAATCAAACATATAGTGGCTTCGTTATTCACACACTCTGAGTTCAACCTCGTTTTGTAAAACCTATGAAAATTGTGGTTTGGGGGCTCTCTATGTATTGTGTATGTTTTCGTGATACGCAGGTCTTTAAAGAGTACCATGCATGTTGCCCAGAGATCAGTTTTGTACTATGACAGCATCATTATGAAGCTTTTTGCAAAGGGAAATCCATTGTGGTGCATCACATATTGCACCACTTCATTGGTATTAGATTAGTTCACAACAAAAGGTTTTCCAGTGTTGTGAGAGCAAAGTGAGTATCATTGATTCCCCACACTTAGTGGCTTGTAGTGGCTTCATCCAAAGTTTACAATTAAGGTGTGACTAAAGTGACAACCAAGGCATATACCTTGGCATACCTTATCATCTGAGTCATTTAAGCAACATTAGCTATGCACGAAGAAGGACTCCAACGATCAAGGAAGACAATGTGCCAGTAGTTACTCGAAGGTTACCCATTCTAGTAGTGTTTCCCCAAGGTGCTCTTAACTAGCAAGTTTCCCTACCGTTAAGCCCTAGTTGCTTACTAATTGCAGGAGTGCATATACTTAAATTTAACATTATTTTGGAGCCTTGAAAGCATCTCCTTGGCCTCGTCACATCGATTTTCTTAGAGTTTCTTTGGGTGCAAAAATGGAGAAAATAAGAAGCTAATTTTGTAGTTTTGTGACAATTTTGGTTACATAAGTGGAAAGATCGGTCCAAAGATCAATCTTAGTGTTAGAGGTACTTGAGATTGTGTCTAATTGAGAGTTTACATTTGGCTTTATCATTGTGTTTTCGGCTCTTGATTCATCTCATAGGTTTCTTGGAAGGTTTTTGGTTGTGGTGGGAGCAGCCACCGCAAGTTTTTGGGTCTAAAGAATGGAGTTGAGAGACACTTTGTAGGTGTTGTTGGCTAGTGTTTGTTTATTGCATATACTAATCACATACACTCTATGTACACTTATATGGATACCACTTACGTACACCCATGTGGTCATTAATATACAAGTTACAATTCTGCATAAAGAGGGATGTGGTGAGGTTTTCTTAACCTGGAGACACCCAGATGTTGGGGTCTTTTCAATGATGTAGGTGGAATTACCTAGCCTCACCATAGGAGATATATGCTAGTTTTTCATAGTTGCTCAGTAAGCCTTGTTGGCTTCTTTCGATTAAGTGGTTAAATGTAGTGGAGTCAGTAATTCACTATGCAAGTTTACATGTCACTACTCACAATTTTATGATTTTTCTACATTGATCATATGCTGATTTTGTAGAGGAAACTCTTTTCCCAACTTTTAGATTTTCAAATTTATAAAGACTTTACTCCTTGAGACACTTACTGGTGTGAACACATACATCCTCACATAATCTTTTTGGTTGGTTGTCGTTGTTCATTGATCCATTTTTTTGGGAGAATCTACCAAAATTTTCCTAGAATTTGACACTTGTTCAAACTTTTTGAGATTTAGTGGTGTTTAGAACACTCTAGCTCCATTATCATTCTAGTCAATTATCACTCTAACACAATGATAAGTATCAATGTGAGGAATCCACCTCATAATTGGTAATCCAAGAAGACATGAGAGTGGTATGATAACCATGAGCTAGTGAGAGTATAAGTGTGTGAGTGAGAAGCACACAAGCATGCACACACATACATAGAGACACACGACAAAACAAAGAGATGGAGTAATGGAATTTTTTATTAGTCAAAAATACAATTACAATGTCTTTTGTTCACTTCAATTCCCAAAATGCTAACCCCAAAAATGAGCTCTCTAGCTCTTTTGATAGTTTTTCACTAGCTTTGGCCTCATCCGAACCTAGTGTCTAGCCTGGTTAAAAAATAGATTCCTATGCCTATTTGGAGGCTCAAATGGGCTCAAAAAAAATCTAAAATTTGATACATATGTACTTCTAATACTCCTCAAGCTTGAGGACTCCTCGCCTTGGACAAAATGGAGTATAATCTACCAAAAATGGTATTTACATTGTGAGCATAGTGATAATGATCACTATTTGATGTGAAGTTAAAATTGGTTTGAAAATTTGATTGGGCCTCATTGCCAAGTTATCTTTGATTGCCTTATTTCCTCGTTCCTACTTGGCCTTTGCTCTGTCTTGACTCTCTTTGATTGGTCTATCTCATACTCCCTTGTCTTGTTAACCACCTTGACCTCCTTGGCTAGTGTCAACATCCCCCCTCTCTCCCATCTGTCATCCTTGACAGACCTTTGTCGTGTAGGGTGTGCAATGTAGTATTCGATGACATCCATAGCCAAGTGATGTTCCTTGAGTTCGAGGCCTCATGCTAGATGTATCAGTAAAGCATCCCAATCGAGTGGACCTAGTATGTCTGGACATGGAATACGTAGTTGTTTTGCATGGAGGGCCTGTTCTACAACAAATAATTGTAACAAGTGTGTGGGCCTAGGAATGAATTCTCTGAATGATATTCCCAAAACCTTGTACATAATATTTGCTCAAACATCTGCTTATAGCAAGCAGGTAAGTATTTGATGTGGGTCTGCCAGGCAAAGATTGTGTTGACAGAGGGGGCTTTTCTCATATCATATATGAATTCAAAGTTACCTTCATTGAAGCTAGGATTAAAAATGTATGGGGCCTTAATGTTCATGAAGGTTTTGAACACCATCATTAACTCAAAATCTGCATACACATTTTAGCAACAATGTCCGACACATTTTTGAAGTGGGAGGATGAGTGGCATATGGTTGAGATCATATAGGCCACAGTGGGTGGTCCTTTAGGTGGAGCTAAATATGGATAGTGGATCCAATCGGAGAATCCCTTCATTGTGTTCACCTTGACAACAAATTCCGAACATGGCCATCGGCACAGTATAGGGGAATAGCTTATATTTAATATATAAGGGTGTGTTGGACCACATTTGCATCATTTTTGTATAGGTCGAGAGTAACCATGCATGGAAATTATGTTGAATTATAGTACCTTTTCTTGGAGACTTTGAAAGGTCTTTGGGCTTGAATTGAGTTGCAAAAGTTGGTTCGTTGCCCGTCACACTTTTTATTATTGTATTATAATATGTAAGAAGTACAAAATATGGCATATATTGCAATTCTGATGTGGTGATGAGCCTTTGATGAGAGAGGTTCTGAAAATAGGCAAACTTAAGTAGTGACTCTTCAAGATTTGTCAATGATTGAATCTGCATAGCTACTCGGTCATCATGTGTGCGGCCTATTTGTTCAACCCTTTTTAGCCATTCAGGTGCTTCAATTTCAAATATATCTAGACCGTCCTCTCTATTGCATCCTATTGGTATTGGTAGTGACTTGTATGGGTCTTTGAAGGTTTCTACTACTAGGATTTCAACCACCTCTTTGGGTTTGGGTTCCACTATTGGTGCAGGTGGTCTTTCACATTGTAGCAGTCATGCTTGAAGTTCATCTACTTACTTTTGGAGATTCTCCAATTCCTATGTGTTTTGTGGGAGAGGGATTGCTTTGGGTACTTGTGTGTTGGGCTTTGCTAGCTGCTTCTTTAGATTGGCACACTCTTCTTCTAACTTGTAGTATGACTCCAAAAAGTTAGGATGCTCTTCAAGTAGTATGCAGATGCTATTTGAAGGGACTGCTTGGAACCATGTTGGACTAATGGTGGGTCTAGGATTTCCCTCCATGAAAGCTTCTAAGTTGACTTGATTTTGTTGTTGGATTCTCTTATTCTCTTCCATTGCTACTAACATGTGTCATTGTATGAGGCTTGCATTCCTTTGTAATTTGGCATTCCTTGCATTATTTTCACGTAGCATCTCGTCTAAATTCTATACTGTTTCTGTATCCACTCCTTTACTTTGGAAATTTAGCTTCTCATGCACTTGATGGAGGGTAAGATACTCCACTTGTAGTCAATGGTTATCTTCTTCTAGTGCTATCACTCTGATTTGTAGCTTTTCAGACTCACTCACTAGGGCTGCATTTCTCTCTTCTTATTATTGATAGTCCTGTTATGATACACATTGAATCATGGTATTGAATGTATTATTTATAGAAGTGGATGCAAAAGTGATAGGTGGGACTACAGAGGGGATGGGAGGCCGGGGTATGGGAGTGGTCAATGCTATGCTTGATAGTGGTGATTTTGGTGGAGGGGGGATAGGGGATGTTGAAGTGTGGGGGGAGGGGGCGGTATTGTGGGTGATGATATGTCCATGGGGTCGGACAGTGTTGTGTGTGTCAGTGTTACCATGAAATTAGGGATGGTAGGTGTAGTGCACGTGGTGTGTGTGAAAAGTGATGTTGTTACAAATGGTCTAGGACCCCAAGGCAAGGATGTAGATGGTCGAGCTAGGGCTTCCACGAGGGGGAGCCAGAATGGTGGTAGGGTGGTAGCAATGGTGGTGGGTTGAAGGGTAGAGTAATAAGGATTAGCAATGAATGGGACTTGGGTGCGAGGTGTGGCGCGGAAGCCTAGACTTCCTTCGGTGGGGCGGGGATGACCTATTGTACTAGTTATGATAGGATGGCCAAGGATGGGTTCCTGGAGTTTGGTCATAGAAGTGAAGAGAGATTTAGTAATGGAAGAAAAGAGGGTGGCTTGGGAGATTGGTTCACGGAAGCTAAAAGATGATGTGGAGGCAATGGGCCCAGTATGGGGTGGATTTTAGTAGGTGGGTTCTTTGGTTTCCATGGTGGCAATGGTTTCCTTGGTGGTATGTACATCAGTCGTGGTGGGATGTGATGGAGGTTGTTGAGCTAAGATCGGAGATGTTTGAACAAATGTTTCTATTGTAAGATTAATGGTCGTAATCGAGGTTGCATCTTGCACTATTGTTGCTTCATGTTCAAATACATGAATTTGAATGTTTTTGCATGTTTGCTTTCTAGTTTCCACATGCCTTTGATCATAGCAAGGTGCGGGCTTTTGTAGCATGGTGTAAATTGCTTCAATGACTCCCAATGATTCAATCAAGAGTTGGAGTGTGGGTCTACTCCTACCTCACAGAGAATTTGACCAATTAATGCTCTTCCTTTACTAAAGGATAGGTGGTGTCTCTCTTGCACACTCATCATGGTGTCATAAAGCCTTTGTGATTGTGCAGTGTAAGCAGAGGCTCTTGTAGCTTCCCCTTGTTGTTCATCATTCTGATCTTCTTCATCCTCTTCATCTTCTCCAGCCAGTTCCTATCGTCCTTCATCATGTTGTTGTTGTTGGCCACCGTCTCGTTCTTCTCTTGATTCAAGATTCACTACTTGAAGGATTCTTTCAAAATCTATATTTTTGAGCTCTTCTTAGAGCACTCCTCCAAAGAATTCTAGATCTAATGGCATTGGTGGGAAAATCAAGCTAGATCCATCTGTGTTTTGCCTTCGTATCCTGAGTGTAAAGGGCATGACTACTCATTATGGCACTGTAGATATGTATGGGATCAAGATGGCACCTCTGCATTGTGCATAGGGTATAGATCCTTGCACTCTCTTAGATGGTGGGGTGGAGGCTTTCCCACTTTTAAACTATTGTACTCTATTCCATGATAGAGCTCGCTGAATCAAAACGTCATAAGCAAGGCATAGATAGATAATTCTAGCGAGGGTGCAACATCCATGTAATACGAGCTTACGTGGTCATCTCTTATGTGCCTAATGAATGCGATCAATAATCTAGTGTGGAAGATTGATTGTATATTCTATGAATCGACAAGATGCAAGATCAACCAAACCTTTTTATGGGGCATCGTGAATTTATCCTACCCTAGAAATGTGAAATGTTGCATACACATTCGAAGGTGCATTGCAATATTTGGTGTCATAGCCATCATATATTTGAGCTTTGTCCATTTCCTATTCTTCATGTTTTCTGGAACCAATCCATCTTTCTTAATGGGAATGTGCATCCCTCTCATATCTAGGGATTCTTGCACTAAGTTATTAGTCATACAAAATCTCACTCATTTCCCCATGTCAATGATGGAACTACAAAGGGGCTTGAAGATCTATGGTCTTGCATGAGAATGAGTGAGTTGATGAGGTAAAAGCATCGCATTAAATCTGGTTTCGGTAGTTTGGTAGCAAAATACTATGCCAAACTTTCTCTCTGCCATACCGGCCTTAAGTCTGCCGCATTCTATAATTTCTCAAACTCTCTAGTGAAGAGGTGGTATTTTCCCCATGTATTGTTGTACTCGATCTTATCTTCCCACATATATGCACCTTCTCCTAATGGTCCTACCATCTCACTAAATCAGTGTGAATTCTTGTTAACTCTCATCATATGACCCATGGGTGGATCTTGTATTGGGATAAACTGCATTGCCTCTTTAGGTTCATCTGATATGGGAAAGCTTTCTATGTCGACAATTTGATAAGTAGTTTGCAAACTTGTTTCTTCTATATCTGCCATTGTATTAGTGATTATGTTTGCACCTAAATCTACTAGAAGTAAGAAGATCATATTAGCATTGCATTGAAAACTAGATGATGATTTTTTTGCTTTTCAATACAAACATGATATTCAGTGTGATTAGTGAGTTAGTTTCGATGAGGTGGGATGTGAATGTGAGTGGTTGTTAAAAGGTTCTTCCCTGTATGCATACTCTAGATGTGCAACGTATTCAGTATGCATCTATCCTTTTGCAAGGTGAATTTAAATGGTCGGGTCAAGGGGTTTAGCACAAGGTTTGACTTGCCAAATGGCCATTATGGGGTTACAGTTCTTAGCATTGGTGGCATTTATAGGTGTCTAAGATAATTCTACCTGGATTGGGGGCTTTTTAGGTACCCATTTCCAAGTAGAACTAGGTAGAATTTATTGTGCGGATGTAGTGATAATGGATGCCCTTCGTGAAGTGTGTGAAGTGAATGTCTGTGAGTATTGCTTCTTGCCTATGAGCCTATGTGTAGTTATTTGAGTGCATAAGCAGGTCTTGGGCAGCCAGATTTGTCGTGCATTGGGGTCTTCCTTCATGGACTGCTTTGCTCCCCCTACTTTTTAAGCATCCGTACTTGTTGGGCCTAAATTAGCTTTGGAAAAGAAGGGAGTTCCACATTTACTTTTGCCACTCCTTCACAAGTTGTTTCCTTCTGCATCACAGAGCTTTGGACAAGAAGATCATTGTTATTGTCATGTGTGCTCATGGAAGGACCAGGAGTTGGTGCCTTTCCCAATTCCTTGAGTGGTTGATATGCTAATTCAACTCTTATCTTTTGCTGGTTCACCCATACCTGAAGAAGTCCACTTGTTAGATTTAAGTTCAGCTCATGGTCATAAATCCAATCTTGACCCAAGAAAAGAGCTTTTGTAAGGTCCTCATCTTGACACAATCATACTTTTATTGTCATGGGGACATCATGGATGGAGATGGGAAGTTCCACTTTGTCGAGGCAAGGGGTTTGCAATCCTCCCAATCCTATGAGAGAATCTTGAATAGGTGCAATCCTTCCTAAGAACGAGTTCTAGCTACTTCTAGCACTTGATTAGCTATGTATTTCCACAGTTCTGGTTTGATTTTGAGTAGTTCCTCCAAAGTGAGATGACATTGCACTTTGGTGTTCTTCATTACATCGGTGTTTCTAGGTACAAGTAAGGTTTTGTTTCTTACCATGATTGTGGGTGCTCTCATGTCGATAGACTTAGAATCCCATGGGCCTCTAAAATGAGGCAATTCCTATAAGAAATTAGACTCAAAGTCTAACCATTCACTAGACTAGGCATCCTCTTGTTCTCTGTAGATAGAGGGAATGTCTTGTGGAAACTGATCATGAAGATCATCTACTAGCTCAATGGGAGGAGGATTCTCACTCTCCTTGGCCATTTTTCCTTTTGAATCTCTCAGAGCAATTCTTGTGAATTTTGATGTACAGGCAAAGGAATTCCAAGATCAGTAGAGTTAGGAGCATAGGCTTCCTTGGGGGGAAGGCCTATCCCTTCACTTCTAGCATTACTCACCTACAATGTTGTTGGCTATCTTGATCTAGCTATTATTTTCTCTAGTCTCTCTAACAATCCATCAAAGTGCAACTACGCTTTGGTTGAGTTAGTGCAATTGAACATATGACTAACCTCAAATATGGTTTGAGTGAATTCTACCATTTTCGCACAACTTAGTTCTCTCAATCTCTAAGTCAGCTCTAGGGTAACATTTGTCATGTTTTGTCACATTCGGTGCTTCTTGGATTCTAGCTTGATATGCTTAAGCATCATATCTAGGTCCTCCGGAGTAGGATCTGCTAAGAGTAAGCATGTTCTAGGTGGTGGTAGTTTATATGAGGGTGATTAGATTGTGATGGCGGTGGTGGTGATGTGTGAGAGTGTGTTTGAGATCTGATTCCTTTAAGTTTAGTTTTGGTCTCTCTTAGGCTTTCTTCTAGTTCGCTCATCTTCTTTGTCCATTGTCTTTTCATTCATTCACAGATATCTTTCCAAGCTCTAGTTCTTTTTTCAGTTGTGCTCTCAGTCTCATTGTTGTCTAGGTCCTTCTCTTGAACCATGCCTTGGTTTTGTTGAAGGTCTTGAGTTCTAGTTACTACTTGCACTAGGGATATGGTGAGCATACTTCCACTCAAGTCTACCACTAAGGCAATAGCATTGATCAGTGTAAGTTTTTGTGCATTGGCTCGGTTCTTTGGGCAATCGGTTAGGAGATGTTCTTTACTCCAATCAAGACAAAATTGGTTGTCCTAGTGCAAGGATAGGGCAATTCTAATTAAATGATCTCCTTGACATCTATAGCATGGTCCTTAGGGGTCTCATTTGTCTTGGTTGGGGCCTAGGGTTAAGGTTGGTGTACATTACATTCAAATATTCCGGCTTCCACCTAGGTTCATTGGGGTTTTCATAACGATAGATCTTGTTATGCTCTGATGAGTCCATGTAGTAAGCTGGTGGACTACCTATATGCATTGAGTCAAAGTTATGAGCATTTGGATCATTTTTTAGAAATTAGAGGCAGTGCTGGCACTAAGGTTCTATTCAAATTTTCCTCTATTGATACATACTTGATTGGGATTACATTGGTTAGGGGTGAAGGTTGTTGACCCAACACCAATTGAGGTTACTGAGCTTGATATTGTGGCTGGTAAGATTGTTATGGCCTATAGTACTACTGAGGTGTGTACTGATTTGGATATCTTCATTGTTGTTGATATGGCTGTGGATAAGTTTGCCTAAGCATCTGCTTGTTGTAAGGGCATTCTTGTGTAGTGTGGTCGCTGTATCTCTTTTCTATTATGCAATATTGGTTATGAGGGTTTCCTTGGGGTTGAACCATGATCGGGTGCACATTAGCCACGTGGTTTCCTCCATAGGTGTAACATTGTTTTATCGATACTATCCTAGGCATATGCTTGCCTAAGACTCCTAATTTTTGGGCGAATTTCTCTACCAACTCATATATCAAAGTAGATGGTTTGGAAGCAAAACTTGTAGCACAATCTGATTCCTTATAGATCTTTGAAATCTCTAGTTCGCCACCTAGATTTTCCTCAATGTCTATGCACATACAAACACATTACTCTATGGTTCTAAGCTCTTTAGATACACATAAGATCTCAATTTGGCACTTAGTAAACCATCCAAGCACAATGCCACTTGTATGGCTAGTGTGTGTAGTTATGGAAATTCAAACATAATAGAAAGAATTCACTTTGGTGCATGGGGTAGAAGGCAGGTACGGGACGTGCCACACTGTCAAGCCAACATTGTTGTTGATACTATTGGGTTATATATTGAGTACTATTAGGATTAGCATTTTGTTATCTTATGCATATCGTTGTGGTTAATCATAAGTGTATGTGTGTAAGAGGAATTAGTGCAGACTCCAGT
The DNA here is from genome assembly GCA_020310875.1 of Ceratopteris richardii. Classification (NCBI taxonomy): domain Eukaryota; kingdom Viridiplantae; phylum Streptophyta; class Polypodiopsida; order Polypodiales; family Pteridaceae; genus Ceratopteris; species Ceratopteris richardii. The sequence continues at coordinate 144,548,484 of CM035411.1, read as the reverse complement.
CTGTGTTGATTACATCTAGGCAAGTCAATTTTGATTCAATGAATTCTGATGAAATATTGTAGTAATCATCCGGTGTAGTAATTCAATACAATGGATTTTGGTGCAGAGTAGAATAATGTCTAATTTTGGTGTGATTTGGGTAACTCTCATTATATGTTGCCATAATTACTTAACGCGTGGTGATTGGCTCAAGTTCGATTATCTTATAAATATATAAGAAGGGAGACAATGCAAGAATTTAGAGCACTCTAAATTCTATCACCCAAGGACTCTACGTGACCTATTCCTCCCCAAACCAAACTAGAGAACATAGAGATGTTAACATTGGAGATCTTGATGGGGAGTGGTAGGCACCCCACAATAGAAACTAGGAGAAACGACAACATTAGACAAAAAGGTTGCAATGACTGGGAGCACAAAATCGATGAATCTCCTAGTTTTTGATCTATGAGACACAATGGAATCCTCTTTGGTACTGTTCGATGAATCTTCAGCATCCGATAAAACTAGGCTAGTGTGGAGATAGTGGTTGATAATGAGACGATGCAAACACCTAATCAATATGATTCACTTTCTAAACTAGTTAGTTCTAGGGAAGGGTGGAGAACACTTATTCAACGACAAATCACCACATCTTTTCCAAGATTCTGGAGTAGTAGAAAGGTACCTTTGTCTAGTGAACCAAAATCCATATAGCAATTGAATTTTGAACTTCCAGGAAAGACAATACAACCCACAAGCCAAGCATCACCCACCAGTTTAGACTCTGAAGTAGTAGAGGCATTAGAGAACTTTAGCCCAAGACCCATGGTAGATGTATTAGGATTGGCGAGAAGATAGTACCTAGTCGGAATGACCTATGCTAAATTTGCTGGATTTCTTGGCAATGACCCAGATGCACATGTCCGTGCTTTTGAAATTAATTACAGAGTGCTGGATAATCCAAATGATGATGCATACAAGGCTCAAATGTCTTTCAATCAACCTTGGTGAATGAAGCAACAAGGTGACTAATAGAATTCAATGTGAATCGTTTCCAAGTATATGATGCTATAAGAGATGCCTTCGTGAAAAGATTTTTGGTTAAAGAAAAATCTAGCACAAATTTTTGACTTCTTGTAGAACAATAAGCAAAAACCGAACCAAGGAGTGCAAGAATATGCAACAATGTTCTGAACCGACCTCAGAAAGTTACCCATAATAAATGCAAACTCACTTACAGATGTTATCACGCAGTGGTCTATTAATGGAATCAATGCGCAATTATGTCAGATTATGATAATTATGTGTATTGGTGGTATGAATTTGGATGCAGTCATAGAAATGTCCTTATAATTGGAGCATAAAATCGATGGCTTTGCTGAAGACGTAGACTGGCTGAAAACCAGGAAGAATAAATTAGAGGATGTTTTGAAATAGATGTTTTGCATTAAATGTAAAAGCCCATGTCATGTTGCCGCTAATAATTGAATCAACTAAACTGTACTATTTGCAAAACCAGTAGTAACTCTACCAAAACTTATCCATATAATGTTAAAACCCAAAATCCCTTGGGAGTCAATGCAATCATATAAGATCCCGACAAAGTAGCAACCCAATATGTTCCACCCCATCTTTGAAATCCAACCTACGTGGCATATTCCAACTTCTGACTACAACGATAAGGAAATTATATTCAGCCACGATGGAATCAAGGACTCGTTAATCCTAGTAATCGATTACTATAGTCCCACCATCACTTTTGTGGAGAGATAGGACACATTCAAAGGCATTATAAAGACACGTAGGAATATGATTAACAAAAAAAAGATAAGCAAAATCTGAGGACAAGCATGGTTATTATTACACCTATAGAAGCAGAGGCTACTACAATGCAAACACAATATAGTAAAATGTTGTAGCCAGCTACAAAAGCTTTCAAGCCAAGTTTTAAAGAGCAACAGAGAATGTTATCCAAGGCTATAGAATGGGCTCAAGTTGAAGCCCCGATCTTCCCTACACCAGAATAAGTTAATGCTCCTGAGACCAAAACATCATCCAAGAACATACCAGCAAAATCGAACTGTCCACTAGAAGAATCTCCCCATACTACAACATGGGATATTTTATCAAGGGCTCCTATTACCTTACCATTGCGACAAATATTAACCTTAGTACCTAGTATCTCACAACAATTCCAATAGTAGGTCAGTGCAGATCAGATTCTGACACCATCTACAACAATCATACGCTCAGAACCCAACACTACTATAGACCATGTGGTCCCCTTGATCACCATGTGGTACAAAACTCATTGAATTTTGAAGGTCTTAATTGATGGTGAATCGAGAGCTAACATCACTACTGCGGCTAGGCTGGAATCATATTGAATCAGTTAAAATTTTTGTTTGACAATGTATGGTTGATTAATCTTGAGTGCACCCTATCAAGTTGGTTTGCAATATTCCAGTCACCCTACAAGGTAGAGTTTTTCATATGACCTTTGTTGTCCTTGACCTTCCCTAGTGTAGTTTGTACTATAAGTTATTATTTGGCAGCCCTTGGCTGAAACAAGCCAAAGTATTGTAGGATTAGTCATCCAATGATCTCACTTTCAAATATAATCATAAAAAACACTATCTACTGATGAGGAAACAACCTTCCTCTCAGCTAATCAGGATCTATTATCGCTACGCACTATGGACCTGCAACATGTGTTGCACCAATGCAGTTCAACCAGAGTTGTTGAGACCGGAGAGTCTCTTGAGGAAGTACTAGATTTAGGAGTTACAAAAAAAGTCTTCAATGACGTTGATGACCATCTTGGTCACCAATCTTATGTGCTTGAGGATCAATTGATCACTTTTCATCTCCGTGATGATAGTAATCCCTGACTTGTTAGGATCAAAGTTAAGCTAGAAGAACCCTTCCGACGGGACTTACTCTCGTTATTGACTGAAACCAATGATGTGTTTGCTTAGGACTATAAAGATATGAAAGGGCTAGATCCAAGAGTCTATCAACATAAAGTGGTACTTAAGCTAGATGTTTATCCCACCAAACAACACAGCTATAGGATGAACCCTAATTATGCCAAACAAGTAAAAGAGGAAATTGATCGACTATTATGAGTCAGTTTTATTGTTCCCATTGAACATGTGGAATGAACCTCACGAATAGTGATTGTACCTAAGAAAAATAAACAACCTAGGATCTGTATGGATTACTAGAAATTAAATGCGACTACTCTTCTTCATCCTTTTCTCTTACCATTTTTAGAAAACATGCTTGATGAAGTAGCAAGACATAAAATATATTCTTTTATGGATGGGTATAATGGGTATAATCAAGTGTGTATGGCTAAAGAAGATATTCCCAAAACAACTTTAATTACCAATTGGAGAGTCTATGCCTGTACAGTCATGTGGTTCAGTCTTCGTAATGTCCAAATCACTTTTCACCATTGTATGCATGATATCTTCTCCATGTATTTGAAAAGTTTCATGCGGGTATTTTTGGATGATTTTTTGATCTTTGGTGCTAAGGGGATCATTTACAGCACCTTTGTTTATGTTTTTTGAAGTTTCACGAGTACAGAATATGCCTTAAACCTTCAAAATCCATCTTTGTGGTGTCATGTGGTAAATTGTTGGGCCATATTATTTCCCATCAAGGTATTTAAGTTGACCATGATAAAGTGTAGGCTATACTTAATGCCACACCATTGAGATCCTTGAAAGAAGTTCTCCGGTTCTTGGGACAAATTCGATGGCATGGTCGTCATCTTCATTGGCTTGGTCATTTAACTATTCCTCTCACCTGCCTAGCTACGGTAACCACCCATGAATTCTAATTGACCGATGAGTGTCAAACTTGTTTTTTTTCCTTAATTAGTTATTGACATAGGCTCCTATTCTTCAAGCTCCCCAATGGGATTTACCCTTTCATGTGTTTGTCAATGCTTTTGATATTGCCATCAATAGTGTTCTGATGCAAATCCATGAGAAATGGTATTGTCTCATCTACTATGCTAGCCAGAGACTAGCCCCTATTGAAAGGAATTGTTTAGTTATCAAATGTGAGTGTCTGGGTCTTATTTATTCCATTAAGAAGTTTTCTCATTATCTTTTAGTTCGTAAATTCACTTTCCATGTGGACCACTCTAGATTGACCTATCTAATATGATAGCAAAAGTTGCACTAACCTTCTTCAAGTTAATGCAAACTTGTAACTTGCCATTCTTTTTGGGCACTACTACAATGGGAGATACCCATTCAGTATGCTCTATTTCATAGATGAATCTTGCTTCTACCAAACAATCTATTTCTTCTTGATCTTGGCAGCATAGTTATGGTATGTGTATGGCTTTTGCTTAGAGGGTTTGGCTTCTGTGGTGATGGGAATCATATGTGAGCATATGTCAGGGTCTAGTCCTTTTAACTCTTTGTAAGTCCATGCAAAGACATCTCTATATTCTCTTAACAAGGCAATCAACTCTTGTTCCTCGTCCTCATTCACATCATGTCCCATGTATGTGCATCTTTCTTCTCCTTCTTCTATGATTACAACAACTTTCTTTGTTGTCTCTTTGTTATCATCGGCCTCTCTTGCTAGGGCTTCTCGTTTTGGCATCCTTATCATGACTCTCCTATCTTCTATCTCATACTTCTTGAAATTTTCAGGGACCTCAAACAAAGATTCCTCCTCATTTGATGAGGCTTCTCTCTTCTTCTTCTTCTTCTTGCTTTCATTCTTGGCGGTCACTTGTGTAGTCAACCTCACATCATTTGTAAGTTCTCCATGCTCTTGGGGGTGAACTTCTTCTTCATATAGGAATTCCTCTTCTGATGTGCAAAAAGGGTCCATAATGATTGACTCTAGATCTTAGTCACTTGCTTCCTCTAGTACATCAGTGTGAGGCTCACATTCCTCAATAATTGAATCACACATGATTGGTTCTATAGTGAAAACTTAAATGTCATCGCCATCTTCATCGCAATGTGGTGCCCATTGTTCTTCATTGATGACTACATCCATTGTTGATAGGATTTCTACCCAAACATGGGGTTCAAATTCTTCATTTGGGAAAACTATAGGTGCATAGGTTGGGTCTAGAATTCATCTACGACTTTTGTTTGCAGCTACCTCTCTAGCTTTTTCTCTTTTCTCTTCTTCTTCTTCTACAACTTTACACATCCATAAGTGGGTGTCTTCATGCATCCATGAGGATCCTGATCCTATGGAATGCACTGATTCTGTATCATCTATGGCTCTATGGATGGGATTCCACTGTATGGGGGGCACATCTCTATGAAAATAGTCCTTGAGATTGACTTTGGTTGTAACACCTAAGTGTTGCAAATACAATGAATTGGTTCCCCAATCGTGTAATACTTGCAACTACCTCATGAATGGTCTTCCCAGAATCATCTCATAGGCCTGATTTTTGCTAAATTCACAGACGACAAATGTATGCTCGAACTCTACACCACAATTAGTGAGACTTATCCCTTCTAGCAATCCTAAAGGTCTCTCTATGTGATCGTCAGCCATCTGTAATTTCATTCTTGTTGGCCTAAGTGAAGGTTTGCCCCAATGCTTCCACAAGGAAGTTGTAGCAATTGAGCTTCGACACTTGAATCCAAAATAGTCTTGGTGGTGTAACCCTAATGAGTGATAGGAAGATATGTGTTTCCCTCTTCACCTTCGCTCATGTCTCCTATCTTATCCAAGGGTATTTCTGGCATTGTTCTATGAGATTCTACCTGGGAATGAGGTCTAGCCACTTCAAGCACCTCATTGGCTACATGTTTCCACAATTCTGGCCTAACCTTGAGGAGCTCCTCTAAAGTAAGATTGCATTGCACTTAGTGTTCTTTACTACTTCCATGTTTCTGGGTATGACTGAGTCTTTGTTTCTTATCATGACTATGGGTGCTCTCATGCATGTAGACTTTGCTTCCCATGGGCCTGTGAAATGTGGTAGTTCATGTAAAGAATTAGACTTTAAGTCTAACTGCTCACTAGGTTGGGCATCCTCTTGTTCTCCATAAATAGAACAAATGTCTTGTGGGAATTGATCATGCAGGTCATCCACAAGTTCAATGGGAGGAGGGTTTTTACTTTCTTTAGCCCACTTCTCTTCTTGAATCTCTCTTAGGAATTCTGGTGAATATTGATTCATAGAAGAAGAGGTGTCAGGTTATGTGGAATTATGCACATAAGCTTCCTGGGGAAGAATTCTAATTCTCACTCGCCTTGTCTTTACCTTGGAAGGTGGCTTCCTTTCCAGATTTTGCAATTAAACTCTTTAATCTTTCTAACATTCCATCAAAATGCAACTATGTCTTAGCAGAACTAGAGTAATTGAAGAGATGGCTGGCTTCAAACATGGCTTGAGCCAGTTCTACCGTCTTAGCACAAAGCTTAGTTCCTTCAATCTCTTAGTCGCCTCTAAGGTAGCACTTTTCATGATCTATTACGTTTAACCCTTCTTGGATTCTGGCCTAATATGCTTTAAGCATCATGTCTAGGTCCTCGAGAGTGGGACCTGCTAAGATTGATTCTACTCTAGGGGGTGGTGGCGTTACATGCGGTGGATTAGAGGGTGGTGGGTTGGAAGGTGATGGTGGTGGTGCTATGTGAGAGTGTGTTTGAGAGGCGAGTTCAACTATCTTGGCCTTTGTTTCTCTTAGGATTTCCTCAAGCTCCCTCATCTTCCTCGACCATTGTCTTTTCATTCTCTCTCGGCTATCTTTCCAAGCTCTTGTCCTTTTCTGCTCTCGTGACCACTTGCACTGGGGCAGTGGAATTCACACTTCTAGTTGAGTCTACTACTAACAAAATCACATTGATAGGAGTGATCTTTGGCCCATAATTTGGGTTCTTCGGGCAGTTTCATAAGAGGTGCTCTTTCCCACGATCTTGACAAAACCCTTGAATTGTCACTGATTGGGGTTGCACAGGTGCAGGTATAGGGAAATCACGAATGAAGTGATCACCTTGGCATCTATAGCATGGTCCTCTAGGAACTGGGGGTCTGATTTGTCTAGGTTCGGGCCAAGAATTAGGATTTGTATACATGACATTAGTGTAATTGGGATCCCCACTAGATTCATTAGGATCTTCATAATAGTATGTTTCATTATGCTCAGGTGACTGCATATAGTAAGCATGTGGGCTATCAATATGAGCCGATTCAAAACTGTGATCGCTTAGGTCACTTTCTGAAAGCAATGGTGATACTAGCACTAAGTCTCTATTGAGATTTTCTTTAGCAACTGCATACTTCACTGGGATCTCATTGGCTAGAGTTGGAGGTTGCTAGGCTAACACCGACTGAGGCCTTTGTTGAGACTGGTAGGGTGGTTGGGTCCTACCATACTACTATGGGTATTGATTCTAATATCTTCCTTGTTGTGGATATGGTTGTGGATAATTTTGCCTAACTGCTTGCTTGTTATATGGACAATCTTGTGCTGTGTGATTAGTGTATCTCCATTCTATGATGCAGTATTGGCTATTCAGATTCGCTTGGGGTTGAGCCATGATTGGACACACACTAGCCATCTAGTCTCCACCACATATATAACACCTTTTCATAAGGGAAAATCTAGTTATTTGTTTGCTAAATGCTCTTTTCTGAGCTACCTTCTCTGCAAGTTCCTCGATAGATGTGGATTGTTTGGAAGTGAGGCTAGTTGAGCTATCTGAATCTTTATAGATTTTTGAAAGCTCTAGTTCCTCCCCTAGATTATCCTCAATGTTTATGCACATGCATACACACTCTTCTATCGTTCTAGGCGCCTCCAAGTACACATAAGATCTCGATTTGGTACTCAACAATCCATCTAGGAATAGAGCCACTTGTTTGGCTAGAGTGGGTAACTCTGGCACTAGGCATCTCTCTAGGTATTGTTTGAACCTTCTTCCTGCAAGTCTAATCGTTTCTTGAGGTGTCTGTTTGAAGCTATGTATCAGGGAAGAGGTATTATGTCTGATGCCACTTTTGGAGAATTTTGTAATGAAGGCTTCTAGCAGTTGGTCTATTTTTCTGAATTGCCTCTCATGTAGTGGTTGAAACCACGTAAGGTCAGTGTTCTTGAGTGTTAGAACAAAAGCATTGTATTGTGTGAAGAGGTCATCAACTTGCTGAGCTCTCAATAATTGCCTAAATTCTGCCATGATTGTAAGGGATCGTGTACCATCGAAATAATTCTTCATAGACTTAATGAGTTGTGTAGGCCTTAAGGTCCTAGTGTGTTCTCTAGGTCTTGGCAAAGGGAATTCATCTACGGTTCTTTGATTTCTTGGGTCTCTATGTCTCTCATTTTCCACTCTATCCGTCTCGGTTCTCATTCTTTCTCTTCTTGTTGGGTTAGCAAAGCTTACTTCAGGCCTATCTCTACTTCTATCCTTTTGAGCTCCATGAGCTTGGAATGTTCCAACTCCTTGGTGACAAAAAGAGACATTGGATCTTGGTTGGGGAAAAAAAACTTCACCCTTCCAAGTGTAGGCATGCCTACCATGCTCTGTGACCACAAAGACCTCTCTGAAGTATTGTTTAAGTAGATCACTTTGCCTATGGTATCACGATCTTTAAATTCATATATTGTAAGCATTCCCACTTCATTAGGCTTGTCAAGTTTATACCTCCAAAAAGCCTCGTTGTTCTCTCGGTTTAAGAACAAATCTATGCTCTTGTTGTCTTGGGAAACCCACTCTGGATTGATTATTCTAGTGAGGATTGATTTGCCTTGAGGGGTTTTTGGCTCTCTTCCTAAGTTTCCTTGCTCTATGTCACATATTTCAGCTTCCAAGATTATATTGCCAAATTCATCAGTCCTATCTGGTTGGGTGGTGACCACATACATGGTCCCTTCTTTATCTATGTATGCACCATTTTCGAAGTTGACTACTGGATGTTCTAGTCCAATGGGTTGATTCAGATTTTTTTATCTAGAAAACATATCTTCTCAGACCGTCCTCATGGATGCACCTAATCAGTTGGTCCTGATGTATTCCAATTGAGTCTTGTAGGGTCCTTCTCATTTTTCTAGGTATGCTACTCCTGAGCTACCTACAGGTCTGTCCATGCTATACGACACCTCAAAATCACTCGTTTTAGAATTTAGAGCGTATGGCTAATCACTCTATTACTGGGCCCAAGACCTAGCAGTATGATTGACACTAGCTTCAGAGGATCTGAGGCTCTATCTATACATCCTATATATCTTCCTGACCTAAGGCTCATAAGCCTTGGTGATTACCCCAAAATTTTTCCCAGTACAACCTCGTTGGAGAGTTCCTTTGTATTAGTCCCTTGTTCTTTTTAATTTCCTTAGGATGTCAAGTCTTGTCCAATGGTTTTCGTCAGATGGAATGCCTTATTTTCAATGCACTTGAAGATTTATCGCTCAATTTAAGTTCTTTTACTTTAGAGTTGTTTGCAATTGTAACATATTTATGCTTGCACTTGAGTACTTAGGGTTCTTGAACTTGATCGTGTTTAACATAGCCCTAATTAATCAATACCTCTATCCATACTTAGCCTAAGCTAGGAATTGATAGAGGGGGTTGAGAATGATCCAATCTCAAGTTGCTTGTCCCTTGCTCTAGATTGCTTAAGCACCTTGTTCTCAAGCTTGCAGTACTCTCGTGCTTTGGACACCCTTCGATGCTCTCAATGGACCTGTAAAAGCCCCGAACTTAGCTCAAGTTTTAAAGTTAATTGACACAACAAACCAAGTCTTTTCATGTAATTCAAAGACCCAATTTTACTTTGTTTCTATGAAAATTCCCTTACATATCCCTCAACTTTCTCACCCCTATGGAAGGTCAACTTCAAAATACCCTGTCTATAACTCCAATGAGCCCAAGATCACTAGAAACGGAGTTCGTATGAGAAAGTTATGACAGTTTAGAGTTCTAGGGTTAAAATAGGGTTAAAACACGCTAACAAGAAAACAAGGTTTCTCAAACTATTTGCTTAGGGCCTCCCAATGCTCCTATAGCTTAATATTTATGCCCAAAATTAGCCAAAAATAAAAGTTTAAAAAACCCTAAAAATTTGGTCGAAATTGGCTAGCAATCACGATCGACAAGGCTGTCAATCACGATGGACAGAGCTATCCACTGTGACGTGTCAATTGCAATGGACATGTGTCAATCACAATTGATGGGTGTCAATCACAATGGACAGGGATGTCGGTCGTGATTGATGGTGTCAGTCATGATTGATGGTGTCAATCATGTTGGACATATTTTTTCGAGTTTTTTACGTGACTTTGTGCAATCGTGGCCTATACATCATGATGGATATGTTCCTCGTTAGATTGATGTGTCACTCGTGATTTTCTTGTCAGTCAGGATGGACAGGGGTGTCCATTGTCATGGATACCTGTCAATCGCGATGGACTACTCTCATTCGCAATGGATGCCTAAAAATCATGATGGACAGAGGTGTCCCTCATGATGGATGCTATCAATCATGATTGATTGGCTATCTGTCGGGGTCTATCAATTGTGATGGACAGAGGTGTCCGTCGCAACAGACACCGTCAATCGTGATTGATGTTGTCAATCGCGAGGGATAGAGGAAACACAAATTATTTGAAATTTTTATGTGGATCTGATGTGCAAGGCCTGTAGATCATGAATATGCACTTAGTTTTACCAAATGTTCAAGTTTTTTGTCAATCACGATTGACAGAGCTCAATGTTTGGGGACCTGTGCAGACATTTTCTGTACCTGTGCAACATGCTGGAGATGATGATACAGTTGGAACCTGCAAGAAATGCTCAAAGACACACAAAAATAGCAAGCACAATAGCTCTCTCTCGCTCTCTCTTACAAGTGAAATGAGGGGAATGAGGTGGGGAAGGTGATATGACCAAAAATCTGAAAATTTTGCGAAGGTGGAGATGGAGATGGGAGGTGGTGAGGGTGATGATGGTGATGATGATGGTGAAGTAAGAAAGAGATAATAAGAGAAAGTAAAGAAATTACCTATGACTCCAAAGACACAACTCTACATCTTACCATCACACGCTCATCCTTTAAGCTCTGTCTATGAAGAGATGGATCGACATGTTCCTAAAGATGAAGTGGTGCTACAAAATCCTTGCACTACACCAGCCAAATAAACTCCAAAGATGTGTTGTGGACCCTTTTAGCTTGTCAATGGGTACATTTGAGACCCTATGTACCTTGGAAGATCACTTGCAAAAAGTTGAATCAAGACAGACAAGTTTGACAAAAAATCAACTAGCTCAAACCTTCTATTTTTGAACTATGATACTCAGTGTTTTACTCAGTACTCCTTCTCTGGTAAAAATTGGCCAGAGATCTTTTAGATGAGTCTAACTAGGAAGCAAAGCAACCTATTACACGTTATTTCACTGAAAATGATGAACCATATGATGAGAAATGAATTTAGCAATTCACCTATCTCAACCCGACTTTTTAGGAAGCAATAGACATCTATACACATTCAAGCTTAAATGTTCATTGCTTAGAGTACATAGATCCAATTGAGATGAAACTCTGGAATATGATAATTTACTTATAGAGCTACCAATATCAAGTTAAAGCTCTGAAAAAGATGAACCATGCTTAAAGAAATCTGCTCTACAAGGTGACTAAAAACTAAGAGATTGTGATAGAGGACAGTACATTGAAGATGTAGCAATGAATGATCATGAAATCAATTCTATATTGAGTGGAAAATAAAATGACTTACTAGTACATGTGTGTGCCTTGATATCACACACTAATTTTGCAATAAGCTCGAAATATTGAGGCTCTCTAACCACGACTAAAAAATACATGTATATACAGTGAGAGTTGGAGCCAACATTTGAATTTCAATAGGAGCTCACCTAACTAACTTTTCCTTATTTCTAGTGATAAATTCTAACTAAGTCAATTACGAGTTTGTGGAGTTCTCTTTGCCTTATCATCAAGTGGATTCAACCACTCTTGATTCTTCACTTTTACATCAAGTAAGTGTTCAAGGAGTTACAAGAGATAGTTCACAAGTGAACTCGTTAATCGTCATACATTGTCTTCACTTTAAAGCTTCTCCTATGACTTTGTGAGACTCAAGGCAATACTTAGGTTTGTCATAGACTTGCTCCAATAGCTCCCCCTCAAGCCAAGTATGCTTGAGGTCTTTAATTTTCAAGAATTACCTGCAACCCAATCATAGCCTTGAATTTGCAAAGCTTTTGTAGGTAATGGAGTTACACAGAGCTTGTTGCGGAGTGACTATCAGACAAAGATGAAGAGCTATGGCTATTCACGCCTCACAGGTGGTTTATCCACGCTTTCGCTGTGCGAGAAAGAGAAGATAAAGTAGAGAGAGAAAGATAAAGTAATCTCTCACTACGTATGCACGGATAAGTGATAAAGAGATGTGCCTTTTCTTTTCATTTCAAGGTGGTCTTTTTATACAAAAGATAGGGCCGTTTCGGCCAATGGGAGCATGGATAAGATATGGCTAAGATTGCACTCTTAAGTAGAGTGGGTTCACATACAAGATGAAGGATCAAAGCTCATAGCCAACAATCCCCCCTTGAGCTTGATTCTACAAATAGCTCTTTGGGAACTATCCTTTCCTCACAATCTAGACTACGGTGGTACAAAAAATATGATTCCTTCCCATGTACAAAGAAGGTGGTACAATGTTTATATCCTTCCTTCAACAAACTCATGGGTGGTACAAATCCTTCCCTATACATATGAGGATGGTACAAAGGGGATGTTTTAGAACGCATAATCATAGAAAAAATTGACTTGAGCTTCTTCTTCATTTGTCTCCTCTGCTATGTTGACATTGCTTGAATTTTTGTTGAAAGCTCCTTTGTTGTTGTTGATGTTGTTGTTGCATAGACAACAATGCTTTGTAGCATGATTGGTTTTACCACATATTTTGCAAGGGTTGACTTGATAGCAATCCTTTGACAAATGGTTGGTGCGATTACAATGAATGCATTTTGTAGCTCTTACAACCAAGGCTTTTGTTGTGACATCATCATAATTTGTCAACTTATTTTCATGCTGTTGTAGAGAATTAATGACATCCTCTAGCTTGGGGATAGGGTCCTTTTCTTTAAGAACAATTACAATTTGTCCAAATTTATCATCGGGAACCGCTTTGAGTAGGACGGCTACTTGATCCTCATTTTCAATGGGGCATTGCACATATGCTAATTGAGTACATATACTCTTTAGCTTGTTTACAAGAGTAGGTATATCTTCTCCTTGAGACATAGAAAGAGAGTAAAGTTGCATTTTAAGTGCTATTTTGGAGTTCCTAGAAATAGCTCCAAAGTTTTGCTCTAAAGTAATCCATGCTTGATTTGCCGTAGTACAATCGTCCAAGAAATGTACATAATTATCGTCTAAAGAAGCGAGTAACATTCCAAGTGCTTGTTCATCTTTTTCTATGAAATATCGTAGCCCTCTTCTATGTTCAAGTGTTTCGTTAGGTGCAAGTGGTTTTGTGACAGACCATAGTTGTTTGGTCATGAGATAACCCTTGATTTTTGTTTGCCATGTATGGAAACCTTGGCCATTAAATTTGTCTAAAGGCTTTTCACTCATATTGGAGAGGTCTTACCAAAGTGACTCACTTTGGCAGTGTCTAACTCCTTACAACAATTTAATTGATGGATTTATCATGGTGGGAAGGTCTTACCACTCAAAAATGAGGGCAGTGTCTAATCCCATGGAAAACTCAAAACAAAAGTTTGTATATTGCTGGCTTAGATTTACAAGCTTGGAGTGATTTCAAATATAAAAGAAAATATGTACTATCGATCGTTTATTTTTTGCCCCTCCAATATCCTTGTATTCTAAGTGTTTTCGTCAATACAGGCCATGTACAGACATCGTGCGTGTAACAATCAGAAGCACTAAATCTCACCGCTTACTGTTATGCAAGTATCCATGAATGCTTACCACTGTCCAACATTTTACAAAATGGCGCAGATATATCCGATGTGAGATCCTCTTTTCACATTATTGATGTTGTGTAGCTCAAGTAGTTGTAGTTGTGTAGGCTGAAAAACTTTATTCAATTGTTCCCTTGGATGGAAACGCATATGCTGACACAATCACCAACAACAGCTCATATGGTGTAGCAATAGATATTCTAGTAATTTCCATACCTGAGCAACTTCATCCTTCATGCGAAGACTTTGAGCTGGTACCAGATACGATAGTTGAACCATACACTCGATCTCGTACGTTGGATGAAGGCGCACATGATGCCAACGCGATCAGTCAGCCTTGATCTCCCTTGGGTTAGCAATGTAGGAAGCCTCCGTTGAATGCGCAACTATCGCCAGTGGCAACAAGAGGCATAGCCTAGACCGGTGGAGTTCTTTGCTTGTTATTTCCCATGGCGTAAGCACCAGTTATACAAGGCAGCACAGTGGAATGGACCTCTAACGATCCTTGCTCTGATACCAATTGTAGGTAATGGAGTTACACAGAGCTTGTTGCGGAGTGACTATCAGACGAAGATGAAGAGCTATGGCTATTCATGCCTCACAGGTGGTTTATCCACGCTTCCGCTGCACGAGAAAGAGAAGATAAAGTAGAGAGAGAAAGATAAAGTAATCTCTCACTACGTATGCACGGATAAGTGATAAAGAGATGTGCCTTTTCTTTTCATTTCAAAGTGGTCTTTTTATACAAAAGATAGGGCCGTTTCGGCCAATGGGAGCATGGATAAGATATGGCTAAGATTGCACTCTTAAGTAGAGTGGGTTCACATACAAGATGAAGGATCAAAGCTCATAGCCAACAGCTTTGTACCATCCAATGCTTTGGTTAGAATATCTGCACATTGTTGATGAGTTGGACACATATGATATTTGAATATCCATACTCAAAACTTTCTCTCTTACATAGTGATAACGGACTTCAATATGTTTAGTCCTTGGATGAAAAGTATGTTTAGTCACCAAAAATAGTTGGAGTCCAAAATTCCAATCCAAGATCTGTGAATAGTGTATTCATCCACATAGCTTCTTGAGTAGCTATGGCAAGACCTCTGTATTCAACCTCTGTGGAAGAGACAGCAACTATAGGTTGCTTCTTGGATGACCATGAGATAAGCTTTGAACCTGCAAAAGTGAGATATCCTAAAGTGCTTCTTCTATCTTCCTTGTAGCCAACCCAATCTGCATCAGAAAATAACTTTAAACCTAAATCAAGTACATAAGGGTAATACAGTCCTTCATTTATGGTCCCTTTTCTTTGCCTTCCCTTTATTATCTTTAGTCTTGCTTTTATCAATTTATAAAGTTGAAGATTGATTACCTTTGGATCCTTCTCCATTCTTCATGAGTTTGGTCTCTTGAGTGAGTAATTGTCCAATTAGAGTGTTGAAGTCTGGTACATGCATATCCATGTACAAATCCATTGTTGTGGTGAAAGCCTCCCACTTGTCATTTGCCTTTATACCATTGATGAGTTGCCTTACAATCTGCTCCTCATAAATTACTTCTCCAATACATCCTAGTTGATCAGCTATGTCCTTGATTTTTGTGACAAAGTTAGTCACATTCTGCTTGGGAGATTTCTTGAGGGTTGTGAAGTCCAACCATAGTTGATGCTTTTTTGCTTTAGTACTTGAAGAGAAGAAGGATTCAAGTGCATTCCACACTTCTTGAGATGTTTTACAACTTCTAATATGAGGTACTGAAAAATCAGGGATAGAGTTGAGAAGATAAGACCTTGCTAATGCATCTTTTGAACACCATGTACTTAGTCTCTCCTACTCTTCATTTGTTGGTTGACTCTTGTTTCTTAATGTAGGCATAACTTCATCTCCAACCACATAGCCATATAGATTCCTACCTTGGAGGTAAACGTCCATCCTTAATGACCAAGTAGAGTAATTAACTCTATCCAATTTGTCAATTGATGAAGGGAATCCATCTGCCATACTTGTTCTGATACCACTGTGAAGACATGGACTGATATGTTCCTGAAGATGAAGTCGTGCTACAAAATCCTTGAACTACACCAGCCAAATAAACTCCAAAGATGTGTTGTGGGCCCTTTTAGCTTGTCAATGAGTATATTTGAGACCCTATGTACCTTTGAAGATCACTTGCAAAAAGTTGAATCAAGATAGACAAGTTTGACCAAAAGTCAACTAGCTCAAACATTCTATTTTTTAACTATGACACTCAGTGTTTTACTCAGTACTCCTTCTCTGGTCAAAATTGGCTCGATATCTTTTAGATGAGTGTAATTAGGAAGCAAAGAAACCTATTACAAGTTATTTCACTGAAAATGATGAACCATATGCTGAGAAATGAATTTAGCAATTCACCTATGTCAACCTGATTTTTTAGGAAGCAATAGACATCTATACACAGTCAAGCTTAAATGCTGATTGCTCATAGTACACAAATCCAATTGAAATGAAACTCTAGAATATGATAGTATACTTAGAGAGCTACCAATACCAAGTTAAATCTTTGAAAAAGATGAACTATGCTCAGAGAAATCTGCTCTGCAAGGTGACTAAAAACTGAGAGATTGTGAGAGAGGACAATACATTGAAAATGTAGCAATGAATGATCATGAATCAATTCTATATTGAGTGGAAAATACAATGACTTAGTGATAAATATGTGTGCCTTGAAATCACACACTGATTTTGCAATAAGCTTTGAAGATTGAGGCTCTCTAATCATGACTAAAAAATACATGTATATATAGTTTTGAATTTGAATAGGAGCTCACCTAACTCACTTTTCCTTAGTTCTAGTGATAGATTCTAACTAACTCAATTACAATTTCGTGGAGTTCTCTTTGCCTAATCATCAAGTGGATTCAACCACTCTTGATTCTTCACTTTTACATCACGTTAAATGTTCAAGGAGTTACAAGAGATAGTTCTACAAGTGAACTCTTTAATCTTCATACATTATCTTCACTTTAAAGCTTCTCCTATGAATTTGTGAGACTCAAGCCAATACTTAGGCTTCTCATAGACTTGCTCCAACACTCTCCTCAACAACTGCACCAAATTTGGTGTCACTCTAGCACAATGGCAAGTACTAACGTGAGGAGATCCACTTCATAATTGTGAATCCGTGGAGATGTGAGCACTAGTACGAAGACTCTAAGCAAATGATGGCACACGTGCATGAGTGAGAAGCACACAAGCATGCACACACATACACACACACGTGCACACAAGGCAAGAACAAAGAGAGGAACAATGGAGTTCTTCGTATTACTGAAAAAGTCTCTTCTAATAGCTCACAAATCTACCAAGATAATCTCAAAAATGAGCTCTCTAGCTCTTTTTATAGTTTCTGACTAGCTTTGGCCCTATCCAAACCTAGTGTTTGGCATAGTTAAAAAAAATTAAGTTCTAGGGCTTATTTGAGGGCTCAAACGAAGTCTAAAATTTATGAAAATCGGTATGTAGCTACTTCTAGTGCTCCTCAAGCTCAAGGACTCCTTGGCTTGAACAAAATGAAGCTTAATCTACCAAAAATGGTATTTACAATGTTCATGTAGTGATGAAAATCATTATTAAAAAGGATTTATCTTAGAAAAATTGTATGGCCTACTTGCCATATCTTCTTTGACTACTTTCCCTTCTTGGTCCTTCTCTCTACTCTAACTCTTTATGTCGGCTCCTCTGTCTTGTAATGCCTTGACTGCTGTCAACAACCTCAAACTCCAATAGAAGAATGGGACGTTGTGTGTGTGCATTAACTTGAGGAAAGTTAACATTGCTACCAAATGAGATAGCTATCCTTTGCCAATCATTGAGCACTTGCTAGAATGTGTAGGAGGTCTTGAGCGAGGGTGTGCTCGGAGATACGAATGCCTCGGGCCAGGTCGGCCTCGAGTTTCTCCCAGTCTATTGGTTGCGGTTCTTCTAGTGGCGGGAGATGATAGTGTGTGGAATAGACCATTCATTCACAGGCAAATAAGTGTAATAAATGTGTAGGCCTGCTTATGAATACCTCTGAATGGTATTCCCAAAAACCGGTTGTGAACATCTCTTCGAATGTCTGCTTGTAGCACGCCGGTAGGTACTTTATTCTGCAATGCCAGGCATAACACACCCGTAGCAATGGCGTTGTACTCATATCATATACCAGATCAAAATTGCCATGCTCAAAGCCCGGGGTGTTTACATGAGGTGCCTTGACGCGTCGAAAGACTTTAAAAATCATTTGCATCATGTCAAAGATTTTGACAGTCATATGCGCCGCTATATCGTCCATATGCTTTAGTCTAGGGAGCCAGTGGTGAATTGTAGCCATCATGTAGCCAATAGTTGGTAACTTGATGGGTGGCTTAAAATAGGGGTAATTCAACCAATCCTGGCACTACTTATTGTTTTATACCTTAATAGCAAAGGCAGTCCAGGAGCGGCGTCGTGGTACTGGTCCCCAACATGGGTTGTACTTTAAATGCAAAGGTGCCTTTACCCATGTACTCATCATCTCTGGATACTTCTGTAGTAAATCTTTGCGCCACTCTGGTTGATAGATCTCTCCTTGCTGTGCATCAAGTGGCAAATCGTCCTCTTCGAATTGAGTCGCATGCGATGGTTTCTTACCTGTTTCCTTCTCAATGGCTAACTGGTATTCGGCCATTAACATAAAATACGGTTTATACTGTAGCTCATGCCCAGATATGTATCGTCGCGGGGCCAAATGAGCAAAGAATGGAGATTGTAAAATTCTTTCTTCTATCATCACCATGGCATGTAACTGTGCCTCTACTTTAGCTGAGTGCGTTGTTCCAAGTTCCTCAATTGTCTTCATCCACGTGGGGGTCGGGAGTTCGTACGTCATCTGGCCTTCGGCCGTGACGCGTCCGCCTGGGATGGGTTGTGGCTCGTACGCCTCTTCAAACGTTTCCTCGACCGGGATGGTGACAGTTTCTTCCTCAGCTGGAAGCTCAGGTGGGGAATCTGGCCTTGGTGGTGCTTTTGTATGTCTTGGTGTGCCGGTGCTCGTAACTGGAGTAATTTATGATCTTCTTTGAGTTTCTGTAACTCCTCGTTCATGCGGTCGTATTCATCTAGCAGTCTGACATGATCTTCTAGCAGCATCCTCATCGAGTCTGAGGGAATGGCTTTGAACCGGCTAGGATTGAGTGGTTGGTCTGGATGGTCTAGGGCTTCTTCTAAGTTTTCTCGATTCTGGTCCTGTAAGCGCTGGTTTTCTTCCTTTGCTGCTGCTAGATGTCTTCTGAGTAAGCCCATGTTTCGTGTTAGCATTGCATTGCGGACTGTCTGGGCTCTTAATAAGTTATCCAGGTCAGCATTGGCTTCCTTGGTCTTTTCTTCATTTTCTAGTTCTAATTTATGATAGGCCTCTCGTAATTCTTGGTAGCGGCTGTTCAGTGAGGCATTCTCAATCGACAATAAATTAAGCTGTGACTGTAAGTCAGTGGTTGTCCTCTGCAGCTGCTGATAATTATTGCCAAGAGATGTGAACTCATCTCTTACTTGCGTCATACACATGAACATTTGTTGAAATGCATTATCTACAGTGGGTGATAGTATTAATGGGGTGCTAAATGAAGATGCAGTGGGTGTAGATGCAAAGGGAACGGAGAATGGGGGTGGGAAGGTGGATGCTGTGGTGATTGTGGAAAATTGTGAGGTGCCTAAATATGTTTGTGCCATGAGTGAAGTGAGTGATGGTGCAGTGGGTGGTGAGATGTCCATGTCATTGGACGTGTCCAGTGCGGTGACCGTGAATATGGGTGTGACTGTGGGTGCTTGTGCTAGTGTAAATACGGGATTTACAAAGGTTGAGGAGTAATCTACAGGGGGACTGGCTGGTGTAGCTGGGTGGAAAGGGGAAAGAGGGGTTACAGTGGGTCAGGGAGGTGAGACTGGGGAGAAGGTTAATGGCGGTGGGAATGGGAAAAGGGTCGTGGATGTGTGGAGAAGGACAGAAAAGATGGATTGAGGAATGGGTTGAATGGAAAGGTGGATGTGTGAGGGGGTAGACTAGGTCTAATGGGTGCAGGAATTGTGGGGTGAGTGGTCGGAAAGACGATTTCTGCTACGCCACTGGCGAATGAAGATGTTGGTCTGGGGGAAGGAGGGTGAAGAGGGGAGGCTGGATGGACGGGCGGTGATGGAGGAGCGGTTGGGGTGGTCGGTACTTCAGTGACTACTGAGGTATGTACAGTTGTAGCGCGGGGTGGGGAATCTACAAGGATGGTTTCTGTTGTTAACGAACTTTCAGGGATGAGACGTGCCTCCCTGGCCTGTTCTGAAGATTGATCTCCTGTTGGTACCCAAATGTATTCGCCGGGCTTTGAAAGTAGTCGTACTCTACGGGGGTCAAACTGTGGGAGTGGCTTTCTTTGCAAGTATCTGAGTGCTTCGTTGGAGCCTACTGATCTGACCAACTCTCTGAATCCTTTGATGTATGCGTCTTCGAATCCGCCTGTGACAAGTTCCTGTTCTATTATGGCTTGACTCTCTTCCTCAGTCAGCTTTTTGAGTGCCCAAACTTTTTCCATAGTTCTATACAGCTTCTTAATAGCCAGTGTGTAAGCTGCTGCTTCACAAGTTTCATCTTCATGGGTACTTGTATCACCATGTGTGTCTGTTTGTTGGCCTTGGCCATCTGTCTGTTCATGTTCTTGGGATTCGTGAGTGCCCTGGCTAGCTTCATCATCGCCTTCGTCGTCATCGGTTGCTGTTCTTTCGTCATCAGAGCTAGACACAATCTGTCCTTGTGGCTGATCCCGGGGTGTGGTGGGATAGCTGGGCCTTTCATATTCTTGAGAAAACAGTTGTCCTTCTGAAAATTGGAACTCATTGGAGAACGCATCGGGCATTTCAAAATCGAACGTTTCGTTCAGTGGTGCTGCTTGTTCTGCTTCTAAATGGGGTATTGGAAAAGAGAACGCTTCTGCACCAATAGTGGTGGGAATTTCTGCTGCCGTGGTGATAGGTTCTGGGGTTGTGACTGCTTGAGTTTCAACAGTACTGGTGGTGCCCTCCGTTACCACTGGTCTTGATAATCTGATGCGAATAGGTTGTACTGTGGGAGTGGCTGCTGTCGGTGACTACTCTAGAGATGGTTGTGGTGAGGGTGATTCTGGGACTTGTAGGCACGGGATAGTGCCTCTCATCCGCTTTCCGGCTCTGCCTTTGCTAGCCTTTCTAGCTTTCTTTGTGGTTCCTTTAAATGCCTTCAGCTCCTCACTGGTCATGGCGCGCTCTATGGAAATCATATGCCAAACACATATATATAATCCTTGTAAGTGCACAACATCCATTGATGACTTTCTTTCGTTCCCATCTGTGTTGTGCCAAATAGAGCTGATCAATTATCTAGCTAGCTAGATCAACAGTCTGGGGTCCAGTACATGCTAAGTATAAGCCAAACCAGATTCTTTTGTGGGGCATGGTAAAACGATCCTGAGCTGGGAAAGCAAAGTGTTGCATGCATATCCGTAATGGCTTGGAGAGCTCAGGGGTTATAGCTGAAATATCCTCCCACTTAGTAACGTCACCACGTTTCATCGGCTCTAGAACTAGCCGTTCTCTCTCCGTCAGAGTGTGTGTTCCATGTATTTTGAGAGTTGCACGAATTAAATCTTTAGACAGATAAAACCTTCTAAATGGAGGATCATTTACCAAGGATGGTAACATGAATGTTCCGGGTAGATCCTTGTTCTCTGAGGCTGTCAAGGTGGTTACTAAGTAAAAACATCTGTAAAAATCGGGTTTAGGCAGAGGGTCACTAAAATATTCTATAAATCCTGCTCGTGCCCAAACGTGCGTTAAATCTTGTGTATTCTGTAGTCCTTCAAATTCTCTTGAAAAGAACTGGTACTTGGCCCATGTGCGCAAATCAAATGCCAAATTGGCCTCAAATATGAAATCAGCGTCTGCTAATGCTCCTGCTAGGCCTTGAAACCAGTGAGAATTACGATGAATCTTCTCAGTATATCCTCTAGGAGGATCGTCGATTGGCATGGGTCCTGGAAAACCTTGAAACGCGAGTAATTTGGCCATTGGTGTGCTTGGGCCAGCTTCTGATGGTCCTTCTTCGGTTTGCATGACGACTGATGAGCTAATAGAAAAGATCTGCTACAAAAGATTAGCACATTAGTATGGAAATTAATTATGATCCCAATAAGGTGAGAGTGCAATCCCTTTCCATAACCGATGTGTAACCTGTGTAGCCAAGTGTCGTGAAGTGGTTAATG
Organism: Ceratopteris richardii; assembly: GCA_020310875.1. Classification (NCBI taxonomy): domain Eukaryota; kingdom Viridiplantae; phylum Streptophyta; class Polypodiopsida; order Polypodiales; family Pteridaceae; genus Ceratopteris; species Ceratopteris richardii. The sequence goes on along the minus strand of CM035411.1, from coordinate 144,526,265 downwards.
GAATGATTATTTGCAAAACTAATGCAGGTCTCTAGACGCCTACATGTTCAGATTATGCATACATTTCTTGATGAGCTTTTATTATGCATGATGTGGGGTTTTGGTGTATGAATGTATACAAGGTTTGGTTGAGGGTGAATTATTACAAGGGTGGAGTTTAAGCAGGGTGGGAGAATTGTTAGATAAGGGGGTACAAGAAGACGTCTGGATACGTTTCGGTATCCATTTCCTAAGAGTCTGTGAGTGGGTGGTGTGTTTCTGCTGAGGGACAAAAAGTGGTATCGGGTTTGGTGGTATTGAAGGATGAAAAGATTTCTGATGGGTATATATTACATTGCTAGAGGGTTGGGCTATAATACATGGTTTGGGTACCCAAATTTGCGTGGGTGTGGGTCTATTCGTTAGGTACTTCTTGGCGATCCAAATCTGTCGAGTATTTGTACTTGTAGAAGAATATCGAGGGGGCTTTGGATACTGGCTCTGCTTCTTTTGAAACTTTGTCCTGTTCTTGTCTGCAATGTTGCCAATAGCCTGTGGTTGCTGTCCTTTTGGCACCCATATTTGTCTCGTGCCACTTATTCTGTGATGTTGATACTGTTGCTTTCTTTGCCTCGTCTGGTGGTGTCGTCGGTCTGGGTTCCTCTGTTGTGGTTGACTCCTTCGTGGTTGGGTTTGAGAGGTCCATTGGACGCTCTGCTTTGGAAAATAAGGGAGATCCAACACTTGCGTGACCTGCCCATTAGGAAGTGATTCGTTCTTTATCTTTAATCTAGGGCAGTCCGCAGCAAGTTTGGAAGGATGAGCACCGCAGGGTATTGTGCCCATATGTCCGTTGATGCAACCCACCTGACCGCTGATTGTGTCCATCTGCCCTAGCGGTTGGGTAGCTGCCCCTTCTAGTTTGCAGGAAGCCCCAGGGAAGATCTCCTATCGTCCTTCTGATTGACAACTGTCCATAGCCAAGCCCGAGTGGGTTGGTGTAGACGTAACGTGACTGATCTGACCAAAGATCTTCCGGTCTTCCGTCGCATGCATTTCATAGGGTCTAGGGTTGCAGACCTCAGTCAGAATGCCATTAGGGAAGTCAAGCGGTATCACTCGCTTCTGCTCTAAGGTTCCAATCTGTAAGGAGCCTTGTCTAAGATTTAGGTCCACTGAGTGATCGTATAGCCAATCTTGGCCAAGGATTAGGGGTTCTATCAGGTCGTCATCATGGCACACTAGTAGTTTCGCTGTCATAGTCACATCCTTAATGAGGATAGGAAGGTCCACCTCGCCCATGCAAGGGGTTTCCATGCCTCCTAGCCCTATGAGATATGCCTCAATTGGCCGCATTTCTACTCCTGAATCCTTATAGTGGGACCATCTAATCGCAATAGTCGCAGCACCTGAGTCAATTAAAGCCCTGAGCTCTTGGTAAGGGTTGCCGTGCTCTAGCCTGACTGTAATGAATGGTCTCCTGTCCACTATGCTAGGATGAGTGGTTGACTTTACTTGACACATGGCCATGGGATATCTGGGTGTAGTTTCCAGATGGTTATAAGGTTCTCTCCCTAGTCCTTGTCTTCTTAGCTTCATGCGCTTAATGCGTTCTATTGCTTCGGCCTGAGCTTCCGCTCGTATTCTATTTTCTTCCTCCTTACGCTTCTTTGCCAACGTGAGTCATCTAAGCATATCCTCAGTAAGAGGTTCCTGATATAACTTGACTCTACAGCCACTAATGTAATTAGGCATTATATCTCCTTCTAAAGTGGCTAATTGTACTGCTCCACTCGTCGAGAGTCTGTTGATGATCATAGGTCCATAACCTCGCTTTTCTAACTTCCGTGCATGTTGTTTTAGCGTATATACTAGAACTAAATCTCCTTCTTTTAAGCCTTTATCTTTCACATGTGCATCAAAATATGCTTTCTGTTGTTTCTTTGCCGCGTATATTCCTGCTGCTGCCTTTAGCCTGGTTTCTCCTAATCGTTCCAAGTCCATTATTCTTGCTGATAATTCATGGCCGGTCCACTGATGTTCTTGTGCAACCTTAAGGGTCGGTATCAAGAAGTCCAAAGGAAGTACAACATTCTGACCAAAAACCATTTGAAAGGGAGTTGCATTGAGTACGGTCTCGTAGGCCACTCGATATGGCCAAACAGCGTGGTGTAACTGTTTGTCCCAATCTGAACGTTTGTTGTTCACGAGTTTTGTCAGTACGTGACAAAGGATCTTATTAGTGCTTTCAGCCTGACCATTGGCCTGAGGATGATATGGTGCGGATTTCTTGTGAATCACCATAAAATCCTGTAACAAATATTCAATGACTTGGTTTAGAAAGTGAGTTCCGCGATCGCTCACTAACTCTATAGGCAATCCATATCTTGTAAAGACATTCTCAAATAAGAATTTTGCAGTTGTGTGTGCATCATTCTTTTTTGTGGCTTTTGCCTCTACCCATTTGGTAAGATAATCCGTCGCGACAATAATGTATTCAACATGTGTACCTTTTGCAGGGGGGTTAATGGGTCCTACAAAGTCTATACCCCACTTAGAAAATGCACGTCCTCCCATCATGGGTTTCAATGGCATTTCATCTCTGCGAGTAGGAGACTGACTTCTTTGGCACACATCACATCTCTTAACATAGGTATGAGCATCCATGTGAAGAGTGGGCCACCATAATCCTGCAAAGAGGATGGCTTTGATTATCCTTTCAAGTCCAAAATGACCTCCTGCAACACCTTGGTGTGCAGTCTCTAGTATGCTCAGATAATCGCTTTCATGAACACATTGTCGTAGATATCCATCTCGTCCTCTTTTGTATAGATTATCGCCAATAAGTGAATAGTCTTGAGCTTCCTGCTCCAGACTGCATTGTCGAGCTAAGGTCATTCCTTGAGGGAATGTCTTAGTCCTCAAGTATGTCACTAAAGGTTCACTCCAGTCTGGTGTGAGAGACACGTGATATAATGTAGCATGCTCTACTGGTGGTCTTTCACAACAAACATAGCATTCTTTACACAACCTATAGACATCTGCTTCCATAGAAGGCCAATATACTCCTAGTCTATGCAGAGTCTGTAATGTTCGATGTTTCGAATGATGTCGCTTTAGTGCACCTATGTGTGCTAATTGCAACCAATTCGCATGTTCTGATTCATCTACACAACAAGCAAGAATCTTTTGATTATCCTGTTTATATATGCTTCCTGCTATGATTTGATATCTCTGAGATTTGGTAATCTCTCCTTCTTTGATCTTTATCCTAGGATTCTTGGGTCAGTATGTCAGGATAGGGACTATAGGCTTAGCCCATTCTGGTGCTATCTCAAGGTTAAACAAGTATGCATCGGGTAGATCATCCACTACTCCTTGAGGAGCTTCTCCTGAGGTTAGTCTTGAGAGGTGGTCGGCTCTAAGATGTGTCTTTCCTTTCTTGACTACTACTTCAAAATCATACTCCATGAGTAATAGAAACCAACGTATTAGTCGTCCTGTGTTACATGGCTTGTTGACTAAGTACAATAGGGCTTGATGATCTGTAAAGAACTTGAATTTGTTGGCCAACAAGTAGTGCCTAAACTTCTTTACTGCGTAGATCATCCCTAATCCCTCTTGCTCCGTCGTGGTGTAATTTCTTTCTGCTGCGTTCAACTGTCTGCTTGCGTAAGCTATGGGGAGATCTATATTACCTTCATTCGTGGGTTGTGCTAACACACATCCTATGGCGTAATTGGAGGCATCCACATGTACATGGAATGGCTTACTCCAATCTGGGGTAGTCAATATGGGTGCTGAGCACAAGCGTCGTTTAAGTTCATTGAATGAATTTTCACATTCATCTGTTCATTCAAAATTGGTTAAAAGAGAGTACAAAGGCTTGGCTATGATTGCATACATGTGTATGAATCTCCTATAATAGCCGCAATGACCCAAAAATGCTTGTACCTCTTTGATGTTCGTCGGCCTAGGTAGATCTGCAATCACCTTCACTTTTTCCTCATCCGTAGAGATTCCATTTTTTGACACAATGTGTCCTAGAATTTTGCCTTGTCTGACCATGAAAACGCACTTTTCTGGGTTCAAACAAACCTGATATTCTCGACATTTGTCAAATATTTGTCTTAACTCCGGGATATGCGTCTGCCTGATATTAGAATGAGCACATATGTCATCGACATAAACTTCCAAACTCTTGCGTAAGAATTCCTTAAAAACATGACACATAAGTCGCTGGAAAGTGGCGGGTGCATTTGTTAAGCCAAATGGCATTACACGAAATGCAAATATGCCCCATTCAGTGGCAAAAGCCGTCTTGTGTTGATCTTCTGGAGCAATGGCTACTTGATTATAGCCTGAAAATTCATCAAGAAAGCTGTAAACTTCCTTGCCCGCAACTCTTTCCAATAGATGTTCTGTGATAGGAAGAGGATAACTGTCTCTAATCGTGGCGGCATTAACTTTTTTAAGGTTAATACACACACGCAATTTTCCATTTTTCTTGGGCACAACCACAATGGGGGATACCCATTCGGTATGCTCAATCTCATAGATGAATCCTGCTTCTATCAGCCGATCTATCTCCTCTTTAATCTTAGCAACGTAGTTATCATTGTACGTGTACGGTTTCTGTTTCGTAGGTTTTGCATCTGGAGTCATAGGGATTCTATGAGAACATATATCTGGATCTACTCCTTTCAGATCTTTGTAACTCCAAGCGAACACATCTCTATATTCGCGCAATAGGGCAACTAATTCTTCTTCTTCTTCCTTCATCAAATCATGCCCTATGTATGTACATTTCTCTTCTTCTCCTTCTATGGCAACTATTATTTTCTTGGTTTTCTCTCGGTTATCATATACTTGTCCGTCATTCGCCTTTCTATTAGGCATTCGTACCATGATTCTTCTATCTTCAATTTCATATTTCTTGAAGTTCTCGGGTACTTCAAACAAAGATTCTTCTTTTTCTGACATGGTCTCTTTCTTCTTTCTTTTCTTGCCTTCACTCTTGCTAGTCACTTGAGTGGCTATTCTCACATCATTCGTAATTTCCTCGTGTCTCTGAGGGTGAGTGTCTAATTCGAAAAAATATTCTTCCTCTGATGCAAAGGGTGGGTCCATGATAATTGATTCTAAATCGAAATCACTCGCATCCTCAAATGCATCAGTGCTAGGTTCACATTCTTCTAAAATTGCATCACACATGATTGACTCTATCGTGAAAACTGAAATGTCATAGCCATCCTCATCACAGTGGGGTGTCCATTGTTCTTCATTGATGGCTACATCCATGTTGCTAGGATTTCTGCCCAACCATGGGGTTCAAACTCTTCGTCTGGGAATACTACAGGTGCGTAAGCTGGATCTTGAAGGGTTCGTGGATGTTGCTCTGCACCTAAGGTCCTGGCTTCTAACTGCTCTTCCTCTTGTTTTGCTACCTTACACATCCATAAGTGAGTATCCTCATGCAGCCAAGAAGGATCTGATTCTAATGAGTGCACGGATTCTGTTTCTACTTGTGTCTTATGGATGGTATTCCATTGTATTGGGGGTACGTCTCTATGTGAATAGTCTTTAAGGTTGACTTTGGTAGTCACTCCTAAATGTTGCAAGTACAAAGAATTAGTTCCCCAATCTTGTACAATTTGCAGCTGACGCATGAATGGTCGTCCCAATATCATCTCATAAGCATGATTTTTTGCAAAGTCACAAATGGCAAAGGTATGCTCAAACTCTACACCACAAGTGGTGAGAGATATGCCTTCTAGTAAGCCTAATGGTTTTTCTATGTGTCCGTCAGCCATTTGTAGCTTCATCCTGGTAGGTCTGAAGGCTGGCTTACCCCAACGTTTCCATAAAGCGGTGGTAGCTATGGCTACTCCGGCTCCTGAATCTAAGATGGCTTTCGTGGTGTAGCCCTGATGGGTTATCGGAAGATAAGTGTTACCTTCCTCTCCTTCGCTTACATCTCCAATCTTTTCTACGGGTATCTTTGGTATCTTATTTTGTGATCCTATTTGTGAGGGAGTAGTAGCAAGCTCGGGGAATTGATTTGCTACATGTTTCCACAATTCTGGTTTTACCTTCAACAACTCCTCTAGAGTGAGATTACATTGTACTTTAGTGTTCTTGATCACTTCCGTGTTTCTAGGGATTACTGATTCTTCATTCCTCACTATTATCGTGGGTGCTCTCATATTAATAGACTTTGCTTCCCAAGGTCCTGTGAACTGAGGTAATTCTTGTAAAGAATTAGATTCAAAAGCTGTGTGTTCACTCAGTTGTTCTTCCTCTACACCATCGTAAATAGAGGGAATGTCTTGGGGAAATTGTTCCTGCAAGTCGTCTATTTCTTGAATAGGAGGATGAGTTCCTTGTTCTTTTCTCGATTTCTCTTCTTGGATTTCCCTCAAAAATTCATGTGAGTACCTATGTATGGAAGACAAATTGTCTTGACTTTCTGTATTGGGTACTTGAGACAGGGATGGTGCATTCCTTTCCTGTGTCTCTGGGACACTAAGATTCCTGTGCTGATCCTTTTTCTCTTTGCTTTCTATCAAGTATTCTAGCCTCTCCATTAGTCCTTGAAAGTGTAATTCCGGTTTTGCCATGTTATTCCAATTAAGATATCTAGAGGCTTCGAACAAAGCTTGTGCTAATTCTACCGTCTTCATGCAAAGTTTAGTTCTCTCAATTTCTAGATCAGCTCGAGGGTAGTTTTTACTCATTTCAGCTTCTTGAGGTCCCTCTTTTAATCTAGCCTGATATGCACGAAACATCAGGCCTAGATTTTCTGGTATGGGTTCCGCTAAAACTGATCCTGATTTTTGAGCTGGATTCTCTTGATTCAATTCCTGTGAAGTCAACTCTAGGATTTTGGCTCTCGACTCTTTCAAACTTCCTTCCAACTCAGTTATCTTTTTACTCCATTTTCTCTTAATTCTTTCTCTAGAATCTTTCCAAGATTTTGTCTTTTTACTGCTAGATTCTACAACTTCACTACTTCCAGCTACTTTCTCTTGATTAAGCTGTTGGTTCTGTAAGAGCGCCTGGGCTCTTGTTATAGCTTGGATAGGCACGTAGGTAGGGTTGGATCCATCTGCGTTGTTTACAATACCTATCACATTGATCGGTGTCACATTTGAAGCGTTAACTGGGTTCTTAGGACAATCTTTTATGATGTGCTCTTTGCCACAATCGGCACAAAAGCCTTGGATGTTATAGTACTGTGATTGCCCTGCTATCGGGGGATGTGGACAATGCTTTATGAAGTGATCTCCTTGGCACCTAAAGCATGGTCCTCTAGCGCCCTGTGGTCTTTGTTGTCTTAATTGGGGCCGTGGATTTGGGTTGGTGTACATCACGTTAGCATAGTCTGGCTCCCAACTAGGTTCCATTGGTGGACTATCGTAATGATATGTCTCCACATGTTCTTGTGACTCTGTGTAATATGCGGGTGGACTATCTACATGCGTAGAGTCAAAACTGTTTGAGTTCGGGTCACTCTCTGTGATCAATGGTGAAGAAGGCACTAAGGCCCTACTTAGGTTCTCTTCTGCAGCAGCGTATTTGACTGAGATGACATTCGCTGGTGGGGGTGGCTCCTGAGCTAAGACAGGTTGCGGTCTCTGTTGAGCCTGGTAAGGGTAGTTCTGAGGAGGCCTATAGTAATAAGGCTGAGCATTGTATTGGCCTTGATACCTACCTGGCTGTGTGTATGCTTGCGGGTAGTTTTGTCTCACGGTCTGTTTGTTGTATGGGCAGTCTTGAGCCATATGATTTGTGTATCTTCTCTCAATTGTACAGTATTGCCCACTAGGGTTGGCTTGAGGTTGTGGTGCATTGGGACACACATTCGCCATATGATCACCACCACAGGTGTAACAACGCTTGTTCATTAGTACCCTAGGTTTACTAGAAACTCCTAGTTTCTGGGCCACTTTTTCTGCTAGGTCTTCTATCGAGTTAGACAATTTTGTGGATGCTAGAGATGAATAGTCTGAGTCCTTATAGCCCTTTGAGAGTCCCAACTCGTCTCCTAAGTTGTCCTCAATGTCTATACAAATTCTTACACACTGCTCTAGCGTTCTGGGTTCTTTTAGGTACACATAGGAGCGTAGTTTAGAGCTTAACAAGCCATTTAGAAACAATGACACTTGCTTGGCCTGTGAGGGTAGCTCTTGCATTGGACATCTTTCAACATATTGTCTAAACCTACGTCCTGCGAGTCTAACTGTTTCTTGAGGGGTCTGTTTGAAGCTATGAATCAACGAAGACGTGTCATGTCTAATCCCACTTTTAGAGAATTTAGTGATGAATGACTCTAAAAAGTGATGGATGTCTCTAAATTGCCTTTGTTGCAATGGTTGGAACCAAGTTAAAGCGGTGTTCGTTAACGTTAGTCCAAATGCATTGTATTGCGTGAACATGTCTTCGACTTGTTCTGCTCTTAGTACTTGCTTGAACTCTGCAACATGGTCATAGGGATCTCCTGTCCCATCAAAGTAATTTTTCATGGATTTCACTAACTGAGTGGGTCTCAATATTCTTGCATGTTCACGTGGTCTAGGTAGAGGAAAATCATCTCTACCACCTGGTATCCCATGATCTCTTTGTCTATCCGCTCTATTAGTGTCCGTGGTTGTTCTATCTCTCCCTATGGGATGAGTGAAGCTTACTTCGGGTCTTTCTTTATTTTTCTCTCTTTGATTTCCATGGGCTGAGGATGTTCCTGCCCCTTGTTGGCTTGTATTCATGTTCGTTCTAGATGGAGGGAATACCAATTCACCTCTCCATGTGTATGTGTTTTTAGCGTGGTCAGGCACCACAAAGACTCTTTCTGAAGTCTCATCCAGGTATACAACCTTTCCAGGTGTATCTGGGTCCTTGAACTCGTATATCGTGATGATACCTACCTCACTAAGTAGTTCTGTCTTGTATCTCCAAAAGGCTTCATCAGTTTCTTTATTTACAAACAACTCTATGCTTCTGTTGTCCTGAGGGATCCATTCTGGGATTAGTACTCGTGTCAGTACAGATTTCCCTCTAGGTGTTCTAGGCTCTTCTAATGGTTCTTTTCCTTGAGATTTAGTTTCCGTCTCTAGCTGAATCACGCCAAACTCGTTGGTATTGTTTGGCTGCGTACTTAAGATGTACATTGTTCCTTCCTTGTCTATGTACGCGTCTCTCTCGAATTTCACCACTGGATGTTCCAATCCAATGGGTTGATCGGGGTTGTGCATTTGCACCACTTGCCTTCGCAAACCATCCTCATAGATGCGAGCACCTAATCGGTTGGTTCGGAGAAACTCTAGTTGCGTTCTATAGGGTCCTTCTGGTTTTTCTAAATAGGCTACATTCGACCCTCCTTCTGGTCTTTCTGTGCTAAATGCCATTTCTGAATCGCTGGTATCTGAGCTCTCGTAGGGATAACTAGTGTTCAATTGTTGAGCCCACGATCGTGCAGTAGTTCTTACACTTGCCTCTGATGATCTAAGGCTTCATCGGTCTGACTTGCCTATATGTTTGCCCGATCTAAGGTTCATTAATTTTCTTCCTTACACACTCAGTACACGCTCAGATCGTCAATGATTCTTTTTTATTACTTTCTTGATTCTTTTTAAATTTCTTTAGATTCTTGTCTTAATGTATGCGTCAGGAATTCGACTTTCCGTGGTACTTTGAGTTCTCGTTCCGTCAGACTTATGTTCTTTCCTTTAGGTTTTCGTGTCACACACCTTATCTTTAGTCTTGGACTTGATAAATTTAATTCTCTTGAACTTGAGGCGTTCCTATCGTCTTAAATCCACAATGCTAACGTTTATCCTAAGCTAAGAATTGATTGAGGGGGTTGAGTAATCTTCCAACCTCGAGTCAGCTTTTCCGGTTGCTCTGATGCCCAAGAAGCCGCGCTTCCCAAGCTTTATGCCCTTCACTGACTTGCTTTGGTTGTCTTTGATTGCCCTTGCTAGACCTGGAAAACTTCAATATTAGACCAATTCACAGTTGGATGATCAAGCACTTGAGTATATACACCTTTTAAGTCCCTTCCCTTTCGCCCAAATTTTCAATGCTTGCCCCCTGGCTTTCTAGTCCCAAACTAGGTCAACCTCAAAATAGCTTGTCTAAAAATAGACGTATCCTTTAAGAAAAAAACAGTTGAGGTCACGTAGTACTTGTAAAGAGCTTTCTAACGAGCTATTAAGCTCAAAAAACGGACTTCGGATGAAAAAGTTATGACCGTTCAGGCCCTGGGGGGTAAAAACTGACAAACAGGTTTTTCTCCAAATATGAGCTAAGGGGTCTCCTATGAGTCTAATCACCCAAAAATTTCCCAAAAATAGCCCCAAAATTGGCCAAAAAATGAAACCCTAAAATTTACGATGGGGGTGCACAATCGCGATGGCGTGAGACAATCGCGATGGTCTGGGACTGTCGCGATGGCGTGAAGGTGAACAATCGCGATGGCGTGATGCGCGAACCGTCGCGATGGTCTGAAGTGCACGGTCGCGATGGTCTAAATGTGAGCAATCGCGATGGTCGGGGTGAGTGAACAATCGCGATGGCTCGATCTGGTGAACAATCATGATGGCGTGAATGTGAACCGTCATGATGGCTCGATCAGGCAGACAATCGCGATGACGTCAGTCAACGGTCAACGTGAACAATCACGATGGTCCGAAGTGAATCGTCGCGATGGTCACAGATGCGATGGCGTGAGGCAATCGCGATGGTCAGGGCGCAATGGCTTGAGCCAATCGCGATGGTCCAAAATTCGAGTTCTCGCGATGGTGTAAGGGTGTCGTCGCGATGGCGTGAGGTGCGAGCCGTCGCGATGGTCTAGCTTGCCACGTGGCAACATCGGCGCGATGGCGTGAGCCAATCGCGATGGTGTGGGGTCAACCGAACAGTCACGATGGTCCGCGAACCATCGCGATGGTCCAAATGAACCGTCGCGATGGCGTGAGACCGTCGCGATGGTCCGGCCGAGCCGTCGCAATGGCGTGAGCCAATCGCGATGGTGTGACACAATCGCGATGGTCTGAGACCGTCACGATGGTCCACCAAAATGTGATTTTTGCAGATGCGTCTGTGGATTCGTGTGTGCGCTTGTGTCGCCTATCCCGTGGTGTGGTCGCTTACAAAAAATTCCGCACTTGCCAGACCATCGCGATGGTCTGACATAGACGGAAATCTCTGACAGAAACTGAAAATTTTACCTTTTCCAAGCTTTCCTGATGCACTGGAGCTCTGTACCTGCAGGAAAACTCAAGAAAACAAAAGCACATGCAAGCACAAAAGCTCTCTCTCACTCTCTCGCATGCACAAATGAGGGGAAATGAGGAGAATGGGTGGATATGGTGAATTTTCTGATTTTTTTGGAGATGAAGATGATGATGCGGTGATGAAGATGGAGTGTGGGGGAGGTGAAAAACACTAAAACTAAGTAAAAACAACAACAAAAACTGAAATTTTTACCTTCTAACGCCACTTCTTGCTATACTCTTACCATCACACGTTCGTCCTAGACTCGATCCTCGGCAACGGCGCCAAATTTGGTGTTGCTCTAGCACAATGGTGAGAACCACGTTAAGAAGCTTCACCTCCTTAATTGTCAATCCGCGGAAGAGATAGGAGTGATATGAAGATTGTGAATGTGAGATGATGTGAGAGTGAAGGTGAGAAGCACAAAGATGCACACACACATACACACACACAATGAAGAGACAAGCAAGACACAATGGAAGGTGAGAAATCCACTCTATTACTCAAGAACACTATTACAAGCTCAAAATAACTCTAAGATCACACTAACCAACCTCAAAAATGAGCTCTCTAGCTCTTTTTATAGTTTCTAGACTAGTTTTTGTTGGAGCAAGTCTATGACAAGCCTAAGTATTGGCTTGAGTCTCACAAAGTCATTAAAGAAGCTTCAAAATGAAGACTATGTAAAGTTCACTTGTGAACTACCTCTTGTAACTTTTGAAGAGTTTACTTAATGTAAAAGTAAGAGAATCTTAAGTGGTTGAGCCCACATGATCAAGAATGGAAAGAGGAGCCACGAATTCGTGATTTGTGGTAGGTAGAGAATCAAATCAATCATTGATTGATTGGAGAGTGATTGAGGGAAGTTAGCCTCCCAAACTCAACTATAAATAGATGGCAGTTTTAGTCGTGGTTAGAGAGACCTATGTGAAGACCTCCAAGAGCTGAGCTTTATGCCATATCAAGGTGTGATTACAAGGCACACATATGTATCAGTAAGTCATTGTATTGTACAAGCAATATACTTTCATTTTCATGATTATTTGAGTTCATCTTTCCATGTTCTTGTGATGTGTACTACTCACTGCCATTACTTCAGTTTTTCTCAGTCAGCTTGCAGAGATTGTTTCTCTGCACTTGGTTCATCATTTTCAGTGGTTTAACTTGGTAAAGTTAGCTCTATAAGTCTACTATATGCTCACAAATTTTCATGTCATTTGGATGTTGGAATCTTCAGTTATGTTCATTTGAAGTCAACAGGGTATGTTCATCTTCACTTCTCTGTCAGGTACCCGACTTTTTCAGTCATCTTGTCAGAGTCATTTCTCAGTGTTTACTCATCCAAATTCAGTGATTTTAAGCTTGTTGGATTCAGCTTACTGTCTAGTATGAGCATACAAATTTTCATGATCATTGGATTCTTACATCTTGAGTTATGTTAATTTTTCTACTCACTGGTCTATTTCTGTAGCAGCCCGTGAAAATCGGGATGATGTCATCACTTGTTAAAAGTCATTCTCAGTGTGTGGTTTGTTATTTTTGATGAGATTACTCTCTAAAGTTAGCTCTTTAAGCTACCTAGCCTTCCCCAAGAGGAATTAATCTAATTGCTGCTGTGCTCAGAGAATTATGTAAAACACTGGACAGGTGTATCAACCAAGAATAGCAAGTTTTCACCTCTGAGCTAACTCCAACTTATCTGTTTTGATCTATCTTTTTGAGAGTGATCTTCCAAGGTACATAGGGTGTCTAATACATCCATTGGCAAGCTAAAAGGGCCCACCATCTACTCCTGGAGTTCATTTGGCTGGTGTAGAGCAAAGATTTTGCAACACCTTTTCATCTTCAACACATACCTATCCATCTCTTCACAGTTTTGACCGGTTTCACATCTAGTGACCGGCATAGTTAAAAAATAGGTCCTAGATGCTATTTGAAAGGGTAAACGGTGTCTAAAAATAACGAAAATTGGTATGCGAATTCTACCTAAGCTCCTCAAGCTCGAGGACTCCTTGGCTTGCACAAAATGGAGCGAGAAATTAAGAAAAGGGTTTTTCTATGTTACATATGTTACATTAGTGATAAAAATCACTGTTGGAGGTTTTTGAAAAGTATTTTTAAAACATGATTCTTTGAAAAAAGATTCCACTGGCTCACTGCTCCGTCGTTACATGCTTCCGCGTCGTCTGTGCCTCTGGCTGCTTTCAACAATCATCTATCATGACTGACTTCTAAAGAATCCCCCCAAGGCATGTCAAACAAACTCCTCGATACTTATCTATTCAATCTAGAAGTAGTGCCAGATTGGGCTAAATGACTTGTGCCTATTCTCACGTATGGACCTAAGAATCCGAGAGCTAGACAAAGGAGAATTAAATAGTCTGCTCATAAAAGTATTAGATACTTGCAGGAAGCATTTACAAAAAATATTATCAAGGAATACTAGCTTGTTGTGCAGAAGAACATGAGCATGAAAAATGGCTGCAACTCACACATGTTAAGTGCACTAGGGCAACACCAATCAAAACATATAACTTTACAAACTCTAAAGCAATTAGGTGTGTGTTGGCCAACAATGGAGGTAGATGTCTATAGGCTTGTCAAGGAGTGTCAAAGCTGCATTAGTAGACCCCCCATTGAGTATGCCACATTATACCATTTGTCTTTAGTGCCTGATTGGAGTAGTATAATAGGCCAATTCCTAAGATCAAAAACATTCCCACGAGAAATGATAGTAGCAAGATGAAGAAGTCTAGAGTTGGAGGCTCAAGACTATAAAATCATTCGTGATAATTTTTACAAATGTGGACAATATGGATACCTAAGACTATGTGTCCATGAGAGGGAATATCTATAGATTTTAGAAATTGCACACCAAGGTGGTGCAGGAGGACATTTTGGACCTGATCGAGTTATCAAAGGGATATTATTTTTTGAATTATGGTGGCCCACTCTTCATATGGATGCACATACCTATGTGAAGATATGTGACAATGGTATCCAATGCATATAGATGAAATGCCACTAAGACCCATGATCGGAGGATGTGCATTCTCTAAGTTGGTCATAGATTTTGTAGGACGCATTAATCCCCCTGCTAGAGGTTCTCATGTTGAATACATAATTGTAGCCATAGATTATTTGACCAAATGGGTAGAAATCAAGGTGACTATAAAGAATGATGCACAAACGATGGCAAAATTCTTGTTTGAAAATGTCATTACAAGATATGGGTTGCCTATAGAGTTGGTGAGTGATCAAGGAACTCATTTCCTAAACAAAGTCATTGAATATCTGTTGCAGAATTTTATGGTTATTCACGAGAAGTCTGTACCATATCATCCACAGGTCAATGGAAAGGAAGAGAGTAATAACAAAATCATGTGCAATGTACTAGCTAAGCTCATAGATAACAAATGCTTCGACTCCATCCTGATCCACAACCTAGGTAGCAATCAAGACCTCAGCCGGAGTAAAGGCCCCAAGCGAGGTTTCCTATGATTGGGGGGTCAACCCAAGTCTCCCAATCCCTCAAAATCATGGCCTCCTTATCCCTAATCATCTAAGCAACATCACACATCCCCATACATCGGTCCTACTGATGCGCCATAGGGAGACTCTGAAAACTCTACTAGTTTGCTACACTATACCCGAGGCCTCTAGCAAACTCCCTCGAAGAAACATGTGGGCGGGCACCAACCATGAACCCTGTCTCTGATTAGATGAGGGGGTTCCAAATAATGGGCTAATGAAGCTACTTCTCAATGCAAGAGGGTGTGAGCTGCACTAGACTGGGATGAAGTTGCTCCCAAGATCTCAGGATACTACAAGCAAAACAATGCTCGTTGTGGTGAGAGAAGCCCATATGTCTCATCTTAGAGAAAATCCATTTGATCTCAAGCTTCCATGGCCCACCAATAGCAGGAACAAAGAGTCACAACCTCTAGCAAAGAAAATCCTTCCAGGGCTTAGGGCCAGGAAAAAGCCCATGCACAATGAACTTGCCCAACAAGGATCTGCTGTGGTCGGAAGGGTCAATGATCCCCATACCCTCGCACTCCAAAGGCAGAGTGAGGTCATGTCAAGCAACCTTAGCTCGAGCGGGGCTACCACCCTGACTTGACCATAAAAAATTCCTTATTAGCCACTGAATGTAGCTGCATATGGAAGCTTGCTATCAATGAATCATGCCAAGAGCCTTTCCTACATCTCCTATCATAGTACATCTCACATGTTGTAAGACACAATGCTTGCTCTCCTGCCAAGTCTCAAAAGGGGCCTCAATTGATAACAGGGTATGGTAAAATTGGGTAGCAATCTCTCTCAACTCCCTAGGCTCAACACCACAGGATCCATCCAACCAATGAAGTTGCTTGAGCCCGTTGTGCATATGTCATGGCCTAACTATGAAAAAAAACTCCCCATTCATATGATCACCCACCTTCATCCAGTGCAAGGCTTGTGTAACATAATCCTAGTAGGAGATGGTTGAACTACACCCTAAGAGAGAGGATTAGGAAGTAATCCTCAACCATGGCTTTTGGGGCAAGTGGTTAGCCCATCACATTCCTAACCAAGAGGTTGTGAGTTCAATCCCTTACATTGGTATCAGAGCCTAGGAAGTAGGCTTGGGCAAGGTGGAATGATCCAATGGCCTCTAAAAAAGGCGCTTGGGCATCCTCTATGTGAAAGGGTAGGAATTGTGGAAGGCGCGCGCGTCGGTTTCAAGGATGGACCTTACAATGATTGGGGTGTATCTCTCAATCCGTATGTCGGATTGAGGCATGTAATATACCGTTGGAAAGCTCTCGGAACGAACTTTCCAATGAGCTAGCTTGGAAGTGTGAATTCCTTGGGAATCCTTGGGTGGCACTTGATTGAGTGTTCAAGATACCAAGGATGGGTGAGAACAAGGTTCAAGACTGAGGTTGAGAACAAGGGCTCGAGACACCGAGGTTGCGAACAAGAAGGTTCAAGACACCGAGGTTGAGAGCAAGGGTTCAAGAGACCAAGGTTGCGAACAAGGTTCAAGAAACTATGCGAGGTTGAGGGACATCAATTCAAGGGCACCTAGGGAGTTCAAGGGACTGATCACCGAGGCTAGAGGGATACAAGAGTAGATCATTGAGGACAATGATTGACCAAGGGGGGAAGAATGTAACATAATCCTAGTAGGAGATGGTTGAACTACACCCTAAGAGAGAGGATTAGGAAGTAATCCTCAACCATGGCTTTTGGGGCAAGTGGTTAGCCCATCACATTCCTAACCAAGAGGTTGTGAGTTCAATCCCTTACAGCTTGCCTATGATGAAAGAAGGCAGATCAACTATCCTCAATCTCTTGCAGCTCTTGCTGTGTCTATGCAAGCTGCATGTGAGTCCACTTGCAGTCAAGATGCCACTCCAAGAGCCACTAGAGGGAGGCAATACTCTTGTGGAGGAAATCTCACACTCCCTAGCATGAGCCAACCACTTAACACACTCATGCAAAAACACACTAATTTGTTGAAGACTAGTCATAAGAGACTAAGCCCATGAAAGCTGAGACCAAATCTCCTCAATTTGTTCAGCGAGACTCCCATCAAGCTAGACCTCCTTAGGAATGTGCAGTACCATGGGACCTCTAGTGTCCTACTCCATGAAGGAGACAACCACAAGGGCATGATTCAAAAAGAAGGAACCCACCAAAATACAAGTCCTACCACCACAATCAGCCAATACATCATTGACATACATGCAATGAGTCTTGGACATATTCATCCCTCCAATCATCCTATCAGACTAAGAGAAATGAAGCTTACCTTGCTCCCTGATAAATCCCTGATTGTGCCATACATCATGCAATAGCAAGGTCATACAAAGCTACTCCTAGGCAACAAGCCTAGAGCCATGCACAATGGTATGACTACCCTCTTGGTGATCCTCAAGAGCCTCAATCATGTTGAACTCGCCCCCAGCACATCAAGCATCAACAAGATGGGCATCATCACCGATCTAGGACCAAAAGGTGGCATGAGAAATCTCGTGGTGGGGACATAAATCCATACCTTAGGCCGTTCTATTGCAAGATCAGCCTAATGGCCTTGCTCAAAATAATCTCACCTCTATCCACAATTGCAAACTGCAAGGACTCCCCCATAGATGCAAACACCACCTTGAGAGCCATTGCGCTCATACCCAATGAACCAAAAAACCTCCCCATGCCTCTTCAAAACTTTCCTAGATTGACGTGTATGGTCCCTGGTAGAAGTTACAACAGAGTAGCTAAATACCAACAAGCTTGTCAACCTTAACAATCAAGTTACTCTGAAGAAGATCCCTGAGTTCACCACGAGTAGGGTGAAGTCCAATGGTTTTGCAAATCACTAATGAGGCTTGAAGTCGTTCAACTTCAGAGGCCAAGCTCACTCTTCCCTCATCGATGAGGGAGATTCAGATGGGTGACGGAGCAAAGTCGAGCGTAGGGGGTTCACAAGAGTCCCTTTGATGGGCGATTTCTCTATCCATCCATGTCGGCCATGTGCAAAGGAAGTCAGAGTGGGCTAAGCTACTAATCACAAACACAAGTCAAGATTTAGATTTTCTTTTCCTTATCATGAGTCAACAACCAAAGGGGAGAGATGGGGGTTAGGGGTCGGGGGCAACCTAAAAGGCTGAGGGAGGAAGGGGGCTAGAGAGGGGGGGATGATGCCAGGGGCTGGAGGGGAGGAGCAAACAATAGTAGCGGAGGGTAGGAAGGAGGAGGTGGAGCGGGGCAGCAAGGGGGGATGGGCTAAGTAGGGCACTATATAAGGTGAAGGCACAAGGGTGGAGGGAGTCAGGCGCAACAACAACAGGCTGAGCAACAAGCAAAACTTTAATATCTTTTCAAGTATATTTTCTAGACAAAAAGGACCAAATCATTACACCAAACTAATGGTTAGGAAATGAAGACAATGAAGCATTCATAACCTGTAACATTATTGTCCATTGAGTTCAATCATTATAAGATTCTTGTACTTTAAAGTATGCAATCAGAGTGGATTGTCGAAATATTATTAAAATAATCTAGTAAAATTGAAAGATTGAACAATGATAATAATTTTGTTTCAAACTCAAGAATAGGAATACATAACACATAAATGGAAGTTCAAGTCAAACTTCCATAATGGAATGGGAAACCATATCCTAAAGGTGATATTTTACCCTTTAGTTTGATACTAAGGAAATGAACACAATTTAAGCAATAAAGCTTCTAAATATTGTCTGAAAGTATAGAATTCCTTTCAAGTATGACTCAAACAAATGTTTCCAAGATAAACTGATTTTCTCATGTTGTTTATTCCTTAGGAGGAATCTCAAGTACTTGAAGAATAAAATTATTTCTAGAAGTGAGGATAAAATTCTTCAAGTGAGCTAGATAGCAAGTAGTTCGCAAGAAGTCACAAACCATTGGTAGTGGTACTTAAGTCCAATGGTTGATATCACCTATAGGTGTATCAATATTGATAAAGAATCTTATTTTTGGAATCTAAAATGCATTAGCACGTGCTTGGACCCGAGTTGAGGGCAAGATCTCCAAAATCCCATGGGTAAGCAAAGATGTTTTCAATAGTTCAAGAGATCTCAACGATAAAGACTAAGCCTTTATTCTTATCATGAGGTCAACAAGACTTGATCAAGCTTGGTAATGTTTGTCCAAGAACTTGCAATTGGAACTACTCCAAATTTGCCCAACTATTGGCACTCAAACTTCTTTTGGGATTTTTTCACTCTAGTTCCACTTATCCAATCGAAAGTGTGAAAAGAGTAAGTTGCTCCAAGTCAAAATAGAGTAAAATATTCCAAGTATGTAGTCTGCAACCATGACAATGGTAATTAAGTCTTTGGCTAGTAAAACATAGAGCTTACTTATCCCTAAAGGGATTTTTTTGAGATCCAAAAAGCATGACTTAGACTTTAGCAATAGAGAGATTCTTATAAAGTCTCGACCACAGTAGCTACTTAAAGCTTCAGTAAGAAAGGAATATAAAGACAAAAATTGAAAATCTCTTGTCACTACAAATTGTTCAAGTATAACCAATTGGATTGAATTTGAGAAATTCAAGAACTTGGAATTATAATTTTTTTTAAACCCTAGAAAAACGGATGGATGTTCCATCAAAAGGTTTTCAACTTTCCAAGGCAAAGCATGAGATGAAACGACTGTGTGAAGGAATCAAAACCTAGAATATCAAGTTAGATGTAATGCCTAAAACTTCAAAATTCTTTTAAATAATTGAAGTGAGAAGGTACTCTACAAAGATATGTTTTTAACTCAGGATAAAAATCACTCACATGTCAATGTGAATATAAAATAGGGTCATATAGGGCACCATATTTTATACTCAGATTAATGTAGGAAAGATGGCATGGGACATCAGACTATGGGATGATAAGTATCTTTTAGTCCTCAAATAAATCTTGAAGTAAGATTTGATCCTTAAGGGAATTAAAACTTCAACGAAGTTTAAATTCAAAGAGGATAGAAGCATGATCTCAAGATACTTCAAGATCAAGTAATGGAGAAGATATGAAGTAAGTAACTTCCAAAATCTTATTTTTTAAATAGGCCAAGACTTGTTCTTATTTGATTATGGAACACTTCAAGATAAAGTGTTGTTGATTTAGAATTATTTGATAAATTTATGAAGAAGTAGGACTTTGACATTGAAATGATCCTTTCAACTAAGGAATAGACTGACTAAGTCAAGCACCAAGTTCCTAGTGTAACTCACTAAATTCAATCCTTTGACTCAAAGAAATGCACAAGAATTGCATTCCTAGTAAGCATTCATAAAGACTAAATAGGAATGAACTTAGTTTCAAGTGAAGCATTTCGAGTTAAATATCATCAAACCTCAATGGGTCGACACAATGATGTTGGATACCACAATAGTATCTTGTAGTTGGATGATGTTTTAGATTTACTCTATATATTTGTAAGAATCCAATTTATATCTCTTAGAGAGAGAAAAAATTATTCAATACCTTGTTGAGACAGATCTTTGAGTAGTTGAAGTCTTGAGTCATCTAGAATTTGATTCATCATAAGTTTACATATCTTCGAGGTTTGAATTGATTGTACACACTTTTAGTTCTTTTGGTTTTGACTCACATATGATATTTGATTCTTTTCACAAAAGTCTAGGGTAAGCCAGTTGGAACCAAGTAACTAAATTAAACATCTGAGATAGATGTTCTAAACAAGAACCCTTTCAATCTTTAAAAGATGATAAGTCTAAGTTGACTTATTCATTTGAGTTTGCTTCATATTATCTATCATAAATCTTATAACTTTCTAGAGTTTAATACACCCTAGAACAAACAGGTTAGGAATTGCTCATGAGATTGACAATTCCCAATAACTTTTAGCTACATATTTTTTAGAAAAGTCTCCTAAGTTAGACAATTTTCATTTTGGATTTGACTTGGTCAAGTTAAAGTACCATTGACCAAATGTAAATGGAACACTTTCTCCTACATCTTACATAGGATTTTTCAAGTGCATTAGGACAAGCTAGTCCTCTATTTAGGTGAAAAAATCAAGCAAATATTGGTTGGATGTAAACCATAGTATAAACATCCAAGTTAGATGTTTGGGATAACCAGAGTTCTAGTTTGCCAAATCAAATTCAAGTGAATCAAGATGGAGAAGGGATGATATTCGGCATTCGTTGGTCGATGGGAAAAATAAGAGTCTTTTGAGTGGAAGAAGCAGGGCCAGGTGGTGGGAAAGAAGACCACTAAATCGAGCTGGGAGGAGAATGAAAGGAATCCTTTGAGGACGAGGGTAGAATAACCTTAGGGAAAGTACATTGCATGGTGGTAGTCAGAATCAGGGATTGTAAAGTTCCTAGCATGTGTGTTTTAGTGGTTCATTCCTCCCCTGAGGAGCTCAAAATCTACACTTGACATGGGCTTTTAGTGCGAAAGAAGATGAGACCTACACTTTTTTCATCTTTTGCAATCGACGAGGTAGAAGGGGCAAGAATATGCGGGACAAGGAGAATGCAAACTTTAATAGGGAATTCTCTAGGATAGAGGATGGAAATTATATACAATAAATGGGTTTTGACAGCACTTCCCTGTTGTAGTTGTGAGATTGTCAACTTGCATTCCTTATGGATGTGGTTGAACATGATGACTGTCCAGTTGATTGGGTGTTGCATGGCAGCAGTGACTAGGGAGTAGAATTGGTGAGAGATGTCATAGGGACAATGTCCCAAGTTCATCACAATGAGTAAGAACTAGAAGAGGGACTGCTCTAGTTCAGGATGACAACTAATAACATACTCATTAGCGCTATGTCAAGGAAACAATTGCTCCATAACAGTGTAGGAGATGGATTCGACCTGGGTGGCATCATTGACGGGTAAAAAGAAACACTACCCAACCTCAGTTGGGGAGGTGTCGACTTCAATTTTGTGAAGTGAAACAATCCAAACTAAAGCAGAGGTAGACTTTGTTGTGATGCACTAGGTGATGCTCTTTGCTACGGGGTGCACATCAACAACATCCCATTGAAGTAAGATGAAACTAGACGGGTGGCAGAGCTGCAGGAAGGTGGTGTTGTCATTTGAGAATACGATGGAGATAGGTTCAATGGGGGTGAGTGCCTCCATGACTAGATTGCATGCAAGAAGCATTGAGAGTAGGGCACACTAGGTTGCAAGAAACACAAAAAATAGTAGAAGATGAAAACTATCATGGTGATATATAAACACGAAGGAGAGACGACATCATTGGAGAGAGGAGAATAAAAAATAATGAGTGTGATATAAGGAATGACATAATAATTATCACACAAAATCATGCAATCATGGGTGGTTAAAAAATAATTGCACACATGGAAGGGTACCAAAAAGGGTGGAGCTTTGACCTGTGCATCAGATTTTTAATCGGTTTCTTCGACAAGCATCTACAACCAAAAAGTTGTCAGACTGAGTTTGGATGAACTTTGGTAAGATCGGAACCACCAGACTTTAAATTTTTCAGTAGACCGATCCAATTTTGAATTCTAAAACAAAACCAATTGACGTTCCTTAAAAACATGGGTTTTGAGAAACCTATCATGTGTCCGAGCATGTCGAATCTACAATTCTTGCATAAAAAAGAAGCTTCCAAAGCGTTGTTCATATAAGCAGTAAAGTTCATCCAAACATGAATGTAGGGAGTCTTTCAGAAGAAGCTTCTGGTCAATGGCCACCTTCAAACTAGGAACGAAAATCTCCATAGGGGCAATGGCTTCTAACCCATAAGCCAATTTGAAAGGCATACAACCAGTAGCAACCTTATAGATAGTTTGATAAGCCCATAAAATTGAGGATAATAATTGATCTGATCGATTCACACAATTAGCAATTAATTTTTTCAGCATAGTCAACAATGTTTTATTAGTGCTCTTTATTAGTCCCTTGGCTCTAGGGTAGCAAGATGTATTGAATTTATGCCTCATATGAAATGATTGTGTACGAGCCTGAATGAGGTCATTAGCAAACTGCATGCCTCCATCAAAAACAATCTCCAAAGGGAGACCAAACCATTGAAAAAGATATTTGGCCAAACATTTTGCAACCACCAAAGCCGTGGTAGATTTAAGAGTCCATGCTTCTGCTAATGAGTAGCGTAATCTATACAAATGAGAATGTAGCGATTATTTATGAAGACAAAAAATGGGGTAATGGGTCCAATAAAATCAAATCCCCACTTTTGGAAAGGTTCTAGAGGGAGAATGGGTTGAAGGGGGAAATGGTGTCATGATAAGCATTGGTCAGCTCATTGGTAGGTATCACAAGTTCGAACATATTGATGAGCATCCTATGCTACATTGTAGGCCACCAAAGTCCACTCTACAACATTTTCTTATAAGTTAATTCCACCAAAAAGTGACCGCCAATTGGAGCCAAATGTGCTAGGGTGAAGATTGAAGGGACCTCAAGGACAGGGGCACATTGGAGTCAGGCACCCAAAGGATCAAATAGTACAATTGATCGACAATTATGCGGAAGCGACGATTGTATCAGGCTAATTTATGATGAGCAGAAATGGAACGCAAGTCTAGGGGACAACCAATGGTTAATAAAGTCAGCATTGTATCATAATAAGCGTCAAATAAATCCCAAGTGACAAGAGAAACACTAGTTTGTGTGCAATAGATAGCAAGTTAGGAATCATCCATGCCAATAGGAGCTTGTCAAAATCAAGGTGAGAGAGAAAATTTACCACCACATGATATGATCTAGGTCAATGAAAATAGTTATTCGCTTCCTATCACTGAACATCTATTAGAGAGGGTAGCAGGCAAGGAAGTTTATAGCTTCCTTGATGGATTCTCTAGCTACAATCAGGTGGCCATGGATCCAAAAGATCAGCATAAGCCACAGAGTGGGGCATATTTGCTTTTTGGGTAATGCCATTTAGGCTTACCAATGTGCCAGCTACTTTCCAAAGGCTGATGTGCCATGTGTTTAAAGAGTTCTTGAGGAATGCAGCTGAACGCAATTATACCACTATATAAATAGAAGGATTAGGCATGGTATATGCGGTTAAGAAGTTTAGACATTATTTGCTTGCAAATAAGTTTAAATCTTTTACAGACCATCAATCATTACTCTATCTAGTGAACAAGCCATGCAATACTGGCAAATTAGTAAGATGGTTCCTCTTACTAATGGGATATGACTTTGAAGTTGTGGTTAGGAAAGGCAGGATTCACTTGAGGGCTAATCACTTTTCTAGACTAACTTTGGGAGAGTCTCCTCAAGGAGTGTCACATGAACTTCTTGATGCTTATTTGTTCAATCTAGAAGTAGTGCCTGAATGGGCTAAAAATATAGTGCCTACTCTAACCTTTGGACCCAAACATCCTGTATTGAGAGCAAGAGATAAAGAAGTGCTGAGATCTCAGAAATACCACATAATGGCAGGCAGTATGTATAGGCACACCAATCAAAGTTTTGTAGATGAAGAGAAGCATGCAAAATGGCTGCAATTAGCACATGTACGTGCACTACAACAACATCACTCCAAACATAGAACCCTACAGGCTCTACAAAGGCTAGGGGTATATTGGCCAACCATGGAAGCAAAAGTCCATAAGTTGTGCAAGGAATGCCCAATCTGAAGCACTAGACCTCTAGTGGAACATGCCACTTTGTATCAAGTGTCTTTAGTGGTAGATTGGAGTGAACCATTAGTAACCTTTTTGAGGACAAAAAAATTCCCTCAAGAGATGACATTGGCAAGACAAAAGAGTTTAGAACAGGAAGCACTAGATTACACACTCATAGGTGGTACTCTATACAAACGAGGAAAAGATGGATATCTTAGGTTGTGTGTCCATGAGAGTGAATATCTCAAGATCTTAGAAACTGCTCACCAAGGTGTAGCAGGAGGACACTTTGGACCAGATAGGGTGATCAAAGCTATACTATTTGCAGGTCTTTGGTGGCCAACACTTCACATGGATGCACATACCTATGTGAAGCGATGTGATATTTGCCAGCGAACTCAGTTTCCGATATGTAAAGATGAGATTCCTCTGAAACCTATGATGGATAGATGTGCATTCTCTAAGTGGGGAATAAACTTTGTTGATCCTATTAATCCCCTAACTAAGGCTTCACATGCTGAATACATCATTGTGGCCACTGATTATCTGACTAAATGGGTAGAAGTGAAGGCCACAACAACGAACGATGTTGAGATGATGGATAAGTTCTTATTTGAGAATGTATTCACCAGATATGGATTACCAATCGAGCTAGTAAGTGATAGAGGCACACACTTCTTGAATGAAGTCATTGAAAATCTTCGCCAATAATTTATGGTGGTTGAAACGCTCAGATGAAACAAGATTGAGATCAGAAGCAAGGATTTATGCAGCTAAGAAAAGACAAAAGGCATATTTTGATGCCCACGTAAAGGATAAGGGCTTGAAAGTAGGAGATTTAGTCCTAGTGTACACCTTGAAGCAACATGCAGGAAAGTTAAAGAAGCGTGGTTATGGACCCATGATTATTAACAGAATATCAACAAGTGGAGCACTCCAATTAGCCACTCTAGAAGGTGACATCCTACCAAGTTACATTAGTGGATGGCGAGTCAAATTATATTAAGAACCCGTCAATGAGGAAATGATTAATCGACTCAACATTTCCAAGAAACATAAGGAAGAAGAAAAACAAATTCGAGAAGAGGTGCATGCAAAAGCCTTAGAACGCATTCGACGAATGAAATTGAGAAGACATGGTAGAGATCATGCTAGATCTGATGATTATGAAGCTCCAAGATATCACATGGCCATGTGTGAAGCATCAGGTGTACGTTCCCGTAGAATAGTTGACTGGCATCCTTTTGTGACCCTAGAGTTAGGACAAGAAAATAATGCAAGGACTATAAGGGCCCTGATTGACTCAGATGCAGCCACTAGTGCAGTTAGACTTTCTTACTGTTAAGAATTGCAATTAAACATCAATCCTATAGAAGCACCCCTCATAGGATTGGGAGGTGTGGAAACCCCTTGCATGAGCAAGGTGGAGCTTCCCCTCTACATTCAAGATATTCTTATGACAGTGAAGGTGCTAGAGTGTCAAGATAAGGATCTCACTAAACCTCTTGTCTTGGTTCAAGACTGGATCTACGATCATGCATTCAACTTGAACCTAAGAAGTGGACTTCTTTTGGTCTGGGTAAATCAGAATCACATTACCATTGAGTTAGAAAATAAAGGACTCAAGGAACTAGGAAAGGCACCAACTCGTGGTCCTTCCAGGAGTACACATGAAGATGAAGATGATGTTCTTTTCCAAAACTTTGTGCTCTAGAAGGATGATGTTCTCCACAAAGAAGCCAAGGATCTGATGGAACTCTCTTATTTTTCAAAAGTGATCGAGTCAAAGCAACCAAAGGAGTACCAAAAGAAAAGGAAGCAAATGTTCTATACTCATAGGCAATGGAGGGCACAAAGCGAGAGGACTCAAAATGTGAAGCATATCTAGATACGCAAGGGTGAACTGCCCCCTGCTTGAGTGATAGTACCCCAACAATGCACGACACCATCCACTCGAGCAAGGATTACAAAGAGCGAGTATTCGAGGAATCTCCCAAAACAGACCATTTCTATTTGGGTCCCAAAGCGGTCAATGAAGGCTGATCCCAATATTAGACAAATCTGGGTGCCCAAGAACTGCTTACATGCTCAAGTAGCTTCACATAAGCTCTCAAGCCTAAATCGACACTCACAATCACTCACATCATACACCTCAGGGCACATATTTGTAATCAATGCCTCCACGCATGACATCACACCTAGGACTATCTAGAAATGGGTACCCAAAAAGTCCCAAATCTAAGAGGACGTATGCAACCAACATGTAAAAATCATCACACTCGAAAGCTGTAATCACACGCAACAAGTTTGGAGAATAAAACCTTGTATCAAACCACCAGACCCAAGTTTGTGAATCCATTAACACCAGAATAGGTGCATTCCGAGTACAATGCACAACCAAAGTATGCATCTAGGGACAAACCATTAACTTACTAACTAACACTCATAAGCCACTAGAAACATCTCACTAACTAATGCATTCACCACTTCAATAGCATGTTGGTACTGTAGAGGGAACACACTAATTATGTTTCCGATGCAATGCTAATATGATTGTCTTCTTCTAGTAGATAGCATCACATACTTCAACCAATATCATGGCTGACGTAGTTGGAACCAGCTCTCAAGCAGGGACCACTCAGTAGGCGGTTGATCTCGAGAGCTTACCAATCATGCCTAAAACAACTGAAAGACCAGAGGAATTACAAGCTATTCAGATTATATGTATACAGGATCCCCCAACTGGCCATACCATGCCTGTCGGCAAAGATTCCCATTGGTTTAGGGAAGTCGCAGGACCCTTGGGAGAAGGATCATACCTTTGGGAGTGAGAGTTGGATTTCAATGGAAAGCAAGGCAAATATCACTTCTTTACATGGGAATTTGAAAAGTTACAAAATGCAGAAGCATTACGCCCCATATGCGAGAAAGCAAGATTGGATGCATACTTCATTGCTCAACTCCCAAAGCCTGACTTCATGAGATGCTACTATCTTATCAACACCTTGAATCTGAGCAAGCACCCCAAAGGTTTAAGCACATTTGTGCTCCCATCTCTAACAAAGGGAAATGAGATGAAGAGGTTTAAGTAAACCAATAACTTAGTGCGAGAGGCCCTGGATACGTGAGGAATGCACATACCCACAGAGAAGGAGGTCCTGGTGCTCGATAACATGAACAAGCTCAAGGACATGGTGGCCATGACGCCAAACATCACAGTTCACTTGCGAATGTACATGTAGCATTTTGCATTTCGAGCAAAAGATAGGTTCACTATGCCGCCTAAGAAACTTTGGTGTAGCTTATACCTTGTAGAGACACAATACCTCACCATCAACCTATCCATGGATCATCGATTAGATACACTTGGCTCACATGAGATGGCCACGTAAATCAATGTTGTATGGATGTTGCACTTTGACAAGAATCATTTACAGATGTTTAGCTTATGACATTCATATTCAAAGGGCCCTAATGTGGAGCAGAGTGCAGTAGGCCGAATATCAACTCAACCCCCTTCCAAGAGGATGAGAGGACCTGTACAAGTACCTTATGCTCAACCCTGTGGAGCAACACTAACTACAACATCACCCCCCCTCCTCGAAGGATCAGGCCATTCACATTACAACTACCACCAAAAAGCTCTGAAGGTCCGAATCTGATATTTCCACCCGTTCCCTCAGACCTAGAATCCCCTGGAGCAGCACCCTTGGAAGAACTCACCAATGAAGTCTTTGAGCATATTTTAAAGGAAGTGAATCTTGAAGCAGAAGAAGAACAACAATTGGAAGGAGCTCAACTGCAAGGAACAACATCACAAGTACCCATTACCATTGTTGATGTGGATGAACAAGAGGATGAAGATGACACAGAAGATGAAGAATCCAAAGAAGGCGAGGAAGGGCATGAAAAAAGATATTGAGATGAGCAGCAAGGAGCACCAGAACTCGTAGGTGCTCTTGCATACACAACCCAGTTGCAAAGGTTATACGACACGATTAGAGTAGTGCAAGAGAGGCACATACTTTCCTTTGCATCAGGCCAAGCCATAATAGAACAGATGTTAGCAAATGAAGGAGTGGACCTGCAATTCATCACTAGCCTCCAGCTACTGTCCGAAATCTTGGGAGTTTAGGAGGTTGTCTACATAGTAGTTTGACAATCTGTCCGATACGACCAGCATAGAGTGGATACATGACCACGGGTTGGAAAGAATATACGAATACTAGTAATTGAACCTGAGGCTACCATCGAGCCGACAACTACACCAACCACCACCATAGACCTTACAACCGAAACATTTGTACAAACATCACCAATCTCACCCCAACACCCTCCATCTCCTCCATCACCCCCACCTCCACTGCCAACCACTGCTATAACCACTCTAGTAGCAACAACCATGACCCAAACACTAGTCTCCTCAACATCCGTTTCTTTTCATGAGCCAACATCCCAGGCCACCATTTTTTCTTCCATTACCAACCCGTTTATCACTTCACCATTTTTGCCTTTTGAACCAATACCTCACTCGCCACAATCGCCCCACCTCATTACATATCCTTCATGGAACAATTCATTTGTGCTCCTATTCCTCATATGCTAGGTTCACAGACACTCACAACCTCATCACTCTACACAGATACTACACTCACTTCACCTACCATACCCACATACATGGTAGCCCCTACATGCACCACACTATCCGACCCCATGGACATTTCACCACCCATAGCACCCCCTCCTCTCCCTACAATTCCACCATCATCCACTCCCCTACCACCCAAATCACCACTCACCACCTCATTGGTAGACACAACATCCAAAACTCCCCTTCCCACCCCATTCCCTCTGCATTCCAAACTCCTCCCCTCACATCTCATAATGTAAAATTCAATATGTTAATTCAGTGTGCATATCAATTACAACAAGAATATCAATGATTGGAAGAGTGCAGTGCAACCATCCAGGCAGAGTCATAGAGGCTACAAGTTAGAGTCACTACACTGGAAGATGACCATCAAACATTTCTGGCAGAGTATACCACATTACAACATGCTCATACCAAATTGGAGTCCACGATGTCTACTGTGGATGATAAAGCAGTCAAAGACTTGGAAAATGTGCTCCAAGTGCAGATGCTCACCAATGCTAAACTCAGATGCAATCTAGGGCTACTACAGAAGCACATGGCTATTGTAGGAATTTGAATCCCCGAAATGCAACAAAAAAACACAATGGACCCTCCCAAGATAAAAAAAACAGTTTGATAGACCATGCTAAAACTAGCGTGTATTCAATAGAAGATTCAGATATGTTCCCGATGTAAAATGGAGTTCAAAATGAACAAATAGAAAGCTAAGAGAATTCTCTTTCCAATGAGACAAATTTCATTGAAAATGGCGCACGGAGCTCAGAGAAACAGTCCGAGAATGTTACATGAAAAAAACTGCCATAGCTGTCGGCAGCTCTCTGCAACTCTGAGTATGTGCAGAGATGAACTATAAAAAAATTACAAATGACTAAGAGATCACTTGGAAGTGATAGCCCCGTGCAAAATACTCCTAATAATCCACTCTTGGCTCAGTTACATTCAAAACGTACGAACTAAAAAATCTCTTTATATAACAAACAAAAAGTAGTCCAGCTCATCAATCAATTTTCCTAAAGTTTCTCCTAAATAAACTACAGCCCACAATTTAGACTTTGATTGACAATTTAGGTGAGATATATCTCGTGCAAAAGCTTCCCTTGACATGTGGCAATGCTCCTCCAATAATATAGAAGTGTTTGAAGCCTTCAATTAATCATATGGTTGAGCTTGCACTTCAACATTCTTCCCCTCAAGCTCGACTTCTCAGCCTGCATCCTTCAAGTAAATACTTTGCTTGGATATTCCAAGTTTGGTTGCATCAAAAACCTTTGTCATCATATCAGCCACTTGCTCTTGATTCTTTACATGCTCTATTCGAACTTCCTTTGTCATGACTTTCTCCCTCACATAGTGATAATGAACTTCTATGTGTTTTGTCCTCGCATGGAACATTGGATTTTTTGCAAGCTATATGCTGGAAATGTTATCACATAAAAGCAAAATTTGATCACAATCAAAATCAATATCTGCAAATAAGTTTTTAAACCACATAGCTTCACATGTTGCATTAGCTAAGGATCTATATTCAGCTTCGGTTGATGACAACGCAATAGTTGGTTGTTTCTTCGACTTCCATGATACTACCTTGTCATCTATCATGAAGACATAACCTGATGTACTTCTTCTATCTTTCCTTGAGCCTGCCCAGTCTGCATCACAGTACCCTTTCGCATCCAAAACATCATTTGTGCTGTAGTAAAGACCATGATTAATAGTACCTTTCATGTACCTCAATACTTTCCTTGCTGCATGAAGATGTAAGATTATAGGTGTTTGCATGAACTGAGATAAAACACCTATTGCATAACATAAATCTGGTCTAGTGATTGTGGCATAAAGTAATGAACCAACAATGCTCCTATACATGGTAATATCCTCAATGGGCTCACCTTCATCAGCATTTAGTTTTTCATTTACCTCCATTGGTTGTTGAAGAGGTTTGCAACCACTCATATCATACCTCTTGAGCAAGTCGAGTGTATACTTTCTTTGCATAAGATACACTCCATCCTTTGCATAGACAATTTTGATTCCAAGAAAATACTTTAAATATCCAAGATCTGATATCTTGAACTCTTTGTCAAGTCCTTCCTTTATTTCTTTGATGCCCTGCTCATAATCACCTGTGACAATAAGATTGTCTACATATACACAAATAAGCACTAGTTGTCCATTAACATGCTTTATACATAAAGAAGGATCTGCATTCGAAATATGAAATCCTTGCTTAACCAAATAATCAACCAATCTCTGATTCCAAGCCCTTGAGGCTTGCTTTAGGCCATAGAGAGCCTTCTTTAACATGCAAACATACTTTGTACTATCTGCCTCTTCATATCCTTGAGGTATCTCCATGTAAACATGCTCTTCTAACTCACCATTTAAGAAGGCATTTTTTATGTCAAGCTGAAAAAACTTCCATCCTTTTGCAAATCCTAATGCAATGATAGACCTTATGGTTGTCATCTTGGCCACCGGTGAAAATGTCTCCTCGAAATCCAGCCCATAGCTTTGTGCATATCCCTTCGCAACTAACCGGGCTTTGTACCTAGCAGGCAATCCATCTGCATTTTGTTTAACTTTGTATACCCATTTGCAGCCAATGGGCTTGTTTGCTGAAGTTCTTGGGACTATCTCCCAAGTCTTATTCTCCCTTAATGCCTGCATTTCATCATCCATAGCATCTCTCCATTCTTTATGCAAAACTGCCTCATCATATGTAGTAGGCTCTTCACATTTAATCACTTGAGACATATATGCAAGATGTTTTGCAATGAATGTATCATATGTAAGCCTTTGTATTGGATATCTTACTCTATTAGAAGATCTTCTTGGTGCTGGAGTAGTGCTTTTTATCCTTTCTTTTCTTCTTAAGATTCCCCGGGTTTGAATCTCTTCTTCTACCTCTTTGTATTCATCTTGTGTAGGCATGGCTGCCCACATATCTTCGTCTTCAAGCAACTTTTCCTTGCATTTATCTTTTGTTGTACTTCCTTGAGAGATTGGAGAAGAGCTTCTAAGCCTCCCAGACCATGGGCTTGTGTGAGTCGATGTTTTATGAGCTGATGTTGAAGGTCCACTCAGCTTCATGCTCTCTTGTTCCATCCTTTGTTCTTGTATCTTGTCTGCTTCCATTAAGTCTTCAGCCTATAAATCACAAATCTTTGCATACCAAGGTGTGAGCTCATCAAACACAACATCTCTACTAACTTTCAGCTCCCTTTTGGAGAGATTATAACACCTGTATCCTCTTTGTTCAGCTTCATATCCAAGAAATATACATTTTTCAGCTCTAGCATCCATTTTTTATCTTACCTCTTGTGGTATGTGCACATAACAAGTGCAGCCAAAAATCCTCAAATGCTTTAAATTTGGTTTCCTTCTATACCAAGCTTCATCAGGAGTAATGTCATGTACTCCCCCTGTTGTGTCCTATTTATAATGTATGTGGTAGTAGAAACGGCATCTCCCCAATAGCATAGAGGCATGTTCATCTCGTCCAACATTGCTCTTGCTGTCTCTGCAATATGTCTATTCTTTCTTTCAGCCACACCATTGTGTTGTGGTGTATACCTGCATGTAAAGCTTCTCCTAATACCATTCTCTTGTAAGAAAGTGTTGAACTCATTTGAGAAGTACTCACCACCTCCATCTGACCTTATACATAACACATACCTGTCTGCCTCTTTCTCTGCAACAGCCTTAAACCTTTTGAAGTTTTGAAACACGTCACTTTTATGCTTCATCAAGTAAATCCACACCTTCCTAGTGTAGTCATCTATGAAAGTAACATAATATCTATTTCCTCCTAATGAATCTTCTCTTGTAGGCCCCCACACATCGGTATGAATCAACTCAAGTGGATATCTAGAAACATACCTTTCCCTCTTAAAGGGAAGTCTTGTTTGCTTTGCCTTCATGCAAGAGTCATATAGCTGATGCATATGAAATCCTTTGAAGATGGGCAGCCCTTCCACAATACTCTTCACTTGCATCTCTTTCAATCTTTGCAAATTTACATGTCCTACTCTCTAATGCCAAAGATCTATTTCAGCTATCCTCTTGTTATCATATGTAAAGTACATAGGTTGAGAGTATGTTGGATTTACCTTAAGTGTAAATAATCTTCCGTCCTTCTTACCTCTTGCAATCAGCTTGTACCTTTGCTTTGGATCCTCTACAAAGCATCCTTTATTATTGAACTTGACTTGATAACCTTTCTCCACTATTTGCCCCACGGAGACAAGATTCTTTGTGATTGTCGGTACATGCAATACCTCTGTTAGGAAGCTTGCTAAACCTCCTTTGCTCTGCACTTGAACATTTCCCACATGCTCAATAGCATGTTGAGTAGCATTTCCCAAAGTAGTTGGTAAATGCAAATTTGTGAACCAATCCTTGTTACATGACATGTGGTTTGAGCAGCCACTGTCTATATACCATTTTCCATCCATGCTTTCCTTTCCTCCTATCATATACTCCATTGCTAACATAGATTCAGCATCATTTGAAGTTGAATCATAGTTACCTTGTGTCTTCTCACTTGCATGGCTGTAGTTTGAGTCATTTTAGTAGCAATCCCTTGCAAAGTGCCCATACTTTCCACATATGAAGCAGCCATTGTTGTTTCCTCCATCTCGATTGCTTGAATATCTTCCTCCTCTATATCCTCTTGTCCTTCCTCTACCTCTTCCATACCTCTGCCATTGATCTCCTTCATTTGAAGCTTGTTGACTTTGTTGAGAACCATTTGCTGCTCCTCTACCTCTTCTTCCTCTTGAACTTCCTCTTGCATTCCTTCCTCCTCGAGCTTTCCCTGCATAAAAAACTTGGGGCTGATTTGCCCTTGAAGATGAACCTTGAAGGTTCATTTCCTCTGTAACCATAAGACTAATAAGTTGTTCAAAATCTGGTAAGTTATCTCTTACATACACCAAGGTCATAAAAGCTTTCCACTTATCATCTTCTTTGAGACCGTTGAGTGTGTAAGCCACTAGATCATCGTCCTCGAGCATGCATCCAATCGAACCTAATGCATCTACCAACTCTTTGACTTTAAGAATATAATCACTTGAGGATGTGGATGGACTCTTCTTTATGTTGTTCAGCATTTTTTAGTTGTATCTTCTTAGCTTTTGTGCTTGTAGAATATAACCTCTCTAGACATTCCCATATTTCCTTTGTTGTATATGTCCCATAATGGAGTTTGAAACATGTTGAGAGAGAAAGAAGATGACTCGCTTATCCCTCTCATTCCATTGATTGAAAGCTCTTTGTGCATGATCAGTAGGTGTGGGTGTGCTAAGTGTTGGCATAGCTTCATCACCTGTAACTATTCCCCAAAGATTCTTTCCCATCAAGTAGTTCTTCATCCTAAACCGCCAAGGTTGATAGTTGTTCTTTTCTAGCTTCTCAATAGTATTCGCAACTTCAGCCATTCTCTCCCCCTTCTTACTAAGCCTCTATGGATGTGAATAACAGTGGAGAATGATAAGAAATACCTTTAACTCCTTGATCTTAGCTCCTTTTTTCCAAGCAATGTTGAGTGTGCAGTCTTCTCCTGAGCACTGCCAACTTGTCTGCAACCTCCTTCACTTCAGCTTTGCTCCTTCACTTCCAAAGATTCTTTCTTCACTTCAAAAAGCCATGCGGCTGAAAAAATACACTTCTTCATGCAAGTCCTCATTCAAAAATGCAATTTTAATGTCCAACTGATGTAGATTCCAACCATAATGAGCTACAAGTGCATAGATGCTATGAACAATAGTCTTTGGCATGTAGAACAAAAGGTCTCATCAAAATCAATGTCTCTTTCTTGAGCATAACCCTTTGCAACAAGCCTAGCCTTATACCTATCGACTATTCCATCAGGCTAAGAACTCTTGAATGTGAAGATCAATGGTCAAATGGGAAAGAGACTTGATGAATTTCAAGAGGAACTCAACATCGATGTGAATAGACAAGGAAAGTATAACCATTTCACCTTCTAGCTATGTCTTCAAGCATCTAGATGAAATGAGAATCATTCAAAACACTAAGACATAATAATTTACATTGAAGTTCATTTTCCTTTCAACATCCAGGAACAAGTTTCTTAAAGTTTTCAAACTAGATCAAATCATACTTCCATGTAAAAATATAATAGTTTTGTAATAGTTTGGAAAAAATATATACAAGATGTCATTGTGTAGTGTTAGCAGCCAAGGTGGGTTAAGTTATCAAGGGAGTATGAGACAAGGAAGCCAGAGACAAGAGGGCCAAAGAGAAGGTCAAGGAGGACCAAGTAGACAAGGAAGTCAACACAGACCTAGTGATCAATAGGCCTAATCATTTCTTCTAGATCATTCATTCAACAAACAATGATTTTTATCATTACACTTCATTCTAAATATCCATTTTTGGTAGATTGAACTCCATTTTATCCACGCCAAGGAGTCATAAAATTCGAGGAGTAGTAGAACAACCTATGTATCAGTTTTCATGATTTTTAGAGCTCGTTTGGGCATCCAAAAGAGTCTAGAAACCTAATTTTTAACTAGGGCAGACACTAAGCTGAACTATGTCAAAACTAGTCTAGAAACTATAAAAAGAGCTAGAGAACTCATTCTAGAGGTTAGCATTTTTGGGAGTTGAGCTTGTAAGAGCATATTTTATATCTTGAAAGTAGTGCAATACAAGATTTCATTGTTCTCACTCTTTGTCTCACCTTATGTGCATGTGTGTATGTGTGTGCATGCTAGCATGCTTCTCATGCATGCACTTGTGCATTCCACTTGCTCATGGTCATCATACCACCCTCTTGTGTTCATTCATTGACAATTATAAAGTAGACCTCCTCCCATTGGTCCTCACCATTGTACTAGAGTGACACCATATTTGATACTATTGTCGGGGAGTGAGCTTCGAGGACGAGCATGTGATAGTAAGACATAGAGATTTGACATTGGACTTGTAGGTAATTTTATACATTTCTTTACTTTTGACCTTCTTCATCATCATCCCTACTCTCCCTCCTATCCCCCTACCTCCATCTCCATCATCATGAAGATTCCACCTCCTTGGTCATATTCCCACCTGCACTTCATTCCCCTCATTTCACTAGTGAGAGACCGACTTAGTGTATTACGTTTTCTATGCTTTTTTGAGCTTTATGGTAGGTACCAACAACAATAGGATCAATAGCAATAGTAGCAATATTGTTAGTAAGTACAATAACGCTATGCATGCATCTCCGGATGAAGACCTCTATCTATCATCTGGACATAAAACTTGGGTATTTTGTAAATGCAAGTAGAGCATTGTAGGCTACACCATGTGCACATCATGAATCAATAAAATTTTTGCAACAATAGGCATTATCTCTATCCACCATGATATATTGAATCTATTCAACACAGGGAGTTATGAAAGACAATGTCTATCGCGGCAAACACCCTATCCATCGTGATGGATTGAAGTTCACGATAGACACAAGATCACGAACCATTTGTCCATCACGACAAACATGTAGACATGATAGACTCTGCCCATTGCAATAGACCAATCCATCATGATAGACATGTCCATTGCAACATACAACCCCATCATAGACTGTATCCATCTTGACATAGAGAGCTTGTCCATAGTGATAGACAGGAAAAATGGGAATTTTTAGGGTTTAGATTTTTTGATACTTTTTGGGCCTATTTTCTTAGAGTTTTGCAAATACTTGGTACTCCTTGGAAGGGATAAGCATGCTAGTGGTACTTGGAAATCTTGGGAGCACACATCCCAAGCAATTGAGCATCAACAAGGGCATCAAGCATGAGGTTGGAAGAACTCTCAACCCCCTCACTCTATTTCATAGCTTAGGATAATTGTGATTAGTGAATTTGACTAATTGAGGGCTACGATAGGCATAAACAAGTTCAAAAGCCTTTAATTTCTCAAGTTCAAGGATAGAGTAAGCTAACTCAAGGAAAACCCTAATTGTAAATGAATCTAATTTGATCAAGAGAAACATCAACGTATGATGAAACATGTGTTCCTAATGTTACATTTATTAAGATAAGAAAATACATAAAAAAGAACAAGTGGTTATTACAAAAGAGTATTGCAATGCGGTTGTACTTGGGTAATTGGGAAAAACATCAAAGCACCAAATGTGAATTTTGGAAATCCCTTGGGAAGAGAAAGATCAAGGCTAGAGCCTAACAAAACCGATCAAGAAAGATCGAGAGGACATAGGTATCAGAGAGGCATGGATGAATTTCCCCTGCCTAGACCTAAAGAAAAACCTAGGATATTGAGACTCACTCAACTGGTAAAGTCAATGAAGAACTACTTTGATGGCATTGGAGACCCTTATGACCATGTAACAAAGTTTAGAAAATTGCTAAGAGATGAACATGTTGATTATTTTTTCACTCAATATAGTCTAACTTTAAAGAATATAACCTTGACATGGCAACCATTACATCAAGGTCAATTCAAGGATATCAACTAGTTGCTAGAAGCATTCATTACGGAGTTCTCTAAGAGTGGCATCATGCATAATACATCATCCTTGATCCATAGCTTTAAGCAAACACCTCAAGGAATAGTTAGGCTAGTAGGATGAAGGATTAGGTAGTACATAGAGAGATTCCCTATTCTAGAGCTACCTACACCTACCAAGAAAGTGTCATTGTTCTTAGATGGCATTGCTCCCTGACATTGAGGACAACTTGGGAGACAAATTGGAACTTTCAAAGATTTACAAAGATTCAGATAGGTCTACTCGTTTCACATCAAAGCCTCAACATCAATTGACGAATCGACAGAGAAAGTGGCTCAAAAGTTAGGAGTTTTGAGTAGAAAAACCTTGAGGATGGTATCTATAAGATGATGTTATAATTGCAAAGGAGACCATATGTGTTGGTGTAGACCAATCATCAATTGAAGATTTGAAGACAAAGAATGGAGATTAAAACAATTCTTGAAGCAAAGAAGGTGGACACATTCACAGGATGAATGATTTGTACACATATGTACATTAGTGAAGACATAGATCACTTAGAGTTTTGAATAGTCATAAACTTGTACATATTTGCCTATAAATACTTTGGAAAAATGTCGGGGCATGTAAGAAGACAAGGAGAGACTATGTATGAGCATAGGAATAGAGAAATGAGATGTAGTAAGTGTCATTAGACACATGAGAAGTGAGTTGAAGTCTCTCTCTCATTTAGTTGTAGTCTTCTTCAGAAATGACAGAATTTTTGCGCCCGAAGTTTCTGAGTTTTCTCCTTGTGTAGTAAATATTTTGTGAGTTCCTTTTGGAGATGTCTAAGTCCATAGTTAATCAATCTATGGCTAGAGTTTGAGAGTCTAATTGTGATCAGGCTAAGAGAATTGTGTGTAGGAACATTTACATGTGAGAAAGTACTCACTGGTTCCTGAAACAGGCGCAAATTTTGATCTTAATGATTTGATCATTTCTCACTCCACAGTTTAAAGTTTTGTGCAAGTAAGCACTTAATCTTTAAGTTGGAAGGTAAGCTACTTGTGGCTAAAAGCATTTGCTTAAACGGGTTCTATACTGAGAGAATTAAAGTTAAGAAGTTAAGGGTGTCCAAATCGACTTCTCAGAAGTGCAGATTTAGACATAGCTGACTTGGTAAGTAGATTTCTCAAAATCTACTGAATCTTTTGGAGTGATTTGACTTGGAGAAGGTGCGCAATCTTTAGGCGACATCTTGTGCAAAGTTTCATCAAAAACTTTACACATTTACTCAGTCAATGAGCAAGATTTATGCAGCAGACTTTCTGAGTAATTTCCTCCTTCACAGTTTAGTCAAGAAATTGATATTTGGTCATTGATTTCTTAAATTGGTGAAGGTTTTGACTTACTCTTGATATAGAGGTGTTCTAAATTCAAGAGTAGGTTGTTCTTTTGGAGATTAACACTCTCCATCAGTGGTATCAGAGCAGGAAGCATCAGAATTGAAGAAAAGGAGGATCCCGACTGCTGCAGCTACAAAGAATTTGACATCTGAAGATTCAAAGGTTGAAAGCTTGCAAGGAAAGCTTGAGAAGGAGATCATACGACATCAAGGAAGTCAAAAGGAGTATCATTCGAAGTAAAGGTAACCTTATACTTTATAAAGGTTAAAGAATTCAATATACAGGTGAAGGAAGGATGGGAGATTCTCTTCGAATAGAGAAGTTGGATAGAGAAAACTATCCTGCATGGTCAATGAGGATGGAAGCTCATCTAATGAGCAAAGATTTGATAGCTTACATTACAGGTGAAGAAGAAAAACCACAATTCAGAGATCCTAGTGTTCCAACTAGGGAAGAATTAACAGATTTGAAGAGTTGGATGAAGAAAGATGCTCAAGCTAGGAGTATCATTTATATGGCAGTCAATGATTACTTGCTACCTCACATTAGAGGTCTTGAAAGTGCAAGTGATATATGGAATGCTTTGGAAGAGCATTTCCAAAACACCACAAAGTCAAGGAAGGTATCTTTATGGGCAGAATTTACAACCTTCAAGAAGAAGGCCTCTCAATCCATTTCAGACTATGTAACAAGGATGAAAGACATTGCAGATGCATTAGGAGCTGTTGATGAAGATATTGAGGAGGATAAATTGATAAGGCAAATTCTTACAGGTTTGAGAGGTGATGACAAATGGAAGCCATTCATTTTGTCTACAGAATTATCACTTGATCATTTCACTCCTGATTTAAATCAGTTGCTAGGTCATATGCTAACATTTGAGCAGGATGTTAAAGGAGATGGTGACAAAAGTACAGGTCATGCAATGTACTCAAAGGACAAGAAGAAAGTTAACAAAGGAAAGCAACAATCAGGTGAAGATGAAGGTACAACTAGTCAAGCCAACTTCCTAAGAGGTAGAGGAGGTGGCAAAGGTAGAGGAAGAGGCAGGAACAACAAAGATGGAGCCAAAGCATGCTGGATTTGTGGTAAGACAAATCATCTAGCTAATGATTGTTGGCATAATAATCAAAGTAATGGAGGATACAATCAAAACTATAATTCAAGAGGAAGAGGTGGCAGAAATCAAAGAGGTAATTTCAGAGGCAGAGTTAGTAGGGGTTACTTTGGAAGAAATGCAGGTAGAGGTTTCCAAAGTCAACAATATAACAATACCTACTACAATTATGCTTCAGATCAAAAGGAAGATTCAACATTGATACAACTTGTGAAAGGCAGAGTGAAGATCACAGAGTCTTCTACATTGATTCAGGGTGTAGCAATCACCTGAGTGGTAATATAGCCTTGATGACTGATTTGGAGAATAAGGTATCTAATCATGTTGTTCAAACAGGTGACAACACAAAGCACAATGTGAAGTCAATTGGATCAGTGAAGGCCAAGGATGGTAGCACCTTATTGAGTAAGGTCTTGTATGTTCCTACAATTCCTAAGAATTTGATAAGTGTATGACAAATTGTGGAAAAAGGATATCAAGTAAGGTTCACTAATGAAGGAGTGTTTGTGGAAGACCCTAGCAATGGGTATAAACAAATTGTTTCAGGGAAGAAAGAAGGAAGATTGTTCACATTGAAGATTCAAGGTAATGTTGGTCGTGCTTTGTTCATCTATGGAGGACATAAGATCTCTGAGTTAGATCTTTGGCACAAGAGACTTGGACATTTCAATGAAAGAGGTATTAAAGACATGATTAATAATGGTTCAGTGCTTGGATTGCCTAATGTTGCAGGTCAACATATGACATACAGATGTGAGGCATGTCAATTAGGTAAGGCTCATAAGCAACCCTATTCTAAGCATGGGTTTATGTATTCAGAGAAACTTGAGTTGGTACACACAGATGTGTGGGGACCATCAAAGGACTTCAGTATCAATGGCTCAAGGTATTATGTGATTTATGTTGATGATGCTACCAGATGGATCACTATCTATGTGATCAAAGATAAGTCAGAAGTATTCAATACTTTCAAACATTATCATATGTATGCAGAGAGAATTACAGGACATAAATTGAAGAGACTAAGGTCAGATGGAGGGGGAGAGTATTTCTCTAATGAGTTCAGTGATTACTTGTGGAATGCAGGTATAAAAAGAGAGGTTACTTGCAGGTACTCTCCTCAACAAAATGGTGTAGCAGAAAGGAGGAATAGGACTCTTGTTGAGTTTGCAAGGTCCATGATGAAGGAGAAAAATTGCCCAAAATATTTGTGGGCTGAGGCTGTAACCACAGCTACTTATTTGGTCAATAGGCTACCTTGTAAAGCTTTGCAGGGAATGACACCTTATGAGGCATGGTGGGGTAAGAGACCTACACTAGACCATTGCAAAGTATTTGGATGTTTGGCCTATGCATATGTGCCATCACAATTAAGGCACAAATTGGAACCTAAAGCTGAAAAATATGTGTTTATTGGTTATGATGATAAGCAGATGGGATACAGGTTGTGGAATCCATCCACAAAACATTTTCTTGTATCAAAAGATGTTACATTTGATGAGCAAGGTACTTGGTATGCAAGTACTATCAATATTAATACAGATGATGAAGAAATTGTGAGCCAAAGGAAAGGTAAATCAAAGGTTCAGATATTTGATGAGCAAGAGAATAATGAAGTGCAGGTTGAAGTGGAAGAAACACCAAGATTTGATCCTGAATATGAAGAACCAGAAACCTCAAGAAGTGGAGAACTTAGGAGGTCTACAAGGAACAAATGGCAACCTACAAGGTATAGCTATGATACTTCATTTTTGGCTACCAAAGATTATGCTTACATGATTAAAGCAGATGAAGACCCTTCTACATATGAAGAGGCAAAAGGTAAAGAAAATTGGGAGAAAGCTATGCAGGAAGAATATGATGCATTGATGGAGAATCAAACATGGGATTTGGTTCCAAAGCCAAATAGTCAGAAGATCATTGGATGTAAGTGGGTTTATAAGACAAAAAGATTTGCAGATGGAAGTGTGTCTAGGTACAAAGCTAGACTTTTTGTCAAAGGGTTTGCTCAGACATATGGTGTTGACTATGATGAGACTTATAGTCTTGTGGCAAAGATGACAACCATTAGGACACTTATAGCAATTGCTGCATGCAAAGGTTGGAAATTGTGTCAATTAGATGTGAAGAATGCTTTTTTGAATGGTTACATTTCAGATGAAGTTTTCATGGAGCAACCTCAAGGATTCAGAGATGGAAGATATCCAGATTATGTGTGTAAGCTCAAGAGAGCTTTATATGGCTTGAAGCAGGCCCCAAGGGCATGGAACTATAGACTTGTAAAGTTCCTAAAAGAACTTGGATTTCAAGTATCAAAAGCTGATAGTAGCTTGCTTGTCAAAGCAAGTGATAATGGGTTTATTTACATGTGCATATATGTCGATGATATCATACTTACAGGTACAGATGAGAAAGGCATACAAAGTTTAAAGAAGCAAATGGAGAAAGAGTTCAAAATCAGTGATTTGGGAGACTTGTCATACTTCTTGGGCATGGAGATTTCATACACTCAACATGGAGTGTATGTGACTCAAGAAAGGTATTTGAGAAACTTGTTAATCAAGTTTAAAATGGATGATTGCAGGGTAGCACCTACTCCAATGGAGGTGAATCACAAATTAAGCAGATTTGGAGGTGAAGAGTTCAAGGACATGAAGCAATATCAGAGTTTGGTTGGTAGTCTTATTTATGCTACATTAACTAGACCTGATTTATCATATGCAGTTGGGGTTTTGTCTCAATTCATGCATTGTCCTAGGAAAGAGCATTGGATTGCAGGTCAAAGAGTGTTGAGGTACATTAAGGGTACACTCAAAGAAGGTTTGTATTATGGTTTTACATCAGACACAAATATCAAGATCTATAGTGATGCAGATTGGGCAGGTAATCCAGATGATAGAAGGTCAACCTATGGATACATGTGTTATGTGGGAGATAAGTTAATCTCCTGGTGCTCAAAGAAGCAACATACAGTTGCTTTGTCATCTACAGAAGCAGAGTACAAAGGCATGGTTGAAGCTGCAAAAGAAGTGATATGGCTTAAGACTCTAATGAAGAGTTTTGACACTATACAGAGCATACCTATCATTTATGGTGATAACATGAGCTCATTATATCTAGCTGCTAATCCTGTTTTTCATGCCAGGACCAAACACATTGAGATACAATATCACCTTCTAAGAGAGAAGGTGATGGATAAGGAGATTGAAGTCATACATACTTCAACAAAAGATCAGATAGCTGATATGCTTACAAAGAGTTTGGATGGACCAAAGTTACAGAAGTTTAAAGACATGGCAGGCATAAAGAAGGTTAGAGAAACCTCAATTGATGATTGAGGGGGAGCTGTTGGTGCAGACCAATCATCAATTGAAGATTTGAAGACAAAGAATGGAGATTAAAACAATTCTTGAAGCAAAGAAGGTGGACACATTCACAGGATGAATGATTTGTACACATATGTACATTAGTGAAGACATAGATCACTTAGAGTTTTGAATAGTCATAAACTTGTACATATTTGCCTATAAATACTTTGGAAAAATGTCGGGGCATGTAAGAAGACAAGGAGAGACTATGTATGAGCATAGGAATAGAGAAATGAGATGTAGTAAGTGTCATTAGACACATGAGAAGTGAGTTGAAGTCTCTCTCTCTCATTCAGTTGTAGTCTTCTTCAGAAATGACAGAATTTTTGCACCCGAAGTTTCTGAGTTTTCTCCTTGTGTAGTAAATATTTTGTGAATTCCTTATGGAGATGTCTAAGTCCATAGTTAATCAATCTATGGCTAGAGTTTGAGAGTCTAATTGTGATCAGGCTAAGAGAATTGTGTGTAGGAACATTTACATGTGAGAAAGTACTCACTGGTTCCTGAAACAGGTGCAAATTTTGATCTTAATGATTTGATCATTTCTCACTCCACAGTTTAAAGTTTTGTGCAAGTAAGCACTTAATCTTTAAGTTGGAAGGTAAGCTACTCGTGGCTAAAAGCATTTGCTTAAACAGGTTCTATACGAAGAGAATTAAAGTTAAGAAGTTAAGGGTGTCCAAATCGACTTCTCAGAAGTGCAGATTTAGACATAGCTGACTTGGTAAGTGGATTTCTCAAAATCTACTGAATCTTTTGGAGTGATTTGACTTGGAGAAGGTGTGCAATCTTTAGGCGACATCTTGTGCAAAGTTTCATAAAAAACTTTACACATTTACTCAGTCAATGAGCAAGATTTATGCAGCAGACTTTCTGAGTAATTTCCTCCTTCACAGTTTAGTCAAGAAATTGATATTTGGTCATTGATTTCTTAAATTGGTGAAGGTTTTGACTTACTCTTGATATAGAGGTGTTCTAAATTCAAGAGTAGGTTGTTCTTTTGGAGATTAACACTCTCCATCAATATGGCCAATGTTTGCCTAAAAATAGCTCAAAATGTGGGAAATCCAAATACACAATAATGTACCATAGAAAGAAAATATTGTAATCACACAACACACGATTGCCCATAACTACCAAGTGGTTAGGAAAAATTACCAACAACCCTATCAGCAGCTAGGGAGATATCAAAACCAATACCAATGAAAACCCTACTATATGTTGGAGTTCAAGG
The DNA here is from genome assembly GCA_020310875.1 of Ceratopteris richardii. NCBI lineage: Eukaryota > Viridiplantae > Streptophyta > Polypodiopsida > Polypodiales > Pteridaceae > Ceratopteris > Ceratopteris richardii. The sequence goes on along the minus strand of CM035411.1, from coordinate 144,481,644 downwards.
TTTGCAGAAGCACATGAACAATAGAAGGAAGAAGAAGAATCTTGGACCACAACACACAATAGTGAATGTATTACCAAGTGAATGTACAAAGGTAAGTGACCCATTAGGGTTATACGCATATATACAAGCCGGGGGAGAAAAAACCTCCTAAAGAAAGAAAACGTGCCCTGACATTCCTAAGTGTGTTCACACACATCACTCCCAAAATATATCAAACAAATCCCCCCCCCCTCGGAGTAATGCGGTGAACAAAGAGTTCGCACTCATGTATAAGGATATGCCAAGCTATGTAAAAAGAGATCAATCCACAAAAGGAAGTAAGCATAAAGCTTTGCGAAAAGCTTCAAACATCCCCTGAGGCAGAGCCTTTTTGAAAATATCTGCAATGTTATCTTGTGTGGGCACATATGCCAAACTGATCTCTCCAATAGAGAACCTCTCCTTGACATAATGATAATGCACCTCAATGTGCTTTGTGCGAGCATGGAACATATGGTTCCTCACAAATAATCCTCATCCCAAGTCTGTGTAATATATGTATATTTGGCAAAGATCCATCTTTATTTTTGTAGAAGAACCCCATGAGGATTTTATTTACACATCTCAAAATCATTTTAAAAACACACAAAAACCAAAAAAAAAAATCTAAAAACCTTTCAAAATTTCAAAAATTTGCTTCACCTAAGATGAGAAAAAGGAAAGCAAAAAAGATAATGAAAGGGGAAAAGAAGAACACAAAGGTGGAGGAAATAGAACACTTGGAAATTTATCAAGAATCACAAACAACAACCTCATCTAAATACAAATCACTCAAAATTTAAGTTGAGAGAATGCAACTTATATTTGTGGATGCTCAATTAGGAAATTGTTCTACAATGTTTTATGCCACAATTAACCTAACATGTAAATGGAATTTTGTAAGTATTGATGTGATGCCCTTTCTTAGTGAATGAATTCTTCCTAGAAATTGTGATTTTTTGCATTGATTGGGCATTATTGAAACAAGTGTGATTGTAAATGAAGTATGATTTAGGTTAAATGTTCTATATTTTGGATTGTATGAATGAAGATGTCATGTAAGGTTCCATAGTGTTACAGAGTAAAGAAGCACAAAAGAGGAGCCCCCAAAAATTTTCAAATTATGGGCACAATTTTTCTTCTTCGAACTATGAGAATCTCTTGAAGCTATGTAAATGCACTAGAGGAGTCCTCTAGATGCATAGGCCCCAATCATTGTATCATAATCCTTGTAAAATATTAGGAAATTAGAGTTAGTCAATAAAAGTGCCGGTCTTTTGTGTGAAAGGACCAATTTTAGGGCACATGTATATAAGTCACTTGGTAACTCTTGTAAAGAAATTTTTGCCATTGTGAGAATTGAAGAAGAATTTCGAATTTGCCTCTTTCCTGTTTATTTCCTTCTTCTCCAAGATCTTTTGTGTGTGTCTTATGCTTGAAATGTGTGTGTAGGACTGTTGTCTACCCCTTCTCATCGCTTTTGAACTGTTGTGCTTATAAGTCACTTGGTAACTCTTGTAAAGAAATTTTTGCCATTGTGAGAATTGAAGAAGAATTTCGAATTTGCCTCTTTCCTGCTTATTTCCTTCTTCTCCAAGATCTTTTGTGTGTGTGAACCATAATGGGTTGCGAAGCAGGTGTTGGTGTTTCCTACCATTCACTATTTTTCGCATAACTTGAAGTATGTTTGTCAGATTTGATTGAAAATATGACCATTAGATGCGTCTCGTTGTGATCTTCATAATAACTCATTATTGACCATATTCAGAGTCCGAACCTAAGAGAAAAGTTCAAATTTGTGCTTGTTGCTATAAATGGTATCGTGACATGCAGTTTTAGACAGTTAGTGAGTTGGAGAGATAGTTGAGTCTAGTTACATGCATTAGAGCTTTGATACTTCACTTACCATCATGTGTGCACATGTCTTCATACACTTGGTATGTCTAATTCCATGGATTGATAATTAAACGTGTATTAATCCACCACTATATGCACTTGTGGGGTGATCAAGAGACAGTCTCATCCACACAAGTCCCTAAGACTTCACGACTTAGGTACACATGTTTTTGGCACCGTTGCCAGGGAAAGCCCGACCAAGGTGCCTTTGTGATGGTTATAGCTATGGATTGAATGGGTTGTACTTGTAGAGGTGAATTCAGCCAATGGAAAGTCATTAATTATTTCAGCACTTGTTACTTCACACTTTAAGAGTGTGTGTAATGAGTTTTTAGGTTTAGGGTTAGGAGTGAGGAAGTGAGGAAAGAGTTAGTTTTGGGGAAGAGACAGAAGTGAGAATAGGAGAGTAGGACACCTTAAGAAAATCCCAAAAAATTCTAGTGTAGTTGAGTTCAGACACTTGGCTAACCAAGGCCTTAAAACCCAAAAAAGAGTCATTTTCTAGTCACTTGTTTTGAACAAGTATCATGGAGAGCAGTGATTGGTATCGTCGGAGTTGTATCGTGTCAAGCCAATGCATAGTTGACTTTGTGAGCACAAGGCTTAGGCAAGACACTCTTGAAGGTGAGTTCTTTAACTCTTAAACCTCAAAAAAATTAGAAGAGCACTCACAAACCTGATTAAATTCGCATTCGGTATCACGGGGTAGGAAAGAAGGATTTGAGGGAGTTTCTGAGTGATATAGTGGGATAAGAGTGAAGGGGAGAGAGAAACACACACCTTCCACTAAAAATGTTTAAGTTCTAATCACTTTTGGCTGTAGTATCGCAATCGGTTGAGTTTTGGTATTGCGATACCAAAATTCCCTAGTATCGCGATACTCGCCCGATATTGTATCGTGCATACCAACTTGAGGTATCGTGATATCATCAAGGTATCGTGTATCATCAAGTATCGATATCACGATCACGGTCCTTCGGTGGTATATCGTAGTCCACCAGGTATCGTAATGTAAGCACACCTGGTATCCTATCGCAGTGATCTTAGGTATCGTATCTCCATCATTTCGGTGGTATCGTATCGTGTCGATACTGTATCGTATCATCGATCGAGTGATATCGTATCGTTTATAGACTGGTATCATATTGTTTTTTAACTTGGTATCGTATCATCCAGAGAATCCATTGGTATCATATCATCCCTAACTGCTGGTATCGTATCGCTAGGCAACCAAGTATCATATTGTTAGCTATCCTGGTATTGTATCATGAGGTCGGTATCCTATCGTGTGTAGCAGAGGTATTGTGTCGAGTGCAAACGCAGTATCGTATCGTGCCACTTAGTGGTATCATATCGTGGCTTCGTATCATATCGTGCCAAGTGCGGTATCGTATCGCCAGTGAGGTATCACCAAGAGTGGTATCATCCAGAACAAGCCAGATAGACTGAAAGTAAAACTTTGAGTGATTGAAGATATAATTAAGGGAAAGAGGAGAAAAGTTATAAACCTAAATGGTGAATGAACTTAAGATCGGGATGCATGCTAAGTAGCCGAAGAAGCGTCATTTCATCGGTAGGAAGCACAGCAAAAGTGAGCCATCACTCTATCCATTCAAACACATCCAGTGACTCAGAGGAGGAACTACCAATGGCCTTAGAGGACATGCATGGTTCTATTCCTAGAGAGAACTTTATGTCGACCGTAGAGGGGGAATATTGTACCTCTCTGGAGTATGTGTCCACTAATTGATAGGGAATCCCTATTTACCTTGATGGCATAAATAGGTAAGTAGCTAGAATGGTAACTCTCAACAAGTTCAGCAATAGTTCCAAGACCCGCAGTCAAGTATGAAGGAGTAGTTTACATGGAAAAGTTAGGTCAAATCTACATAATGACTGAAAACCTAGATCAGATCAACAAGAGAGGGGAACTAGAAGGACAAGGAACTTCTAGAAGACCTATTCATGAAAACATTGTGACTACCCCAAGGGGCAAGTCTGTGGTAACTCAAGTCTTGAGAGGGGATTTGATACCTCAAGATGATTACCTGTTGGACGTATACTTGATCCATGGGTCATCACCCCACACGAGGAGAAGAAGTAAGCCCAATGACTATCTATGAGTTGAAGGATCTCAAAGATGAGTCTAGAGTCACATACCTAGACCAAAACCAAAGAAGGTATTGGCCAATAGATGAGATGGATAGGTCAAGGTTGAAATACATGAGGTTGCTTGTATTCCCTCCTCGAGAGTAGGCAACTACCTTGCACAACCCTTTTGGATCCCACGAAGGAATGGAGAATACAATGTCAGGACAAACAAGTCAACAAAGTATCCCCACTAGAACACATGTGCACTTCACAATGCTAGGAATACATTTGCACAACCAAACTAACCCAAAGATAGGCAACATGAATCGACCACTAGTTAGACCAAGGCCACAACCATGTGTGCAACCATGAATGCACCCCATAAGACCAGCAATTCCTATAATGATCAGACCCTGAGAGCCTGTAAGAATGCTGAGACCAATTCAAGTTGCTAAATGCATGAGAAATCATTATGATAGTACGAGAGAGCCTTATGAACATATAGCAGAATTCAAGCAAGTGTTACGAGAAAAACAAGTGGATGAATTCTTTGTGCAGTATGAGTCCTTTGGAATTTAACCCTCATAGGAACTGCCTTGACTTGGTTCCAACCATTGAATCCAAACCATTTTGGAAATATTGAACAATTTTTCCAAGATTTTATTGGGGAATTTACCAAGCGAGGGATTAAACACAACTCACCATCCTTAATTCATAGTTTCAAACATAACCCAAATGAAACTGTAAAAAAAGCTGCCCGAAGATTTAACCAATATGTCGATAGAAGCCCAGTTATAGAAAGACCCTCTCATCAAAAAATGATATCACTATTCTTTGATGGATTGACTAATGGAACACTGAGAACCTTAGTTTATGTAAAATGGCTCCAGACATTGAGTGAGTGCTTTTAGGTATACATTGATCTAGAAGACAACCTAGCTAATGACCTCAAAAATACACAAAGCTCCACTAAATCACAGGACACTAGGAGTACAATGACAACTAGTTCCAGTAATGTGGAGGAGTTCGCAGAATTGGTAATTAGGAGTGCACGGACATAGAAATTACCAGAATCCACCAATGAGAATGCCAATGCTAAGGAGATGTAGCTTGTGTGGTGGAGATTATCCATCTCACACTTGTACAAGAGGAGGTTTATGTAAGACAATAGTTACGCAATATAACACAAGATCAATAGCAGAGAAGATAATAGATATAGGAGAATCTCAACAATTTTCTACTAGCAGCAAGTACAAAGACGATGGCGTTGTCCACCTGTGTGCTCTCAAGGTAGAGCTTAAATGGTGATCTAGACAACTCTAGATAGGGAGATACAAGGTAGAAGTATGTTCGCTCAATTCGATACCTTAGGTAGTGCAGAAGTCATGCATATATAGGATCATGGGTGGCCTTCCATGGACGGCTATACATGGGCGGTAGATAGAGCATGGGCGGCCACCGCCCACGTAATTGCCATACACGGCTTAGGCCGATTGAGCCAACCTAACAAATATAAATGATTTTTGACTACAATAGGGAATATTCCATGGAATATTCCCTTTACCATCGCGTCGGGGGTGCTGCCCCTGCACCCCCACCAGGGGGCCCACTGGCCCCCTTGGACCCCCCAGCCGGGGCTACTCCCCGCTGCCTCGGACCCCACAATTGGAGACCCTGGTAACTCCCTTTCCTTACAATACCTTACCTAGTCCAATATGACCTTCATCCAACATGCAAGTTGGGATTCCCATCGATTGGGTAATGCACGCTTGGCTTCTCCTCATAATGGGGGCCTTACAAAATGTGCATACAATCATGAGGGGTAGACATTGATCATATACTAACACCCCCCCTCAATGTTTACCGATGAAAAAATCAAGTAGGTTTCGGTCCTATGCCCATCTGTTGAAGATGCATGTTGAGTTGCTCTCTTCCAAGTGCTTTAGTGAATATGTCAGCACAATTTGCCTCTGTTGGGCAATATTCTAGCTCCACAATTTCATCTTCAATTAGCTCATGAATGTAATGGTACTGTACTTCTATGTGCTTGGTGCGAGTATGAAATACTGGGTTCTTTGCAATAGCCATACAACTTGATTATCACACTTGAGTACAGTTGCCATATTTGATGGAAAGCCTAGATCTGCAAGAATTCTCCTTAACCAGACTGCCTCACAAGAAGCAAAACAAGCTGCTTTGTACTCTGCTTCAGTGGAGGAGAGTGCGAGAGTTGGCTATTTTCTACTTCCCCAAGAAAATATTCCTGAACCAAGTGAGAAACAATATCTAAAAACTGATTTTCTAGAATCACAATCTCCAGCCCAATCTGAATCACAATATCCTTGGAGTGTATCACCTGTGGTATAAAAAATACTAAAATCCAAGGTTCCTGCAATGTACCTTAGAATTCGCATTCCAGCATTCCAGTGACTCTCCTTAGGTTTGTTGGAAAACCTGCTTAATACTCCAACAACATAGCAATTGTCTGGACTAGTGTTGCATAGAAAAATAAGACTTCCAACGAGCTTCCTATACTTCTTAGCATCTACATCAGGCATGTTATCATCCATAGATAGCTTATGATTTACCTCCATAGGTGTGCTAGTTGGCTTGTAGTCCATCATTCCAAATGCCTTGAGAATTTCTTTGGCATATTCTTGTTGTGAGATGAAAATGCCATCCTTCCTTTGCCATACTTCAATTCCCAGATAAAAATGGAGTAGACCTAAGTCTATCATTTCAAACTCAGTTCCCAAGCTGATCCGAGTTTGATTGATGAGTTCTTGATGATCTTGTGTAATGATCAAATCATCTACATATACAATGACAACAAGTAGCTTGCTATCCCTTTTCGTTACATACAAGTTAGCATCAGAAGTACTTCTTTCAAAACCCATATTTTTGAAAAAATTATCTATCCGTTGGTACCAAGCCCATGGAGCTTGCTTAAGTCCGTACAAAGCTTTCTTCAACCTGCAAACTTTATTTTCTAAATCGGGCACCTCAAAACCTGGTGGTTGAGATACATATACCTCCTCCTTGAGGTGACCATTCAAAAATGCAGATTTGACATATATCTGGAAGATAGGCAAGGCCTTTTGTGCAGCTACTGCAAGTACCGTTCGAATAGTTGTCATACGTGTTGTTGGTGCAAAAGTTTCTTGAACATCAAATCCTTCGATCTGTGAAAACCCCTGTGCAACTAATCTTGCCTTATACTTTTCTAATGTTCCATCTGCTTTATACTTAGCTTTCCAAATCCATTTAGTACCTATTAACTTCTTCTTTCGCGGCAAGTCGACTAGATCCCATGTATCATTTTTTAGTATACTATCATACTCAGACTGCATTGCCGCTCTCCAACCTGGATCATCAAGGGCTTCTTCAATGGTGCTAGGTTCATTTATTGAGCCCATGATATCTGCCATTAGAGCGTGTTATCAATGTGTTTTGAGGCTCTTCTTTGCTCCTCTATTCTCTTTGATCTTCTTCATCCCTTCGAGGATGATTCTGGTACATCTACATGTGGATTGTGATCGTCAAACAGCTGTTGTGCCCACTTCGGTAGTGGCTTACACTGTGCAGCTACAATTGGTTGGTTTTTTATTGAGGAAATTTCTTCATCAGATGTTTCCTCCTCCTCAACTTTAACCTGTCTTTTGATAGGCACAAGGTGAAATATTTCTCCGTTTGATGAGATAGTAGATTTACCTTTATCTTCTACTAAGTGTGGTCGTTCATCAAACACCACATCTCGGCTGACAAAAATCTTCCTTGCCTCAAGATCCCACAACCTCTATGCTTTAGACTCTTCACTATATCCTAGGAAGACACACTTTTTGCTTTTTGAATCCAACTTTGATCTTGTTGAATCAAGAATATGTGCATAACAGAAACAACCAAAAATTTTGAATTGCAAAACTGAAGGCTTTTTACCAGAATATGCTTCTTGAGGAGTCATCCCCTTCAGTGCTTTTGTGTAGCTTCCATTGAGGATGTAGACTGTTGTATTGACTGCTTCTGCCCAGAATGAATTAGGCATGTCTTGAGCCTTTAACATACAATGAGCCATTTCAACTACTGTCCTATTCCTGTGCTCAACAATGCCATTTTGTTGAGGTGTATGAGTTGTGGTAAGTTGCCTTTTCACACCATGCTCTTTATAGTAATTATTGAATTCTATTGACAAGAATTCACCTCCTCTATCTGTTCTGAATTTCTTCAGTTTCCTTCCTGATTCATTTTCCACATACTTATGCCACATTTTGAATTTTTCAAAGGCATCAGCCTTCTCTCGAATGAAATAAACCCACATCTTTCTACTATAATCGTCGACTAATAGCAAAAAGTAGAAAGATCCTCCTAAAGCAGGTGTAGACATTTTACCGTAGAGATCAGCATGTACCAACTCTAGAGATCTTGAGATCGATTGTTGGTCTCTCTTGGAAATGCCTTTCGTTGTTGCTTGCCCATCATACAAGCTTCACAAGGTTCCTGCAACTCTGAAAATGCAGGCAAATGAGCAACCATCCCTGTTCTTTGCATCTCCTTCAAAACTGCAAATCCGAGATGCCCAAATCATTGGTGCCATAACCTGCGTACATCTTTATCTTCTGTAGCAGTTAAAGCACTTAACTCATACAAGTTATCCCATCGTATGCCTTTACCTACAACATTACCTGATGAATCCATGATTTCTGCACCACTCTTATTGAAGTGAACTTCGAGTCCACAATCTGTTATTGCAGAAACTGACAACAAATTTCTTTTAAGTGTAGGTACATAGAGAACATCGGATAACTTTTTCTCAACATCTGGAGAAGTGATAAAAGAGATGCTTCTAGTTCCTTTGGTTGGACACTTGGAGTCATTTCCCACCACTACATTGATGGATTCCCGCAGAGGCACTAGGGAACTATACCAATCCTTTTTACTGGTCATATGGCAAGAATCTCCACTATCTAAAATCCATGGTTCATCAACATGAGCTTGAGCAGATGAGCATACCTCTTCAATAACTACCCAAAGTTCCAGCTCTGTGTTGTTTGCAGACTCTTTGTTCTTCCATGATGATTTTACAGTCCCATTCCGTTCATCAGCTTGCTTCTTTCTGCAATCCTTGATGGCATGGCCTTTCTTTTCACAATAGAAGCAACTTCGTGTGAACTTTTTCTTCTTTGGCTTGTTCTTTGATCCATTAGAAGAGCCTTTACCTTTTGCATTTGCTGAGAGTGCAGCATCACTTGTACTTTGCCGATTCTTCAGCCGCATCTCTTCTTCTAAAAGCATCGCACAAAACTCTTCAAATGTAAGGGGAGTTGGTCTTACCTGAGTGTTAAGGGATGTTACTAATCCATCATACTTTGCTGGAAGAACACGTACACATCTTCGAGCCACATCTTCTGGTGCTATAACAACACCAACTGCAGCCAGTTGGTCTTGAAGATGTTTTATACGCTTGACAAAATCTTCAGCCTTTTCAGAATTAGAATGCTTTTCATTTTCCAACTAATTTTCTAAATTTTGTATCCTAGTGTGGTTCTTGGTCTCATATTGACGAGCCAATACGCGCCAAGCCTCATGTGCTTTAGTAGTATGTTGAATTAAAGTAAGCACAGAAACACTTACACTAGTGACAATCGCACATAATGCATCAGCATTCCGCCTCTTCCAAGCTCGTAGAAGATCTAGATCTGGCTGAATCATCAATCTTGAATTTGCTGGATCTTCAACTGGTATAGGCTCTGGATCCAATCCCATCGGTCCCATGACAGTATCAAGTAATTCATAGGAGTCCAAAATTGCAGAAATTTCAAACTTCCAGAGTGTATAGTTGGTTCCATACAGCTTCCCTTCAGTGAATGCAGGTGGGTGAATTTGAATAGGTGTAGCAGTAACATTAGTTGAAGCACCAAGACCAGTGTTCAACGATGAAGCCATCATGTAATCACTCAAATAATCTACTGATATTCTAGTCTGTTAGTAGGCTAAAATAGTGATACTTCTCAAGCTATTTGAACCTTATCGCTCTGATACCATGTAAGACAATAGTTACGCAATATAACACAAGAGCAATAGTAGAGAAGATAACAGATATAGGAGAATCTCAATTGTAAGACAATAGTTATACAATATAACACAGGAGCAATAGCAGAGAAGATAACAGATATAGGAGAATCTCAACAATTTTCTACTAGCAGCAAGTACAAAGATGATGGCATTGTCCACCCCTGCACTCTCAAGGTAGAGCTTAAATGGTGATCTAGACAATTCTAGATAGGGAGATACAAGGTAGAGGTATGCTGGCTCAATTCGATATCTCAGGTAGTGCAAAAGTCATGTATATATAGGATCATGGGTGGCCTTCCATGGACAGCTATACATGGGCGGTAGAGCGTGGGCGGCCACCGCCCACGTAATTGCCATACACGGCTTAGGCCGGGTGAACTGACCTAACAAATATAGATGATTTCTGACTCCGACAGGGAATATTCCATGGAATATTCCCTTTATCGTCGTGCCGGGGGCGCTGCCCCTGCACCCCCACCAAGGGGCCCTCTGGCCCCCTGGGACCCCCCAGCCGGGGCTGCTCCCCACTACCTCGGACCCCACAATTGGGGACCTTGGTAACTCCCTTTCCTTAGAATACCTTACGTGGTCCAATATGACCTTCATCCAACATGCAAGTTGGGATTCCCATCAATTGGGTAATGCACGCTTGGCTTCTCCTCATAATGGGGGCCTTACAAAATGTGCATACAACCATGAGGGGTAGACATTGATCATATACTAACAGTTTAGCCGTACAACAACCATATTCATACAATAGGCAGCCACCCCAAGGACCCAACCTGTATTGCCATATTGAGCAGAAATATACCAACCATGCTACCGAAAATTGCTCATTTAACAGGCAACCAAGGCCAGTGAATCAACCCCAGTATAGACCTTACGGATACCCCCTAGAGAGCAAGGAAGAGAGATACCGAGATACAGCCCTTATCTGGGCCCACAAGGAGGACCCATACCCTATGAGTAAGGGGGATATGGACAACCAAAACCAGTGTTAGGACAACAACCACCCCATCCACAGAATGTAGTGCTATTCAAATACACTCAACCAGAGGAGAGCATGGAAAGAGCCATAGTACCAGATGCACCTTTGGCCAACGCATACACAACAAATCAGGGATATGAGTAGATTCCCAATAAGATTCATAACACTACTCAGATCAATGTAATAGAAGTGATTGAATCATCAGAAAATGATAAAGAATACACAATACCATTAAAAGCCATTACTCGAGCCCAAGCCAAGGGACACACAATAAAAGAAATAGATTATGACCAGGAAATGGGTAAGAGCATAGAGCCAAATATATAGATTGTAGAAGATCCGGAAGACCCACGAGAGAGTAACCAAACAAAGAAATGGAAGACTAGAACAGAAAAGCTCAGGAATAAATGGATGAAAAAGAAAATTAAAGAGGACAAGAAGGATGTAAAAGAAAGTAGGAACCCTCGGGAACAAGAAGTGCAAGATAACATGCCACATGAGTCCCAAACTCAGAAGGCAGGCAAATCAGGACCAATTCTAGTAGATCCAATACCAGAAGACCTGGACATGTGGTTGAAAGCTTACCAAGCCAGAATCACGATGGGACCAAATATAGAACAATATGAGAAACTCTATCGGCAAGGAGGACTAGAAAAGGAGAGATTGGAAATATGTAGAAAACTCATAGAGATAGCTCAAAACACTTTAGAAAAGACTATCCTAGTCCTTCCACAGACTAGGATAACTGAGAGCTAATTCAATGAGTATCAAAATTAACGATCGAAAACCACTAAGAATGCCCAAAGAAAAACCTGACAAAGAAGAGCAACAGGGTAACCAGGCCGAACATATTTCTACAATTCCAGAACTAGAGGCCAATTGGCCACAATACTTATGGGCCAGGATCCAGGAAGAATGATGGAAAAAGAATGAGAGTTCAAGAACACCCTTTGAAGAATTAGACATTGGAGAAACCCAATCGACTCCAAATTTAGAAGAAGTGTATGAAGAAGTTTCCATCTTAGATCCAAATAGAGAAGAAGTGCACAACATCTCCACATTACCTTATTATATGGGAGAATACGAGAAAGGATCTATAGTTTTTCCAGCTCCCACAATACGGGGTAAAGAAGATGGGTCTTTAGATAAGACATCACACAACTTAACAGAGCTCAAGAAGACCAAGGTACAATTCTTCTTGACCATGGAATAATTGCTACGAGCCAAACCACAATAATGGAACCAGTTAGCTAAACAATTGAAATAGATTCTAAATAGCCTACGAAGGAAAGAGGAGAAACTAAAGTTCCATCAACCATACAAGTCCCTGTTGATAAAGCTGGAGAATTCAGTGAAGGAGATGAAGGAAATGCATGCTTACCTATCATGTTTAACGGGTACATGACTAAAGCCATTTTAGACACTAGAGCGGGTGTAGGCATAGCCACCAAGGAGATTTGGGAAAAATGGGGAAAACTAACCCTATGACCAACACGTATGAAACTTCAACTAGTAGATGGCCACGTGGAAAGACCCCTAGGAATATTGGAAAAGATTAAGTTGACTACCTGCGGAGTAGAATTTGAACACACTCTAGCTGTATGTCAATTTGTGAAGGCCAATAATTACAAAATGATATTAGGACGACCTTTTATGAGACAACTCACAGTAGTAAAAGATTGGGGAAAAGGCGCATTATACCCACAACATCAGGGGACCATTGGGGAAAAGGCGCATTATACCCACAACATCAGGGGACCACTACCAAGATAAATTTACATACATTTTCATATAGTGATGTTCCCTCACTACAATGGAATCCTATGCATAAAGAGGAAGATGATCTATCTATTCACAGTGTAGGATCAAGTGACCAATCATGGATGCATGAAGATTCTCAATTATGGATGTGCAAGGAAGCAAAGCAAGAGGAGAATAAAACTCAATTATGGTCAATCGAACATTGGAATTATCAACCTATAGATGATCCCATGTAAATGCCTCAAACTTTCCTAGATGAAGCATTTGAACCACATGGATGGATGGAGATTTTAGCCACCTTAGATGTGTGCATAAATGAGGAAGTATTAACCATGAATTGATGTGTGGATGAAGAATGATATGATGTAAGTTTTTACATGGTAATCCTTTAGGAAGTGGAGGCAGTGATAGTAGTGATAGTGATCCTAGAAGAAGGAAAAGAGAGATGTACATATATTGGAAAAGATGTGTCATTAGAAGAGGAAGAAGAACTAATAGCTCTAATCAGAGAATACCGGCATGTATTTGCATGGACCTACAAGGACCTCAAGGGAGTAGATCCATCCATTTGTCCCCATAGAATCCCAATGACACCTGATGCAAAACCCTAGAAGCAACACCCTTACACATACAATGATGTCTATTTGGCAAAAATTAAGGAGGAGATAGACAAACTGTTAGCAACGAGATTCATTTATGAGATAGAGCACACAAAATGGGTGTCACCATTAGTGGTAGTACCAAAGAAGAATGGAAAATTAAGAGAGTGTATTAACCTAAAGAAAGTCAATTCAGCCACTATCCGTGATAGCTACCAATTACCAATCACTGATCATCTCTTGGAAAGAGTTGCAGACAAGGAAATATATAGCTTCCTAGATGGATTCTCCGGGTATAAGCAAGTAGCTATCACTACGGAGGATCAACATAAAATAGCATTCACAACTAAATGGGGAGTCTATGCTTTTAGAGTGATTCCATTCGGGTTTACAAATGCCCTCACTACTTTCCAAAGGTTGATGTGTCATGTATTCAAGGAATTCCTAAGGAAGAGTATGGAAGTATATGTAGATGACTTGTGCACCCATTCAAGCCAGAGAAGTGAACACATTCCAGAATTGCGAAGGATATTCGAGAAATGTCGACAATATCGAGTGTGCTTGAATCCTCAAAAATGCATCTTTATGGTGAGACAAGGAAAGATCCTAGGACACATTGTATCTAAGAATGGAATTTCCACAAAAAAGGATAAGATTAAGGTAATCCTAGAGTTCCGTAGGCCAAAAAATGCAAAGGAAGTACAAGCCTTTATGGGTCATTGTGGATATTATTGTAGATTTATCCACATGTACGCCATAATCGCTAAACCACTATATGGATTATTGACTCAATTCACTTGGACAGATGAGTGCAAAAAAGCATTTTATGAATTGAAATGATGATTAAGTACAACACCTATATTGCAGATACCCAATTGGAATAAATCTTTCCATATCCATGAGGATGCATCTAATTATGCAATAGGATGCATTCTAACCCAACCAGCAGATGAAGGAAAATTAGACCATCCAATTGCATGTATACTCACTTCATTCTCAATAATCGAGTCTTGCCCTAGGATCAGATTTTTTATAAGGTCTTCGTCTTTGCATACCAAAACTTTTTGCTCCATAGTGGAATTTCCTAAGTGAAGGGATATTAGGGATTCTCCGACACATTCTATAACTTGACCTCCAATTCCTATCATATGGTTGTTTGAAGATGAGTGGTTAATGACACTTGTATACATCTTATAGCCGCTCCTGAGTGAATTAGAGCATCCACTACTTGATACTCCATGTTCCCGATTCCTACGTTTAAGTATGCTTGGGAGATGCTATAGCTCATATTACTTGTATTGTTGACTTGGTAGTTGGCCATGGGTATAGGCTCCTCTCCCTATAGATATCGTTCATCCCTTTGCCATATCCACTCCTTTCATCTCTTGATATGCTCTAAGGCCTCCTGGTGTGCTTCTTCTCTAATCCTCTCTTCTTCCTTCTTTCAATTATGTGCTCCTATGAGTCGTGCTAACATCTGGTCTATTAATGGCTCCATATATCATCTCACTCTACATCCTTTTATGTAGTTAGGAAGTACATCTTCATCCAATGTAGCTAGATTTAGTGCTCTGCTTGTTGAGATTCGATTAATCAATAATGTTCCATATCCGTGTTGCTGTAGTTTCTTAGCATGTTGCTTCAATGTATATACAAGGATCAAATCTCCTTCCTTTAAGCCTTTGTCTTTGATATGTGCATCATAATATGCTTTTTGCCTCCATTTAGCGGCATAAATTCTTGCAACTGCTTGTAGCCTTGTTTCTTGTAGTTTCTCAATTTGGTCTAATTGCTTGGATAGTTCATGGCCTTTACACTCATACTGTTGTGCTCACGTACAGTAGGTACTAAGAAGTCAATTGGTAAGATGGCATTCTATCCATAAACTAGGTTAAAAGGAGTAGTTCCAATGGATATCTTCGTCAACACGGTACATAACACTTCATTGGAACTCTCTACCTGACCATTAGCTTGAGGGTGATAGGGGGCTGATTTTTTATGAATTACTAGGAATTTGTTCATCGAAGATTCTATTACTTTGTTGATGAAGTGATTTCGTCTATCGCTTACTATCTATATAGGCAGTCCAAAGCGAGTAAAGATGTTCTCAAAGAAAAGCTTTGTTGTAGTTTGTGCATCATTCTTTCTTATTGCTTTCGCTTCTACCCATTTTGTTAGATAGTCTGTTGCCACTATTATATATTCAGCATGTGATCATTTGGCTGGAGGATTAATAGGTCCTATGAAATCAATGCCCCATTTTGAGAAGGCTCTCACACAAATCATGGGTCTTAGAGGCCCCCTCCTGAACTCTATCATTAGAGGCCCCCTCTTGACAGGATTTAAAGTTCGGCAGCGTGATTATGTTTGAATCACTTTCTGCTCTCTATGATTAAGCGAATTTGCTTGACATATCATCAGTTCCTTCCATTGGTTTGACTTTACTCTATCATTCGGTGCCTATCTATAGTTTGCGAAAAAGCTTAGTTCATATGCTACCAGTCGCTCATTTAAGTTGGCAGACATTTTGACAAATATTTTCAAATCCATATTGCCATGAGCGTTAAGTGACTAGGGTTAGTAGATAGATCAAAACTAGGGCATCTGCTCCCTAGTTAATTCCGATGCAGTTCACAAAGGTATACTACGTGTGTTGAAGTACTTTTTAATACTGTAAGGAGCATACTCAAAATTTTGTTTATTATTTTTATGGCTAAATCCGGTACTGTGGCTTATCTGGAGATCCAGAACTCGATGGTCTTCACCATATATTCTTCTGTTGGTAAGTAGTTGTGTGGCGGACTAGGTAATAATGGATAGTTTAGCCATTGACTATTTAAGCTATCCTGGCATTTTGCTTCCCAAAATTGTGTCCAGGAGCGTCTTCTAGGTAGTGGGCAAAAAGATGGATTGATTTGAAGCACATACGATGCCGATTCCCATTGTACCCGTAACGGTTCTTTTCCAAAAACTTGCGTCTCTAGATAGGCTGCCTTATCAAATTCTTCTTGTGTATATGTGAATGTCTTCATGTTGAATTGCAGATCGCTATCTAGTTCTTTATTGGTGGTCATCTTTATATATTGGTGTGTCTCTTCTTTTAGTAGTCTGTAAGGGATATTGAATGGCTTCAAAATCTGGTCTAGGCTCTTGCTTTCAACCTTTGCTTCTTTCATTACCTTGAACACCTATTCTTCAAATCGTTCTATAAGCTGGGACACCAATAGTGCCCACTCATTTTGGCTTAGTTCTACAATAGCCCGATTATGTCTTTCAGTGTTTGGCTCTACTTCCTCCCTTATCGATGAATGATGCATGGGGGAAGAAAGAGGACGTAGTACCTCAGTCTCCTTAGTAACTGTTGTGGAGCTAGGAACTACTGGTGTCCCTGCTGTTACCTGTTGTTCTATTTGAGCTTTTAATTTTGCAATGAGTTCGTCCTTTTCTTTGATTTATTTGGTGGTTGGCATGATTGTTTCCTTGTTCTTCAGGAGTTCTTCTCCTATGGCAGCCATTTGATTATTGTTGGCTAGAAGGTAATGTCTAAATTTCTTCACTGCGTACACCATTCTTAAACCTTCTCGTTCTATAGTTGTATAGCTCCTTTCAGCTTGATTCAGTTGTCTACTCGCATAGGCAATAGGGTGGTTTAATGCTCCTTCATCTGCAGGTTGAGCTAGAATGCATCCTATTGCATACTTGAAGGCATCTACATGGATATGAAAAGGCTTATTCCAATTGGGTGTTGTTAATCTTTTATAGTTAATCTATATTATTAACCAATCTATACATGGGTTCTTAGGATGGTCAGGGGTCTGGCAGCCTGACACTAGCACGCATGGTGGACTCAAACCTAGCAGGGTAATTACAAAAGTTAAGAATCACCGACGATTCCTTGAATATACATGGTTCTAGCTAACTTAAAATTTTGGGAGATTTTATGCTTGAGGGATTCTAGCATTTCTCCAGAAATTTGGGGTTCGACCAGGTGTGCATCAGTCCGCACAGAGCTGGAAGCGATCATTTGAGAGAGTAATACATCGGCTTGATTCTACAAAAACGCTTCTTGGAGGTAAAAATTGTTACCAAGCATAGCATCACGTCTTAACTTCATTTCGGCAATCTCTGCATCGATGCGAGATAGCCGCTCTTGCTGGATACCAAGTTGTTTCTCCTGTCTTTCAAGCTCTTCTGACTGATACTACATTGTTCTAAAAAAATCCTGTCTTTCTTTTTGGATGGCTTCAACATCCTTCTTCAGCTTAAGATTTCGGCCTATTTCCTCTTCTAGGGGAAGCTTTTCTGGAAGAGTTCTTCTGTGACTTTTTTTAATTCTGTTTCTGCTTGTAAGGCTTGCTCAGCCATCTCTTGACCCTTCTGCTCAATCGTAATAAGTTGAAGGCGTGTTCTCTCTAGCAAATCACCCAAGGCCTTCAGTGCATCCTCCTTATCAGTCACTGTTTGAGTCAGTTGTTTGATCTCATCATCGCGAGCTGCAATGATGGCATCCTTCTCGTTCAATTGTTCTTGGAGAATTTGAAATTGTTCCTATAATGAGCTTGCTTCTGCTTTCGCTGCTAACACCTCTTCCTGGAGTGGTGCAATGTCTGCTTCGAGGAGATCAACCTTGGATTGATACTCCGTTCGTAGGGATTGATGCGCGTCTTGGAGATGGTGAGGAAGATGGGTGGAAAGGTGAATAAGATAATTTCCTATCTGGGCTAATTGAGCCAATGAGTCAGGAACAATGGAGGTGGAGATTGGTCGAGAGGGATTAGCCAAAACTGTGGCAGAAGTCGAAGGAGGCGAGTAATCGGGAGAGGAAGGGAGAGAACGGGCTACTGAATGGTGCGGTGAAGGAGGAGGGCTAGGCAGCAAAGGCACCTTTGAGGGAGAAAGGGGAAGAGGTGGATTTTGTGGTGAAGATGGCAGGGCAAGAGTGGTTACCGTAATAGGCTGGATATCCGGTTGCACGATCACTTTTGTGGTTTGCGCTTTCTCCATGAGTTGCACAACCTTCGTGACGGTGTCGGGAACTTGCTCTTGTGAATGAGGTTGTGGGTGCACGATTGTATCACCGGGATGGACATCTTCCATTACAGTGTCTGGAGTGGCTTGATCCTTAGGGGATGGTGGAGCAAAGAGGATCTGTGCAAAAGAGGCGGTATCCTAGAATTGGACGGTTGAGGACGGCTGAACTTTGCTCTGGGAGGGACTTAGTTTGCGATGCTTTCCCCGAAAAAATTGTAAGAGGTCATCGTTGTCTTCACCCTCTATTACTTGCACGGATTCTTCATGAAAGAGAAGGGCATCCATGTGAGGAGGTTGCGTTTGTTGAATCACCGAGAGAAGGAATGTCAGCAAATGAGGTAATCAGGTACGAGGGATGTCACCCTTTGCCATTTGTCTAGAAATCGCCTGACATTCACAGTGAATTCGTCGAAAAAAGAAGAGAGCCCAATTAACCCCTTCTCGTGCAACTACGTCGATCATGGAGTAAAAGGGTCATGAAATCCCATAAGTGCATGTTTGGAGGTTGAGTGCAGCCACCAAAAATTGTAGGGCTAAGCACTCCGGTTCAGGACGACACAAAATCGTGAATTCATTGGATGATTGACGCGGAAAGAGCTGCTTCATGGTAGTCATAGGAATAAGGGGCATGTCTACACTACCTTCGTGAGGGAGATGGAATCCCTCATCAACGGTGTTTAAGGTGATGACAATGCATGGGTTAAGATAGGCGAGTGGCCAACAAGTTTCGGTAGGGGGAGCATCAGCTATGGTAGAGATGAACTGTGCAAAGAAGGGGTTCGCAAAAACTCGCTCAACTCAAGAGCGAGGCCAGCATGGAAGGTAGCGATATTAGCTAAAGCTTCCATGGCGAGAAAGACAGCATGAATGGAGACGATGACATAGAACACTCAGAGCACAAAAACACAATAGCGGGAGAAAGGGAGAAAAACGTGATTAAGTAAAACCACTGAATGGAAATGCGAGAAGAAAACATAATCATCACTAGTAGATCGACCGAAAAATGACCACCAAAAGGAGTAGAATGGGCCATGTCAATAACCGAAGGAACTTCATGGGGTGGGATACACCGTAATAGTGCACTAGAGGACTGTCCTACAATGATCTGAAACCGTCAACTATACATTGCCAATTTACGATGAGCCAAAGTAGAAGTATTAGTCGGGGGGCTACCACTGGTGAGAAAGGTCAGAAGAGTATCATAATACGAAGGTGCCACCGGGAGCTCCTGACAATCCTCCTAGACTGAATCAGTCGCATAGATAGCAGGGGTAGTATCATCAATTCCACTAGGAAGTTCATCGGAATCAAGCCGAGATAAGAAATCAGCCAGCGCATGTGCTGACCATGGATGATGTACAACCACATAATCAAATTCTTGTAGGAACAACACACACCTGGCTAATCTGCCCCCTAAATGTTGCTAGCGGACAAGATAAACTAGAGCAGCATGATCCACATGAAAGGTAAATTGGCATCCCAACAAATAGTGTCAAAATTTCTTCACCGAATAAACCAAGCCCAGACATTCGCGCTCAATGACGGAATAATTCCGTTCGGCAGTAGCTAATCGTCGACTAGCATAATAGATAGGACGGAACCTATCCTATTGTTGCATGAGCACACTATCGATGGCACTGTTCGATGCATCCACAAAGACATGGAACGAAAGCTGCCAGTTTGGTGCTTGCAATATAGGAGCCTAGGTTAAGAGTGTTTTCAGTCGATCAAAGGCAATTTGGCACTCCTCAGTCCACACGAACTATCGGGGATTGCTAGTGATCAACCAATTCAAGGGTATGGCTAAATGTGCAAGCCACTGCAGATGCCACCCATGCCAGCATATCTGGCCCAAGAATCGTATAACTTCCTTTGGTGTCGTAGGGGCAGGTGCATGCAACACGGCTTGCACTTTATCTGGATCCACTTGAATGCCTTGCTGTGAAATAATATGACCAAGCAACTTGCCATAGGAAACCAAAAAGACCGACTTGTTGGGATTTAAGCACAAACGAAACTCTCAACACTTAGAGAAGCAGCATCGTAGTGATAGAGGTGAGTCGATGTGTCACCCGATAACGAAAAATCATCCAGATACACCTGCATAAAGGTAGTTAAGAAGGGGGGAAAAAATGCTTGCATGCACCGAGGTACTAGGAGCATTGCAAAGACCAAACCACATCATCGTACAAACATATACACCCCAATTGGTAATAAATGCAGTCTTCGGTAATCTGATTATAGCCGCTATAACCATCCAAAAAGGAATACATTTCCCGTCCGGCAACATCATCGAGCATTGTATCCAAAGAGGGAACTGGGAAGGGATCCGACATGGTCACCGCATTTAGTTTTCGGTAATCCACACAGATATGTAACTGCTTATTTTTCTTTGGCACGATAACAATAGGTGAAATCCATTCAGCATGCTCAATGGGGACGATGAAACCTACTTTCAGCAAGCGATCCAATTCCACTTTCACTTGAGCAGCATAATTGGAGTTCATGCGATAACTGGGTTGCTTGATTGGGCACGCATCCGGCTTGAGCATCACCTGGTGTTCATAGATGCAAGGATCCAACCGTTTCATATCTCAAAAGTCCCACGCAAATACATCTTGAAACTCTGTCAACAACTGTAGTAGCTCATTTTGAAAAGTTTTCGGTAACCCAACCTTAAGCTTCAACAGTCGTTGTGTACCCTCATTTCCCAGATTGCAGGTGATAAGTTGATCTTCCGGTACATAAAACTGTCGTGGCATGGATATATCCTCACGTGACTAGAATAAGTGGTGGAAATTATGGGCATTCAAAGTTTGATCCATATCTGGGTCCCCTTCTTCTATAACCGGAACTATCGAACAAACGATTGGATTCCAATTATCTGCAACCACTTGTAAGTCGACTGTTCCCAAGGTGAGCAAATCTTGGTTAGCATCGAGAAGCTTCTTCTTCATCATCTGAAAGTCCATCCAGCATATGCACAGGCTCAGCTACATAGGGTCGAGCATGAAGGTCGCACGGCTTCATATCGTCCAACGGTACTACATATTTCCGATGATTACTTTTAAAAATCAGTTTGTGTGCAGACCAGTCATGCAACACCTTGGCTTGTTTCAACCGGGGCCTCCCGAACAGCAAGTTGTAGTCCAAACTTGAGTCACGTAATTCTAGAACAACAAAATTCATTTTGAACACCGCTCCTTGAAGAGTAATGGGTATATCAAGCCATTGGATGTTGTCGTTCTTTTCTTCGTTTAGTCGTTCTTTTATTTGTTTATCATACTCGGCCGTCTCCTTACAATATCTACGGATATGTCCAATCTCACCACAGAAATGGAATCTGGGTGGTGGTAGGGATG
Source organism: Ceratopteris richardii (assembly GCA_020310875.1). Lineage (NCBI taxonomy): Eukaryota > Viridiplantae > Streptophyta > Polypodiopsida > Polypodiales > Pteridaceae > Ceratopteris > Ceratopteris richardii. The sequence continues at coordinate 144,459,829 of CM035411.1, read as the reverse complement.
TAGCTTCACCCGATTGACCAGAGTTCCACTGGGTCTGGCCGAAATTATTTGTTTGCAGTCCCCTACAAGTTTTATAACTTTGGTAAGAAGTATTCCTTAATTGCGGTGGTACATAGTGAGTAGCCTGTTGTCCCTGCTCCTGTATTATAGCATTTACAGTTGGCCTGGCCTATACTAGCATTATATGGACACATTTCGGTGGCGTGACTCGTCATATTACAAATAGCGTAGTACATTTGATTTAGTGCACAAGTAGAAGCAGTGTGTCCCGAGTTCTTACATTTTGTGCAGTACACTTGTTTCAAGGGATCCTCACTCGTACCCCTGGTCCCCTTCAGCCAGTCCAAATCTTCAGCGAACCTACCCACTTTATGTTCCAACTATAATGCCATGGCTATGACCGCATCTAGAATCATACCACTCACACATCGTATGATCATTACTTGTTTGAGTTGAGGGTTTAATCCATTAATAAACCACTGGCTAATCACATCATCCGGTAGGTTAGCATGCGCTGACGGTAGTTATCATAGATGAGTACGAAATAAAGTTGCATACTCCTGCACATTTTGATGTGGTTTTTGTCTATTGTTTTGCAGATAGTCAAAGATCTCGGCCGCATTTTTCTTCAACCGAAATCGTTGTAAGAAGGCATCCTTAACATCATCGTATTGACTAAAATGATTAATATCATATTCAGTTAACCACCTGGCAGCCTCATTAACCGGCGTAGATCAGAACACTATAGCCTTATATGCCGGATCCGCTGGATAGTTGAGTACTACATAATTGATTTCAAAAGTTTTCACATGTGCATCCGGTTCATCACCGGGGAATCCTCCAAATTTTGTATACGTAACTCCAGTGGGTACTGGTCATGGTAGTATGGCCTACTGTTGCTACTGTTTTTGTTGTTGTTGTTGTTGTCACTGATGATGTTGTTGTTGATGTTTCTATTGCGAACCATTCACGGTGTTTAAACCAAGAGGAAATGTTACTGCCGAATGATTTGAATCAGCTAGACCTAATTGCTCTTGTGTTGTCCTATCATCTTCCATGTTCTCCGGTAATCGGATATTGTTAAGTCGTTCCCACATGCCTACACCCAACTACCCTTCATCGTAGTGGACTTTCGAAGTGAGCTTTTCACCAAAACTTTCATCCAACAATACACTAGTTGCCTCAAAATCAGAACCCAGAGTAGAACTTTCACCAAAATTCTACAAACCAACCCCAGAATTATTTGACGTACCACCGAAATTCCACAAATTGCTACCAAAAATTTCCACACTGTCATCGAAACCAGTGCTTACTTCACCAACCTTACTTTCAGCAGATGGGGTTGGTTGCACTTCTGATATATCATGTAATCCTTGCACAAGAAAATGTTGAGGGGGTACCCCACTAGCCCAGATTCCTCACCTTCCTTCCGATGATTGACCTTCACCACTACTACCCAGAGCTATTCCCAATGCGCTAGGAATTTTCCAAGGATGTTGATCCCTCCTATACTTCGGGTACGATTCTCCGGAATGTGTTACAGGCATATATTATTGGATTCTTTCTCAAATCCTAGTCTATGCATCGACTGGCTACTCCATGCCCCATGGCCGGCGCCAGTGTTAATCTTTTATAGTTAATCTAAATTAGTAACCAATCTATATGTGGGTTCTTGGGATGGTCAGGGGTTTGTAATACAGAGGCCCTTTATGTATTTTCCCAATCACTGATTAACTTCTAACTATTACCACAGATTCAACTACGACTTCCAGTGCCAAACAACTTCTTAACAATCACCGTAACCACATATGCATAACTTCTACTATTCATTTGTTATTATTGTTATAATCGCGCTTCATTCATGACGTAATGAAATGTTATGAGTCGTATTGGGAGTCTTTGGGCAGTCTCTAAATAGATGTTCCTTTCCACATTCATTGCAGTACCCTTCCCAAGTCCTGGGAGGTAGTGGATTATATGGCAGAGTGCGCTCTCTTATGAAGTGGTCTCCTCCACATCTATAGCATGGTCCTTTTGGCATAGGCAGACTAATGGGTGGTCTCATGGGTGTTGGTGCCTTGGGTGCAGTGTACATTAGGGTTGCAAACTCCAGCCCATAGGTGTTGTCATATCCCTCATAACCATAGCATGGGTGGTCATAAGCTTGGCCATATTCCATCAAACTGGTGTCATAGGGGTAGTAATCTCCTTGGGTTTGCTCGTATCCCTGATTTGTTGATTTTGTACTAGCTAAAAGTGTAGCTGGTACAATGGCCCTCTCCATGTTCTCCTCTGGTTGAGTGTATTTAACTGGCACTACATTCTATGGGAGGGATGGCTATTGTCCTAATACTAGTTGTAGTTGTCCATATTGCCCTTGTTCATATGGTCTAAGTGCTCCTTGCGTACCTGGATAGGGATTGTATCTTGGAATGTCCCTTACTGGCTCTCTAGGAGGGTATCCATAAGGCCTATACTGAGGTTGATTTAAGGGTCTTGACTTCATGTTGAATGGGCAAATTTCAATAGTGTGATTATTGTATTTCTACTCTATGTGGCAGTACAGGTTGGGTCCTTGAGGTGGCTACCTATTGTAGGGATCAGCTTGAGGCATGCCTGTTCCTCCTCTTTCACACATGTGAGATGGATGATCTCCACCGCATAGGTTGCATCCTCGTAACATGGGTATTCTCATTGATGGATGCTGATAATTCCTCTATCCGTGGACCCCTAACTTCTTGGCTACCAATTCTGCTAACTCCTCTACATTACTGGAGTTAGATGTCACTATACTTCTAGTGTCTTCTAATTTAGTAGGGCTTGGAATACTTTTGAGGTCGTCAGCTAAGTTGTCCTCTAGGTCAATACATTCTTGAAGACATTCGCTCAGTGTCTAGAGCCGTTTCACGTAGACTAGGGTTCTCAATGTCCCATTAGCCAATCCATCCAAGAATAGTGATATCATTTTTTGTTGGGATGGTCTTTCTGTTGTTGGGCATCTATCAACATATTGATTAAATCTTCGGGCAGTTGTTTTCATCGTTTCATTTGGGTTCTGTTTGAAACTATGGATTAGGGATGACGAGTTCTGTTTAATTCCCCTCTTGGTGAATTCTCCAATGAACTCTTGAAAAAATTGCTCAATATTTCCAAACTGATTTGGATCCAATGGTTGGAACCAAGTCAAGGCCGTCCCTGTGAGGGTAAGTCCAAAGGATTCATACTGTACAAAGAAATCATCCACTTGCTCGGCTCGTAATACTTGTTTAAACTTAGCTATGTGATCATAGGGTTCTCCCATTTCGTCATAGTGATTTCTTATACATTTAGCCACTTGAATTGGTCTTAGCCTTCTTATCGGTTCTGATGGTCTGGGCATCACAAGAATTGCTGATCTAAATGGAGGTATTCTTGGTTCCACACCTGGTTGTGGCCTTAGTCTAATTGGTGGCCGATTCATGTTGCCTAGTCTCGAGTGGGTTTGATTGTGTGATTGTACTCCTGGCATTGTGAATTGCACATGAGTTTGATTAGGAACACTTCGTTGGCTCGTTTGTCTTGACATTGTATTCTCTGGCTCTAGATGCATTCCAAAAGGATTGTGGGAGGTAGTTGCCTGTCCTCGAGGAGGGAATATAGGCAACCCCATATACTTCAATTGAGCTCTATCAATGGAATCCACCGGCCAATATCTTCTTTGATTCTGGTCTAGGTATGTTACTCTGCTTGGGTTGCACTCCCTACCGATGAAATGACACTCCTCCGGCTACTTAGCACCCGTTCAGATCTCAAGTTCCTTCACCCTTCTGGGCTTATGTTGGCTTCCTACTTCCCTTCAATTGAGTCTTCAAACTCTTCACTTTTTGTCCTAAAATAGCTGAGTGGTTCTAGATGATACCACTCTTGGCGAACCACGCAGACGATACGATACTTGACCACTACACAATACAATACCAAAAATCTTCGGTGATACGATACCACCGAGTGAGACGATACGATACCAGAAGTTACATGATATGATACCTCTGCATTCAACAATACGATACCAAGTTAGTGGACGATACGATACCTGACCATTGCATGATACGATACCAGGGTTGCAGGTGATACGATACCAAAATTTTGCACGATACGATACTAGTAAATCACACGATACGATATTGAATCCTTCACGATATGATACTGGAATAATGGACAATACGATACTAGAAAGGTCGACGATACAATACCACTTTTTCGCACGATACGATACTAAGATAGGCACGATACGATACTGAGTAGGCGATACAATACCAACCTGGCAGGCGATACGATACCACTCGATCGACAATAGATACCGTGACCGGGACGATACGATACCAGGTGGACCACGATACGATACCACCGATTGATGGTGATTGTGATACCAACACTTGAAAATACGATACCAAAATGGTATCACAATACCTCAAGTGGGTATGCAACGATACAATACCAGGCGAGTATCGCGATACTAGGGAATTTTGGTATCGCGATACCAAAACTCAACCGATCGTGATACTTCGGCCAAATTTCATCTGAACTCAAAAATTTTTGATGCAAAGTGTTTCTTTACCTCACATCTTCAATCTTGACCCCCTGTATCACTTAAAATCTCTCAAAAACTCTCTCTGTTCTACCCCGCGATACCAGACAAGCTTTTAATCATGCGCATGTGTGTTCTTACTGTGTTCTTGATACCAAAAACTTATATAGCTTACCTTCAATGATGCCTCAACCAATTTTTGTGCTCGCCACTTCACTCTCTAGCTTGCTAGGCACGATACCACACTAACGATACTGACTGCTGCTCTGCTCATGATACCTGCTCTCACAATGTTCAACTGAACTGATTTTTTTGGTTTTTATAGTTCCTGGGTTGCCTAAGACTTAACTGAGCTACTTTTGACAATTTTTTGGGATTTTTTTCTTGATGTTTCCTACTTCTTCCTAATCTACTCCTCCCTTGCCTAACCCAAAATCTTCCTTTCCTTCCTCACCCCTAACCCTGAACCTAAAAACTCATTACACACACCCCATGAGTGTGAAGTAACAAGTGTTGAAGTGCTAGGCTACTTGCCACTGAACGAATTCACCTCTACAAGTGCGATTCCTTCACTCCAGAGCTATAACCATCACGAAGGAACCTTGGTTAAGTTTCTTCCTCGGCAACAGTGCCAAAAACATTTGTACCTAAGACAAGAAGCCTTAGGGACTTGTGTCGATGAGACTAAATCGCAATCGCCCCACAAGTGCATATAGTGGTGGATCGATACACATTTAATTATCAATCTGAGGAACCACATGAACCAAGTGTATGAGGACGTGTGTGCACATGATGGAAAGTGAAGTGGCTGAGCTATAATGCATGTGAAAAGACTTAACTACCTCTTTAACTCACTAATCCTCTGAAAATGCATGCCGCCGCTCTTGATGAGACGCATCTAATGGAAGCACTTGAATCTAACAAACGCTCTTCAAGTTATGCGCAAAATAGTGAATGGTGAGAACCATCAACACTCGCTCCACAACTCATGATGGCTCACACACACACTATAGAAGTTCAAAAGTGATGAGATGGGATAGATAACAGTCTTACACACACATTCCAAGCATTACACACACACAAAAGATCATGGAGAAGGAGGAAAGCAACAGGAAAGAAGCAAATTCGAGTTTCTTCTCCACTTCTTCCCAATGTCAAAAAGTCTTTACAAAGAGTCACAAAATGACTTATATACTCGTGCCCTAAAAATGGTCCTTTCACACAAGAGACTGGCACTTTATTGACCAAAAGACTAATTTCCTACTAGTTTACAAGGGTAATGATATGGATATCTATGGATATGCATCTAGAGGACTCCTCTAGTGCACGGAAAATATATTACAAAGTGACTATGTTACAAAAATAAAGTGTCCAAATTGGAAAAATTTTGGGGCCCTTCTTTTTCTCTGCATCTCTTCACTTCTTTGCTCTACAACAAGTGTCTAGAAGCTTGTGATTGGGGATAGCTTGTGATTTAAGAAGCACCATATTTGTCTAAATCACCACCTAAGATCCACATTGGAAGTGCATGGGTGGATAGCACCATCATTGTAGTTGCATTACTCTTTAAGGTATTTCAATGGCGATGCAACACAATGGACTCTCCTTCTTAAGAGCTCCATGACAATACCCTCGAAATGAAAAACTGAGTTCTAAAAACACACACAGTACTCTGCACAGAGGCTATAGAATATGCAGAAAGCACACCGTACATAGACCACAAACATATATTTCTTAGCTCGTACAAATGTGGTGCAACATCCAATTTGTGGTTGACTAGGCCACTACATGTTTTATTAAAGAACATATACAAAAGTGCCTAGTGTCCATTTGGCCTTTCACATGGACACTAACAATAACAATCTCCCCACTAAAGGCCAATATGGCTAAAGTGACTATGGTAGAAAAATAAAGAATGATAAAGAATACATGAGTGTAAGTATACAAACTACACCTCCCACATGATGGGCATGCTATAGAGTATAGAAGTAACTATGTAAGATCATGAATCAAGTAACCCCCATCAAGTGACAATAGTGTCAAAAGCTATCATGTGGTAGAGCTTTAGTCAAAGCATCTGCAACATTATCTCGAGTATGAAACTTCTCAAGAATAATGCACTCAGTGGCTAAGAAATCTCCAATCAAGTGATAGCTCACCTCAATGTGCTTGGTCTTTGCATTATAGACTAGATTATTAGTCAAATCAATGGGACTCTGACTATCGCTAAGCAAACGAGGTACATGTTGAGTAGACCGATATCACAAGCAAGATGAGAAAGCCACAATGTTTCCATACATGCCTCACTTGAAAAGTTGGAGAAGCTTGGAGAGGCTTGGAAAGTTGAGTTGTCAAGTGGTGACACTGGTCCAACAAACTAGCATAGGACCAGCCCTAGCTCTTTGGATATTTAAATTAGGCCTTGTAGGCTTGTGGTTAGTGAAATAAAACCCAATAGGTACTTTGGAACATCAACAAGAACAAGTTGAGTCAAAACATATAACTTGCACCTTGACTAGCTCACAAAAACCTTCTAAAAATGGATGGAAGTTGTGACTTCAAACACTGAAAGTAACCAACACAGTAACAACTGGAAAACTTCCTCTTAAGGGAGTGGCATAAATAGGGTTGGCTTGCTAAAATGCATAAAATCCCTAATTTATATCAGCCAATGAAATAGCAATCACGTTAACACTGAACTGGTGTCATCCCAATTTTTTAGGGATGTGTAGAGAATGCCTTGAGATTGAAAAACTTGAATGCCTTCGAAATTAATGAGCCAAATGCCTTGAAAATTTTCACACACAAACTAGATAGTTATACCTTTCCAATGAATGTTTAAACACTGCATTTGGATCTTTGTAGAGAGAGCAGCAATCTCTGCAAGTTGACTGATTATGAGGAAGAAGGAATGGAGAATGGAAGTGGACCCAAGCAATGATCAAAGAGTATATGTATTGCTTCAAATCAACAATCTACTTAATGTACAAATGTTTTGGAGTCTTCATATAGACTCTTGAGGATATGAACACACCTTTTCTTCGTGAATTTGAATTCGAAATTAGGCAGGTTTGGTAGTTTAGATTGATTGGAATCTTTTCCTACAATCTAGGAAAAAAGAAAGTTGAATCCATATCTACCTCTTGATTGATTTATTGAGAATCAATCCCAACCAATTCTATTTCGTGGCGTTTAGGACTTTTACTCTTTCCTTTTACAAAGGTAAATATCTTGAACTTTACAAGAAATGATCATAAGTGATCAACCAATTAATACAAAGAAACAATGTGCACATAAGTGCTATTCTTCAAGGCATATATGGTACATGGTGCCATACCATCCAAATGATGGATTTGAGAACATATCCTCCTCAAGCATAATAAAATCTTGATTTTCCAACACAACATACTTTGCTTCCATGGTGGAAATAGCTATACATTCTTGAAGACCAGATCTCCAAGAGATAAGACCTCTAGGAAAATGAAAAATGTAACCTGATGTAGACTTATGATTGTCTACACAACCAGCATAATCGTAGTTTATGTAACCAATCATGGATACTATAGCTCTACCTAAGCATATGCATTTCTCATTTGTGTGTGGTCCTATGCCCACAAGATCATTAGGTGGTTCTCTTTACTTTGTCACTTTCATAGATGATGCTACTAGAAAAGTCTCAATACATCCTATTGAATCGATCGATGAGGTATTCCCTAATTTCAAAAAATGGTTTTCTTCATGTGAGACTGAAAAGGAACTTAGCTTAAGGATTTACATTTAGATCATGGGAGTGAGTATACCTCACATAAATCCAGCTTGTTTTGTAAGTCTAGAGGAATTCACACAGAATTTACAACTCCTTATACCCCAATATAGAATAGTGTAGCTAAATGGATGAATATAAATATTCAAGATAGAGTAGTTTCTATGCTACATCATGCACACCTTTCACAAGGCTTTTGGGTAGAAACAATATTGAATGCAGTTCACGTGATTAACCTTTCACCTAGAACTACCAAAGGTCTAAAAGTGGCACAAGAGTTATGGACAGGGAAGCCACCAAATTATGATCATCTTTGAGTTTTTGGGTGTGAGGCATATGTTCACATACCCAAGAATCTTAGACAAAAAACTAGACCATAAATCAAAGAAATGCATCTTTCTTGGATATGGTTGAGATGGACAATTTGGATATCACTTATGCAATCCTGAAATGTTGCTAGTGATCAAAAGTAGTGATGTCATTTTCAATGAGTCTAAGATGCATAAGCAACCCATTAAAAAGATTGAAGTGAGAAGAGTGGTGTTTGAGGATACTAGTCCTCATTTAAGCATGCATAAAATTGAGACGCTTTGCATGTGTCTCAAATCCACCTCGACATGTTCCAGGTTTGGATTTTGTTATGATAATAGATGCTAGTTAGCCTTCTTGCTACAAAAAGGCTATGCAGACAAAGGATCATGTCAAGTGGGAGTGTGCCATGAAGAGTGACTTAGATTCTATTCACAAGAATGGTACTTGGGATTTAGTACCTTTGCCAAAGGCTAGGAAAGATTTACCATGTAAATGGGTATATAAGTTGAAATTCACATTAGATAGTGCTTCTCAAAAGTATAAAGCAGGACTTGTTGAAAAGGGTTTTAAGCAACAACATGGTGTTGATTTCGAGGAAATCTTCTCTCTAATGGTCAAGATGACTATCCTGCACATGTTCTTTGGATTCATTGCAGTGGAGAACTTAGAGAAGGTCAAATAGATGTGAAAACTGCTTTCTTGAATGGAGCATGGGGATTTTGTAGATGAGATCTATGTGGAACAATTAGAGGGTTATGCCATTCTAAGCAAAGAAATTCTAGTTTGTAAGCTCAAGAAGAGCTTACATGGACTTAAATAGTCCCCTAGAAAATGGTACCAAAACGTTTGATGTTTTTATGAAGTCTTAAGGCGATTCTCGAAGCAATGAGGATCTTTGTATCTACACAAAGAGATGCTCAAATGGAAACTTGATACAGTATGCTTTATGTCGATGATATGTTGATTTCTAGGAAGTCCTCTTATGACTTGTCAATTCTCAAAAAGAATTTGAGTCAAACATTTGATATAAAGGATTTGTGTGATGCCAAACATATTCTTGGTATGCGCATTACTCATGATAGGAGTAAAAGATCCATATACTTGTCTCAAAGTGAGTACATATCCTAATTATTTCATAGGTTTAATATGCAAGGTGGAAAGGAATTGATCACACCTTTACCCACATATGTGAGATTGAGCAAGGACATTGCTTGAAATCAGATAAAGAAAATACAAGGATTATCGAGCAAGAAAACACAAGTGTTCTTTGTGTGACACAAATAAAGGATAAAGTGAGCTAACTTTTATTCTTTTTGCAATTACCATATTGCCTTTTGATATGTGAAATGACTGAGCATACAAAACTCACCTTGTAGCCAAGGTCATCAAGTTGGTTGGCTGACATCAAACCACATGATTATTGAGGTACATGGCATACATTATGCATAGTAAATTTTGAATCATCAATAAACGCTACAACACATCTCCAATCCCAACAGATTCACACTGGTAAGTTTCACCAAGTCTCATAGTACCAAGAGACTTTGTTGCATAAGTAGATAACCATTCTCTATGTGGTGTCACATGGCAAGGAGCACCAGAATCTATTAGCCATGCATGGTAAAGAGAACCAACCATAAGAGCCTCAGTAGGTATAGTTGAAGTAACTCGATGGTGATGCACCACGGTGTTCTCTCCTTCTCGAGAGCTCCACGATGATACCCTCAAAGTAGAAAACCGAGCTCCTAAGGCCGCACACACTACTCCGCATAAAGGTTGCAGAATACGCATAAAAACACAGTACATAGGGAGCATGAAGACAAACTTCTTAGGTCTTACAAATGTGGTCCAACTTACAGCCTGTGGCTGACTAGGCCACTATATGTTTTATTAAAGAACATATACAAAGAAGTGTCCGGTCTTTGGCCTTTCACATGGACACTAATGGTAATAATCTCCTATTAAAGGCCAATATGGCCAAAGTAACTATGGGAGAAAAAATAAAGAATGATAAAGAATACCTGAGTATAAGTATACAAACTATACCCACTTTCATAGTCTAATATTGTAAAGTACACATTATCTGCTAGGTGCAAGCGAATGGTAGATCTCACCATTTCATCTAGCTCATCCCAATCATCTTCATCCATGTCACCAAGCTTCTTTGAAACCCCATTTATTGGCTTCCATTGCCTCCTTTGAATCAGCACATCTTTAATCTGATTCTTCCATAGAGCAAAGTTTGTGCCATCAAATTTTTGGATCTCAAAATGTTCTTTGCCCTGCAAGTTATAGCTCTTCCTCGGAACATTGGCACTAGACCTTGATCCACCAGATGTGCTTGAGACCTTGGATGCCATAATGGTAGAGAACTGAATAGAATGATAATGGAGCTAGAAGAGTCTAAACACCAACAAATAAGTGTATCAAGGAGTAAATCAACCACTGTATAGTTGACAAAACCAAAAATCTAGAAAAACTTTGCCAGAGTATCCTATGCAAAATGAGCATATGACCAGTGTCAAAATATCATAAAACTGCAAGTATTGATATGTTTACCTGCATAGTGAATCACTAACTCCACTGCATATAATCAGTTACCCAATAGAAGCCAACTAGGCTTATCAAGCACATATGAATAACTATCATACATCTCCTATGGAGATGCTAGGTAAGTCTTCCACCTGCAAAAGAGAGCCCGACATTTGGGTGTCTCCCAATTAAGAAAACCTCAGAACAACCCTCTTTATCAAATGTAAAACGCTTTATGCAAAAAACGTAACTGTTGTATCAATGACCACATGGACTTACATAAGTGGTATCCACAGAAGAGAGCCCGACATTTTGGTGTCTCCCAATTAAGAAAACCTCAGAACAACCCTCTTTATCAAATGTAAAAGTCTTTATGCAAAAAACGTAATCGTTGTATCAATGACCACATGGACTTACATAAGCGGTATCCACAGAAGCGTGCATGGTGTGTATGTGCTCAATATATGTAGTAAAATGACACTAAAATGCTGAATGCACAACCCAAAAAACTAGCCAACAACACTTGCAAGTGTCTGTCAACTCTGATGCTTTAGGCTCAAAAAACTTGCATAAATTTGTAGTGGCTGGCCCCACCAAAATTGAAAAAACCTTTCAAGAAACCTTTAGTTTTATGAGTCTGGATGAAAACAGGCCCCAAAGGTTGATATTTATTGCCCGAAAAGTACAAACAACAATGTTCTTGATGTTCTTGGAGTTGTGTGAAGAGATCCATGTGCAAAAGTACTCCAAAATGGCTCCAAAAGACACCCCAAAAATGCTTCAAAAATAAGCTTCGAAAGCAAAGAATGAAGCTTTGAGGGACCAAAACATGTTCAAGGTAATGTTAACCTTAGTTTTTTCCCTTCTTCAGACACCACAAGAGTGTAGCTTAGTGGCAAGAGATTGACACGGTTAAGCGAGCTCTAGAGGGAACAGTACTGGGATGGGTGAGCTCCTGGGAAGTATCGGGAACCTCTATCTTCCTTGATCGTTGAGGTCCTCCCTCACATGTAGCCAATGGTGCCAACGGTGACTTCGGTGAATCCGATGACAAGGTATGCCAAGGTCTATGCCTTGGTCGCTACCTTACTCATAAGCCTTGGGGAAAGCCGAGGGGGGGGGATGGATGCTCGCTTCGCGTGCACAAAAGGAACAAACCTTATGCATCGAACTGCTCTGATACTAATGAAGTAATTCAATGGTGATGCACCATGGTGTGCTCTCCTTCTCGAGAGCTCCACGATGATACCCTCGGAGTAGAAAACCGAGCTCCAAAGGCCACACATAGGTCTCCGCACAGAGGCTGCAAAATACGCAAAAAAACACAGTACATAGGGAGCACGAAGACAAACTTCTTAGGTCTTATAAATTCGGTCAAACTTATAGCCTGTGACTGACCAGACCACTATATGTTTTATTAAAGAACATATACAAAGAAGTGTCTGGTGGCCATTTGGCCTTTCACATGGACACTAACAGTAACAATAGTAACGTCAAGTGTCTACACATCAGCATCATCAGAAATAGCATTAATTTCTTCAATATTCACAGTCGAAGTAGATAGTGAAGGTAGCAGTTTAACATGCCCATCAACATTTTTCCCTTTGCCTTTAGCATTATTTAATGCATAGCATTCTTTCTTCATGTGTCTTTTTTTATGACAATAATGGCATTCAAAATCCCTCTTTTTTTATTTACTTCTACTCTTATTCTGTGGACCATTCTTTTCCTTGTGCCAGCTCCTACCGCGTTGCTGATTCTTTCCTTGAAAAGAATCACAAACATGATATGCATCTCCACTTTGAGTGCCAACCATAGATTTTCTATGAATCTCCTCACTCAAGAGTGCTCCACATATGTCATCATAGACCAGTTTACCACTAGGTGCACTATTGCTAATAGCTATGCAAAACATGTCCCATGATGATGGAAAGTTGCATAACAATAAGATTGCCTTCATTTCATTATCTATCTCAAATTTTTGAGCCTATAACTGGGAGAATATAGCATCAAACTCATTTAGATAAGAACCAACTTGCAAAAGTCATATAACTCTCTCATTAGATACACTTTATGTGATGTCATTTCTTGTTCATATGTATTCATAATTTCTTCCAAAGCTCCTTTGCACTTTCACAACACAATACTATAAAGTAAACATTATCTGCCAGGTACAATTGAATGGTAGACCTGGCCATTTCATCGAACTCATCCCAATCATCAACGTCAATATCAACAGGCTTCTTTGAGATTCCATTTAGTGGCTTCCACTATCTGCTCTGAATCAACACATCGTTGCTCTGATTCTTCCATAGAGAAAAGTTTGTGCCATCGAATTTCCAAATCTCAAAATGGTCTTTGCCTTGCAAGCTATAGCTCCTCTTGGGAACACTGACACTAGGCCCAAATCCAATAGATGAGATGTGCCTTACATTTCTGATGCTATGGTGATAAAGAACTAACTAGAATGAAAATGGAGCTAAAATAGTCTAAGCACCACTAAGGCTCACGAAAGGATGACCAAGTGTCGGATTCTAGGAAAAAATCAATAGTCTCCCTAGAAAAAGGGATTAATGAAAAGTAATGAACAACCAAAAGGATTATGTGAGATTGAATGTACTCACATCAATAAGTGTATCAAGGAGTAAATGGACCATTGTATATTTGGAAAAACCAAAAAAAAAAAATGGAAAAAAAATAGAGTCTCCTCTACAAAATGAGCATATGACTAGTGTCAGAATCTCATAAAAATGCAAGTACAGACATGGAAACCTACATAGTGAATCACTAACTCGACTACATATAATCAATTATCTGAAAGAAGCCAACAAGGCTTATCAAGCACCTATGAATGAACAACTAGCATACATCTCCTATGACAAGGTTGGGTAATTCTTCCACCTACATCACCAAAGATACCTCGACATTTGAGTGTCTCCTAGTTAAGAGAACCTCACCACAACCCTCTTTATCAAACATAAAAGGATTTATGCAAAAAGACATAACCACTATATCAATGACCACATGGACGTACATAAGTGATGTCCACAGAAGCATACATAGTGTGTATGTGCTTAATATATGCAGTAAAATGGAATTGTAAGGTTGAATTCACAACCTAAATTCTAGCCAACAACACTTGCAAGTGTCTATCAACTCTATTCTTTAGGCTCAAAAAGCCTGCATAAACTTGCAGTGACTACTCCCACCACAACTAAAAACCTTTCAAGAAACTTGTAGATTTACTAGTTTAGCTGAAAACATAGCCCCGACGGTGATTATTCATTGTCGGAGAAGTACAAAATAGCACTCTTCGTTATGTTCTTAAACATGTGTAATGATAATTATGCATGAAAGTACTCCAAGATGACTCTAAAAATCACCCCAAAAATGCTTCAAAACAGGCTTTGAAAGCAAAGAATGAAGCTTTGAGAGCCCAAAACATGTTCAAGGTAATGTAAGCTTAGTCTTTCCTCTTTCTTAAGCACCACAACAGTGTAGTAGAGTGGCAAGAGATTATGAGTTAAGCGAGCTCCGAGGGGAACAAACTGGGATGGGTGACCTTCCAAGAAGTATCGGGAACCTTTGTCTTCCTTGATCGTTGAGGTCCTCTGTCACACGTAGCCAACAGCACCAACGGTGACTTCAGTAACTCGGATGATAAGGTATGCTAAGGTCTATGCCTTGGTTGCCACGTTAATAGTACACAAACCACGAACACAAGTTTCTTAGGTCATACAAATGTAGACAAACATCTAGTCTGTGGCTAACCAAGCCACTACACGTTTTATTAAAGAATAGATACAAGTATTTCCAATGGCCATTTGGCCTTTCACATGGACACTAATGGTAACACTCTTGGAAATTTGAGAATTTGAGTTCTCTATCTTGTAGTCTGTGTCTATCTTTGTCTGTTTTTTCCTCGCAACTTTATCTACTAGTCTATTCCACTGTGCTATTATTTCTTACAGTTAATGCAAAAGGTTGATCATGCATGATATTGACCCATCTACTATTCCAAACATAGATTAACAACCGCAGAGAAGAACTACTTGGTTATTGAAAGAGAATGTCTTGGATTAATATAGTCCATCAAAAAGTTCTATTGCTACCTATTATGATGGTCATTCACTTTCCATGTGAATCATTCAGCCTTGATGTATTTGATAATGATAGAACCTAGTTTGGTACTCTTGTTGCACGAATTTGATTATGATGTTGTACACTCCAAAGGCTCTTCTCATGTCATGAGGGATTTTTTATCATTTTTGGATAATGTCAAATCTCCATTCAGCTTAGATGATTCTTTCCTAGATGTTGAATTATTTTGTGCAGCAGACATGGATGAACTATAGTTGGGAACCCCATCCTGGTATGAGGAAATGTTTTCCTTCCTCTCAACAGGTTTTCCATTGGCACATCTCAACTACATTGCTCGAAAGAAGCTAGAACAGTTTACGATTATTTTGGATCAATTATATCATAAAGATATTATGGGTGACTGGCTCAGGCATGTGCCTTTGCACGAAGTTCAAACAATGCTTTTTGAGGCCCATTTCGGGTTAGGAAGTGGACATTTCAGTGTCCAGCTTATGACTTTAAAAATTTCGTAAGGTGTGGTGGCCTACTATTCATAAAGATGTACAAACATTCGTCTGCCATTGTGATCCAGGTCGGCACACTGGAGAACCTCATGCTATTCACCATTTTTTTCTTTAGCTAGTTTTGCCTCTAGAGACATTCCAAAAATGGGGTTCGGATCTCATTGTCCTTATTTGACCACCAATTACTTAGATCGGTAAAACCTACATCCTAACTTTTATGGACTATTGCACTCATTGGGTTGAACCTTGGGTGTTAAAGTAGACGACTACTAGTAGTGTGGCTACAGTGTTATTGACTAAACTTTTCCCTCGTTTTAGTTTACCATTAGAACTAGTTTCATATTGTGGCACACACTTCATGAATCAACTAATTAAATGTATCACTGATTATCATCACATTGATCACGTTGAGTTCTCCATATTATCCATGTGTAAATGATCTTATTGATAGTACAAATAAGACTTTGTTGATCATGTTACAGAAAATGTTTTGGGAGCAATGTTTTCCACTAGTTCTTTCGGGTAACCATACTTCTTACAAATTCTAGGTTCAATTTACTCCATTTAAGTTAGTCTATGGCCTGGAGGCTATCCTCCAATGGAATTCACCATTTTGGGTCTCTCTATTGTGGACTTCAACCGTCTTTTTTGGACGAGTCCTTTGTATACCGAATTGATGCACTCTGACAACATTCCAAGATGAAGCGGCAAGCCAAAAAATTCAAGCTTCGCTAGATGAACCCATTTCAGATCCATTCTAAAGTTGGTCTGGTTACATTTTGGCTTGCCACATTAGGAGGCGAGTTACTTCAAACAATGGTAAGTGGGTCTAAACTTTGTCCCTATTGGAGCTGAAGAAGAACAA
The DNA here is from genome assembly GCA_020310875.1 of Ceratopteris richardii. Taxonomy (NCBI): domain Eukaryota; kingdom Viridiplantae; phylum Streptophyta; class Polypodiopsida; order Polypodiales; family Pteridaceae; genus Ceratopteris; species Ceratopteris richardii. Next base: position 144,443,189 of record CM035411.1, on the reverse strand, counting down.
CAAACAAAAAAAATATCATTAAAGCAATAAAGTGGATACAGTAGATTTGGGAGGCTCGAGGACAAATCATAAAGGTTACGTATGTACAATATGGAAGGTGGTTGATCATATTTAAATATTCCACAAGAAGTGATGATTATATCACTCCCACATTATGAGATTTTACATGAAAGGATCTTATGATGTTCTGCAAATCCCATGCAGGCTACCACAAACTCATTTCATTGGATTGCAAGTAGAGGCTTGTAGAAGTATGCAATGCTTGATTGGCAAAGCACTCCAATACATCAATGGCACTCATCTTTCTTGCTCACATGAATGAGGAGTTGAAGGAAGAAGGTGAGAAGATCCCTGGATTTTCAATTACCATCAACCCAAAAACTCAAGCTGTCATCGACACTAAGTACATTACAGAATGATTACCTTTGAGAAAGGAGGGTATCACTCCACCCTTTCTCCTCATTAACAATGAGGAGATTAGCAGGACACTCGATCCTCGTTGTTCCAAAGAGTACAAATGTACTTGCTTACCTGATACCTCTCCATTGAAGCTCAAATTGCTTCTATGGATGTTCCTTGTGAGCTTATAAAGCAAGCATTAGGGAATTTCCCAAACATTCTACTCATTGCTATAGGAAGCAAGCCACCTAGGGGTCATAGCCAACTTCTTCAGATGACTTCGAAAGGAAGTTAAAAAAACTTTTAGACCTTCCAGTTGACCACAATTATTGGATATAAAAATCGGCATATTTTTAAGTCTCTTAATTCTAGCGAGACCGCTACCAACACAACAAAAAGTGGAGGAACTTTTTGTGAATGTATTCCTCACAGAGCTATAGGGCCATGAGAGATGGGCCATGAGAGATCTCGGTCTGATGCTAAGGGAGAAAAGAGGACATGGAGAAGGGTTGAAGCTAACGTTGCAGCAAGGGCGGAAGCTAAAGATCAAGCAAGGTTGGAAGAAGAAAGATGGAGGTGGAGAAGTAGTAGAGGAGAGAGAGAGAGAGAGAGAGAGAGAGAGAGAAGGACAAGCAACAATTCCTCCGGTATAGACAAGTAGGAACCTCATAAAATTTCCGGATTGAAGGTTCCAAAATCCAAGTAACATTTTTTACTTTCACAGAATCATGAGTTTGAGACCCTTGGGAAGATGACTAGGTTAAAGTAAACATTCCATCGATCCATTGCTCAAATTACCTGTACATGCGATGTTTGCCCACCTTCCAACTTACTCTCGGTACACTAGGTGATGCTTCAAGAATCTTAGACATTTGTGTTAACTAGTATGAACAATATGTAGCAACTTATCAAGCTAGTGGTGGAAAACCAATAGTTGAATATTGCATCAAAATAATTACAAAAGAGTAACCAAGAATTGGAAGCTTGAGTATCTAAAAGATCAAAAGTTTCTAAAGAGCATATAATTGAAATGCTAAATTTAGAAGAGAAGTTAAAGGTTGGATTAGGGAGGAGTGAAACTGATCACAACAAAATACGAGCGCAATTACGAATGGAAAAGGAGAAAAATTCAACTGCTCAAAAAACCAAGATATGCACGAGCTACCAAGCATGAAGCAAAAACCACTAGTGGACACATGAGTGTCATAGAAACCAGCCAGTCAGAGTCAGAAAAAACATGTAAATCTGGCAGTAGTGATCCCCCCTTGGGATAAAACAATCCATGTAGTTGGGTACCACTCAAGTAGCAAAAGATGCACTTAACCACCCGCCAATGTTTAACACCTTCGCAATGCATAAACCTGCTCATCTGTGAGACAACAATCTAAATATCTAGATGAGTAATGCATACGTAAATCAAGCATCCAACAGCCTGCTAATAGAGAACAACATCAAATGCACCTCCAGCATCATGAAGACTCAATTGTAAACCTGTTTCCATAGAAGTGGCAATAGGTTTACAGTCTTCAAGGCAAAAATGTTGCAGTAATGTGCCAATATATTTCATTTGACATAGAGCTATTCTGCCATCAACAAGATTGATGGCAAGTGCCTCAAATTTTACATGCCCAGATAATGATGCAAGTGCCCCAAATTTGACATCTCAAATGAGGCATGCAAATCAGCCTTAAAATCAGCAATATGCTTCTTAATAGGACCAGTAAGCAGCATGTCATCAACATAGACAACAATGATCAGAAACACATCATTAGCATGCTTAACATATAAGGGGCTCTCAGTTGGATTGTTCCCAAAACCATGTGCAATCAGGTAGGCATGTATTTTTTCATACCAAGCACGTGGTGCTTGTTTTAAACCATATAATGTCTTTTTCAACGTGCACACTTAGTTCTCATGCCCTTCTGCACAAAGCCATGGAGGTGAAAAACATACTCTTCTTCATGCAAGTCACCATTCAAAAATTCAGTTTTAATGTCCAACTGATATACATTCCAACCATGATAAGTTGCAAGTGCACAGATGCTATGAATAAGTAGTCATTTGGCATGTAGCTAAGGTCTCATCAAAATCAATGCCTCTTTCTTGCACATAACCCTTTGCAACAAGCCTTGCCTTATATCTGTCAATTGTTCCATCAGGCTTATGCTTCAGCTTGTATACCCACTTAGTGCCAATGGTCTTCTTGCTAGGAGGCAATTCACATAAAGACGAAGTACCATTTCTCATGATAGCATCAAATTCTGATTGCATAGCAACCATCCAATTTTTAGAATTTTGTGCTTTATCAAATGAAAAAGGCTCATTCTCATCATAGAGACTAGGGGCAGCCATACCACAACAATCTCATGCAAAAGAAACACTATGAGAGCCTGAATGAGTACGATAGGATAGAGGTGCATCTAATTTGCTATCATGCAAAATGTACACCAACAATTTTGGCATAGTTTTTGACTCCTCAATATCAGCTCTCTCATCAATAAGTGCATCATCTAAATCTGCATCAAAAATGGAATGATCTGCATCATCACATGAAACCTATAAAGGATGAGAAGTTGCCTCATTAGGACCAGCACTAGACTATCCACCTATAAAAAGAGGCAGTCAAGTGTCATAAATGTCTCTAGAGCTAACTGATATCTCCTTAGTACATGAAAGTAATGGATGAATAGCATCTTCCACAAAAACAACATCACGACTAACCAAAATGTGTTTCTTATGTGGATGATATATTCGATAGCCTTTGCTCTCAGAAATATACCCAACAAAAATGCATTTCACAGCTTTATCATCGAATTTCTTGCGTTGTTGTTCATGCACTAATGCATATGCCAGACAACCAAAAACACACAGGTGAGCAACAAATGGCTTGCAACCATGCCAAACCTCATATGGAGTGATAAACTACAATGCTTTAGTGGGACACCCATTAAATACATATGCTGCACACATGATAGACTCAAGCTAGAAACTATGTGGTAAAGCCTGACTCTTCACCATACACCTTGCCATCTCCATGAGTGACCTATTATTTCGTTCACCAAATCCACTCTATTGAGGTGTATACAACACTGTACACTGATGTTTTAGCCAGAAATGCATTAACGTTAGAAGACATATATTCCCCCCTCGATCAAAATGGAGGGTGCCCATTTTACATGCTGACAGATTTGCAACCAAAACCAAAAACTATTTGAAGCACATAAACACTTTGGACTTTGCTTTCAATGGATATACACATGCATGCCTAGAAAAATCATCGATGAAAGTCATGAAGTAAAGACAGTTCCCAAAAGAAGGTGTCTGCATAGGACCACAAACATCACTCTGAACAAGCTACAATTTTTTAGTAGCTCAAATTGAACCATCTTTTGGGAAGGAGGAACGTTGCATTTTGCCCAAAATAGAGCCTTCAGATACATGTTTACCAGGTGCCTCAAGTTTGGGCAAAGAGGACACCATTTCAGATTTCTATAGGCATAGCAAACTAGCAAAATTTAGATGACTAAAGCATGCATGCCAAAGCTTTGAAGCAATTCGATCGCGATGCACCACAATGCACTCTCCTTTTTTGAGAGCTCCACGATGATTTCCTTGGAGTAGGATACCAATCTCCAAGCATCTTACACGGTACTCCACACAGAAGCTGAAGAATACATAGAAAACATAGGTTACAAGGAGCACAAACATAGACTTCTTAGGTATTACAAGTGTGATCAAACTTACAGTCTGTGGCTGACCACGCCACTATATGTTTTATTAGAGAACATATACAAAGGTGTCTAAATGGCCATTTGGCCTTTCACATGGACACTAACTGTAACAATCTTCCACTAAAGGCCAATGTGGCCAAAGTAAGTATGGGAGAAAAAGAAGAATGATAAAGAATACCTTAGTGTAAGTATACAAACTATACCTCCCACCTGATGGGCATATTGCACAATATACAAGCGACCGTGTAAGATCGTGAATCAGGTAACCCCCATCAAGTGACAACGGTGTCAAAAGCTATCCTCTGGTAGAGCTGTAGTCAAAGCATCTGCAGCACTATCTCGAGTATGAACCTTCTCAAGAATAATGTGTTCACTGGCTAAGCAATCTCTAATAAGTGATACCTCACCTCAATGTGCTTGGTCTTTGCATGATAGATCAGATTCTTAGCCAAAGCAATGGCACTCTGACTATCACTGAGCAAACAAGGTACATGCTGAGGTAGGCCCATATCACAAGCAAGACAAGAAAGCCACAATGCTTCCTTACATGCCTCACTTGCTACAACATACTCTGCTTCTATGGTGGAAACAGTTGTACATTCTTGAAGACAAGATCTCCAAGAGATAGCACCTCTAACAAAATGAAAAATGTACCCTGATGTAGAATTACAATTGTCTACACAACCAGCATAGCCAGAATTTGTGTAACCAATAATGGATGCTTTCCCTCTTCATAAGCATAGGCACTTGTCCCTAGTGCCACTCAGATATCTCAAAATCATCATGACCACTTCCCAATGTTTCTTGCCAGGATTAGACATATATCTGCTCACGACTCCCACCTCAAATGCATTGTCTCATATCATAGCTACCATAGCATACATGAGACTACCAATAATAGACTGATAAGGAATTTTGGTCATGAATTCCTTTTCCTCATCTGATTTGGGGCAGTCATCCTTGCTCAATTTCACATATGTGGGTAAAGGTGTACTCAATGCCTTTCCACCTTGCATATTGAACCTATGAAGTACTTTGGATATGTACTCACTTTGAGACAAATATATGCATTTTTTACTCCTATCACGAGTAATGTGCATGCCAAGATGTTGGAAGTGAAGTAGGCCCTTAGGCTCATGTCACAGGTCCATGGTTCCATAGTTCCATTCATGTACAACATTAATTCTAGCAATCTTCCATATTGACAAAACATGAACATACCACAACTTAATCATACAAATGATGAGATAAAGATAGAGAAAGAATAGATGTGTAAGGTGTTACGTAAGCCAGCGCTTACTCATAGTATCATTGCAACCAATGTTCAATGTACAATGTGGGAGCATATCTCTCAACCACTCTATGTGATGAGAAATGGATGAATGAGTGAATGTACAATGTAACAAACATATTTAGATGTGTGGGCAGTAATCTGAATATACATGAGATGTGTGACCTAATAGGTTATAGAAGAGTGAATATGAGTGACTGAATGAGGAAGGATCAGTGTGAAACTGATGGTCAACAAACCTACATCTAAACTTAGGCTATGGAAGACCCTAAGTCAGATACGTGTGTGAAAAGATCACATACTTATAAAGTAGCATAGAATGCTAACAAGGTTGTTGCCGGAAATCCTCAAACTCATGTGAACACACCTTCTCAAACACCTCATAAAAATATGCATAAAGCATATAAGTACTGATTCTCTTGTACCTATGCCGAATAGGACTCCTCCTAATATGGATGTTACTGCCTCCATAAATTTCAAGTAGTACCTGTGTGCATAAAGAGAATATGTACCTGAATACTTAACATAAGATGTAAATCTTATGTTAAACACCATCCAATGTCTTTGAAGTAGCCCAAAATCTTCATGTAGAAGACAATCTTCAAATACACCATGTAGATGGCCGATCCTCACCATCAAGCTGCTAATGACCAAGTCTTCTTTCCATGAACAAGAGATAACCTCCTCTCCATGAGCTAGAGTGTGAGCACACCCTTCATCTTCTCCAAGAAGAATCTCCAAGAAGAACTCCATAGCTGCTCCTCAACATGCTTCAAGTTAGCACCATGGCTGCCCCATGTGCTAGAAGAAACACCACCTCTATTGAGGTCCAAGCTCAAGGCTTGTGATGAAAGTTAGGTGAAGGATGCATACAAGTGAGCCAAGCACTTGTTTATATAGCATGTTCTTGATCCCAATAAATCACTTCCAAAAGGCACCCATCAAAGAAAATGAGAGGAATTGTTCAGGTGCCATGTGCACAGGCTAGGGGCGCCACAACGAAACCAGACATGACTCCGCCACCCCAAAGGTGAGTATGACCCTTCACTATCCGATTACCAAGGCACAATGTAGAGGGAGCTAATCTTATCTTTTCACCGATTCCCACAGATCTAGAGTTCCCTCACGGCTTCACACTTGAGGATTTAACTGATGAGGAAGTAGCTAGAATGATCAATGCAGCCAAATTGGAAATCGAAGCAGAGCAGTTAAGTGGATAACAAACAGTCACGAGCCGACCCGACCAAACTCATCCAGTCGTTGTCGAAGTAGAGGAAGATGAGGAGGAGACGGAAGAAGAAGAACAAGATGAAGAGTTGGAAGGACCACATGATGAAGGGGAGCATGAATATGTGCATGTTATATCGGAACTCACGGGAGCTCCAGCATACACAGTACAAATAAAGATATTGTACGATACTATGAACCTGGTTCAGGAACAACATAGACTATCCTTGGCATCTGGGAAGGCCCTAATGAACCAGATACTTGAAGAAGGAGGTGCGGATGACCAATTCATAGCTTCCCTTGACATGCTCATTGATGCATTGGGAGTACCCGAAGCTGTTCACACCACCCTTGCCCACTCTCAGAGATTTGAACGAAGACATGAGAGACCCCCTCCAAGATCAAGAAAGCATATACATATTATAGTATCAAAACCACATTACACCACTTCCACAACCATTGCCATGACACTCTCCACCAACATACTGAAGATCCCCACGCTTCAAGTGAACCCCCATCACCACCCTTACCACCTCCCCTCCAACTCCACCCCCATCACCTCGTATCACAACCACCATTGTCTCTACTGTCACTATCATGGTCTCCACCGCTCTTAGTGAAGCACACGATATGGGTCAACCCTCACAACTCTCACAACCTGACACCACTACCGTTGTAACTATCACCACGGGCTATAGGGCTCTAACCATGGTTACAAGGAATCCCATTTCCCCTGTCATGCATCTAGGAGGCCCACAAGCATCATTAGGCACATCATTGTACACTTTCACCACAATCACCACACCTACCATCCCCATGTATATGGTAACTCCCACGACTACATCCATACACGTCCAAATGGACATATCACCCACAACTGCACCTTTCCCTCCCCCCATATTTCCACAATCTCCCATTCCCCCACCGCCAACATCACCACTTCTCACCACAGCATTCACCACCCCTTTCCCTCCTCCCTATCCCCTTGCATTCCAAACCTTCCCAGCATCCACCCCTGTAAATAATGTATTCAACACTTTATATCAATGTGTTTCTCAATTACAATAGAATTTTTTAGCATTTGGATGCACAACATATGAACATGTTCAAAGACCACGAGACATTACAAGAACAATTCACAACCATGGAGAAGCACAAGATGGAACTATAACATAATTATGATACCTTACAAACACAATATGAGGAATTGGTGGCCCATCCCCCCCAACTAGATACACAAGCACAACAACACCTCGAGGAAATGCTACGCGCCCAACAAGCAGACAATCTCAAGATATGCCATAACCTTGCATTACTGAGAAAACATATGTCAGCAACATTAGAAGAGAACAAAAGACTCCAAAAACAGAATGAAGAAAATCTAGAAGTGGCAATGGAAGGTTCACCTATAGAGATCGACCCACAGCAGTGGAAAGCCCTCCCTTCAGCCAACATGCAGATAATATTGGATACACATGCATACTTCCTAGAGGCATATGATGCATTAGAAAAAGAGCGTGGTGAACTACGAAAGCAATTGGCCAGTCAAAGAGGGCAATCGAAGGAAGCAACACCTACAATCACCACATCTGAAGAGGTAATAGAATTGAAAGCACAAGTGGGCGCTTTGCAAAATAAGCTTCTACAATATGAACGTCAACCTTCTCCCATGGTAGAGACAGAGCTTGAAGAGTTAGTTCCGATTGAAGTTGAAGAAACATCGTACCCATGCCTGCACCTAGAGGCCGACAAATAGAGGAAGGGATCGATACATTCAAGATTGAAGCTCTAGAATGGCTGCAAAAGTTAGAAAAGGTTGGCCCCACTCATGATGACAGAGTGGTGGTTTAGATACAATCCATGTCTCGTCTGGAAGATGTTGTAATCAAATCCAACTACTTCAAGAAATTATCTCATCATCGATGGATTGGCACTTCCGACGATCAGTATGTACCATTTTGTGTGTTAATGGCAGATTATAATGCAGAGATCAAGCACCACACCACAAAGGAGCCAACCTTTGGAACCCAATTTACCCCAAATGACATTCCTGAGAGCGCCACACAGGGCAACATCTTTCAGCCTACATGGAGAATATGGTTACTCGAAACCTACCCGGAGATGGTGTGCACATGGAACAACATGCCCTTGTACATTAAGTATAACCCCTGCTATTGTCCTGTCTTTTGACGAGGATCATGGCCCGAGTTTGCTAACATAGTAAAGAACGTCAAAGGATGCGAAAAATGGTTCAATTATGTATATCTAGCACTGCCACGTGGTCTAGCAATGGTAGCATATATGATTTCCACCATTCGACACTAGGGCATTAGGTTCAAGAATGTCCCAGATGAAATGGCATAGATGTGCCTCAAAATATTCGAACTCATGCTTGTCACATTTCGTACATTCAAAAATGTTAAACAACCTCATCTCTCGGCCCTAGGCTTCAATGAAGGCAACCTCGATCTAGTCTACGATATGAGCACCACCCCATCCGTCAATGTTGTATATGCATGGCACGCTCATGTCAAATATCTTCCAGCATGCTTCAAACAAACGTTTGAAGAAATGTTTATTACAGGGTTTTGGGAGTATCACTCAGAAATATTCATTCCCAGACCCTCTCATCTGTTACACTTATTTGTTGTGGAGTAGGCCATACACTCAGATAAGCTATGTATGCCACATTCGGAGTACGTGGGCCAGTAGATTGGGACACCTTACTCACAGATCTAGCCAGAGGTTTGAGGCTAGAAGAACATCACTTACCCATAGATGTGGTCGAATATTACATCAAATGTTCGGCTCAGCAAGGGTCTGTTAGAGATGACAGACACGAGAGAGGGGGGAGTGTTGGTAGCAGTCAGGGCATCTCAAGACAAGGAAGCCGACATAAGGAATCAGAGCAAAGAGAAGGGCCAAGTAGGCAGAATAGTCAAAGAAGATCCGACAAATAGGCCATTCAATTTTTCCAAGCTAATCCCCTTTTAATAGGGATTTTCATCACTACATGAACATTGTAAATATCGTTTTTGGTAGATCAGACTCCATTTTTTTCAAGTCGAGGAGTCCTCAAACTTGAAGAGTATTAGAAGTATTTATGTACCAATTTTTATAATTTTTAGAGCTCATTTGAGCCTCCAAATTAGCCTAGGAACCTAAGTTTTAACTAGGCCGAACACTAGGTCTGGACAAGGCCAGTACCTAGTCAAAAACTATAAAAGGAGCTACAAAGCTCATTTTTGGGGAGAACAAATTGTAGTTTGAACTAAGAAGAGCTCTTGTAATTGTCTTTTGAATTTAATCAAAGCTTCCATTGTCTCACTCTTTGTTTTTACCTGTGTGCGTGTGTGTGTGTATGTGTGTGCATGCTTGTGTGATTCTCCATTACCACTTGTGCACATCACTTGCTCAAGGTCTTCATACCATCCTCATGTCTTCCCGGATTGACATTAAAGGAGGTGCTACTCACCACTGAGCTACAGCATGGTCAACCAATTGTTTTTGAAAGTCAAAAGCTAAACTCAACTCGACAAAATTATTCTACCTATGAAAAAGAGCTTATGCCATTATGCATGCTCTAAATAAGTGGAGACATTTGGCATCGAGGTAACTATAGTTTTTGATCAAGCAAGTATCAAATGGTTTGCAAACCTATTGGAGTTTGAGATCTGTGGAAGCACACGAACAACACAAGGAAGAAGAAGTAGCTTGAAGCACAACCCACAATTATGAATGTATTACCGAGTGAATGTACAAAGATAAGTGACCCATTAGGGTTATAGGTGTATATACAAGCCGGGAAAAAAACCTCATAAAGTGGGAAAAAAGTGCCCTAGTAGTCCTAGTGTGTCACATATCACTATTGAAATATATCAACAAATCCCCTTAGGAGTGATGTGGTGAACAAGGATCTAACACTCATGTATAAGGAAGTGCCAATCTATGTGGAAATAGATAAATTCACAAGAGGAAGTAAGCCCAAAGCTTTGCAAAAATATTCAAACTTCTCTTGAGGCACAACCTTTGTGAAAAGAACTGCAATGTTATCCTGTGTGGGCACATATGCCAAACTTATCTTCCCAACAGAGAACCTTTCCTTGACATAATGATAATGCACCTCAATTTTCTTTGTGCGAGCATGGAACACAAGGTTCCTTGTAAATGCCAATGCACTTTATTGTCACTAAAGATGGTGGTGGTACAAGACTGAACCATACCCAAATCAACCAAAAGACATTTGAGCCACACACACTCAGTGATCTTTGTGAACGTTTCCCTATGCTCAACCTTACAACTAGAAGTGGCCACATGTATTCACCTAGTGTTTCATGTAAGTAGATAAAAAAAAAAACTAGATGAACAAGAAAATCTTGTATCTTTAGATACAATAGTCCAACCAATTTCTCTTCATAATATCGTGCATGAACTAGAGAAGATACTATGCACTCAGGATAAAAAGACTAGGAATCAATCATATAAAGAGTGCCTAGTTAAATAGAGGGATGGGATAGAAGAAAGTGCCACTTGGGAATGAGTAAATTCCATAAATAAAAGATTTCCCTCTTTTCCAACTTTAGGTTAGAACAAGGCAAAATATTTTTGAGAGTGAGTCCATGATCAGACCAATTAGATCATGGTGCATGGGGGAATACTCCACATATTATACCAAGACACATTTTTTAGGATGAAATGTTAAAGGGGGGAAGAATGTTGTATAATCCTTTGGTTAGACCCTTGGATAATAGCAGGAAACATGTGGTTTATTCAAATGGGTTAGACCCTTGAAGTTGGAACCCAAGTTCTTAGTTTTGACTCTTGGCAATTTATTCAATTGAAATCTCAATTGAAGGGTTTTTTACCCTCAGGAATAATTATCCTAAGGTGAGAGAACCTTATACTTGGGAGAAATTTCTTCCAAGTGCCATCTTGACTTGTACATGAAGGGAAGGCTTCAATTGGAATAGAAGCCATGTGGTTAACCTTGGAAAGTGCCCACATGAAGGATAATTGGAAGGACAAATGGAAGAATCTCAAGACATGCACCCCTTGGACCTTTGTCATATATATGGGTGGAGTTGGATGAGTGGATATATACTCGCTCACTCTCTTGATGGATATTATACTCTAAGAATGAAGCTTTACAACAATGGTACTTGGTCTTCATGTGATTTTCCTAAAGACAAAAAGGCCATTGGCACTAGACAAGTATACAAGCTAAAATCTAAGCTTGATGGAATAGTTGGTAGGTATAACAATAGGCTCATTGCCAAAGGTTATGCTCAAGAAATAGGCATTGATTTGGATGAGACCTATGCTGTCACATGTAGAATGACCAATGTCCATAGCATTTGTGCACTTGAAGCTTGCCAAGGTTGGATTGTACATCATTTGGATATTAAAATTGCATTTTTGAATGGTGAATTACATGAAGAAGTGTATGTATTTTAACCCCATGGTTTTGTGCAGAAAGGACATGAAAATGAAGTGTGTTGGTTGAAAAAGGCATTATATGGTTTGAAGCAAGAAGCACATGCTTAGTATGAGAAGCTACTTGCTAGCACATGGTTTTGAGAACAATCCAACTGAAAGCACCTTATATTCTCAATGTGCAAATGATGTAGTTTTGATCATTGTTGTATATGTTGATGATATGTTTCTCACTAGCCTTAATGAGAAGCATACTTTTGAATTTAAGGCTAATTTGCATGCCTTTCTTGAGATGTCATATTTGGTGCATTTGCATCATTATTTGGGCATTCAATTTACGCAAGTTGATGGGGGATAGCTTTGTGTCAAACAAAATAAATTGACACATTATTGTAGTATTTTGGCCTGAAGATTGCAAACCTATTGCCATTTCCATGGAAACAGGTTTAAGATTGAGTGTTCGTGATATTGGAGATGCATTTGATCTTGTTCTTTATCAGCAAATTCTTGGATGCTTGATTTACTTATGCATAACTCAGACTGACACTCAATTTGTTTTCTCTCTAATGAGAAACTTTATTCATTGTCTAGGTTCCAAGCATTGGCAAGCAATTAAGTGCATCTTTCACTACTCGAGTGGTACTGAGCTACTTGGATTGTTTTATCCCAAGGGAAGATCATTATTGTGAGATTTACATGCATGTTTAACTCAAACTAGGTTGGTTGGTATGACACTTGTGTGTCCACTAGTAGTTTTTGCTTCATCCTTGGTAACTCATGCATATCTTGGTTGAGGAAGAAGTAGCCTATTGTGGCCACTTCTAGTTGTGAGGTTGACTATAGGAAGCTTTCACATCGATTGTTGAGTGTGTGTGGCTTAGATGCCTTTTGGATGATTTGGATGTTGATTAGTTTGCTATCACATCTTCACTAACAGTTAGAGCACATGGATAATTGCGAGGAACACTATGTTCCATGCTCGCACAAAGCACATTGAGGTGCCCTATCATTATGTCAGGGAGATATTCGTTGCTAGAGACATTAGTTTGGCTTATGTGCCCATACATGTTAATATTGTAGACCTTTTCACAAAGGCTCTATCTAGGGAGAATTTTGATGCTTTTTGCAAAGATTTGGGCTTACTTCCTATTGTGATTTGATTTCTCTCCACATAGCTTGGAACTTCCTTATACATGAGTGCCAACTCCTTGTTCACCACATCACTCATAGAGGGGATTTGTTGATAAAAGTTTGTATTGATGTCTGTGAGCACACTTGGGATTGTCAAGGCACTTTTTTCCCCCTTTAGGAGGTATTTTCCATCGGCTTGTATGCACGCTCTAACACTAACATGTCACTTATCTTTGTACATTCACTTGGTAATACATTCAATATTGTGTTATTTTCTCAAGCTTCTTCTTCTTCTTCTTCTTCTTCTTCTTGTGTTGTTCATGTGCTTCTGCATACCTCAATCTCCAACAATGAAGTACTTCTTATCTTGTTGTTTATGGAGATGATATGCAGCTCATTGGTCCTAATGAGACACATACTTTTGATTTTAAGGTTAATTTGTATGCCTCTTTTGAATTGTAAGATTTGGGCGCCTAAATCATTTTTTGAACATTCAAATTATGCAAGTTGATGGTGGCATTGCTTCGTGTCAAACTAAATGCATTGATACTTTATTATTTTATTCTTGAGAACTATAAACATATTACCATTCCCATGGAAACATGTTTACGATTGATTCTTCATAATGTTGGAGATGCACTTGATGTTAGTTTTGTTGGATGCCTTATTTGTGTATGCGTCAGTGGGATCAATATTCAATTTGACGACTCTCAAATGATTAGATTTACGCACAAATAGGAACTAAACATTGGCAAGCACTTAAGAGTACCTTTCACTACTTATCTAGTATGTGATATTGGATGTTTTATTCCAAGGGTGGATGAGTACAACCAGATTTACATGTTTTTTTGTTTTAGATTGGGTTGGTTGTTATGACACCTGTGTCCACAATTGGTCTTTTCTTCATGTTTAGTAGCTTATGCATATATTGGTGAAGCAAGTAGCCTATTGTGGACATTTCTAGTTGTGAGGCTATGTATAGGGAAGCTTTCATAGCTACTATTGGGTTTGTGTGCCCCATATACCTTATGGATGATTGGGGTGTTCTTAAAGCCTCTACCAACACCATATTTACTAACAATCATAGTGCATTGGCAGATCAAATTTGCATATGTGCCCACACATGATAATGTTGCAAAAATTTTCACAAAATTTATGCCTCGTGAGAAGCCCAAAGCTTTTCTTTAAGTTCTAGGCTTACTTGATTTTGTATATTGACATGATTCCACATTGGTTTATACTTCCTTATACATAAGTGTTGACCCCTTGTTCACCTCATCACTCCCAAGGGGGATTCCTTAATACATTTTGGTAGTGATGTGTGTGAATGCACTCAGGACTACAAGGACACTTTTCCCTATCTAGAGGGTTTTTCCCTCAACTTGTATAAATGCACATAACCCTAAATTATGATAACTTTTGTGAATTCATCACTTAGCAATACATTATATGCTCGGTATAATATGATAGATTCATTTGTGTCTTCCATCAAATCTGAATTTCGTGTAGCAAGTGGAATTTTCATTACAATCACGTCAATTTTGTAGTACTCCTTCCGCCAATCGAAATGACAAATGAAAACGAGGGTATAAAGTATAATGTTTGGGATATATCCCATCAAATGTCTTGTTGTAGGAATTTGGTAGCTTTTTTAAGAAAGAAGTTTGGCATGAAGTCTAGTCTACACTCATTATCTTAAAATTAGTTGAAAGCACAACTGAAATCTAGCTTGGGCTTGGTACCCATGGGACCCCCCATAACCCACAAAGTAGGGGCTAGACATTGACACAACCAAAAAGGTCCACTCGAATTGAACTTGGGAAGGGATGGCCCTAAAACCCAACACAAATCCCGATTTAGACAAGCTCAAAGACCAAAACCATAGTCCACTTGGCCTAGAGGCCGCAACAAATAGTGCTCAAAAGCCAGAATCCCCAGGCTCTGAGGCCTTCTTTTTAGCCTACCCATTAGAAGTTTGGTAGTTGTAGTAGGTTGGTTTTGCTTCTTAATAATGATGTTCACTCGAACATACTCTTACAAGTAGTTGATCAAATTATTACTACCATCAATAACTAAAAGTGACAAATACAACCATTTGGGAGTGTATTTTTTTTTAATGGAAGTTCAACTCAAGCTCACTCCCTCAGGCTTTAATTTTGTAACTACAACTGTATAGGGTGAAGGTTTGGGTATAGTACCGACAGAGCTCCCTTATCCCACAAGAATAGGGGTACTATTTGTAGCTCGTATTTCATGTTAGAGAGGCATCAATTCTTGTTGAAACCCTAAAATTTATATGCACTTTTGTTGGCTTTTACTTTTCAAGGTGTTGCAAATTTTGTTAAGATGACACGATAAAGTTATCAATTCTTTTGTTTTTTCGATGTCGTTTCATTTTTTTGTTATACAAATGGAGGTTCGATAAACGCCTATTCCCTCGGCTTTAACTTTGAAAGAACAACTATATCGATGATTGGGCATAATACCTGCAAGACTCTCCATATCTCATAAAGCAAGGGTTAGATTGGGTTACAATTGAGTTACATCTGCTTTAAACTGAACAAATCCTTAGATATTGAACCCGAGGGTTGAACACTGGGCCTCTGCCTCACGAGACCAATGCCTTACCAATCCACCTAGGAAACATGGACAATGTCGTTTCATATTTGTTACTTGGCTTTTGATAGTCTTTTTTTTTTAGAAGTTGGGGAAAGCATGAGTAGGGACCACATGAGACATTGATCAACATGAGACATTGATCCTCATGTTTCCTGGATTTGATTTCCTTCATTGCTTTTGTAGGAGCTTATCATATTTCATTCTCCAAATATAAATGTTGTATGATGCAAATCACAAACGTAGAGGCCCCTCTCTATGAGACCATAAAAGGCTTCAGAGGGCCTTAGCTTGATGATTTTCACATCTTTTTTTTTTTTGCTCTCTCTCTTGCTTTTTTTTTTTCGAGAGTACAAGAATTTGAAATGTCCAATGAGTAAGATTTAAACTTAAGCACTCTGCCCCACGACATTCAAGACATATCACTATACCACACTTGTTCAAACTTTTCTTTTTTGCTTTTCTTCATCCCATTGTTGAACTCTCTATTATTATTTGTCTAAAATATCCATTCTCTATTTTTTTTTAATGAGATAGTTCCATGAAAAAGAACCACATATGTCTTTTTTTTGTAAAGAAAGCTTCAAATGATGATGATCAATCAATATTTTATTGTGAATTTTCTATAAAGATTGTAAAATTTTTTCAATGTTTTCCTTCAAGTTAATCCCTTGATAAAATCTAAGATATAATTTATACATGTCTTTGTAAAAAAGTTAGGACCGTCTCTTTGAGTTGTGCGGAGGGCTTGTGTGCTTCATCCCTCAAAAGAACGCACATGCTTCATGATTTTTGTCACATGTTTGGGTTTGACTATCTTCTTTGGTTTTCTCCGCCCCCATTGTTCACCTGCTTATTGCTATTTTTCCAAAGCTTTCATTCTCGGTCTTTTCTAGAATTTTGGTGGAAAAGAAAGACATTCTCTCATTCTCTTTGGGATCTTTATAGACATGTACCTCATAGCTAAAAGATCTTTGCTTCACAAAAACAAACGTTTCTAAGAGAATGACAATATAGATGGAGAAAGGAGAGAGCGGACGAGGAAGGTCATTATTTCGAAAATGGGACACTCGTATTTCACAAAGTAGGGGTTAGATTTCTCAAAGATGACACTTGGAAAGGACTATCCAAATCCAACTGGTTTAAGTTTACCCAAAGGCAATACATTGGTCTAGGGTTCACAAGTGTCTTGCCGAGGAAAGGGTTGAACTCTTGCCTTTGCCTCAAGAGGTGAAGGTCCCACACAGATAACCTATTGTGCACGAACGATTTGGATTATTTCTTTAAAGATGATCAGTCAGCAATAAAGCATATAGAAATGTGTGGGGCCTTCTCACCATTTGTCCTTGTTTTCTTTTACCTCAAACCTAAGGGAAAGAGTGGTCATTGGCAACCAGCAACCAAAAACTATGCTTGAAGAAAGAGAGGAGATGAGCTATATACACACAATAAAAAGGTGAGATGATGGGCATTTTCCTCTCTTACAGTTGGTTCACACTGCCCGACAACACACTGAGTGCTTCCATATGGCAACATTTGATTTGATGTTTTAAAAAAGAAAGAGTTTCTAGACCAACATTCCTTGAGTCAAGCTCCCCCACCCCCTTAAAAAAGAGTTGTGTCATTCGGACAATATATTTTGATTGGTTCTTTATGTTATTCAACGAATAATATCATATACAGATCTTGATTACAAGAAGCTACCATCGCTCACTCTCTATGAACTATCACTGACACATACTACGACTCAGCAAAGTTGTGAACTGAACACATACTATGACTCAACAAAGTTATGCCGACTTTTTTTAACCCGCCCTTAGAGAAGCGATGCTCTGTGTGTGTGTGTGTCCACAATGCATTTCAATTTCCTCCACACTCACACATACTTTGATTCAACAAAGTTGTGCCGACTTGTGTTAACCCACTCTTACAAAAGCGATGTTTTTTTTTTTTTGAGAGTACAATGAATTGGAAAGACACACACCCCACCTCGTAAGGTAGAGGCATCCATCTTAAAGAATTCTTGAGGCATCCAGCCCCAAGAGAGATTTGAACCCTGACCATCTATCTAAGAATACAAGACACATCCGGTAAACCATGCCTGCTAGATACAAAAGCTATTGTTATGTGTGTACACAATGCATTTCAATTTCCTCCACACTAAAGCGGAGCTGCCGACAAGCAACATAAAATCTCTCAAAGGCAAAATACAAAGGAGTAAGGGAAAGGAAGAGAAAACGACATGGCGATCCGTTTGATACACAAATTGTCCCTTTGCCCGCTTTCGGTCACCTATTTCTTCTTCCAACGTCTTTCTTGTACAAAGGCATATCTTTTCACTCAACACCACAAATATTCAAACAATGAAAGTGCTTTCAACTTTTGTTCTTGTTGTGTCACCTCTTGCCTTTTTGGACCATATTTGCTCACCCTTACAGCAAATCATGGGAGGAGAGAGATAGAAGGGGGGGCATGCAATGCTTTCTTGCTTTTGGGGAGAGAGAGAAGGGGGGCATGCAATGCTTTCTTCACCTACCTGCCTTTTTCTAAAAGCTTAACTACTTTAATCCTTAGAATCTCATATGCTCTCATTATTTGGGTCATCATATGGATTTCATACACTCACTTCTCTTTGATTTCTTTGTCTACTTTAAAATATTCCAATCCAATGAGGGAAACCATATTGGGTCTCACAACCACATGCAACAGATTGATCATAGTGTCAAAACCTCTTTACTAATCATTAGCTTCTTTCTTTGTTTGTAAGCCTAAAATAAAGCAAAGTTTTAAAGTATGATGTTCCTCAGGGTACTTTGCAGAGATAAATTTGTCTTCAAATTTTTTTTTTTTTTTTTTTTTTTATATAAAGGAAGTTCGGCAATAGCCTACTCTCCCGGACTTGAATTAAATTAAGAAACAAAGGTACAATGTAAGGGGACTAGTGCCCACGAGACCCTCCAAATCCCACAAAGCAGGGGAAGCTTGATTGACTCTTCAATTTTGTATGAGGTCCAAAGTCCAACTTTTAAACTATCAATGAGCCAACACCAAACCATCCATTGCTCCCCAAAGTAACTTGGAAGGCACAATCTATCTTTTGCTTCATCTTTTGAAGAGAGGTCATAAATGACCTTCTCAAGAAGGCAATCCCACTCAGAAGACAAAATCTGTGTGTTATGGCCAACCAATTCCAAGAGAAATTGGTGCTACTAGATACTTGATGCCCGCTCTAGAGTGTGAGAGACATTTTTTTTAAAGAGTACAATGAATTTGGAAAGACACACACATCCAACCTCGTAAGGTAGAGGCACCCATCTCTGGGGAACTTTGAGGCATCCAGCCCCGAGGGGGACTTGAACCCTGGCCATCTACTTAAGAGTACAAGGCACATCTGCTAAACCACGCCCGCTGGATGTGAGAAACTTTCACTCTCTATGCCCAACTTGTAACCAAAAAAGAAATGTCATACACCGCAAAGGAGAAGCAACTTGAAATTTGGCATTACTATTTTTACTCAAGTATGAGATATTTTCACCCTTTGTGCCCAACTTGTAACCAAAGAATAAATGTCACACACCACATTTGGCATTATTCTTTTAGAACCTTGAGAAAAAAGTTATACCACGAGAGAAAGTCACACAAGAGTGTACTTTATATTTGATTGTGGCAATGATGAGCTCCTTATCTTCTTTTTTTTTTTCTCCCTTCTCTTTTTTGTGAGTAAATTGGAAATAGTTCTCTTTTTTTAAAGGAAGTTAGTTCTTTCAATCTACTCTTCTTGATAGTTAAAAAAAAAAAGAAATGGAGGCATACTCCCCCAGACTTTAACTTTGAAATTGCAACTGTACAAGGAAGGGCATACTCTTCTTGATAGTTTGAATTAATGAGAGTGTACAACAATGAAGAGCATGCCATCCATGGGACCCCTTGAATCCCACACAAGTAGGGGTTGAATCCCTAACACCTACTAATTCTTATGGTTGGTATAGCCAAAGGTGTATCATTTTTGAAGATATTTCTTATATTTCAGATTTGAAATGCGTTGGGGGGATCCTTAGACTTGAGTTGAGGAGGCTATGTCGAGAAAATCCTTGGGGGTAAAGCAATGAGATTTATATGCTGAGAAATAGATCTCAAGATGAAGATTAATTCTTGATTACTATCACTTGATCAATAGAAAATATGCAAAATTGGATAGGATTATCCAAGTAGTTGCAATTGGAACTACTATAAACCTTGCAAGGGTAGTAGGTTTAGAGAAATGAAGAGCATATCATCCATGGGACCCTTTGAATCCGACACAAGTAGGGGTTTGCCTAACAACTACTAAATCTTATGGTTGGTAAAGCCAAAGGTGTATCATTCTTGAAGATATTTCCTAGATTTCAAATTTGAAATGCATTGGCGGGATCCTTAGACTTGACTTGAGGAGGGTTTCTCTAGGAAATCCTTGGGGGTAAGGCAATGAGATTTGTAGATTGAGAAATAGATCTCAAAATGAAGATTAATTCTTGATTACTATCACTTGATCAATAGGAAATATGCAAAATTGGAAAGGATTATCCAAGTAGTTGCAATTGGAACTACTAGAAACCTTGCAAGGGTAGTAGGTTTAGAGAAATGAGAACAATGTTTTTTCTCTAAGGAAAAGAGTAATAGGTAGTATGGGTCTTGAAAGAGTTTTACAAGATGTGATAATAAAGAGAGAAAGAGATTGAGAGATAGCCAAGGAACTGAGATTTTAAGTTTAGAGCAATGATTTTTAGTTTATACTAATGATTCTAAGTTTAAACCAATTTTCCAGTTAAAGAATCTTAAGTTTGAAGATAAAAAAGTAGTCTTCTATGCTTTGATGCATAGCATGAAAGGAAATGTTGAAATGTTGGAGCAAGTGTTGAGTTGCACATAGGCCCAAAGTTATTAGAAATCGATACAATGCTCATTTTTTAGTACAAAGGTTGAGTTTAAAGAAGATTAGATTTAAGCGGAAGTTTGTACACGATGGTGTGGTGTGGGCTTGATAGTCCAGAACATTAAGATTTGCATCAACATCAAAGTGGGCATGGATGCTTAGTCTGCAGATAGTAAAAAAAAGTGCATTAGGGAGGGATGCTTAGTCTACCATGGTCATTTTTCCATACATTTCACTAGATTAGAATGATCAAGTGCATAATTAGGTGGTGTTTTGAATGATTTGGGTATGTATCAAACCACACATGGATTCCCCCCTTGTTGAATTCAATTTGGGATCGGACCCCCTTGTAATTCAAGAGGTGAATCAGAGAGATGACAACTATGTTCCTTAGTTTGGACCATGGGATCGAGGAAATGCTATTATATAATTGCACATTTGATAAGGTTTAAGATAATGATAATATTATGTACTTCTAGAGGATGCCAAGGAAAAGGTATTGGGTTCAACTTCCATGGGGACAATGGGGAGAGAGTTTTGCCCAAGGAGATATAGTGTCTTTTAGAAGCATCCACTCAAGTTAACATGAGTATCCTTGAGCTTAGAGGGACTTAACTCTTAACTCGAGTGGTGAGTACACGTAACACTAATAGCTCAAGTGGAAGGTGCTAAAGCAATGGTGGAGGTTGCACATGCATATGTGGACACCAATCAACTCCAGAGGTCACTCTTAGTCACAAAACCTATAATAAAAGATTAGACAAAGAGTCATAAGCCATTTCTAACTTGAGTGGAGACTAGATTCTAAAGTTCTTCATAGGAGAATTATAGACTCATCCTTAAATGGTGTGCATCTCTTGAGCTAGTGGACATTTCACACTTCTTCTTGAGCACCATGTGTGGGTGTTACATGTAGCATGTTACTTTGAGGAAACAAATATCTGAAGACACAAACTCAAATTTATTATTTCCACACTAAACTTGATGTTTTCTTTAAAAGTTCCACCACTCCAAAGTGCTCCCCCTCAAAGGTTCCAAATGTAGGTGACCCACCTTTTAAATGGCTCCAAACATATCACGTAGAAGCCATGTGAATGGGGGGAAAACAGGAATGCCTAGTTAGTAGTGACTTAGACGACGTGAGAAGGGTTGGTGGCCATCAATCACCTCTACAGTTTTTTCATCTCATGTTTTGGTTTGAGGGGGGAACCTGGAGGACAATGCCCCTCGAGAGGCATCGCGCTGCTTCTCCATCCTGGCGAGTCGGGCCTTGGGAGCAGTGTCGGTCGACGCTCAGACCTGTTTGTCCGAGGGCTAGGGCCCAGCACAAGTTTGTTTGTTTACTTGAAATCAGTACACGAAGCGTCCTTTCCTCTCCCCCACCACGACGACGGACAGCATCATCACCCCCCTCCCACCCACATTCGCCCTTACTCTGCCAGTTGTTTGTCTCTGTGACCCAGAACAAGCTCTGGTGAGAGTCGTTCCTCCGTTCCCCGCGCCCTGCAGCTTTTGGTCCGGCTGCTCGCTCGTGGTTTCCGTCGGATTTCGTTTGCATTTATACTGCATTCCGTATTCTTGCTCTGCCTTTGGAGCTTTCTTTCGGCACGGTACGTACCTGATTGTCGGATCTTCTCAGGGTAGCGGTCCTATTGGAGTATCAGTTTTCAATTTCTTAATCTTCTTCTGTGTACATTTTCTTCTCCCTAGTCCCTATTCGGAAACTCTGTTCTGTGGACTCACATGCGATACATTCTATCATTGGATTCTTAACAGTCGAGCTCTCTGCAGGTCATTGACGCCCGGGGATCTCTTTGTTCGTGAGGTCGGACGTTGAACACCTTCGTGCAAACGTCTGAAATTTAGACGAGCAATCATGGAAGCGTGCAAAAACTAGGGCTTATTCGAATTGTCTGAATCCGAGGATCTCTTTGCGTGATAATTTAGCAATGGCTTCCAAAGGATCCTCTCTATTGTCACCACATCTTGTAAAGCTTCTAGATGCTGACGGCTATCACAAAGTCAAAGCAAACAACGGTCATTATTATTACATCAGTCGCATGGCAATGAGGCATACAAACTGGCTTAAAACATTTTGCTTCATCTCGTTTCTATCTATTCTGTGAGTAGACATTTTCCTAATTCCTTTTTCTCTGTTTGTTTCTTTGATATTTCTTATAGTTGCATTTTACAATCTTGCAACATATCAGATGTTAGAAGTATGTCACTCCTAGTATGGCACTCTGAAAGAGTGACAAGTGCTTCCCAGTATGGTGGGTGGTGAACCGTTCTGTATAATTTCCGTAGTCCTGTGCATGCCTGCTCAACGTCCTCTTTTTCAAATTTGAACGTGACTGTTATTATTGACCGTTGCTACGATCTGCAGTAATAATCATTGCCTCGTTTTCTCTCCATTTTTCTTGATGAAGGGCATGGGGCTGCTTCTTTCAAGGTTTTCCTCTGTACCCTGGTCTGTATTTTGGTTGTTCTTCAGCGGCTTGGAAGAAAGCGGTACTTTCGTCTGCAGCTAGACAGGTATCAGTCGTGATTACGGATACTCATTTATATTAGGATCTGGATTTCAGATTGTTCCTCGTATCCTGGCCTTCTATAAACTTGCATCTAATATTGCAAATGCACTTGCGTCTTTTGAAGTTCTGAATGCTTGACACTTGTTTGCTTTCACGTTATTGTGTCTCATTCATTCAGGAGGGTGGCCAGCTGACAGTACTTGTCACAGGAGCGGCGGGTTTTGTGGGATCACATGTTTCTTTAGCTTTGAAAAGCAGGGGAGATGGCGTGGTAGGGTTGGATAATTTCAACGATTATTATCCTGTCGCTTTGAAAAGAGCAAGGGCAGCGAATTTACAGAAGGCTGGAATGTAAGTCAAGGGGACTTAGCATTGACGCTGAGCAGTATCCAAGGCTTTCGACTGATGTTTATGTGCACTAAAATCCAGATTCATTGTGGAGGCTGATCTAAATGATCGAGTTGTTCTTTCAAAGTTGTTCGATCGTGTGAGATTCACCCACGTTCTTCATCTAGCAGCCCAGGTATGTCTGCTCTAAATGTGTAATGCATAGAAACGGGATCATTTGTTTGCTTGTTTTCAGGGATTGCCCGATCTGTGTTGTTGGATTAATGTCTTGGCTCAAGGCAAGGATATAATGAATACAATTATGAATTGCAGGCAGGTGTTAGATATGCTGTAAAGAATCCACTAGCATATGTTCACAGCAATGTTGGAGGTTTTGTGACACTGCTTGAGCAGTGCAAGGTCATTATCTGTCCATGACTTGTTGAGGCAAAGTATCTCAATTTGGAGTTCTAGCATGTTGGCATTCTCCATTGATATGGCTCGCCTTTTTTCTTTTGTTTTATCAAGGAAGAGACGTCTCTAACTAGTTGTAGTGAGTAAAATTCAGTGTGGGTAATGTTCTGATTCTAACTTCTCCCTCTGCAGAACAGTAAACCACAGCCTGCCATTGTTTATGCATCATCAAGTAGTGTCTATGGGTTGAATTCTAAGGTATGTTGTAACACTTTTGTGATGTATAGCAGTCATTTCATTCATTCAAAGTTTATATATCAAATGGTTGACTGCAGGTTCCATTCTCAGAAGATGACAGGACCGACCATCCAGCTAGCCTCTATGCTGCCACTAAGGTAAGGGATCTTGCCTACCTTGCTGGTGTTCTTTTTGCTATATAGTCATAGTATTGACCTATCTATGCTGTCTTAGAAAGCTGATGAAGTTCTCGCTCATACATATAATCACATTTATGGGTTGTCGATTACGGCATTGAGGTCTGATTCATCTGCATTATTTTGCCTAAAGAGTCCTGTAGCATTTTTTGCTGAGGTTCAAACTTGATCTGGCTGTTTATTTGCAGGTTTTTCACAGTTTATGGCCCGTGGGGTAGGCCAGATATGGCTTACTTTTCCTTCACTAGAAATATAGTGGATGGTCAGCCCATCAAAATCTTCCAGGGTCCCCATGGTGAAGAATTGGCACGGGATTTTACTTTTATTGATGATGTTGTGAAAGGTTGTGTTGCATCTTTAGATACAGCACTTCCTAGTACTGGGAGTGAAGGCAAGAAGAGAAAGAAAGCACAGTTCCGAATATTTAACCTTGGGAATACACAACCTGTGAAAGTAGGGGACTTTGTTAGCATTTTGGAGAAGCATCTCAAGAAGAAAGCCAAGCGCAAGTAAGTTCTTCCAACTTAATATTCTGGATTTTCACTAGCTCAAATGAAGTCTTAACAAATTCAATTGAATTCAATAGCTTGCATAGGTATATTAGGTAGATATCAGCTATTTGGAGAAGCATCTCAAGAAGAAAGCCAGGGGCAAAGTAGTATTGATTATATTGGTTTCCCAATTACAAGTTACATGTTAGCTTATTAAGTAATTTATGTGCATGCATAACTGTATCTAATAGATACCTGTTCAAACTTTGCATTTGCGGAACACTGTTGATCAACAAATGATTTTTTGGAACATTTACTGTACATGCAAGTTGGGCTCCTTAGGTAATTGCTTTCTCTTTCAGCGTTATACCAATGCCAGCCACAGGTGATGTGATGTTCACACATGCAAATGTCACAAAAGCCCAGGTGGCTTTGGGGTAAGCTGCTTATTTTAATGGCAAAATTTGTGGTAATTATTTTTGCTCTGCCAGAGAGCTTCAACTTTTTGTTCTCATGATCTTTTATTTTCAGATACAACCCAAGTACTGATCTAGATACTGGTCTGGGGATCTTTGTGAAGTGGTACAAGTCTTACTATAAACATGGTGGTGAACATGAAGGCATGTTAAAAGGTTACAAACCTTACTGATGTGTGACCATCTTGTGCATTAATGGCTTGCTCAGCTTTGTTGCTTGCTACAGCAGAGGGATCACCGAGCTTGCTTCAGATTTTGTCCCTTGAATATTCAAGAAAGTCTCCTGTATCATTTAATACATATTGGGGGGCTGGAGGAGGATTTAAGATTGATCTTTCAAGGATGTTCAGTTGATTTATTTATATTATTTGTGCTATGTGCATGATACTTCTGCCAAGAAGCAGAAAGTCAACACTAAGCTTGATGTCAAAAATAAGTTTGTCCCCAGTGCTCGAATTCCTTACTATCGAGTTAAGAGCACAACAGAAGGGATTTAGATGCAAGATGTACGCGATATATTTGCTACTTTTTCTTCACGAAACCTGATGAAAGCCACTTTGTTTAATCAGCTGAAGAGGCAATCGAAAGTATTGCCATTCTTTCAAGTAATGTGTTGTAAATGTTCAGTAATTATCCTGTAATCCAAAAGAAAATTTTTGCTGCTAAGCTTAGTTTTGGATCACTGAGAATAAAGATTTTTGAATCGCTTTGTAGTAGAAGAAACTTTTTGCTGTTAAGCTTTTTTCTTGACATTTTTAAGATGTGTTTTTCTGATGATTGGCACTAAAATTTTCCAGATCTTTTCATCATATGACTAAAAAGCAGGTGCATGATTTTTATATTGCACCCAAACTGGTCATGGGATTTGCAATTTACCTGTAGGACACTGTCCAAAAAGATTCATTTAAAATCCCCCCCCCCCTCCCCCCCCCTTTTTCCGGTCACTGCCAAACATCCAAACATGAACAATTTATGTTTGAAGTCCGCCAAACATCCCAAACATGAACAATTTATGTTTGAAGTAAGTAGTCTGATATTATTATGAGAAGGAGAGAAAAAGCTATGATTTTAATTTAACTGGAGGTGGTTGCCTAGCATGGAATGTATAACCCGCTAATTTTGTTTTGGGAGTCAATCCGAAGATGGCATCAATGTCAAAAATCTTGTAATGAAGCTAGAACCATCTTAGTACATGACTCGTAAGAATTCATTTTTATTTCTCAATTATTGATTTGTTGTGGTCTACAAGTACTGGTCGTGTGCTGTGTGAATAGGCTATGAGAGCAAATAAATTTCTTGATCTCTGTGTTTCTCCTTAAAAACAGCCATGCTTGCAAAAGTAGGGAAACAAAATCTTCATTGAGTGCTTGGATTCGCAAGGAGACGTGACTAAAGCTTGAGGAAGAATTCTTTAGTGGGGGAATCTATCTCAGGTTCAACTTGTAATAATGTACAACGAAGGCCGGAGGATAAAAGGAACACAGATTTAAGTTTTCGATGTCTAGGTAGAGACAGGGGACTGAAGGAATAAAGCTATTGGGTCTTCCGTAAAAAAGTAGTCATGAACCATGTGGGTACATATTCTACAGATACACGAGACATGTGGATACATGTATCTACATAGGCCATGTTTGTGGGAGATGATGGTTGCCTCTTGATTGTTTTAAAACATGCATACACGATTATCAGTATAGACTTCGTGAAAGAGTTCTTGTATTGTAATCAAAGATCTACCGAAGAAAGTACAGCAAATGTACTATTCAATGAAGCACAACTTAACTCTATTGTAGACCTTACGCAGCACCATTGGCTTGAAGGGTCAGAAAACCAACGCTTTAAAAAGATTTTGAGGAAAAAGTTTGCCTCCTTGCACCCAAAGCTTATGTCCACACATGAAGGTTTTCAAAGAGCCTCGAGATATTTTGCATCAAATTGGCTGTAGACAATCATTACTTTTGAGGTTAGATATCTTCTTGCTTTGCAAACAACCTGCCCTTGATTTCTTGAAATTGTCTGCTTGGAAAAGTCGTCAAGAAGGAACTAGAGTAAGACAAAACATCTAATAAATTGTCATGTCATGAAGTGCACAAATTCGCACTTTTTGCGAGACCTGAAAGAAATGCCATTTTGTTGTCAAACCTTCTCTTTTGCTTCTTCGTTCAGATAGTAATGTGTAGAAAGCTTCCAAGCTGACACCATTCTTTCAACATCAAACTTGTTCCTCTTTTGATATTGATTTTGGCTATAGCACACAAGAAGTATCCACTGAGGGAGAGGGAGAGGGAGAGGGAGAGGGAGAGGGAGAGGGAGAGGGAGAGGGGGGGGGGGGGGGGGGGAGAGAGAGAGAGAGAGAGAGAGAGAGAGAGAGAGAGAGAGAGAGAGAGAGAGAGAGAGAGAGAGAGAGAGAGAGAGCCTTGTACTAGAATTTTAGATGATACTGCTTATTACAACTCTTCCATCCTTGTCGAGTGGAGTCCAAGAGCTCCCCCAAGGGGAGAGAGAGAGAGAGAGAGAGAGAGAGAGAGAGAGAGAGAGAGAGAGAGAGAGAGAGAGAGAGAGAGAGAGAGAGAGAGAGAGAGAGAGAGAGAGAGAGAGAGAGAGAGAGAGAGAGAGAGAGAGAGAGAGAGAGAGAGAGAGAGAGAGAGAGCCTTGTACTAGAATTTTAGATGATACTGCTTATTACAACTCTTCCATCCTTGTCGAGTGGAGTCCAAGAGCTCCCCCAAGGAGGCCTTCACACACATAGGTGCTTAGACAGAGAGGAACATCGTGGATGGTCGGCTAACTCCTTGCACGGGGAGAGGGAGAGGGAGAGGGAGAGGGGAGAGGGAGAGAGAGAGAGAGAGAGAGAGAGAGAGAGAGAGAGAGAGAGAGAGAGAGAGAGAGAGAGAGAGAGAGAGAGAGAGAGAGAGAGAGAGAGAGAGAGAGAGAGAGAGAGAGAGAGAGAGAGAGAGAGAGAGAGAGAGAGAGAGAGAGAGAGAGAGAGAGAGAGAGAGAGAGAGAGAGAGAGAGAGAGAGAGAGAGAGAGACTTGTACTAGAATTTTAGATGATACTACTTATTACAACTCTTCCATCCTTGTCGAGTGGAGTCCAAGAGCTCCCCCAAGGAGGCCTTCACACACATAGGTGCTTAGACAGAGAGGAACATCGTGGATGGTCGGCTAACTCCTTGCACGATAGTGCACATGTGATCGAATAGTGAGAAGGTGATGCTTCACCTCTTCATCTTCTCCTTGTTGTGAAGCGAGGTAGAAGATACTTTATACACACAAAAAAGGGTGCTTCTAGCACCCATTGTGGATGGAAGCCTAACACCCACACAATTTTCATAATATCCAACCTTTGCATAAGCATCAAGGAGCTGCCATCTCTTGTGGAGCTAGAATTCTTTCATTTCCTCCTTTATAGAATGTTCTTTTGTGATACCTATCGTCAAGAAATTTGTTATAACTTCTTTGTGGAAGCTCTAAATGGAGAAATATAAATTGATCTAGATTCCTTGCTTACTTATGTTTACATGATCTTTGTGAGATGAACTGGGGAACTACTTGAGTTCATCTTACCAAAGAGTATTTTGATATGATAATTATATGATAGCTATTAGTGCTAGTTGCACATTTTTATATGTATATAACAAAATATTTTATTCTAGAAGTAGAAACTTCATATTTGTGGATTAATTGCAAATCAAAGGATGATTAGACTCCCATGATAGAATACTTCAAAAAATTAGTAGTGGGAAGTCATTGGCGAACTTACTTACAGTTGGAAGTTGAGAAATGGATTTCAAATCCACTAGTTTTAAAAGGACTCACATTTTAATACAGGCAGATGGGATGGCTTTATTTATCTCTACCTAAGAATGAAGAATAGAGATCCAATGTGGAATCATCTTCATTAAGCAAACAAGGAAAGTTGGTGGGCCAAGTACTCAAGAGAGGATGACTAAGATACACAAAAAGGCAAGGTTTTTAAAGAGCAAGCAAGGCAAGGTTGTAGTCTAGATCTCCTACAGAGTGACAAGGTTAGAAAACAAGGCATGGTATGCATAGAGTAGACAAGGCAAGATTGTTCTCTAGTGGGGAGTGATTACACAACAAGGCAAGGTATGCAAGAAAGTAAGTTAGTCCCAAAAGGGCAAATGAGTTGGAAACAAGATATTTGAGAAGAGAAAATTCAATTTATTGTCCCAATCCATAGGACATCTATACAAAATGACCAAGTTCGTGATAAAAGAAATAAACTAGTCTAGTGGATCAAAGTTATATATTTAGTCATTATAGAGATAGTGAGAATATCAAGCATGTTGAGTTGAAACAAAACGGGTATGAACACCA
Organism: Ceratopteris richardii; assembly: GCA_020310875.1. Lineage (NCBI taxonomy): Eukaryota > Viridiplantae > Streptophyta > Polypodiopsida > Polypodiales > Pteridaceae > Ceratopteris > Ceratopteris richardii. The sequence continues at coordinate 144,413,438 of CM035411.1, read as the reverse complement.
AGTCTAAGTAATTATGGTAAAGTTTTAGTCATTATAGAAATAGGGAATATCAAACATGTTGAGAGTCGAAACAGAATGGGTATCAACATCAAGTCTAAGTAATTATGGTAGATCCATAGTTAGGAGCCATTGATGATGACTATGTTGAAGGAGATATAGATGATTTTATCTCTTTACTTACTAAACTAAACAATTCAAGTCCATATAATAGTGTAGATTGGAATAGTCATCACATAAATGGTGAGAATATCAAGCACGTTGCGAGTTGAAATAGAATGGGTATGAACACAAAGTCTAAGTAATTATGGTAGATCCATAGTTAGGAGCCATTGGTGATGACTGTTGAAGGAGATACATATGATTTTATCTCTTTACTTGTTAAACCAAACAAGTTGAAGTCCATATTCTAGTGTAGATTGGAATGGATGAATGGAAAGGTAAGGTTTGCAAACTGTAAGTCAATAACCATGATTTTTCATGTAGATAACATCTTGGTACTGGTAAGGATGCAAGTTAGTGAGATAAATTTTGGATTGACTTATATTAATCAAAGGAATTCACAAGTAAAGCTCTTTATGTGTGAAGGTCAATAAGCAAAGTGCAAGAATCTTCTCACAAAATGAGTCTTGATTATTGTGTGTGCTACTCTTCTTCCATCTTATTTATTCCCTTACTCCTAAAATAGATAGAGTATAAATATTCTAGTGTGAACATATGGCCATCATGCACATTTACTATACTATCACCTTAGGAACCTTAAGAGAACCTGTTGCAGAGCTAAAGAGAGCACAAGGCAGAGAAAAAGACGGGCCCCAAAATTTTTCCAATTTGGACACCCAATTTTTGTATTATAACCATTCTTGTAATATATTTTCCGTTGTAAAGGCATTAGAGGAGTCCTCTAGATGCATCCCCCACAGAAGATTAGAGACTTACCCATGTAAATTAGTAGAAAATTAGTCCTTTAGTGAATAAAGTGCCGGTCTCTTGTGTGAAAGGACCATTTTTAGGGCACAAGTATATAAGTCAATTTGTGACTCTTTGTAAAGACTTTTTGCGATTGTGAGAATCAAGAGCACAGAAATTCGAATTTGTGTCTTCTCCTCTCTGTATCTTCTTCTTTGTGAGCTTGTGTGCATGTGTATTGCTAGAAAAGAGTGTTAGGGAGTGTTGTCTATCCATGAAAGTGTTTGTTTGCTGTTGTTAAGGTGTGTGCGAAGTGTAGGAAGTGCTGAAGTGTAGGAAATCAAGTGTCGTGACACCATGACTGTCAGTTGAAGCTTGTTTGGATTAGTCTTTATCTTGTTTGGATTAGTCTTTATCTTGTTTGCACTCTTTGAGTAGTTCATTTGCATTGATCATCACTTGAATGCATGTCCTCATACACTCGGCTATGTTTGTATACTCATCGGATTGATAATTAAAGCTTGAATCCCCACTATATGCACTTGAGGGGGATTGAGGTATAGTCTCTTTCTCCACAAGTCCCTAGGTTGGTACTTAGGTCAACACGTTTTTTTGGCACCGTTGCCGGGGAGTGTCGAATCAAACCGAGGCATTCGTGTGATGGTAAGTAGCTTTTTGCATTGAAGCGAGAGGTGGAGTAATGATCTTCTCTTCTTTGGTAAGTCACTTTCAGCCGCACTTACTACTTCTCATTCTTGGAGTGTGTGTAGTGAGTTATTAGTCTAGGAAGTGTGTGGAGTGAGTAGAATAGGAGCAGTAGGAAGTTAGGCTAGATTCCATTCTCTTTTCTCTATGTTCTTTCAGCCTTTTAACTAGGAAGAAACTTTCAAAAAGTATAAAAACCCAAAAACTTGTCTTTTGGACTTCACTTGTTTGCAAAGCGAGTATCTTGAGAATTGAAGAGCAAATATCGTGATCGTGAGCAGGGTTGTGAAGCGACACGGATTTAGAAAGGGGTTTAGAGGAGGGAAGAGTAGCTTTCAAGGTAAGCAGACTCACCTCTTACTCATAGTTTCTCAGGAAATCAAGTTTTTCAGAACAAAACGATCTGCGTTAGGTATCATGGAAGACTTACAGGGGGCAAAAAGTGTGTTTTGAGTGATACAAGGAGTGAGGAAAGGGTAGCAGAGCATAGAAAACAACTGTATTGAATCAAAATTTGAAAATCTATCAAAAAATTTGAAAAAAAAGGGTCAAGTATTGTGTTCTTCCGCGGTCGAGTATCGCGATACCTGACAAGTATCGTGATCTCCTGTGGTCGAGTATCGCGATATTTCTCAAAGATTGTGTATCGTGTATCGTGTTTCACCGATCGCGATACCTATCAAAGATCGTGTATCGTGTACGTATTTCACCGATCGCGATACCTATCAAAGATCATGTATCGTGTATCGTGTTTCACCGATCGCGATACCTATCAAAGATCGTGTATCGTGTTTCACCGATCGCGATACTTAACACAAATCGTGTATCGTGTTGTCCAAGTATCGCGTTTATCTAAGTATCGAGTATCGTGAGAGTCCAAGTATCGCGTTTATCTAAGTATCGTAAAGATTCCAGTGGCTAAGGTAGGAGATTTTAGTGAGGGAGATGAAGGAAACACTTGCCTTCCAATTACTTATAGGGGTTATACCACCAAAGCCATCTTAGATTCCAGAGCTGGTGTAGGCATTGCTACGAGAGAAATCTGGGAGAAATGGGGAAAACCAGCTTTAAGACCAACACGCATGAAGATACAAATGGCAGACGGACACACAAAAAGACCCTTGGGATTATTGGAACGAGTAGTTTTTACCACATGCGGAGTTGAATTTGAACACACCTTAGCAATATGTCAATTTGAAAGGGCGAGCAATTATGAAATGATACTTGGGAGACCTTTCATGAGACAGCTAAAGGTTGTGCAGGATTGGGGAAAAGATGCTGTATACCTACAGCATGAAGAAACCACCACGAGAATAAATCTCCACACATATACATATCAAGATGTTCCCCCCTTACAATGGAATCAAATTCATAAGGAGGAAGACGATCAGTCAATTCACAACATAGGTTCTAGTGACCAATCTTGGATGAACGAGGATACTCATCTATGGATATGCCAAACCGCCAAAAAGGAAGAGGATAGGAGAAAGGGATGGAAGCAAAGGCAAGGAGTAGCTAGGTCTGTACAAGATCCAGCTTACATGCCTCAAGTCTTTTTGGATGAAGAGTTTGAACCTCACGGTTGGATGGAGATTTTAGCGACCCTCGATGTATGTGTGAACGAAGAAGTAATAACTATGAATGGATGTATTGATGAGGAAGGATATGACGTTAGTCTATATGTGGTAGTCCTTCAGGAGGCTGAAGAAAGAGAAGTGATAGAGAAAGAATGGAAGGAGGACTATGAGAGCATTGAGATGGAACAAGAACCAATGGAACCAGAGGATGAAAATAAAAAAATAGGTGTCACAGCTAACGAAAACAACTAGGAACCTACACAGGAAGAAGAGCTGGAGTTAGATAAAGAGCCAGAAGGTGAAGAAAACAAGCCACAAGATCAGTTTGAAGTGCCAGCCCACTTCAAAAAATATGAAGTAGAAGAGAGAAAAATTGCTATTCAAATGCCTAAAAGAGAAGCACAGCCAGGAATAGAGTAAATCCATCTATATGTGCCCATAGAATTCCCATGACATCCGAAGCCAAACCTTCTAAACAAAGACCGTATACATACAATGATGTGTATTCAGCAAAGATAAAGGAAGAGATAGATAAGTTGTTAGATGATGGATTCATATATGAGATTGAGCACACAGAATGGGTCTCACCTTTGGTGGTTGTACCGAAAAAGAATGGAAAGTTAAGAGTGTGCATCAATCTGAAGAAAGTAAATGCCACGACCATAAGGGATAGTTACCCATTACCCATTACGGATCATCTATTAAAAAGAGTGGCAGGGAAGGAAGTTTATAGTTTTTTGGACGGCTTTTTAGGGTATAATCAGGTAGCCATCGCTCCTGAGGACCAACACAAAACAGCTTTTGCAACTGAATGGGGAGTATACGCCTTCAGAGTCATGCCTTTTGGTCTAACTAATGCCCCAGCCACCTTCCAAAGATTGATGTGCCATGTATTCAAAGAGTTCCTGAGAAGAAGTATGGAGGTATACGTGGACGATCTATGTACTTATTCAGCTATACGACTAGAGCACATCCCTGAACTAGAAAAGATCTTTGCCAAATGCCGACAATATCGAGTATGCCTCAACCCAGAAAAATGTGTTTTCATGGTTCGACAAGGAAAAATATTAGGACATATTGTCTCTAAAAATAGAATTTCAACTGATGAAGACAAAATCAAAGTAATTCTGGATTTACCAAGACCAAAGACTGCTAAAGAAGTACAAGCATTTATGGGACACTGTGGATACTACCGAAGATTTATACATATGTATGCCATAATTTCTAGACCTCTCTATGCACTCTTGACTCAATTTAATTGGACCGAAGAATGTGAGAAAGCCTTCAACGAGTTAAAGAATCGATTGAGTTCAACACCAATCCTTCGAGTACCTGACTGGAATAAGCCATTTCACATTCATGTGGATGCTTCCAAGTTTGCCATTGGTTGCATCTTAGCTCAACCTGCAGATACAGGAAAGCTAGACCACCCTATAGCCTATGCCAGTAGAGAATTAAATCAAGCAGAGCGCAATTATACCACAACTGAGAGAGAAGGCCTAGGGATGGTATACGCAGTGAAAAAGTTCAGACATTACCTGTTGGCAAACAAATTCAAATTCTTCATTGATCATCAAGCCCTACTGTACTTAGTCAATAAACCTTGCAATACAGGAAGACTAGTACGATGGTTTTTATTGCTAATGGAATTTGATTTTGAGGTAGTTGTCAAGAAAGGAAATACCCACATAAGAGCAGATCACTTATCAAGAATGACCCATGGAGAACCACCCATAGGAGTACCAGATGATCTTCCAGATACGTACCTTTTTAACCTGGAAGTATGTCCCCAATGGGCAGAAAAGTTGATCCCTATACTCACGCATGGGCCTAAAGATGGGATCACACCAAACCGAACCCAAGACCTTTGGAAGACTAAAAACCTTCATATCATTGCAGGAAGTTTGTATCACCAAGATTCAAGTGGATTACTCATGAGATGCGTAGAAGAAGAGGAACAGGAAATGTGGCTTTAGAAAGCACATGTGAATCAATGGAAAACTCATTTGAATGCAAACGGAACATGGCAAACCCTGAGGAGATTAGGCATACATTGGCCAACCATGCAGAGGGATGTGCATAACTATGTATCAGCCTGCCAAACCTGTCAAGAACAAAATCCAGAAGAGAACTCCACTCTATGCTACTCCACAGTAGCACCGAGATGGAGCATGCCTCTGGTAAAATTCTTAAAGACCCAAGAATACCCGGAAGGAGCCACTTCAGCAAGGAAACATGCACTTGTAGAACAGAGCAAGGATTATGCCATTATAGGAAAACAACTTTTCAAGCGAGGGAGAGATAATCAGTTACGATTGTGCATTCATGAAGACGAATATCTTGCTGTTTTAGAGATGGCACATATAGGCGCTGCAAGAGGGAACTTCTCTGCAGATAAAATCGCAAAAATGATCCTCTTTGCTGGCATGTGGTGGCCAACTCTACATCAAGATGCCGTAACATATGTGCAACGATATGATACTTGTCAACGAACAAAATATCCAATTAGAAGAGATGAGATGCCACTGAGACCCATGATGAGTGCCATAGCTTTCACTAAATGGGTAATAGACTTCATAGGACCTATTAGCCCACCAGCAAAAGGATCCCATGCCGAATATATAATTGTAGCCACAGACTATCTGACCAAATGGGTAGAAGCTAAAGCAACCAAGAAAAATGACGCAAGAACTACGACCAAATTTCTCTTTGAGAACGTTTTCACTAGATTTGGACTACCAATAGAAATTGTGAGTGATAGAGGTACACACTTTGTGAATGAAGTTATAGAAGGCTTACTGAATGAATTCTTGGTAATTCATAAGTAATCAGCTCCTTATCACCCACAAGCCAATGGACAAGCCGAAAGTTCGAATAAAATCTTGTGTACTGTTCACAAAAGAATTGTTAACAATGGTAGATCTGATTGGGATAAGCAATTACATCATGCTTTATGGGCATTTCGAGTAGCCTACAAAACCGCCATAGGCACTACTCCTTTTGACTTAGTGTATGGACAAAATGCTATTTTGCCAATTGATTTCTTAATTCCCACTCTCAGAGTAGCAACAACTTACGAGTGGACGGGACATGAACTTGTTGATATATTTAGGTAGTGATGTGTGTGAACACTCTAGGACCGCCGGGGCACTTTTTTCCCTCTTTAGGAGGTTTTTTTCCCCCGGCTTGTATATACGCCTATTGCCCTAATGGGCTACTTATCTTTGTACATTCTCTAGTAATACATTCAGTCTTGTGTGTTGTGCTCCAAGCTTCTTCTTCTTCCTTGTGCTGTTCGCGTGCTTCCGCAGACGTCTAACTCCAACAATTGGTATCAGAGCAGGTTGTCGCTTCTTCTAGGGTGCCATCGACACTCCTCCGTTTGCAGTCTCAGATTCGCACGAAATTTGGTGCCGAAATCGCGATCTGAGCTCGTTTCGGCCTCCAAACGCACTATCACAGCGCTTGTGCAGGCTATTTCGTCCTTTTGTGCCAAAGGTATATACCAGTTTCTGTTCGCCAGTTTAAGCGTCTTGAAGTCTGCTACACGTCTAGCAGAACTCGTATGGGCAGTTTTGTTTAGCTTTTTGAGATACATTCAATTTTCTACATCAAGGTATTTTAGTCACCGGCCATGGCTGAAAGCAGTGATGTATTCCGTATGTTGGCTGTTGAGGATAAGTTGGATGGTACCAACTACCCATTATGGGCTTATATGATGCGACATGTATTGGTTGCAAAAGGACTGTGGAACATTGTGCAGGGTGTTGAAAGACGTCCTGTTACACCTACGACTACAGGTACTACAAATACAAGTGCTTGAGCTGATGAAGATGGTGTCGAAGATGATATTGTGCAGATTCATGTTCGTGCTCCTGTTTTTGTTGCACCTACTGAAGAGCAGATTCGTTGTGATGGCAGAGATGCCTAGGCACATGCATTGATAGCTTTTTCTATCAAACGTGCCATTATTCCTCACATACGCTCTTGCAGAACAGCTAGGGATGCTTGGGATACACTTACCACATTGTACCAAGCTAGGAATGAGGCTCGTGTTGCTTATCTCCGAAAACAGTTGGAGAGTGAGCACATGAATGAAGGTGATTCTATGGACAGTTTCCTAACAAAGATCAAAGATTTGAAGGAACAATTGATTTCTACTGAAAGCTCACTTGTGCAGACCGTTTTGAATGGTCTTCCTGACTCATATCAGAGTTTTGCTTCTACTCTTCGGTTGATGATGAAAGGCAATCCGAATGCCTTATCATTTGAGGAGTTAGTCTCTGTTCTATTGCAGGAAGATAAGTCCAGGCAGAACAGGTCCATTATGCGAGTTGCAGATCAAGCTTTCCTGGCTAGTCAGAAGGGCAAAGGAAAATGGAGCTCTTCTACTAGTAAGCAGAAATCTGCAAATGCTGCACATTCAAAGAACCAAGACAAAGATGAGAAAAAATCAGAAAAGCAGAAATTGTTTTGTAAGTACTGTAAAGGCAATGATCATATCATAAAGAACTGTCCAAAATTGGCTGCTAAAGAGGCAAAGAAGAAAGAGGCTGGAATGGTTATTGCAGAGGCCTCTACACCAAAAATAGAGTCTGCAAATCTTGTGCAGGAAGAAGAAAGGGCGTTTACTACTGTCTGCAGTTTTGACCCATCTTCTCATGATCAGTGCATGTCTGCAGTAGACTCAAATGTTTGGTACTTTGACAGTGGGGCGACCAAACATATTACCTCGCAGCGCAGTTTCTTCTTTTCACTCGAGCCTGCCCTTACAGGGAATACTGTCACATGCGCCAATAACTCCTCTTATCCTGTTATGGGAGTTGGTAAGATCATTCTGACTACTGCTGATGGTAGTTCTTCCACTTTGTCAGATGCTTTAGTTGTGCCAGGGATAAAAAAGAATCTGTTATCAGTTTCTGCATTAGCCAAGATTGGCTTGGTTGTGAAATTTGTTGATGACAGGTGTACAGTCCATGATCTCTCAAATGGGGATGTGATTATTGCTTCTGGCATTTTATGTCATGGGCTGTATAAGCTCATAGACTATGAAAGATCTGTGAATGATTCGGCATGTGCAGTTCATGATTCTCAGGCTATGTCAGATGCAAAGCTTTGGCATGCACGCTTTGGTCATCTGAATTTTGCTAGTTTGTTACGCCTGCAGAAATCTGAAATGGTGTCCTCTTTGCCCAAACTTGAGGCACCTGGAAAACATGTTTGTGAAGGCTGTATTTTGGGCAGAATGCAGTGTTCTTCCTTTCCAAAAGATAGTTCAGTTCGGGCTACTCAGAAATTGCAGCTTGTACATAGTGATGTTTGTGGTCCTATGCGTCACCCTCTTTTGGAAATTACCTTTACTTCATGACTTTCATTGATGATTTTTCCAGGCATGCATGGGTATATCCACTCAAAGCAAAGTCCGAAGTGTTCATGTGCTTCAAACAGTTTTTGGTTTTGGCTGAAAACCTGTCAGCATGTAAAATGGGCACCCTCCGTTCTGCTCGAGGGGGGGAATATATGTCTTCAAATTTTAATGCATTTCTGGCTGAACGTGGGATAAAACACCAGTGTACAGTGCCGTATACACCTCATCAGAATGGAGTTGCTGAACGAAAGAACAGGTCTCTCATGGAGATGGTGAGGTGTATGGTCAAGAGTCAGGCTTTACCTCATAGTTTCTGGCTTGAGGTTGTCATGTGTTCAGCATATATACTGAACAGGTGTCCCACTAAAGCGTTGCAGTCTATCACTCCATATGAGGCTTGGCATGACCGGAAGCCATCTGTTGCTCATCTGCGTGTTTTTGGTTGTTTGGCATATGCATTAGTGCCTGAACAACATCGCAGAAAATTGGATGATAAGGTAGTAAAATGTATTTTTGTTGGGTACAGTTCTGAAAGTAAAGGCTATCTTCTGTATCATCCACAGACTAAATGCATTCTGGTTAGCCGTGATGTTGTCTTTGTGGAAGATGCTATTCAACCATTGCTTTCATGTACTAAGGAGACATCTGTTAGCTCCAAAGACATGTATGATACTTTGATGCCTCTTTTTACAGGTGGACAATCTAGTGCTGGTCCTAATGAGGCAACTTCTCAGCCTTTGCAGGTTTCATATGATGATGCAGATCATTCCATTTCTGATGCAGATTTACATGATGCACTTGCTGATGAGAGAGCCGATATTGAGCAGGCAAAAACTATGCCAAAATGGCTAGTCCAGACTTTGCGTGACAACAAATTAGATGCACCTTTGTCATATCGTACTTGTTCAGGCTCTCATAGTGCCTCCTTTGCATCAGATTGCTATGCTATGGCTTCATCTAGTCTCTCTGATGAGAATGAGCCTGTTTCTTTTGATGAAGCACAAAATTCAGAAAATTGGATGGCTGCTATGCAATCTGAATATGATGCTATAATGAAGAATGGTACATGGTCTTTATGTGACTTGCCTCCTGGCAAGAAGGCCATTGGCACTAAGTGGGTATACAAGCTGAAGCGTAAACCTGATGGTACAGTTGACAGGTATAAGGCTAGGCTTGTTGCAAAGGGTTATACGCAGGAAAGAGGCATTGATTTTGATGAGACCTTTGCACCTACATGCCGTATGACTACTGTTCGGAGCATTTGTGCACTTGCAGCCCATCATGGTTGGAATGTACATCAGTTGGACATTAAAACAACATTTCTGAATGATGACTTGCATGAAGAAGTGTACGTTTTTCAGCCCCGTGGCTTTGTGCAGAAAGGGCATGAAAACCAGGTGTGCAGGTTAAAGAAGGCGTTATATGGTTTAAAGCAAGCACCACATGCTTGGTATGAGAAGATACATGCCTATCTGATTGCACATGGTTTTGAGAACAGTCCAACTAAAAGCACCTTATATGTTAAGCGTGCTAATGATGTGCTTCTGATCATTGTTGTCTATGTAGACGACATGTTGCTCACTGGTCCTATTGAGAAGCATATTGCTGATTTCAAGGCTGATTTGCATGACTCATTTGAGATGTCTGATTTGGGGCATTTGCATCACTATTTGGGCATTCAGTTTATGCAAGTTGATGGTGGAATGGCTTTGTGTCAAACGAAATATATTGACACATTATTGCAGCATTTTGGCCTTGAAGACTGTAAACCTATTGCCACTCCTATGGAGACAGGTTTACGATTGAGTCTTCATGATGCTGGAGATGCATTTGATGTTGTTCTCTATCAGCAGGCTGTTGGATGCTTGATTTACTTATGCATTACTCGGCCAGATATTCAGTTTGCTGTCTCACAAATGAGCAGGTTTATGCATTGCCCAAGAGTCATGCATTGGAAGGCAGTTAAGCGCATCTTTCGCTACTTGAGTGGTACTCGGCTACTTCGGTTGTTTTATCCCAAGAGGGGATCGCTACCGCCAGATTTGCATGCTTTTTCTGACTCAGATTGGGCTGGTTGCTATGACACTCGTGTGTCCACCAGTGGCTTTTGCTTCATGCTTGGTAGCTCATGTATATCTTGGTTGAGCAAGAAGCAGCCTACTGTGGCCACTTCTAGTTGTGAGGCTGAGTATAGGGCAGCTTTCACAGCGACTATTGAGTGTGTGTGGCTCAGACGCCTTATGGCTGATTTGGGTGTTGGCCAGTCTTCTGCCACCACCATCTTCACTGACAGTCAGAGCGCATTGGCAGTTGCGAGGAACCCTGTGTTCCATGCTCGCACTAAGCACATTGAGGTGCATTATCACTATGTCAGGGAGAGGTTCTCTACTGGGGAGATCAGCTTGGCATATGTGCCCACACAGGAGAACATTGCAGACCTTTTCACGAAGGCTCTGCCTAGGGAGAAGTTTGAAGCTTTCCGCAAAGCTTTGGGCTTACTTCCTTTTGTGGAGTGATTTCCACATAGCTTGGCACTTCCTTATACATGAGTGCCAGCTCCTTGTTCACCGCATCACTCCCAGGGGGGATTTGTTGATATATTTAGGTAGTGATGTGTGTGAACACTCTAGGACCGCCGGGGCACTTTTTTCCCTCTTTAGGAGGTTTTTTTCCCCCGGCTTGTATATACGCCTATCGCCCTAATGGGCTACTTATCTTTGTACATTCTCTAGTAATACATTCAGACTTGTGTGTTGTGCTCCAAGCTTCTTCTTCTTCCTTGTGCTGTTCGCGTGCTTCCGCAGATGTCTAACTCCAACAGAACTATCAACTCAATTGGATCAAATAGAAAAGCTTCATGAAACTAGGTTACAAGCAGTAGCAGGCATTTATGCTGCTAAACGGCGACAGAAAGCCTACTTTGATGCTCACATTAAGGACAAAAATTTGAAGGAAGGAGATTTAGTTTTGGTATATACCTTGAAACAACACGCTAAGAAGTTGCAGAAGAGAGGATATGACCCATTAATCATCAATCGTATATCGACAAGTGGAGCCATCAGCTTAGCAACCCTAGATGGGGAAGTATTACCAAACTATATCAGTGGATGTCGAGTGAAAAAATATCTAGAACCGTTGACCAAAGAGACAATGTCTCGATTAATCAAGGGCAAGAATAGACATATTGAGGAGGAAAGGATACGAGAAGAAGCGAGACAGGAAGCACTAGAACGAATTAAGAAACGGAAAGAGTGGATGAGAGAGAGAGATGAGAGATATCGACTAGGAGAAGAACTCATCCCAATGGCTAATTTTAGAGCCACTAAAAACCTAGGCCCACAGAGAACACAACCATATTTGAATTTGGGAGCGGGTAAAATGGAGTACCACTTAGTGGATGCTCTCATTGACACAAGAGCCGCCATAAGCTGTATCAAACTTTCTTTGACTCAGAAACTCAAGGAGGAGTTACTTCCATCGATGGCACAGTTGATAGGAATAGGAGGAACAATTACTCAATGTATAGGTGAAATCACCTTACCTTTGCATCTTGGCAACAACACTATGGAACAAAAGCTATTAGTGTGTCATGATCAGGATTTACTTGAAGATGTAGTGTTAGGTCAAGACTGGATATACGAATATGAGGTGACCATTCAATTGGCTTTAGGATACATCTCAGCCAAGATAGGACATCGTGAAGTATTCAGTTTGCTAGACGAACGACCAATCAAAGCCGCAAGCATAGAGCAAAAAATTCACTCTAATGAACATAGTCAAGAATGTATGTTCACTAGCACTATAGAAACCCCTTTATCAAGTACTTCATGTGAGGACACACCGAATCCTGCTTGTATTCCATCTTCTAGTCTAGCAAGTGACAAGAGTGTCATTCAATCTGGAACCAACCTCAGTGAAGCACCATGCACAAGAGAGACTAGTCCTCTGAGTAATCCAAAGTCTGTACCTATTAGAATATACCCTATTCCGTACACTAAACAAGCTTGGATAAGAAAGGATCAAAGGGATGCGTATTTTCAACAACAGAAACATTGTCGACATCAGAACAACCAATCAAACAAGAAGGCAGATCATTTTGAGCACCAAAGTCAACAACGAAGTGCTAGGATATGGATTCCAAAGAAAGTAATAGCCGCCCAACCGGATCGAGTGCAAATATGGATCCCAAAATCATGTGCTCCAAAGACGCTAAACCGAAATGATGAACCACTGCATAAGGAGAACCAATATGATCTACGGGCAAAAGAGCCAAAGAAGAATAGCTACAGGAAAGCAAAGAAATCTACAGCTGCAACACAAGCCAGTCCGAGATTCAAAAAGCAGATAGAACAGAATTACAACATGAGAGGAACCACATTCATCAGGAATGTTCGGGATACAATATGTCCCAACAGAGTAAAGCAGATTTGGTTGCCGAAAGACAGGACAAACTGCATGCATCATCCAACTACTTCAAGTTGCACACATTTGGAGTTATCAGGTCCCAAAGTATGCATGATAGGGCCACATTACAAGGCCAAGCATTCGACACATCTTTCTTCTAATTCAGGATAGTCGAGCACATTTTCCTCTTGGGAAACAGGAGAGCACTTGTACATACATTAAGAAAATCACTCAAAAAATAATAACCGCTTCGGCTATGACCTAACTTTTCTGTCTTTCTTTTCAGATGAAAATATAAAAATATCTAAAATATGGAAAAATCCACGTATTACCTTTCTCACACCCACGGGGAAAGTGATGACACCATTCACGCGGAGAGTCACCAATCTAATAAAGGATAATTGAAGGATGAGACTGAATACTATTAGGTGACTAATTACTGTCATCAATTGAGTGCAGATGGCATCTCCCAATTTTGAAGCTACGCAAGAGGAAGAGGTGCAACTTCTGCCATTGGAATCAATAACGAAAGCAAGAGGCCATTGGTTTCTGGATGACCAACCAGTGTCAGACCTCATTTTCATGGCCACTATCAAGATCATGGATAGGGATCACTATTTCCCTATTATGTCGCAAGACTTCAAAACTATAATACAAGGATTACCGCATATAGAGGATGTATGGACACAGGCAGGCATAGAGGCATTTCTCAAATTGCCGATTTATCTACTAGATTTTCAAAGATGTACACAAGTAATGAATACACTGCAGCCTGCAGCGACGAAGATATCAATTCCCGAAACACGAGTGTTGGACAAAGTAGGCACCTGGAAAACCATTCAATTCACACATGAAATAATCAACAAAGCCTTCGGATGGAATCAAGAAGGGATCACTAATGTCAAAGAGGAATGTCATGACCCTAAAAAGAGGTCCTTTTTGGATATCAACAGAACTGATATTGAAGATGCTGTCCGTCTGGTGCACCAAGATTTTTGTTTCCCAAGTATGCATAGATATACTACACCACAAAAGATTGTCGTACAACTACTCTTGCATGCATTTGAGACAAATTGGTAATAAAGTGAATATGTCTGCTTATTTCCAAGAGAGATTATTTGAAGCCCAGAAGAAATGGGGTCAGAAGAAGTTTCTAAATGGGAGTTCGGCTTTGACATTACTTATATATGAGGCTCTTGAAATGAAAAACTGCCTACGTGAGATGCCAACCTCAGAAGGGTTAGCCAAATATGCTAAATCCGCCATGGTCCCCAAGAAAAAGAAAGCAACTGCTGTTGTTGAAGAGGCAGGAACCAGTTCACAAAAACCCATGAGGGGTACAAAGTGTCTGAGAGAGGAGGAAGCCCAGGCTACACCCCAATCAAAGCGGACACACATTTTACCAAAGCTTACTGTAGCCCAAATGCCTATTACCAAGAGAGATCTATCTGCTGCCCTAGAAGAGACACACCAGTACATGCAAGGACAGGTAAATCTGAATGTCCAAGGCCATCATTATAGACAAGCAAGTCAAGAGAAACAACAACGGAGTAAAGAAAAGACCCCAAAACAACCTGGGAGATACAAAGAACTGGGCTTAGATGATTCGAGTTTTGATGCAGAATCCAGTCATGAAAAAGACACCTTGGACACTGACATAAGGACAGAAACTCACGAGGAAGAATGGACTGAAATCAATCAAGTCGAAGTGACACCAGACAACCACGAAGAAAAGGAAAAGAACATAGAAGATTCCAATAAACCTAAGCATGTCATTCAATTGAATGATACTACAAAAATCAGCATCAAAGAAGCTCCAACAACTGCTAAGTATGCAAAACCACCTATCAAAGAGGAAATACAAACTCCAATGAACACGGATTCAGAGCTATTACGAACAAAGAGCAGTTTGTAATTGAGGTACCGGATGATACACCTCAAGGGCATATTGCACACATGGTGGCTGAGCCAAGGATCCAACTTCAGATTAGGCAGCCCCATGACACTACGTTGCATGTGGCACAGGGCAAAGACATCACAACACGCAAAGAACCTAGTATACCAACCACATGTCTCAATGTGGATGTCACTCAGCTGAAGCCTGTAGTCAAGCAAATGATTCAAACGGCTATGGATACACAACAACATATGATGGAAACAGATGCAGATTATGATAAGGCCATGAGGGAAAAGAGTCAATTCCAAATAATGAGCGAACAATTGTCATCACAATTAATCCAGGCCCAAAAAGAGATAGCAGCCAAAAGCACGGAGTTGCTCGAAGTAAAAATGCAATATGATACATTAGTGACTCAGCATCACCAACTCCAGGCACAGCTCGCGGATTTACAAAGATTACATGATGCAAGCAAGGCTGACAAAGGAAGAATGAAGGCTAGAAGCACTTTACTTGAGACACAGTTAAAGTTGTACATGGAAGAGAATGACACTTTACGAAGCAGGAATAAAGAATTGATGAAATCTTTGCTATATGATCAACCGGTAGACAAGCAGGAGACATCAGAAACTGCACAGAAGGAATTAAGCAATCAGATTGCAACATATGCAGATTTGCTAAAGTTAGAGCAGGCCCGAACAGAAGAATGGGAAAGAAAATACACAAATGAAACGAATGAACTGAAAATGCAATTACAAAATGTGAATGCCAAACTGGTACGGAGTTACAACGAAAACATGGACCATGTCGCTGAAATTGGTAATGAATTACTTGCGGCAAAAGAAGCACTCGGAGCAGCCATACAAGAAAGTAAAGCGAAAACTGAACGAATAGAGCAATTAGAAATCCAAATCAACCAGAACGCAATGATCGGGACACCAGTAGTGCCAACTAAGGAAAATCCTACTGACGAGGTAGAGATATGTCCTCTATCTCCCCCGATCTATAATTCTCCAATACATGAGCAGATGGCGGATATACATGATGATCATCCCATGCCATACACTGTAGAAATAAGTCAGAAGGAGCGGGCACTAGTGGTGTCCCGATTGACAGAAAGTTTTGAAAATGAAGTCATCAAGGTAATGAAAGAGGCAAAGATTAAAGGTAAAGACTTGGAGAATATTATGAAGCCTTTCAGCATTCCATATGGATTATTGAAAGAGAAAACAAGACAATACATAAAGAAGATTACAAAGAAAAGTCCAGATGAGCAGCTAAACTTCAAACATGACACATTCGCTTACACTCAAGAAGAATTTGAAGCTGCACAGCCAGTTTGGAGAAGGAAGTTTTTGGAGAAACATCCTACATTAAGGGTGCATTGGCAAGTAGCACCTTATTTCTTACAGGTAAACCCTTCCTTTTGTCCTATACCACGCCGAAGGGATACTAGAGAATTTTTGGACCTGCAAAGAATAAACAGTGGCTGAATTACCCTCTGCTTCCAAGCCCGCCACATAATTACTTGCCAACGGAAGATTATATGGTCAAGACCATCGAATTTTGGCTACAGAATTATGCGACAGTACCCGACTTAACTGTCAAAATGACAAATAAAATACTCAGTATGATACTTACAATATTGAAGGTCTTCAAGCATGCGGCCTACACATTTTTGAATTTCATTGGTATTAATCAGGGCACAGAGATCCTCATTTTTGACCTATCTGTTATGCCTAGCCGACCGACAATAATGGCTTATTATTCTAGATTGATGTTTTTGCCAAGTGTATATATGCAAACGTTTGAAGAAGCATTCTTTACTGGATTTTTTGAAATTGATTCAGAAATCTTTTTGAAGATGTCCTCTAATTTGAATGCCAGATTAGTGGCATACGAACTTAGCTTCTTCGCAGATCACAGACAGCCACCCAATGACGGTGTAAAGGTAGAACAATGGAAACACTTAATGATACATGAAGCCAATTTGCTTAATATAGAACATATGCCCGTCGCTCGTCAAAGCCTGTCGGGGACGACAGAGTCCAGGAGGGGGGCAGTGTTGAGGGAGAATCAAGTAAAAAGAAGAAAAGAAGAAGACAACGAAAGAAGCTTCACTAAAAAGGAATATCTGAAGATATATCTCTGCAAGAAGCCCCGTAGGGGCGCAACACCCATCTCTGCACAGAGCCCTCAGGGGCACACACACCAAGGAAAGGACACAACCACACAAGGGTGCTTCAACCTCTTGATCTTTGGAAGGTCCAGATCGAAGACTAAAGCACCACGTCCTCATACCTTCCACTAGTGGCGTGCGTGGCAACCCGACTTATTAGGCAAGACAAATGTATCAAGCCTAGAGAATTTAAAACAAGAATTAAGAATAGGCCATCAAAACTGAACACCTGTTTAACAAACAGGCAAAACTGAGCAAGGGTTGCGTGCAGGGAAAAGAAAATGAATAGGCTTAAATAATACAGCAGGGTCCGATGTGTGCAACCAGGACAAATCAGAGGACCACTAAAACATAATGCAAGATTGATGAAGAGGCAGCACTGACTGAAAGATGCATGCGGACAACAAACTAAAGACAAGAAGTAAAGCCTGTCAAGGGACAACAGAGACGAAGAGGGGGAGAGTGTTGCAGAGCTAAAGAGAGCACAAGGCAGAGAAAAAGACGGGCCCCAAAATTTTTCCGATTTGGACACCCAATTTTTGTATTATGACCATTCTTGTAATATATTTTCCGTTGTAAAGGCACTAGAGGAGTCCTCTAGATGCATCCCCCACAGAAGATTAAAGACTTACCTATGTAAATTAGTAGAAAATTAGTCCTTTAGTGAATAAAGTGCTGGTCTCTTGTGTGAAAGGACCCTTTTTAGGGCACAAGTATATAAGTCAATTTGTGACTCTTTGTAAAGACTTTTTGCGATTGTGAGAATCAAGAGCACAGAAATTCGAATTTGTGTCTTCTCCTCTCTGTATCTTCTTCTTTGTGAGCTTGTGTGCATGTGTATTGCTAGAAAAGAGTGTTAGGGAGTGTTGTCTATCCATGAAAGTGTTTGTTTGCTGTTGTCAAGGTGTGTGCGAAGTGTAGGAAGGTTTTTCCCACGACTCAGTATTTTGCTCATAACTTGAAGTCGGAGTGTCAAAATTGAGTGAAAGCACTGGCATTGGATGCGTCTTCTGGAGATCTTCGAAACGCATATGCTATTTGCTATATTTGGAGTTCGGAGCTGAGAGAAAAGCTCAATTTACTGTTGGCTGCTGCACCAAGTATCGTGACACCATGACTGTCAGTTGAAGCTTGTTTGGATTAGTCTTTATCTTGTTTGCACTCTTTGAGTAGTTCATTTGCATTGATCATCACTTGAATGCATGTCCTCATACACTCGGCTAGGTTTGTATACTCATCGGATTGATAATTAAAGCGTGAATCCCCACTATATGCACTTGAGGGGGATTGAGGTATAGTCTCTTTCTCCACAAGTCCCTAGGTTGGTACTTAGGTCAACAGAACCCTTGAGCTAGGGACCTTGGCTAACCTAGTCTTTGTGCCACACACATTGATATATGATCCAACTTGGATCTTTTTCTAACATTCTCACCCCTTCTAAAGAGCATTGTCCTCAATGACCAAGAGGAGATTATGAGTGGACACCCTTCCAAGATACAAAATACTCTAGAGTGAACTAGTTTTGCATGCAATTCTCTTATCTAGTATCTTTTTTGGAATAAATAATGTTACTTCATTCTTATGATGGGAAATTATGAAAATTCTAACTTTGGCCTTAGCACACAATTGCTAATTCTTGGCCTTTGTTTGAAATTCTATAAAGTATGTTGACCTTCTACTTGAGATACATGCAATTTGAAGACATTCCATGTGAACTTTTTAGCTTATTATCAATAGTTCATTGTCTTCATTATATATCTATGATTCTCATGTCATTTTAGGATAGTTTTGTGGCATATATGGAACTAGGAATTATGGGATGAATGTTACAATCCCTCTTAGAAGGATTATGAATTGTTTTCTTAGAATGATTATGAATTGTCTGTCTTCTCATGTATTATAGCTATATCTATTCCATTATATTTTCTCCTCTAGCATGCTTGCCCTTAACCTATATCTAAGGTCTTACTAATTCTCTTGGTTTGACCTTCTATCTAAAGATAGTAATTACTAATCTACTTGACTAACTCGTTAAACTCTTTAAAAAAAAATTCTAAATATAAGAATTGGATCTAATCCCCCATATGACACTGTGTTGGCTTAAGTATCAACTTAGGGACTTGCGGAGAAAGAGACTATACCTCAATCCCCTCACAAGTGCATATAGTGGGGATACATGCTTTTAAATATCAATCCAAAGAGTATACAAACCTAGCCGAGTGTATGAAGACATGCAATCATGTAATGGTCAATGCAAATGAACTACTCAAAGAATGTAAATGAGGCAAAGACTTATCCAAACGAGCTCCAACTGTTGGTCAAGGTGAAACGATACTTGGTGTAGCAGCCGTCAGTATTTTGGACTTTTCTCCCAGCTCCGAACTCCAAATATAGCGAATAGCATATGCGTTTCGAAGCTCTCGAGAAGACGCATCCAATGGAAGTAGTTTCACTCAATTCCGATGCTCCTACTTCAAGTTATGAGCGAAATACTGAGTCGTAGAAATACTTTCCCACACTTCAGCACTTCCTACACCTCGCACACACCTTTTCTACAGCAAAGAAACACTCTCAAGGATAGACAACACTCACAAGCACTCTTTACAAGCAATACACATGCATACAAGCTCACGAAGAAGAAGATAAGGAGGGAAGAAGACACAAATTCGAATTTCTGTGCTCTCTATTCTCACAATGGCAAAAAGTTCTTTATAAAGAGTCACATTTGACTTATATACTAGTGCCCTAAAAATGGTCCTTTCACACAAGTGACCGGCACTTTATTCACTAAGAGACTAATTTCCTACTATTGTACATGGGCATTCTCTACTTTTCTGTGTGCCCTAAAAATGGTCCTTTCACACAAGTGACCGGCACTTTATTCACTAAGAGACTAATTTCCTACTATTGTACATGGGTATTCTCTACTTTTCTGTGGGGATGCATCTAGAGGACTCCTCTAGTGCATTTTCATGGGGAAATATAATACAAGGATGAATATGATACAAAAATATGTAGTCCAAATAGGAAAAATTTTGAGGCCCGTCTTTTTCTCTGCTTTGTGCGCTCTTTAGCTCTGCAACACTCTCCCCCTCTTCGTCTCTGTCGTCCCTTGACAGACTTTGCTTCGCGCACGCGTCCAGTGGTCAGTATTGTCTGGCTCTTGATCTTGCATTACGTTTTAGAGGCGCTCTGATTTGTCCTGGTTGCACACATTGGACCTGGTTGCATTACTCCAAGCCGATTGATTCGGTTTGCCACGCACGCCATTAGTGCACATATGCGGATGTAGCTCGTAAGCCTTGATCTGAATCCTCTGTAACTCAAGAGGTTGAAGCATCCACATATGTGATACTTGTTGGCCCTGATTCCTTCTTCCAGCTGCGTGCTTTTCCTTGGCGTGTGCGCCCCTGCGGGGCTTCCTGCAGAGATGTATCTTCAAATCTTTCTTTTTAGTGAAGCTGCTTCTTTCGTTGTCTTCTTTTTTTCTTCTTTTTACTTGTCTCTCCCGCAATACTGCCCCCCTCCTGGACTCTGTCATCCCCGACAGGCTTTGATAAGCGACGGGCATATGTTCTGTATACTTGTTGCTCTGTATCATTTAGCAGATTAGCTTCACGTATCATGATCTGTTTCCATTGTTCAGCTTTTACTCCATCGTTTGGCGGTTGTCTGTGATCGGCGAAGAAGCTTAATTCATATGCCACAAGTCTGGCATTCAGATTGGATGACATCTTTAAAAAAATCTCCGAATCTATTTCAAAAAATCCTGTAAAAAACGCTTCTTCAAATGTTTGCATATACGAACTTGGCAAAAACATAAGTCTGGAATAGTATGCCATTATTGTGGGGCGGCTCGGCATTACTGATAGATCGAAAATAAGTATATCTGTGCCTTGATTAATGCCGATGAAGTTCAAAAATGTGTATGCCGCATGCTTGAATACCTTCAAAACTGTGAGGATCATGCTAAGTATTTTATTTGTCATTTTGACCGCTAAATCTGGTACTGTCGTATAATTTTGTAGCCAAAATTCTATTGTTTTGACCATGTAATCCTCTGTTGGCAAATAGTTATGTGGCGGGCTAGGTAACATAGGATAATTTAGCCACTGTTTATTAATAGTGCCGCTGCGTTGTAAATCCAAAAATTCCCTGGTATCCCTTCTGCGTGGTATTGGACAAAATGAAGGGTTTACCTGTAATAGATATGGGGCGGCTTGCCAATGTACCCGTAGTGTGGGATGTTTCTCCAAAAATTTTCTCCGCCACACTGGTTGTGCAGCTTCAAACTCTGCTTGAGTGTATGTGAATGTGTCATTCTTGAAGTTGAGCTGCTCATCTGGATTTTTTTGTGTAACCTTCTTTATATATTGCCTTGCTTTCTCTTTCAACAACCCATATGGAATGTTGAAAGGCTTCATGATCTTTTCTAAGTCTTTACCTTTGATCTTTGCTTCCTTCATGACCTTGATTACTTCATTTTCGAAATTTTCCGTCAACCGGGACACCACTAGTGCCCTTTCCTTCTGACTTATTTCTGCAGTGTATGGCATCAGATGATCATCATGTATATCCGCCATCTGCTCATGTATTGGAGAATGATAGATCGGGTGAGATAGAGGGCTTACCTCTACCTCGTCAGTAGGAGTTTCCTTTGCTGGCACTACTGGTGTCCCGATCGGTTCTTTGTCTTTCTTCTGATTCTTTAGTTCCTCAATGCATTCATCTTTTTCCTTTATCTGTTGTATGGCTTCCTCCAGTTTTTCTTTGGTTGCTAGGAGCTCCTTACCTATGTCAGCTACGTGATCCATATTTTCACTGTAGCTTTGGACCAGTTTTGCCTGTGTTGTATTTAACTGCTTTTTGAGCTCACCTATTTCCTGATTGTGCCGCCGTTCTGATTCTTCTTGTACTTCTTTCGCTTGTCTCAGCAACTCGGCATACTCTGCTAGCTTCTCTCTTAATTCCTGTTCTTGAGTGTCTGAGGGTCCCTGTTGGATGAGTGGTTGGTCATATAATAGAGACTTCATTAATTCTTTATTTCTGTTGCGTAACGTATCATTCTCATCCAGATATAACTTCAGCTGTGTCTCTAGTAGAGTACTTCTGGTCTTCATTCTTTCTTTTTCTGCTTCAGTAGCGTCATATAATTTCTGTAGATCCTCGAGCTGGTTTCGCAGTTGGTGATGCTGAGTGCTTAATGATTCATATTGCGTTTTTGTTTCCAGCAGCTCAGTGCTTTTGGCGGCTATTACTTTTTGTGCCTGAATTATTTGTGCAGACAACTGTTCACTCATAATTTGAAACTGATTCTTTTCCTTCATGGCTTTGTCATAGTCTGCATCTATGTCCATCATTTGTTGTTGCGTATCCATAGCCGTCTGGATCATCTGCTTTACCACAGGCTTCAGTTGAGCCACATCCACATTGAGCCATGTTCTTGGTATACTGGGTTCTCCTCCTGTATTGACATCTTTACCCTGGGCCACATGTAAGGTAGTGTCATGGGGCTGCCTAATTTGAAGCTGGATCCTTGGCTCAGCCACCACGTTTTCTTGATTCCCTTGAGGTGTGTCATCTGGCACCTCGATCACAATTTGTTCTTGGTTTTGTGGCTCCTTTGCTTCCTTCTTTAATGGAGTCTGTTCTTCCTCTTTGATTGGTGGTTTGACGTATGTCACTTTGGTCGTATCTTCCTTGATGCTGATTTTTGTAGTGTCATTCAATTGAATGACATGCTCCTGTTCATTAGCATCATCCACCTTCTTTTCTTTTTCCTTTTGGTTGTCCGGTGTCACTTCCACTTGATTGATTTCTGGTCCTTCTTCTTCATAAGTTTCTGTCCTGATATCAGTATCTAGAGTGTCTTTCTCAGGACTGGATTCCGTATTCGTACTAGAATCATCGATGCCCAATTCTTTGTATCGTCCAGGTTGTTTTGGAGTCTTTTCTGTACTCTGTTTTTGTTTTACTTGACTTGCTTGTCTATAATGATGTCCTTGGACATTTGAATTCACCTGCCCTTGCATATACTGATGTGTTTGCTCGAGGGCGGCAGACAAATCTCTTTTTGTAATCGGCATTTGTGCCGTCGTGATCTTAGGCAAGAGGTGCGTTCTCTTGGACTGAGGTGTTGTTTGAGCTTCCTCTTCTCGTAAGCGCTTCGTACCCCTCATTGGTTTTTGTGAGCTGGTTCCACCTTGTTCAACCAATACAACTGCCTTCTTTTTCTTAGGGACCGTAGCGGATTTTGCATACTTTGCTAGCCCTTCTGATGTCGGCATCTCCCGTAAGCAGTGTTTCATGTCTAGAGCTTCATATATCAGTAAAGTCAAAGCTGAACTACCATTCAAGAACTTCTTCTGCCCCCATTTCTTCTGGGCTTCAAACAATCGTTCTTGTACATAACCTGTTAGATTTACTTTGTTTCCTATTTGTCTCATTGCATGCGATAGGAGTTGTACTACAATCTTTTGTGGTGCAATGTATCTGTTCATGCTAGGAAAACAAAAGTGTTGATGTACCAAACGTACAGCATCTTCAATATCTATTCTGTTAATCTCCAGGAATGATCTTTTCTTGGGATCATGGCATTCCTCTTTGACATTAGTAATTCCTTCTTGATTCCATCCAAAGGCTTTATTGATCAATTCATGAGTGAAGTGAATTGTCTTCCATGTGCCTACTTTATCCAATACCTGTGCTTCTGGAATTGATATCTTTCTTGCAGCAGGTTGCATAGTATTCATTACCTGTATACACCTCTGAAAGTCTGGTACGTATATGGGCATCTTCAAGAACGCTTCAATTCCAGCCTGGGTCCATACGTCTTCAATGTGTGGTAACCCTTGTACTATCGTTTTGAAGTCCTGAGACATGATAGGGAAACAGTGATCCCTGTCCATAATCTTTATTGTCGCCATGAAGAGAAGTTCTGATACAGGTTGGTCATCTCGGAACCAATGGCCTCTTACTCTTGTGATCGACTCTAATGGAAAAAGTTGGACTTCTTCCTCTTGAGTGGCTTCAGAATTTGTTGATGACATCTGCACTCAATATAGAGTGTGAATTAGTGGCCATATATTATCAGAAATGTTCCTTTATTTGTCTTAAGCTTGACATTGCTCCGAGTGAATGGTATCGTCCCTTTCCCGTGGGTGTGAGAAAGGTAATACCTGGATCATTTTTATGTATTTTTATTTTTTTTGCTGAAAAGAAAACATAAATGTTAGTCCATAGCCGAAGCGGTTAGTAATTTTTTGGAGTATTTCCTTAAGATATGTACAAGTGCTCTCCTATTTCCCAAGGGAAAATGTGCGTGACTATCCGGAAGTAGAAGAAAGACGTGCCGAATGCTTGGCCTTGTAATGTGGCCCTATCATGCATACTTTGGGTCCTGATAACTCCTCATGTGTGCAATTGGAAGTAGTTCTTGATGTATGCAGCTCGTTGTAGCTCAATGATGAGTAGCACCTCCTTTAATGTCAATCCGGGAAGACGTGAGGATGGTATGAAGACCTCGAGCAAGTGGCGACACAAGTGCGTGAGTGAGAAGCACACAAGCATGCACACACATACACACACACGCGTACACACGGCAAGACAAAGAGAGAGAATCAATGGAGTGCTTTAGATTACTTTCACCAGCTCTTACAAATTCGTTTCAATTACAATCTAACCCCAAAAATGAGCTCTCTAGCTCTTTTTATAGTTTTTGACTAGCTTTTGGCCCTGTCCAGACCTAGTGTCCGGCCTAGTTAAAAATTAGGTTCCAGGGCTTATTTGAGGGCTCAAACGAAGTCTAAAAATTATGAAATTTGGTACGATGGTACTTCTAATACTCCTCAAGCTCGAGGACTCCTCGGCTTGCACAAAATGGAGTCTAATCTACCAAAAACGGGATTTACAATGTTTGTGTAGTGATTAAAATCACTTGGGTTGTACATAATCTATGGGAAAAAATGATCTGGCCTTGTTGCCGTATTGTGCATGACTCCTTTATTGCTTTGTATGCCAACACTCCCCCCTTCCTAGCGTCTGTCGCCCCTGACAGACCTTTGTTCCCTCGGGTGGTCGATGTAGTATTGGATGACATTGGTGGCCAGTTCATGTTCTCCTATCCTTAAGCCTCTTGCTAGATCGGCTTCCAATGCCTCCCAATTTATTGCACCGGGGGTCTCTGGTTGCGGGGTGGTGTAGTACTCTGAATACATTGCTTGTTCACAAGCAAACAGTTGAAGCAGATGTGTCGGCTTTGGCGCGAAAATCTCCGAGTGGTACTCCCAGAACCCTGATCTGAACATTTCTTCGAAGGTCTGTTTGTAGCAGGCGGGGAGGTATTTGATGCGTGCATGCCAAGCGTAAGCCACACGGATACTGGGGGTGGTGCTCATGTCATACACCAAGTCGTAATTTCCATTGCTAAACCCCGGAAGGCGTACCTGTGGTGCGGCTGCATTTCTAAAGGTCTTCAGCACCACTTGCATCATGTCTAAGATTTTAAGCATCATTTGCGCTGCTACATCTTGCATGGGCTTCAAGCGCGGCATCCAGTGGCGAATGGTCCCCATCATATATGCTACCGATGGTGGTCCTTGTGGTGGCGCGATGTACGGGTAGTTCAGCCATTCCTTGCATTGCGCATTGTTCTGTACCTTGATATTAAATGCCTTCCACGACCTGCGGCGGGGGACTGGACCGTAGCATGGGTTGTACAGGAGGTGCAGCGGCGCGCTGTTCCATGTGCGTAGCATTTCTGGATAAGTCTCTAAAAGTTTCTGCCGCCATGTTGGTTGACGAATCTTGCCTTTTCGCACCTCTGGAGGAAGGTCTTCGGGTTGAAATTGGGTCGCAAAAGTAGGAGTCTGACCCGTGACTCTTTGTATTTCAGCATTATAATCAGCCAGGAGAATGTAATATGGCCTGTACTGGAGTTCCGATGAGAGGATCAGGCGTCTCGATGACAAGTTCTTGAAGTAATCTGATTGTAAAACAGTCTCCTCTATGACCCTCATAGCCTGATTTTGCACTACAGTGCGCTCTTCATGCGAGGTCCCTATTTCCTCCACTTGTCGTAACCATGGCGGCCGTGGTGCCTCGAACGTGTCCTGCGCTTCTTCTGTTTGTTGGCCCCCTGGGAATGGTTGCGGATCATATTCTTCATCAAACGTTTGTTCCACAGGAATTTGCACAACTTCTTCGTCCGTGGGAGCCTCCGGAGGGGAAGATGGCCTCTCATATTGTAGTAGGCGTGTCTGCAATTCAGTTACCTGTTGCTGGAGATCTTTTATGGCCTCTGCGTCGGAGGGAAGTGAAGCTGCAGAGGGAGTGGTTGGAGGGGCAGCTGTTGGGCCTTGTTGGTGTTCCTGCTTCAGTTGTCCTAGCTCCTCCGATAGCTTATCATGTGCTTCGAGTAGCATGGCATAATCTTCCAATATAATCTTGATGTTATCGGGGGTCACTGCTTGAAACTTGGATGGGCTGATGGGTGCCCCCGGTGTGCTCTCAATAGCTGCTTCCAGGTTCTCTTGATTTTGTAATTGCAGGCGTCTATTCTCTTCCTGCGCAGCCGCAAGATGGCGTTTAAGTAGCGCCATATTGCGCTGAAGTTTTGAGTTGCGTTCCAGTTGTGTCCGTAGGTGACCTTCTACCACCTGCACTGCTTCCTGATCTACGTTCTGTAGCTGTACTTCCAATATATTGTGGGCTTCTTGTAGGGTGTGGAACTGTGTGTGGAGGCGAGTGTTCTCCTCCTCTAGTACCGCAAGGCGGAGCTGTAGTGTCGCTGAGTGCTCTTGCAGGCGTGCGTTTTGTTGCTGAAGCTGAATGTAATCTGTTCTTAAATTTGATATACAAGCCAACATGGTGTCCAATGCATTACCTATAGATGAGTGGGGGGTGTTTACCGTGGAAGATGCATGGGAAGGGAATTGGGGAAGGGAGACAGTGAATGATGTGTCTACGAAAGTTGTGTGTGTGGGTGTAATTGGTGGAGGGGGAATGGGAGGAGGTGAACCCGTGGGTGGAGGTGCCGTGGGTGGTGAAATGTCCATTCCTTCAGGAGTGGGTGTTAGTGTGGGACCTGCCATATACACTGGTATGGTAGGTGGTGTGTGTGTGGAAGTGGTGAATAGATGTGAAGTGGGGTGAGGAGCTGAAAAGACAGGGAATGGTTGAGGGCCTGGTTGAAAAGCCCTAGCAAAGATGTCCTGGAGGGATTGTAGAAATGGAGAGAGGGATATCGGGGGTTGGGGTCGTAAAGTTGAGGAGGGCTGAAAGGGTTGCGTGGTAGCAGGGAAGCCCATGAATGTGGATCTAGGGTCAGGATGACCCGTGGCTGAGGACGTTGGGGATGGTTGCCCTAGGGCAGGGTCTAGGAGGGGTTCGGCGGATTGTGTAGTGTTGGGGTTGCCTTCGAAGATAGGATTATCAGTGGTAGAGAATAGGGTGGCACTGGAGATCGGAGTACGGAAGATGAAGGTGGGGTCGGTGGGTTGATTAGTCGATGTGGTTTCTACTGTTTCTCCTCTAGGAGGTGATGGCGGGGGAGTAGGTGGTAGTGGTTCGGTGGACTCCTCATGGGTGGCTGGGTGCTGTTGGCTAGCTGTCTGGGAGGTTGTTCTGATAGTTTCAGGTGTAGTAGTCGGCTCTTCTGCAACTGTAACGGGAATTTGTATATTTTTACCTGGGCGAGGTCGTGTCTGGAACCTTCGTGGATCATATTGAACTGAAGGCCTCTGAATGGCAGTGCGCACAGCTTCTACAACTCCATATGTTTCTGCCATTAATAAGAGACCTTCCCTGTACTCTGAGTCAACTCCCGCTTCTTCCAACAACTGAGTCATAAGTACTCTGCTGCTCTGTTCAGTGAGTAATTGCTGCGATCGTACTCTTTCCATAATCTGATACAGCCTTCGGAGTTCTGCTGTATATGCTGGGGCTTCAGTGGTCTCTTCTTCATACGCTTCTTCTTCTTCCGGGTGTCCGTGTTGTTGACTTTGCTGAGCGTCACTCCAATGGACATGTCTACCGTCTGTAGACCTTCGTCTTCTTCGTGAGGATGTGCCCTGCTCCTCTGCCTCTGAATAAAACTCCACATCTGAGAATTGGGTGCTTTGTAGGAATGCTTCGAAATCCTGGGGGTCCAGTCCTTCAGCCTCTCCAGTGGCAGCAAATTCGAATTCAGGTGTAACAGGAGGAGCCGATGGGGTAGGTTGCGCCGTAGTGTCAGATTCCGACCTGGGTATCCTAATGGTAAAGGGGGGTACAGTGCCCTCTCTTAATGGTGATGCCTCAGGAGTAGTCAGGACTTCCCTTGTTTGGACACAAGGGATCGCGCCCCTCATGCGCTTGGACTGATGTGTGGATGTCTTGAGCCTTTTAAACATTTGTAATTGTGCACAAGTTAAGGCACGCTCAATGGGGACATCATATGCCAAGCATCGATAAATGATGCGTGTGAGTGCGCAGCATCCGTTCACCACTAATTTCCTAGATGCCCGTTTGTTTGCTTCATACAACTGATCTATAATCCACACTGGTAGCTTAATAGGTAACGCACCTGCTGCCGCCAAGTAGAGAGCAAACCAGATCTTCTTGTGTGGTTGCGTGAATCGGTCTTGACCGGGGAAGGCGAAGTGTTGCATGCACATTCGGAGAGGGATGGACACATTTGGGGTGAGTGCTGCCATGTCTTTCAGCTTCACTACTTTCCTGTCCTTCATGTTGGTGGGAACGAGAGCATCCTTTTCTGAGGGTACATGCGTGCCATGCATATTTAAAGCATCACTTACCAACTCCACAGTAAGCTCAAACCTCTTCAACTCGTTGTTGCCCAGCAATGAAGGGAGAACAAATGATCCGGGTTGGTCCTTATCTTCATTAGCTTGTAATGTGGAGACCAAATAGTAACATCGGAGGAGATCGGGTTTAGGTAGTGGGGCTTCAAAATATTCCGCCAATCCTGCTCGTTGCCATATGATCTGTAGATCTTCTGTGTTCTGTAAAGTCTCGAACTCTTTGGAGAAAAATTGGAATCGCACCCATGATCTGTCATACTCGCATTTAGACTCCCAGATATACTTGGCCTCACCTAATGGACCGGGCATGCCATTGAACCAATGAGAGTTGGCATGGACTCTTTCCGTGATTCCTGTAGGTGGGTCTGGCACCGGGAGTTGCTGAAGGTGTTGCATCTCCACTGGTCGTTCAGTCGGGGGCACGTCCACAGGTAGGCTATCCACATCAATTCCTGCAGTAAGTATCCCTACTTGTGAGCCCGAACCTGTCGCTTCTGCCATTTTTCTTCTTGCTTTCTGATTCTGTGAGAATATAGAATCATGTGTTAACATCGTAATGGACAAAATAAATCCGTTGTTGTCCCCGTTACAACATTAACATGAGGTAGATGGTGAGTTAGTGGTTAGTAAGTGCACGAAGACAGTGAGTGTAGTTAACGTCTGTGTATTCCTAGGAGACTAATGCCGTTAGTAAGTGGGGTGAATTTACAAATCGGGGTCGGGGGGTTTATTACAGATCTTAGACTGCCAAATGCAGTGGATGGGCTTTGCTTTCGGTTTCGTAGAGACTCCAGAGAGCTGTGTCGGTGTCGCTGTTTGGGAGTGGGGCCTTTTAGGGACCCACTTATAAGTGATTACATGCATGCTCATGGGTCTTGGTGTGTTCCTAAGTGTTGAGCACGAGGGAATACTGGTTGTACTCGTAGATGGGTTATGCTGCATAGGTTGTGGCCTTGGTGTAACCACTTGTGCCCTCAAGCAAGCCTTAGGCACCCAAATTTGTCTAGATTGTGGGCTTGCCTTCATCGACTTCTTGGGCACCCAAATAGATTTTACTTTAGCAGAAGAATTTCTGACAGACTTCTTATTAGCGTCGTGTTGTTGGTTACGAATAAGAGGCTTTGCCCGTGTAGTTGACGGTGGTGCACCCGATCGTTCGCCTTTCCGCACCCACACCTGGTTTATTTTCTGGGACATTCTGCTGCGCAGGTACTTTTGATCTCGGACATAGGTAGTACTCGGCTTCTTCTGCTTGTGATCCGCCTTTGGTTGCTGCCTCCTTCTGGCCTTTGGAAAAGAAGGGAGTTCCGTTGCATCCCTGACTCCTTTTTTGCAAATATCATTCCTCTGCAACACAGGGTTTTGAACAAGAACAGCATGGTCATCTTCATGTGTACCCCTGGAAGGACCAGGGGTCTGTGCCTTTCCTAGCTCCTTGAGTGCTCCATTGTCTAATTCTACTGTGACTCGACTATGATTGAGCCAAACCTGGAGAAGTCCACTTCTTAGGTTTAGATTGACGGCTTGGTCATAGATCCAATCCTGACCCAAGACGAGAGGTTCAGTGAGATCCTCATCTTGACACACTAGTACTTTAACTGTCATTGCCTCATCATGAATGTAAAGGGGAAGTTCCGCCTCGCCCATGCAAGGGGTTTCCACTCCTCCCAATCCTATAAGATATGCTTTTACAGGATTGACAGTCAATTGTAGTTCTTGGCAGTAAGACAATTTAACAGCACTAGTGGCGGCGCCTGAGTCAATCAAGGCTCTTACGGTCCTTGCACTCTTTCCTTGTCCTATATCTAAGGTTACGAAAGGACGTCTATCAATTATCCTATGCGAGCTTGTTCCTGCAACTTCACACATGGCCATAGGAAATCCTTGGTCTGCATAGTCATTCGCTCCAGGCTGATCTCTACCTTGCCTTCGTAATTTCATCCTTCTGATGCGTTCTAAAGCTTCAGCTTGAGCTTCTTCTCTAACTCGCTTTTCTTCCTCTTTGCGTTTTTTAGCAGTGTTGAGTCGACTGAGCATTTCCTCCGTGAGGGGTTCTTGATACAACTTGACTCTGCATCCGCTAATATAGTTTGGGAGAACATTACCCTCTAACGTGGCTAGTTGTACTGCTCCGCTCGTGGAGATCCTATTGATGATCATAGGTCCGTAGCCTCTCTTTTCTAGCTTCCTCGCGTGTTGTTTTAGTGTATAGACTAAAACTAAATCTCCTGCTTTCAAGCCCTTATCCTTCACATGGGCATCAAAATATGCCTTCTGTCTCTTCTTGGCTGCATATATTCCTGCAGCGGCTCTCAGTCTTGTTTCCCCTAATCGTTCAAGGTCAAAGATCCTAGAGGAGAGCTCATGACCCGTCCATTCGTGCTCTTGTGCTACTCTCAATGTAGGGATCAGGAAGTCCAAGGGTAGCACAGCATTTTGGCCAAATACCATCTGAAAGGGAGTGGCTTGGAGTACCGTTTTGTAGGCCACTCGGTATGCCCAAACAGCATGGTGTAGCTGTTTGTCCCAATCAGAGCGTTTAGTGTTCACTAATTTCGTCAGTACATTGCATAAAATCTTATTAGTGCTCTCAGCTTGTCCATTAGCTTGAGGGTGATAAGGGGCAGACTTCTTGTGTATTACCAAGAATTCTTGGAGTAGATTTTCAATCACTTCGTTCAAGAAATGAGTGCCTCTATCACTTACAAGCTCTATAGGTAGCCCGTATCGTGTGAATACATTCTCAAACAAGAATTTGGCAGTTGTTTGAGCATCGTTCTTGGTTGTAGCTTTTACCTCTACCCACTTGGTGAGATAATCTGTTGCCACAATGATGTATTCCGCATGAGAACCCTTAGCTGGGGGATTAATAGGACCTACGAAGTCTATTCCCCACTTAGAGAATGCACGTCCACCCATCATAGGTTTCAGTGGCATCTCATCTTTGCGTATAGGATACTGAGTCCTTTGACAGACATCACACCGTTTCACATAGGTATGTGCATCCATGTGAAGGGTAGGCCACCAGAAGCCCGCAAATAGTATCGCCTTGATTACCCGATCTGGTCCAAAGTGTCCTCCTGCTACACCTTGGTGAGCAGTTTCCAAGATCTTAAGATATTCACTCTCATGGATACACAGTCTCAGGTAACCATCCTTACCGCGTTTGTATAGATTATCACCAATGAGTGAGTAATCCAAGGCTTCTTGTTCTAAACTCCTTTTCCTAGCCAGAGTCATGTCTGGAGGGAATGTGTTTGTCCTCAGGAATGATACTAGTGGTTCGCTCCAATCTGGCACAATGGATACTTGATAAAGAGTGGCATGTTCCACTGGTGGTTTAGTGCAACAGATTGGGCATTCCTTGCACAACTTTTGGACATCAGCTTCCATAGTTGGCCAATGTACTCCGAATCTTTTTAGAGTCTGTAAAGTTCGTTGTTTTGAATGGTGTTGCTCTAATGCACCTACATGTGCTAATTGCAACCATTTAGCGTACTCATCCTCTTCTACGCAACAAGCCAAGATCCCTTGATCTGTGTGCTTGTACATGCTTCCGGCCATGATGTGATACTTTTGGGCTTTTACAACCTCTCTATTCCGTGTGTTTACCACTGGGTGGTTAGGCCCGTATGTCAAGACTGGTACCAAAGGCTTAGCCCACTGCGGCACAACTTCCAAATTAAACAAGTAAGCATCAGGAAGGTCATCTGACACTCCTTGTGGGGCTTCTCCCGATGTGAGCCTAGAGAGATGATCAGCTCTCAAATGAGTTCTACCTTTTCTTACCACAACCTCAAAATCATACTCCATTAGCAGGAGAAACCATCTTACTAATCTTCCCGTATTGCATGGCTTGTTTACTAAGTACAACAATGCCTGATGGTCCGTAAAAAATTTAAACTTATTTGCAAGCAAATAATGTCTAAACTTTTTAACTGCATATACCATGCCTAATCCTTCTCGTTCAGTCGTGGTATAATTTCGTTCAGCCGCATTCAATTGTCTACTGGCATAGGCAATTGGAAGATCCATATTACCTTCACCAGTAGGTTGTGCGAGCACACATCCAATAGCATAATTGGATGCATCCACATGAACATGGAATGGCTTATTCCAATCTGGTGTGGTCAAGATTGGCGCTGAACATAATCTTCGTTTAAGCTCTTGGAAGGAATTCTCACATTCATCCGTCCATTCAAAGTTTGTCAGAAGTCCGTACATGGGCTTTGCAATGACAGCGTACATGTGTATAAATCGTCGATAATAACCACAATGCCCCATGAAAGCTTGTACTTCCTTGACATTCTTTGGCCTAGGTAGCTCTGCTATGGCTCTCACTTTCTCCTCGTCAGTAGATATGCCATTCTTTGACACTATGTGTCCTAGAATCTTGCCTTGCCTGACCATAAAAACGCACTTTTCTGGGTTTAGGCAGACTTGATATTCTCTACATTTGTCAAAGATTTGTCTGAGTTCAGGAATATGAGTTTGCCTAACGTTGGAATGAGCACAAAGATCATCAACATAGACTTCTAAACTCTTCCTTAGGAACTCCTTAAACACATGGCACATCAGTCTCTGGAAGGTAGCTGGTGCGTTGGTAAGCCCAAATGGCATTACTCTAAAAGCAAAAATGCCCCATTCTGTGGCAAAGGCTGTCTTATGCTGATCCTCTGGAGCTATGGCTACTTGATTGTAGCCCGAAAATCCATCAAGGAAGCTGTACACGTCCTTGCCTGCCACTCTTTCTAAGAGATGTTCTGTGATGGGAAGCGGATAGTTATCTCGAATCGTGGCGGCATTAACCTTTTTCAAGTTAATGCACACACGCAGCTTGCCATTCTTCTTGGGCACCACTACGATGGGGGATACCCATTCAGTGTGCTCAATTTCATAGATAAATCCAGCTTCGACCAATCTATCTATCTCTTCTTTGATCTTAGCTGCGTAATTATCGTTATATGTATAAGGCTTTTGCTTAGAGGGTTTAGCATCTGAAGTCATGGGGATGGTGTGCGAGCATATGTCTGGGTCAACCCCTTTCAAATCCTTGTAACTCCAAGCGAATACATCTCTGTATTCTCTTAGCAAGGCAATCAATTCGTGCTCTTCTTCTTCTGTCAAGTCATGGCCTATATACGTGCATCTCTCCTCTCCTTCTTCTAGGGCCACTACGATTTTCTTGGTAGTTTCTTTGTTATCATAGGCCTCTCCTGATTGTGCCTCTCGTTTAGGCATTCTTATCATGACTCTCCTGTCATCTATCTCATACTTCTTAAAATTTTCGGGGACCTCAAACAAAGATTCTTCCTCTTCTGGTGAGACTTCTTTCTTCTTTCGTTTCTTTCCTTCTTCCTTCGGGGTCATATGTGTTGCTAATCTTACATCATTTGTAACCTCTCCATGCCTCTGGGGTTGAAATTCCACTTCATGGAAATATTCTTCATCTGATGTAAATGGTGGGTCCATAATGATTGACTCTAGATCGGAGTCACTTGCATCCTCAAATGCATCAGGGCTAGGTTCGCATTCTTCTAGGACTGCCTCTCCCATGATTGGTTCTATGGAGAAGACTGAAATATCATAGCCATCCTCATCACAGTGAGGTGTCCATTGTTCTTCGTTGATGGCTACGTCCATTGTTGCTAAGATTTCTGCCCAACCGTGAGGTTCAAATTCTTCGTCTGGAAAAACTACAGGTGCATAGGCTGGGTCTTGGATTGATCTATGGGTTTCTTTCGCACCTACCTCTCTGGCCTTTTCTCTCTTCTCTTCCTCTACTGCTACCTTGCACATCCATAAGTGGGTGTCTTCATGCATCCATGAGGATCCAGATTCTATGGAATGCACAGATTCTGTGTCATCTTTAGCTCTATGGATGGGATTCCACTGGATAGGAGGGACATCTCTATGAGAATAATCCTTGAGATTGACTTTGGTCGTAACACCCAAGTGTTGCAAATACAAGGAGTTGGTTCCCCAATCCTGTACCACTTGCAACTGTCGCATAAATGGTCTTCCTAAAATCATCTCATAAGCATGATTTTTGCTGAAGTCACATATAGCAAAGCTATGCTCAAACTCAACACCACAAGTGGTGAGAGTTATTCCTTCCAGCAATCCTAGGGGTCTCTCTATGTGACCATCGGCCATTTGCAATTTCATTCTCGTCGGCCTGAGTGCCGGCTTGCCCCAATGCTTCCAAAGGGAAGTAGTGGCAATTGCAACTCCTGCACCTGAGTCTAAAATTGCCTTGGTGGTGTACTCTTGGTAAGTGATGGGAAGATAGGTGTTCCCTTCTTCGCCTTCACACATATCCCCTATCTTATCCAAGGGAATTTCTGGCACTGTCCTATGGGATCCTACCTGGGAACGAGGTTTTGCTATCTCTGGTACTTGTTTGGCTACATGTTTCCATAATTCAGGTCTAACCTTGAGTAGCTCTTCTAACTTGAGATTACATTGCACGTTAGTGTTCTTCACTACCTCTGTGTTCCTAGGTATGACTGAGTCGTCGTTCCTTACCATGACTGTGGGTGCTCTCATACATGTGGACTTTGCTTCCCAAGGGCCTGTGAAGTGGGGTAGCTCTTGTATGGAATTCGACTCAAAGTCTAATCTCTCGTGAGACTGAACACTCTCATGCTCCCCGTAAATAGATGGGATGTCTTGTGGGAATTGGTCGTGTGCATCATCCACAAGTTCAAAAGGAGGGGCGACCTCGCTTTCGTTATCCCATTTGTCTTCTTGAATCTCTCGTAGGAAGTCTGGTGCAAACCGATTCATAGAAGAAGAAGTGTCTGGTTCCGTAGAATTGGGCGCATAAGCAACCTGTGAAGGAGGGCTGATTCTATCGTTGATTCTCTCCTCGTTCTCGCAATTGGCTGGAGCACAAGCTTCTTGGGGAAGATTACTTATTCTATTACTTTTCCGAACAGGCTCACACATCCCCTGAGAAGGAATGGAGGCAACCTGTGGAAGTACTTGAGCTTTCGAGGAAGGCTCATCTGCCTTTTGGGGGGAGAGATAAGCTTCTTGAGGAGGCCCACGGGCTTCCTGAAGAGGCTGGCTCACCCGTTCTCTTGCCCTTTCCTTTCTTTGAGGGGTAGGTTCCTTTTCTGGCTGTGCTATTGGCCTCTCTATTCTTTCTAAGGAGGGGAAGTTGTCCGGTTTAGGGGCCTTGGCCACATACACTTCTGATTGGGAATGATTCCTGTTTTTGCTTGCTTTTTCTTGGTCTTGATTTTTTTCTTCCTTGTCAGATCTTGCAATTATCCTCTCTAACTTCTCTAGGAATCCATCCAAGTGTAATTGCGTTTTGGCTGAGCCTGAGTAGTTGAAAAGGCGACTGGCTTCAAACATAGTCTGAGCCAATGCGACCATTTTCGCGCATAGTTTTGTTCTTTCTATCTCTAGGTCAGCTCTAGGATAGCACTTGTCATGATCCGTGACGTTTGGCCCTTCTTGGATTCTGGCCTGATATGCCTTAAGCATCATGTCTATGTCTTCGGGAGTGGGATCAGCTAATACTGATCCTGTTTGGGGTGGCGGGTGGGTTGCGTGGGCTGTCTTAGAGGGTGAAGGGATGGAGGGTGATGGGGATGGTAGCGGTGGGAATGTGTGAGAGTGCGGTTGAGACGTGATCTCTATGATTTTAGCCTTGGTTTCTCGTAGACTTTCCTCAAGTTCACTCATCTTCTTTGCCCATTGCCTTTTCATGCGTTCGCGGCTATCTTTCCAAGCTCTTGTTCTCTTTTTATTTTGGCTCTCAGTATCGCTAGCATCTAGGCTCTTTTCCTGGCCTACCCCTTGGTTTTGCTGCAATGCCTGAGCCCTAGTGACTACCTGCACTGGTGCAGTGGAAGTGACGCTTCCTGATGAGTCTACCACTAACCCAACAACGTTGATAGGGGTGATTTTAGGCATGCTATTGGGGTTCTTAGGGCAATCTCGTAAGAGATGCTCTTTTCCGCAGTCTTGGCAAAAGCCTTGGATAGTCACGGACTGAGGTTGTGTGGGCGGAGGCAAGGGACAATCACGAATGAAGTGATCCCCCTGACATCGGTAGCATGGTCCTCTAGGAATTGGTGGTCGTACCTGTCTCGGTTGAGGCCTAGAATTGGGGTTTGCATACATGACGTTCGTGTAATCTGACTCCCAACTAGGTTCGTTTGGCTCTTCACCATAGTAGGACTCACCATGCTCAGGAGACTGCATGTAGTAGGCCTGGGGGCTATCAACATGGGTAGAATCAAAGCTATGATCACTTGGGTCATTTTCAGAGATCAAGGGTGTTACTGGGACTATAGCTCTATTCAGGTTCTCTTCTGCAGCAGTATACTTTACCGGGATCACATTAGCTGGGGCTGGGGGTTGTTGTGCTAGCACAGGCTGAGGCCTTTGTTGGTTTTGATATTGAGGTTGGAAATTTTGTTGTGGCCTGCCATATGGTTGTGGAGGGTACTGGTTCTGGTATCTGCCTTGTTGGTAGGGCTGAGGGTAGGGTTGCCTAACCGCCTGCTTGTTGTATGGGCAATCTTGTGCGGTGTGGTTGGTGTATCTCCGTTCTATGGTGCAGTACTGGCTGCTAGGATTCACTTGGGGTTGAGCCATAATGGGACAGACATTCGCCATGTGGTCACCACCGCATGTATAGCATCTTTTCACTGGGGCAAACCTTGGGATTTGTTTGCTAGTTACTCCTAATTTCTGGGCCACTTTCTCTGCGAGTTCCTCAATTGATGTGGATTGCATGGAAGAGTGACTAGATGCACTGTCTGAATCTTTGTAAATTTTGGACAGCTCTAGCTCTTCTCCTAGGTTATCTTCAATGTCAATGCATATACGTACACACTCTTCTATGGTCCTAGGGTCTTTCAGATACACGTAGGATCTCAATTTTGGACTCAGTAGTCCATCAAGGAATAAGGCTACTTGTTTAGCAGATGTGGGTAGCTCCGAAATAGGGCACCTTTCAAGATATTGTCTAAATCTTCTTCCTGCAAGCCTCACAGTCTCTTGAGGGGTTTGCTTGAAGCTGTGAATCAGTGAGGAGGTGTTGTGTCTTATGCCACTCTTGGAGAACTCTACAATGAATGCCTCTAGGAGTTGGTCTATGCTCCTGAACTGACGCTCATCTAATGGCTGAAACCATGTAAGTGCCGTGTTCCTAAGGGTTAGACCGAAGGCATTGTACTGTGTGAACAGATCTTCCACTTGTTCAGCTCTCAAGACTTGCTTGAACTCTGCCACATGATCATAGGGATCTCCCGTGCCGTCAAAGTAATTCTTCATGGACTTAACTAGCTGGGTGGGCCTCAAAGTTCTTGTGTGCTCTCTAGGCCTCGGCAGAGGGAATCCATCTACATTTCTTTGGTTCCTGTGGGCTCTATGCATCTCAGGTTCTACCCTATTCGTCTCTGTTCTCGTTCTTTCTCTGCCCACTGGGTTGGCAAAACTTACTTCTGGTCTATCTCTACTTCTGTCTCTTTGCGTACCATGAGCTTGGGAAGTTCCAGCCCCGGGGTGACCATAGGATACATTTGATCTTGGTCGGGGGAAAATAAATTCACCCTTCCAAGTGTAAGCATGCCTATCATTTTCTGTCACCACAAAGATCCGTTCTGAAGCATGATCTAGGTAGGTCACTCTGCCTGGGCTATCCGGATCCTTAAACTCATAGATCATGATTGTTCCTATATCAATTGGGTGATCCGGTTTATACCTCCAAAAGGCTTCGTCCGTTTCTCGATTGAGAAGCAAATCTATGCACTTGTTATCTTGGGGAACCCACTCAGGCGTGATAATCCTAGTGAGAACTGATTTACCTCGAGGGGTTCTAGGTTCCACTCCCATGTTTCCTTGTTCCAAGTCACCTAAGTCCGCTTCTGAAATTACATTTCCAAATTCATCTGTCCTATCTGGATGACTGGTGACTACGTACATGGTTCCTTCCTTGTCCAGGTATGCACCGTTTTCAAATTTGACAGCTGGGTGCTCTAGTCCTATGGATTGGTCAGGGTTTTTAATCTGGACCACAGATCTTCCTAGGCCATCCTCATAGATGCTAGCACCTAATCGGTTGGTCCTAAGGTATTCCAACTGTGTTTTGTAAGGGCCTTCTACCCTGTACAAATAAGGCACACCTGAACTTCCCGTAGGTCTGTCCATGCCTTGAGACATCTCTGACTCACTGGTATCAGAGCTAGGGTAATGAGAGTGGCGACTCAACTGCTGGGCCCAAGACCTTGCAGTGTGGTTGACACTAGCCTCTGAAGACCTAAGGCTTTGTCTTTCTCTTGCTAGGTGTCGTCCTGATCTAAGGTTCATATGCCTAACTGATTAGCCCAATTTTTTTCCAGAGTACAACCTCGTTGCCGATCAATTGGTACCAGTCACTTGATTCTTTTTAGTTATTCCTCGTGTTTAAAGTCTTGTCTGCTATTACGTCGTCAGGAATACTTGAATGTTCTTCGTACTCTCAGGTTGATCGTTCCACGTTAGGTTCTTTCCTTTATGTTGTCGACAGTACAGAGATTAAGTTTTTAGCTTGAACTTGAGTTTTTAGGTAGTCTTCAACTTGATAGTGGCCTATCGTCGCCTTGACTTACTCCTACTTCTAATCGCTCTTAGCCTAGGCTAGGAATTGACGAAGAGGAGTTGAGAATATTCCGACCTTTCTTGCCGAACCTTGCTCTTTAGTGCTCGAGAAGTTGATTCTCAAGCGTGTGCCACACCCTTGCTTGGATACTCTCAATTGCTTCTCAATAGGCCTGCATAAATCTCAAGATTAGCTCCAAGTAGACCTTTCAATTGACAGACAATTTATTTCAGACACTTTTTTTAATGACCCTTATTCCCCCTTTTGCATTGTTAGAAATTTACTCTAGAGCTCCCTTGGTGTTCCTACCCCTCAGTGTGTCAACTTCCAAATATCCTACCTGAAAATCAACGTGTTATTCTTATAAAAAACAGTTGAGGGCGTGTAGTATATGTCACGAGCTTTCCGACAAGCCCTAGAGCTCAGAAAATGGATTTCGTATGAAAAAGTTATGACCGTTCAGGGTTTAGGGGGTTAACTAGACAAACAGAACCTTTCGGGGGTTTTAATGCATTTTCTAAGGCCTTCGTAAGTAGATGAGTACATGAAAGTGCAAATATGCCCAAAAATTAGCCTAAATTTCCAAAAATTCACTCCTTAATTTTTTGCCGAAAATGCCTGTCTATCGCGATAGACGGTGTCTATCGTGGGGGCTGTCTGTCGCGATAGACGGTGTCTGTCGCGATAGACGGTGTCTATCGTGGATTTCTGTCTGTCGCGATAGACGGTGTCTGTCGCGATAGACGGTGTCTGTCGCGATAGACGGTGTCTATCGTGGATTTCTGTCTGTCGCGATAGACGGTGTCTGTCGCGATAGACGGTGTCTATCGTGGATTTCTGTCTGTCGC
Source organism: Ceratopteris richardii (assembly GCA_020310875.1). Taxonomy (NCBI): domain Eukaryota; kingdom Viridiplantae; phylum Streptophyta; class Polypodiopsida; order Polypodiales; family Pteridaceae; genus Ceratopteris; species Ceratopteris richardii. Next base: position 144,373,150 of record CM035411.1, on the reverse strand, counting down.
GATAGACGGTGTCTGTCGCGATAGACGGTGTCTATCGTGGGTTTCTGTCTGTCGCGATAGACGGTGTCTATCGCGATAGACGGTGTCTATCGTGGGGGCTGTCTGTCGCGATAGACGGTGTCTGTCGCGATAGACGGTGTCTGTCGCGATAGACGGTGTCTATCGTGGATTTCTGTCTGTCGCGATAGACGGTGTCTGTCGCGATAGACGGTGTCTGTCACGATAGACGGTGTCTATCGTGGATTTCTGTCTGTCGCGATAGACGGTGTCTGTCGCGATAGACGGTGTCTATCGTGGGGGCTGTCTGTCGCGATAGACGGTGTCTGTCGCGATAGACAGTGTCTGTCGCGATAGACTGAAAAAATGCAAATTTTTGAAAAACTTCTAGTGATCTAGAGTGCCCACAAGGTGTAGGTTACAGTGGTAATCATGCATTCACAAAATGTTAAGATTTTCTGTCTGTCGCGATAGACAGAGACTGTCGTCCCGGGACCTGTGCAGAGCCTGTCGTACCTGCGCACACTGCTGGGGATGATGGTACAGCAAAAAACCTGCAAAATAGCTCAGAAAACATGCAAAAACAGCACATGCAAGTTCGCTCTCTCGCTCTCTCTCACAAGTGAAATGAGGGAAATGAGGTGGAGGTGGGGATATAGTCAAAAAACTGAAATTTTCGCGATGATGGAGATGGACGTGGGAGATGGTGATGATGATGATGGTGAAGAAAGTAAAAGAAAATCGATGAGAGTGAAGAAAATACCTACAACTCCAACGCGTCAACTCTACGTCTTACCATCACACGCTCGTCCTCAAAGCTCGATCCCCGGCAACGGCGCCAAAATTTGGTGTAGCTCAATGATGACTAGCACCTCCTTTAATGTCAATCCGGGAAGACGTGAGGATGGTATGAAGACCTCGAGCAAGTGGCGACACAAGTGCGTGAGTGAGAAGCACACAAGCATGCACACACATACACACACACGCGTACACACGGCAAGACAAAGAGAGAGAATCAATGGAGTGCTTTAGATTACTTTCACCAGCTCTTACAAATTCGTTTCAATTACAATCTAACCCCAAAAATGAGCTCTCTAGCTCTTTTTATAGTTTTTGACTAGCTTTTGGCCCTGTCCAGACCTAGTGTCCGGCCTAGTTAAAAATTAGGTTCCAGGGCTTATTTGAGGGCTCAAACGAAGTCTAAAAATTATGAAATTTGGTACGATGGTACTTCTAATACTCCTCAAGCTCGAGGACTCCTCGGCTTGCACAAAATGGAGTCTAATCTACCAAAAACGGGATTTACAATGTTTGTGTAGTGATTAAAATCACTTGGGTTGTACATAATCTATGGGAAAAAATGATCTGGCCTTGTTGCCGTATTGTGCATGACTCCTTTATTGCTTTGTATGCCAACACTCGTCTTGTCTTTCGACACCCAAATTTGCTTCACTTGGATGGAATGTATTGTATTCTCCACCTCTTTGATGAATGTGGTTCTTCTTCGGTAGTACATCTGCTTATTCTGTTTTGGGAATCTCAAGTTGGTTTGTATTGCATCTGTAGATTCCTTCTTTCTCCAATAGGTCTTCTTTCTCGGCTGGTGTGCCTGTTGACCATGTTGATGGTGATTGCCCTTCAGAGGATGTTCCTTGTTTGGGATGGTCGTCCTTGGAGTACATGACTTTGGGATCCATATTTGTGTTCGATCAGGTTGTGCAGTTATCAGTTTCTTTGGGATCCATATGCTAGTGGGTCGTGGTTGACCGAAGTGTTCGAAATTCTTTGTCTTCTTATTCGATTGTATACGCTGATGTCGAAGATTTTTCTGTTGCTGAAGATATGCCTTCTTTTGATCCTTCCTTATCCAAGCTAGTGTAGAATGTGGAATAGGGTATACTTTCATAGGTGTAGACTTCAATTCTTGCAAAGGAGTATTCTCTCTTGTGCATTGTGTTTCACTGGGCTTGATTTCATGTTCATGTGCACTCTTGTGACTCTCTATACTCAAAGATGGAACGCACACAGAACTCATGGTATTCTCACATGAAGTACTTGACGATGAGGTTTCTATAGTGCTAGTGCTCAAACAATCATGATTTTGTTCATTGGAATGAACTTCTGGCTCTATATTAGCGGTTTTCAATGGTCGTTCATCTAGCAAACTAAATACCTCACGAGGTCCTATCCTGGCTGAGATGTATCCTAAGGCCAATTGAATGGTTACCTCGTATTCATAAATCCAATCTTGTCCTAACACAACATCTTCGAGCAAATCCTGATCATGACATACTAAGAGTCTGTGCTCCATAGTGTTGTTCCCCATATGTAAAGGTAAAGTTATCTCACCTATACATTGAGTGATTTTTCCTCCTATTCCTATTAGCTGTGCCTTCGATGGGCGTAACTCCTCTTTAAGTCTTTGAGACAAAGAAAATCTGATGCAGCTTATGGCTGCTCCTGTGTCTATGAGAGCATCCACTAAGTGGTACTCTTTTCGTCCTGCTCCCAGATTCAAGTAAGGTTGTCTTCTTTGTTGCCCTGAGTTCTCAGTGGCTCTAAAATTAGCCATTGGGATGAGTTCTTCTCCTTGACGATATCTTTCATCTCTTTCTCTCATCCACTCTTTCCGTTTTCTGATGCGTTCTAGGGCTTCCTGTCTCGCCTCTTCTCGTATTCTCTCCTCTTCTATGCGTCTATTTTTACCTTTGAGTAATCGTGACATAATTTCGTCAGTTAATGGTTCTATGTAGCTCAGTGATGAGAAGCACCTCCTTTAATGTCAATCCGGGAAGACATGAGGATGGTATGAAGACCACGAGCAAGTGGAAGCACAAGTGCGTGAGTGAGAAGCACACAAGCATGCACACACATACACACACACGCGCACACACAGTAAGAACCAAGAGAGTAAGACAATGGAATCACTTCTATTGCAAGAAAGTTCTCATACAAGCTCAAACTACAAGAAGCTAACCCCCAAAATGAGCTCTCTAGCTCTATTTATAGTTTTTGACTAGCTTTGGCCCTGTTCAGACCTAGTGTCCGGCCTAGTTAAAAATTAGGTTCCGGGGCTTATTTGAGGGCCCAAACGAGATCTAAAAATTATGAAAAGTGACAGGCAACTACATCTAAGGCTCCCCAAGCTCGAGGACTCCTCGGCTTGTACAAAATGGACCTACAAAAAGGTGAAATGATATTTACAAGGGTTCGTAGTGATGAGAATCACTTTAGAATGATGTGGGGGTTTTGAAAAAAAATAAGGGTTGCCTCAGTGCTAGATCTGCATGTGTGTCCATACTTGCTTCTTCCCGCATCCTGTCAACACTCTCCCCCCCCTAGGGTCTGTCGCCTCTGACAGACCTCTTTTCCGCCGTTTGATCAATGTATTTTTGCAGGAGGTCGGTTGCCAATTCTTGTTCTTTGATTCTTAAACCTCTGATTAGATCTCGTTGCAAGGCCTCCCAATCCACTGTACCAGGCATGTCAGGTTGTGGCATTGTGTAAAGCTCGGAATGCATCGTTTGTTCGCATGCAAAGAGATGGAGTAGATGCGTAGGCCGTGGCGCAAATACCTCTGAATGTGCTTCCCAAAACCCCGTGGTGAACATATTGTCAAATGTTTGCTTGTAGCAGGCAGGGAGATATCTTATGCGTGCATGCCATGCGTAAGCCACTCGTATGCTCGGGGTTGTGCTCATATCATATAGCAGGTCGTAATTACCATTAATAAACCCGGGAATAGGAGGTTGAATACGGCATACATTGCGAAAAGTTTTGAGTACGACCTGCATCATGTCGAAGATCTTGAGCATCATCTGGGCAGCGACATCTGGCATAGGGTGGAGGCGTGGTATCCAATGTCTGATGGTTGCAATCATGTATGACACTGTAGGAGTACCGGTTGGGGGGGCGATAGCGGGGTAATTGAGCCATTCTTTATAGTTTGCGTTATTCTGAACCTTGATGGCAAAAGCTTTCCATGATCTGCGTCTTTGCACTGGCCCAAAACACGGATTGTACTTCAAATGCATGGGGGCATGATCCCATGTTCGAAGCATTTCTGGGTAAGTTTCGAGTAACTTTTGCCTCCACGTTGGTTGGAATATGGCCCCTTTTCGTGCCGCTTCTGGTATGTCTTCTGGTTCGAACTGTGTGGCAAATGTTGGGCACTTGTTGGTGACCCTTTTGATTTCTGCATTGTAGTCGGCCAACAATACAAAATAGGGCTTGTATTGCAGTTCTGAACTAGTGATAAGGCGTCTAGGGGCGATGTGCCTGAAGTATTCTGAGTGAAGGATGGTGTCCTCAATGGCCTTCATTGCCAGCATCTGAGTGGATATCCGTTCCTGATGAGTTTGCCCCATCTCCTCTACTTGTTTCATCCATGCTGATGGGGGTTCCTCATAGGTATCTTGACCTTCTTCTGTTACGCGTCCTCCTGGGAATGGTTGAGGCTCGTAGGCGTCGTCGAATGCTTCCTCCACTGGGATGGTAACTGCTTCTTCTTCTGACGGTTGTTCTGGTGGGGAAGGGGGTCGTTCGTACTGCATCAACTTCAGTTTTAATTCTGCGATCTGCTGCCGTAACTCCAGCACGTCGTTGGTCGTTGAATGTTCAGGTTCGGTTGAAGTAGTAGATTCTGTCATTTCTTTAGGTTCCTGTCGGTGTGGTGTAGACTCTTGGGGTCTCTGTAAGTCCTTTAGCTGGTCGGCAAGCTGATCATGTGCTTCTAAAAGATTGGCATACGTTTCCAAGATTTGTTGTATGCTTTCTGAGGGAACAGCTTGAAATTTGACCGGGTCTATGGGTGCTCCCGGGATGTTCTCCATGGCAGCCTCGAGGTTCTCTTGGTTTTGTTGTTGAAGCCGTCTATTCTCTTCTTGCGCTGCTGCCAGATGTCGTCGTAGCAAAGCCATGTTTCGTTGAAGCCGTGCATTGCGGCCCATTTGATCTCACAGCTGTTCCTCCATGGCTTTGCTCTCTTCCATATGCCTCGCTTTAAGTTGCGCATTTGCCTGTTCGAGGGCGGATATCTTGCTTTGTGACTCCGTATGAATGAACTCCAAAGCATTGACACGCTCTTGGAGTGTTGCTGAGAGGGTGCAAAGCCCTTTGTTATTTTCTTCCAATAATGTATATTCTTGCTTAAGCTGAGTGGCAGCTTCGAGCATCGTGTCGAGTGCAAGACTAAATGAGGTGGAAGATGCAGGGGGTTGGGAAGTGGGAATGGGAAAAGTGGATGTTGTGCCTACCGTGTGTGGAAGTGGTGATGTGAGTGTAATAACCTGTGATGGTGTTGTGAGAACAGTGGTGGTGGGTGATCCAGCGGATGGTGAGATGTCCATGGGATCGGACATGAGTGAGTGTGATTCGTGAAATGTGAACACCGGGACGGTGGGTGGTGTGATAGTGGTGGCCGTGAATGTGGGGGAGCGAATTTGGGGAAGGGACTTTTTCTTATGTTCATCAACCTGTTGAAGAATGTTTACAAGGTAGGTCCAGAAGGAGGGTTGGGTGATTAGTGTGGTGCCCGAGGCAGTTACAAGGGACGGGGTAGGTAGAGTTTGGGAGGGAGGAAATGGAGGGTTGGGGGGTAAAGAAATGGAAAGAGTCTGACTAGTGACAGATGGTTGTCCAAAGGCATGGGGAAGGGAAGGGTGACCTAGTTGGGGCTCAAAAATCTGAGTGACAGAGATGGATGAGGGTGAAGGACGGAAAGTGGACACGGGGGTGTGTACAATGGTCTCACTATAGGAGGAGAATGGTTGTGTAAAAAGACACGTGGAGAGAGGCTCTGAGGGTGGGATAGGAGAAGATGGGAGGGATGGTGCATGCGTAATGTCCTCCGGTTCATCATTGGGCCTAGGGCTAATCATGTGAACATCTTTCGATGTGGACGCAGCTAACACGGTAGATACTTCCATCTGAATCATCTTTCCTTGTCGCGGCCGTGTATCAATTCTTCTTTGATCATAAGCAGGGTTCTCTGGATAGACCATGGTTCTCATTGCTTCACTGATGCCACAGGTGTCCGCCAACAGATTTAGCGATTCTACAAACTGGGGGTCGATATGCTCTGACTGTAACATCTGGTTTACTAGGGCCCTATTTGCCTCTTCTGACATTTTATGGCGTCGCTGTACCTGCTTGATTGTTTGGTATAATCGTTTGAGCTGCGCCGTATATGCAGGGGCTTCGTCTTCATCTTCTTCCGGGTTATCTCTTGGTGCCTTCTCCTGAGCTTGTGTGCTTAGTCTTTGGGGAAGTTGTGCCACTCCTATCTCCTGTACACTGCTTGTCTCATCTCGTGCAAGTTCTCTTTGGGTTGATGTCCCCGGATCGACATTGTCAGGGCAACCTTCACTGTCTGATAGATGAGCCGTCTGCAGAAATGTTTCAAAATCAAAATTTGGGTCTTCGGTGAAAGTGGCCATCGCTGCAAATTCTGCATCGGTAGGTAGCGGAGGGGCAGAGGGAGTGGGTTGTACCACCTCTCTTGGTTGAGACTCCTGGAGATGGATTGTGATTGGTGCCACCGGGGCTTCCTCTCTAGTGGAGACTTCGGTAGTGGTTGCTGGAGGGATCAGGACTTGTGAAAGGGATCCATGCATTCTTTTTGCAGGCTGACTCCCTGACTTTCGCCCTTTAAACAACTCCAGATGTGCATACTTTAGGGCTCGAGCAACTGGCACATCATACGCCAGACATCTGTAGATGATTCTAGTCAACGCACAACAACCATGTAGAGTGGGCTTCCTCACCCCCCGCTTGCCTGCCTCATATACCTGATCTAAGATCCATACCGGCATCTTAATTGGCAAGCTTCCGGTCTCTGCTAGATACAATCCGTACCATATCTTCTTGTGAGGCTGAGTGAAACGGTCCTGAGCTGGAAATGCGAAGTGCTGGAGGCACATCCGCAGGGGTATGGCGATGTTGGGGGTGAGGGCGCACATGTCTTTTAGCTTCTTGACTCTATTGCTTTTCATTGATTCTGGTATCAGGGGGTCGCGATCTGAAGGCACATGAGTGCCATACATTTGAAGGGCTTCCCTGATTAATGTTACATTTAGTTCAAACTTCCTCATCTCCTCCAGATTAGATAAGGAGGGCACCCAGAATGTGCCTGAATGATCTTTATCCCCGGTGGGTTTCAACGTAGCAATCAAGTAGTAACACCTGAGGAAGTCAGGTTTTGGTAGAGCTGCACTGAAGTAAGTTTGAAGTCCTGCCTTTTGCCAGATCTCTTGAAGGGGAGCTGTATTTTGTAAGGTCTCAAATTCTCTTGAAAAGAATTGGAAGGTCCACCAAACCCCTCCACACTCCATCTTGGACTCCCAGATGTGGTCTGCGTCTCCCAAATCCCCTGGCATTTCATTGAACCAATGGGAGTGCCCTTTTACTCTTTCGGTTAGTCCACTAGGTGGATCTGGAATAGGAATCCTTCGCACATTCAAGAATTCTTCAGGCCTAGCTGTTGGTGGAGCTTCCACTGGCATGGCATCCCAATTGATAGGGGCACCAGATCCTGCCTGAGAGCTTGTGCCTGCCGCTGTTGCCATGAGAGTAGGTCGCTTATCTGCTGGAAGACGAAAGGCACATTAGTGTTGCATAGGAAACAAGATGTAATGGTGTTCCCTTCACAATACTAACATGACAATCCCGGAGGTCAGTGGTTAGTGGTGAGGTGTTTATGATATGTGTGAGTGGTGATTAAAGGTCAGTGTCATCCTAGATGCATACTTTGGTTATGCAATGGGCTCGAAATGCTTCTGTGTTAGTGTGGACGGATTTACAGAATAAGGTCAGGGGGTTTAGTACACAGTTTAATTCTCCACACTTTGATACAGGAGTCGTAGCTCTTAGAGCTAAGGACAGGTGAAGATTTCGGTCTGAGAGTGTGATGTATGTGGGACCTTGTGGGTACCCATTTCCATACATTCCTGGGGTTGATGGGAGTGGGGACAGTGAGAGGTGTAGGTATCTTGTCACGTTCTGAGTTGTTGGCCAAGAGTGCTTGTGAGAGCTGCTTCATCCTTGTGCCTGTAGGTGAAGTAATTTGGGCTTGTAAGCTAGCCTTGGGCACCCATATCTGTCTAGCATTAGGGGTGGCCTTCATTGACCGCTTAGGAACCCAAATAGAGATGGTGTGCCTAGGGGTTATCCTAGGGGGCTTCTTAGCTTTGTTCCTTGATTGTGAGGCTCGTTTCTTGTCTCCTTGAGAATCTGCTATTGGAGCTGTGGGTCTCCCATCCTTGCGTATCCAGATCTGCTTCACGCCACGAGATGCTCCATGTTGCGCGGGTTGACGCTCCTCCCTCTTGATCAGCGGTCTCCTTCGTATAGAGTGATGTTCGGTCCGTTCGTTTAGAATCTTCTTTGGATCAATTAGGAACTCCTTCTTGGCTCCTGAACCTTCAGTAAGATTGACATTCCTCTGCACCATAGAAGTTTGGACAAGCACAACGTGGTTATCTTCGTGTGGATTCCTGGAGGGACCAGGAGTTGGTGCCTGTTCTATTGGTTTGAGTGCTTGATTTTCTAATTCAATCGTGAGACGACTTTGGCCTACCCAAGCCTGAAGAAGTCCACTTCTTAGGTTCAGGTTGACTGCGTGATCATAGATCTAGTCTTGGCCCAAGATAAGCGGTTCGGTCAGATCCTCGTCTTCACACACTAGCACTTTTACTGGCATGAGGACCTCTTGTATGTAGAGGGGAAGATCCACCTCTCCCATGCAGGGGGTTTCAACACCTCCTAATCCTATCAGATAGGCTTCTATGGGTTTTACCTCCAATTGCAGCTGCTGGCAATAAGAAAGCCGAACTGCACTTGTGAATCAATTAAAGCCCTCACACTTGTTGTGCTGTCTCTTTGTCCTATTTCTAGGGTCACAAAAGGTCGTCGGTCCACTATCTTATGGATACGTTCACCTGAAGCCTCACACATGGCCATGTGATAGCCTGGAGACTCTTGAGTGTCCGTCATAGGCTGGTCCCTTCCTTGTCTCCTCAGCTTCATTCGTCGGATACGCTCTAAGGCCTCTGCCTGGGCTTCTTCTCGAATTCGTTTCTCCTCCTCTTTACGTTGTTTAGCAGTATTGAGTCGGCTTAGCATCTCCTCCATGAGGGGTTCTTGATACAGCTTGACTCTGCACCCGCTAATATAGTTTGGGAGGACGTCCCCCTCCAAAGTGGCTAGTTGTACCGCTCCACTCGTGGAGATCCTATTAATGATCATAGGTCCGTAGCCTCTCTTTTCTAGCTTCCTTGTGTGTTGTTTCAATGTGTAGACTAACACTAGATCTCCTGCTCTCAAGCCCTTATCCTTCACATGGGCATCAAAGTATGCCTTTTGCCGTTTCTTTGCAGCGTAGATACCTGCTGTTGCTCGTAGCCTTGTTTCACCTAAACGCTCTAGATCCAAGATCCTAGAGGACAACTCATGTCCATTCCACTCATGCTCTTGTGCTACTCTTAACGCTGGGATTAGGAAATCTAGTGGTAACATTGCATTCTGTCCGAAGACCATCTGAAATGGGGTGGCATTGAGTACCGTTTTGTAGGCAACTCGGTATGCCCAAACAGCATGGTGAAGTTGTTTGTCCCAATCAGAGCGTTTATTATTGACCAGTTTCGTCAATACGTTACACAGGATCTTATTCGTGCTCTCGGCTTGTCCGTTAGCTTGTGGGTGATAGGGTGCAGACTTTTTATGTACCACCATGAATTCTTGAAGGAGACTTTCAATGACCTCATTCAAGAAGTGCGTACCTCTATCACTAACCAACTCTATGGGTAACCCATATCTAGTGAATATATTTTCGAATAAGAACTTAGCCGTCGTTTGAGCATCATTCTTTGTCGTGGCTTTTACTTCCACCCACTTTGTAAGGTAATCAGTGGCTACAATAATGTATTCTGCATGGGAGTTCCTAGCTGGGGGGTTGATGGGACCTACAAAGTCTATACCCCACTTTGAAAATGCACGTCCTCCCATCATTGGCCTCAAGGGCATTTCATCTTTTCTTGTCGGATATTGGGCACGTTGGCATGTGTCGCAACTCTTCACATAAGTATGTGCATCCATATGAAGAGTGGGCCACCACAGTCCTGAGAATAGAATGGTCTTAATTACTCTGTCAGGCCCAAAGTGTCCACCTGCAACACCGCTGTGTGCCGTTTCTAAGACTTTCAGGTAGTCTGATTCATGTACGCACAGTCTTAGGTAACCATCCTTGCCTCTTCGGTATAGGTTGTCCCCTACTAAGGCATAGTCTTGAGCCTCTTGCTCCATGCTCCGTTTTCTTGCAAGACTAGCCTGATTGGGTAATGTTCCCGATCTCATGAACTCGACCAATGGAGCACTCCAATCGGGGATTGATGACACGTGATAAAGAGTGGCATGCTCCACTGGGGGTCTCTCCTGGCACACTGAACAATTGTGAATCCACTCTTGTATTTCCTTGTCCATGCTAGGCCAATACACTCCTAAGCGTTTTAGGTTCTGCAAAGTTCGCTGTTTAGAGTAGTGATTCCCTAGCAGTCCTTCATGGGCTTGTTGCAACCAACTAGCATGTTCATCCTCCTCGACACAACAAGCTAACACTCCCTCTATATCTTGCTTGTACATACTTCCAGCCAAGATTTGATACTTTAATGATTTTACAATTTCCTCTTTGTTGGTTTTCACATTCTTATTTGCAGGCCCGAAGGTTAGGATTGGTACCAGCTTATTTGCCCATTTAGGAACAACTTCTAAATTGAACAGATAAGCATCGGGCAATTCGTCAGACACTCCTTGCGGTGACTCCCCTGAAGTGATGCGAGAAAGATGGTCTGCCCTAAGATGGGTTCTACCTTTCCTGACAACAACTTCAAAGTCGTATTCCATTAGTAAGAGAAACCATCTTACTAAGCGACCTGTATTGCAAGGTTTATTGACCAAATATAGTAACGCTTGATGATCAGTGAAAAACTTGAACTTATTGGCCAATAGATAGTGTCTAAACTTCTTCACAGCATATATCATGCCTAAGCCTTCTCTCTCCGTTGTGGTGTAATTTCGTTCAGCTGCATTTAATTGCCTACTAGCATATGCTATCGGCAAATCTAGGTTTCCTTCACCTGTGGGTTGTGCTAGCACACATCCTATTGCATGATTGGAGGCATCTACATGGACATGAAAGGGTTTGCTCCAATCCGGAGTAGTCAATATTGGTGCTGTGCACAAACGTCTCTTCAGCTCATTGAAGGAAGTCTCGCATTCCTCATTCCATTCAAAATTCGTTAACAGCCCATAGAGAGGTTTAGCTATGATGGCATACATGTGGATAAATCTTCGGTAATATCCACAATGGCCCATAAAGGCTTGTACCTCTTTCACATTCCTTGGTCTGGCCAATTCTGCTATTGCTCTTACCTTGTCTTCGTCTGTTGATATTCCATTCTTCGAAACAATGTGACCTAAGATCTTACCTTGGCGTACCATAAACACGCACTTCTCTGGATTCAGACACACTCGATAATCTCTACACTTGTTGAAGATTTGCCTGAGCTCAGGGATGTGGTAACTTCTTTCTTGGGAATGAGCGCACAAGTCATCCACATATACTTCTAAGCTCTTTCGCAAGAACTCCTTGAAGACATGACACATGAGTCTTTGGAATGTAGCAGGTGCATTGGTGAGCCCAAATGGCATCACTCGAAATGCAAAGATTCCCCATTCGGTGGCAAAGGCCGTTTTGTGCTGATCTTCAGGGGCAATGGCTACTTGGTTGTAACCTGAAAATCCATCAAGGAAGCTGTAAACTTCCTTGCCTGCAACACGCTCCAAAAGATGTTCGGTGATTGGAAGTGGATAACTATCTCTGATCGTAGCGGCATTGACTTTTTTAAGGTTAATGCACACTCGCAATTTCCCATTCTTCTTGGGCACCACTACAATGGGGGACACCCATTCAGTGTGCTCAATCTCATAGATGAATCCGGCTTCAATCAGCCTGTCAATTTCCTCTTTTATTTTGGCCGCATAATTGTCATTATAAGTGTAGGGTTTTTGTTTGGTGGGCTTAGCATCAGCAGTCATCGGAATCGTATGAGAGCAAATCTCTGGATCTACTCCTTTCAAGTCTCTATAATGCCATGCGAACACATCCCTATATTCCCTTAATAGAGCTACAAGCTCTGCTTCTTCTTCTGCACTTAGGTCATCTCCTATGTACGTACATCGTTCTTCGTTCCCTTCAATGGTCACTACAATTTTTTTGGTCTTTTCTTTATTGTCATATGCTTCTCCTATAATGGCCTCTCTCTTAGGCATTCGTACCAAAATTTTTGGGTCTTCCACTTCATATTTCTTGAAATTTTCTGGTACTCCAAACAATGATTCTTCCTCTTCTTGTCTCACTACTTTCCTTTTCTTTTTCTTTTGACCTCCTACACTTCCTTTCTTTGAACTTATCGTTTTAATACTCGTAAGGGGTTCTTCTTCCTTTTGGGTTAACACCCCTAGGTCTTCTAAGTAGTGTTCCTCTGAGTCAAAGTATGTATCCATCACAATGGATTCTATATCATCGTCACTCTCTTCTTCTTCTATGAACTCACTAGGATCACGCTCTTCCAACAAGGGCTGACACATGAACACTGAAATATCATAACCCTCCTCATCACAATGGGGTGTCCATTGTTCCTCATTGACTGCAATGTCCATGGTAGCTAAGATTTCTGCCCAACCATGAGGCTCAAATTCCTCATCAGGAAATATCATCGGTGTATAGGCTGGGTCTTTTATTGGTCTATCTCCTGGGGGAGTTCCTTCTTCTCTCGCTTTTCGGCGCTTTTCCTCTTCCTCCGCGACCTTGCACATCCACAAGTGAGTATCTTCATGCAACCAGGATGGTTCAGGTGAACTTCCAGAATGCACGGAGATAGAGTCCTCTTTCGCTTTGTGGATATGATTCCACTGTAGGGGTGGTACGTCTCTGAAGGTGTGATCCTTCAGATTGACCTTGGTGGTGACCCCTAAGTGCTGTAAGTACAAGGAGTTGGTTCCCCAATCTTGTACTATTTGTAATTGTCGTAGGAAGGGTCTTCCTAGGATCATCTCGTAAACATTGTTCTTCTCAAAGTCACATATGGCAAACGTATGTTCAAACTCTACACCACAAGTGGTTAGGGTTATCCCTTCAAGCAATCCGAGAGGTCTTTCAAAATGACCATCCGCCATTTGAAGTTTCATTCTCGTTGGTCTTAAGGTGGGTTTGCCCCATCGTTTCCACAAGGAGGTAGTCGCAATAGCAACACCCGCACCCGAATCCACAATTGCTTTGGTTGTGTAACCTTGATAGGTGATAGGAAGATAAGTGTTACCTTCTTCACCTTCACTCATGTCTCCTATCTTGTCGAGAGGTACCTCGGGTACCTTTTGTCTAGCGCTTACTTGTGGTGCATTGGATTCAAGTTCTGGAACCTGATCCTTCACATGATTCCAGAGCTCCGGTTTTGCCTTGAGGAGTTCCTCTATAGTGAGGTGACATTGAACCTTAGTGTTCTTCACAACATCAGTGTTCCTGGGAATCACTGAGTCTTCATTTCTTACCAATATTGTGGGAGCTCTGATCTTGAGAGATTCAGATTCCCATGGGCCTGTGAAATGAGGCAACTCTTGTAAAGAATTCGATTCAAAATCTAATCTCTCATCCTCCTGTTGCTCTGCTTGATCCCCATAGATAGAGGGAATGTCTTGGGGAAATTGATCACGAAGATCATCAATCTCAGGAATAGGAGGGGAATCACCCTTCTCTTTGGCCCATTTCTCTTCTTGTATTTCCCGCAAGAACTCTGGAGAGTACTGTTGTATTGAAGGAGGTATTCCAGCATCCGTAGAATTAGGAACATAAGCTACCATTTGTGGTGAGCTTCCTCTTTCAACAACTGGTTGAGCCTGTGGAGGTAAAGAAACTTGTGATTTGTTTACCAACTGCTCTAATCTTTCTAGTAAGCCTTGGAAATGCAAATCCGGCTTGACAGAGTTCGTCTGATTGAACTTTTGGCTAGTCTCAAGTATAGCTTGAGCTTGTTCTACCATTTTCATGCACATCTTCATCCGTTCAATCTCTAAGTCTGCTCTAGGGTAACTCTTGTCTAGGTTTGCAGCTGTTGGCCCTTCTTGAAGTCGAGCCTGGTAGGCTTTGAACATCATGTCCAAGCCTTCAGGAGTGGGGTCAGCTAATACTGATCCTACTCGGGGTGGTGGTTGGGTTACGAGGGGTGTGTTAGAGGGTGGAGAAATGGAGGGTGATGGGGATGGTAGTGGTGGAAGTGTGTGGGAGTGTGGTTGAGATGTGATTTCTGTGATTTTTGCCTTGGTTTCTCTCACGCTTTCTTCAAGTTCGTTTATCTTTTTTGCCCATTGTCTCTTCATTCTTTCACGACTATCCTTCCAGGCGCTAGTCCTCTTTTTGGGTATGCTCCCTGTTTCACTCGCCTCGGGGCTCTTTTCGGGACCAACACCTTGGTGTTGTTGAAGTGCCTGGGCTCTTGTGATCACCTGCACAGGTGCAGTGGAAGTCACACTTCCTATGGAGTCTACAACTAACCCCACAACATTGATAGGAGTGATCTTAGGCATGTTATTGGGGTTTTTTGGGCAATCTCGTAGGAGATGCTCTTTCCCGCAGTCTTGACAAAAGCCCTGAATGGTTACTGGCTGAGGTAGTGTAGGAATCGGTAGTGGACAATCACGTACAAGGTGATCTCCCTGACATCTGAAACATGGCCCTCTAGGAAATGGGGGTCGTACCTGCCTAGGTTGAGGTTTAGAGTTGGGGTTTGTGTACATGACATTAGAATACTCCGGTTCCCCACTATTTTCACTTGGGTCCTCATAGTAGTATGACTCGTTATGCTCGGGTGACTGCATGTAGTAAGCCTGTGGGCTATCAATATGTGCGGAGTCAAAACTATGGTCACTGGGGTCACTGTCTGATAGCAATGGGGTGACTGGGACTATGGCTCTGTTCGGATTTTCTTCAGTAGATGCATACTTCACTGGGATCACATTGGTTGGAGTAGGGGGTTGCTGCACTAGGACTGGTTGAGGTCTCTGCTGCCCTTGATAAGGTGGCTGATAAGTTTGTGGCGGTCTGTTGTATTGTGGTGATGGGTACTGATTCTGGTACCTACCATGTTGTGGATATGGCTGAGGATAATTTTGCCTAACAGTTTGTTTGTTATATGGGCAGTCTGGTGCCGTGTGATTGGTGTACCTGCGCTCTATGGTGCAGTACTGGCTACTAGGATTCACCTGAGGTTGGGCCATAATGGGGCATACACTTGCCATATGTTCACCGCCACAATTGTAACACCGCTTAACTGGGGCAAATCTCGGAATTTGCTTACTAGAGACACCTAGTTTTTGGGCTACCTTCTCTGCAAGTTCCTCGATGGATGTGGATTGACCAGATGTCTGTTTACTAGAGCTATCCGAATCCTTGTAGATTTTTGATAGTTCTAATTCCTCACCTAGATTGTCCTCAATGTCTATGCACATGCGCACGCACTCTTCTATCGTTTTGGGATCCTTCAGGTACACATACGACCTGAGCTTAGTGCTCAACAATCCATCTAGGAACAAGGCCACTTGTTTGGCTGGTGTGGGTAACTCCAGCATAGGGCATCTCTCCAGGTATTGTCTAAATCTTCTTCCAGCTAGTCTGACCGTCTCTTGAGGTGTTTGTTTGAAGCTGTGAATTAGTGAGGAGGTGTTATGCCTGATTCCACTCTTAGAAAACTCAACAATAAATGCCTCTAAGAGTTGGTCTATGTTTCTGAAATGCCTCTCATTCAGTGGTTGGAACCACGTAAGGGCAGTGTTCCTAAGGGTTAGACCGAAAGCATTATATTGTGTGAATAGGTCCTCCACCTGTTCAGCTTTCAACACCTGTCGAAATTCTGCCACATGGTCATAAGGGTCTCCCGTGCCATCGAAATAGTTCTTCATGGACTTCACCAGTTGAGTTGGTCGCAGGGTCCTGGTGTGTTCTCTCGGTCTTGGCAAGGGAAAATCATCAATGTCCCGGTGATCCCATGGGGTTCTATGTCTCTCAGGTTCTACTCTATTCCTTTCTGTTCCCGTTCTTTCTCTTCCCAGGGAGTTGACAAAACTTACCTCAGGTTTGTCTCTACCTCTATCTCTTTGAGCGCCATGAGCTTGGGAGGTCCCAGCTCCTTGATGACCAAAGGACACATTAGCCCTTGGTTGGGGAAAAACAAATTCACCCTTCCAAGTGTAGGCATGTCTGCCCTGCTCAGTGACCACGAAGATTCTCTCTGATGCAGTGTCTAGGTAGGTTACTTGGCCTGGACTATCGGGGTCTTTAAACTCGTAGATTGTGAGGGTATTCACCTCCTGAGGTTGAGAAGTTCTATATCTCCAAAAAGCCTCATCGGTTTCCCGATTTAAAAGCAGATCTATGCTTTTATTATCTTGTGGAATCCACTCAGGAGTCATAATTCTGGTCAAGACAGACTTACCACGGGGAGTTCTTGGCTCTCTCTCTAAGTTCCCTTGCTCTATGTCACCCATGTCGGTCTCCGCAATCACATTTCCAAACTCATCAGTTCTATCAGGAAGAGTGGTGACTACATATATAGTCCCCTCTTTATCTAGGTATGCTCCATTCTCAAACTTGACCACCGGGTGGCCTATTCCATGGGGTTGGTCGGGGTTCTTAATCTGGACCACTGATCTTCTCAGTCCGTCTTCGTAGATGCGAGCACCTAGACGATTTGTCCTGATATATTCCAATTGAGTCTTATAAGGCCCCTCTGGCTTTTCTAGATAAGCCAACCCTGAACTCCCTACTGGTCTCTCCATGTGATAGGACATTTCAGAATCACTGGTTTCTGATCTGGGAGTGTATGGATAATCACTCAACTGCTGGGCCCAAGACCTGGCAGTGTGATTGACACTAGCTTCGGATGATCTGAGGCTTCGTCTGTCTTGGCCTAAATGTCTGCCTGATCTAAGGTTCATATGCCTGATTTATTTACCCCCTGGAACCCAAGCACGCTCTCGTTGCAGGTTGATTTTGCACCAATCACTTTGTTCTTTTTAGTTGAATATCATGTTTATGGTCTTGTCTGAAATTGCGTCGTTAGGAGTACTTAAGTGAACTTCCGCACTTGATGAGTGATCGATTCCCGTTTACCTTTTGTCCCTTAGTGTTTTCGCACTTAAGACCTATTTATTTTCTTGCACTTGGTTGATTAATTCTCTTGGACTTGATTCGTGCCTAGCGTTGCCCTAGTTAATTACCACACCTAAGTCATACTTAGCCTAGGCTAGGAATTGACAAAGGAGGGTTATGAGATCTTCCAACCTCAATCAGCTGGTTGACCCGACAGCTATGCAAGCCCAGGAAGCCTTCTCCCAAGCCCGGTACTCACCCTTGCTAGCTTGCTTCGATTGCCCTGAGTGCCCACAAAGTTCCTGCACAAACTCACCAGTTAGTATAGATTTATTGCCACAAGTATTTGAAAGACACGCTTCAATAATTTTAACCCCCTTGGGGCAGCTCACTGTACCCCCTGTCTCTGAGAATCACTTAGTCCCACCTATCTCTGGTTTCTAGGTCTTTTGCCCACTCCCAAGGTTCTAAGTTATACCAATATGTCAAAATTCAAGCTCAACTACCCTTTCAATCACTCAAAAAATTAAACTCTCAATTTTCATGCGTTAATGGCCGGGTATCGCGATAGGTCGGGTCGGGGTGTCGCGATAGCTAGGGGTGTCGCGATAGCTGGGGGTGTCGCGATAGCTGGGGGTGTCGCGATAGCTGGGGGTGTCGCGATACCTTGAAGTGTCGCGATAGCTGGGGGTGTCGCGATACCTTGGGGTGTCGCGATAGCTGGGAGTGTCGCGATAGCTGGGGGTGTCGCGATAGCTGGGGGTGTCGCGATAGCTGGGGGTGTCGCGATAGCTTGGAGTGTCGCGATACCTGGGGGTGTCGCGATAGCTGGGAGTGTCGCGATAGCTGGGGGTGTCGCGATACCTTGGAGTGTCGCGATAGCTTGGGGTGTCGCGATAGCTCACGGGGTGTCGCGATACCTTGGAGTGTCGCGATAGCTCACGGGGTGTCGCGATACCTTGGAGTGTCGCGATAGCTCAGGATATGGTGAATTTTCCTGTTCTATCTAGGGTTCCTAGGAGCTCTAGTCCTGCGCAATGCCGTGGTGCACTCAGAATCGTGAGAAGGTGAAATTTTCGGAGTGTCGCGATAGCTCGAGCTCAACGCCTCGGGAACTGTGCAGACAATTTCTGTACCTGCTGAGCTTGCTGGAGATGATGATGGAGCTGCCACCTGCAAGCAACATGCAAAAAACACACAAATACAAGCACGCACAATCGCTCTCTCTCAAACTCGCACACAACAAATGAGGGAAAGAAAAGGAAGAGGGGATATGTAGTGGGGAAGGAGGTGGAGGTGGAGATGGAGAAGGAGGTGAAGATGAAAATGGAGATGGAGAAAAATCAGAAATTTACCTACTACTTACCATTCCAACGCGTCCTCTCTACGTCTTACCATCACACGCTCGTCCTCAAAGCTCGATCCCCGGCAACGGCGCCAAAATTTGGTGTAGCTCAGTGATGAGAAGCACCTCCTTTAATGTCAATCCGGGAAGACATGAGGATGGTATGAAGACCACGAGCAAGTGGAAGCACAAGTGCGTGAGTGAGAAGCACAGAAGCATGCACACACATACACACACACGCGCACACACAGTAAGAACCAAGAGAGTAAGACAATGGAATCACTTCTATTGCAAGAAAGTTCTCATACAAGCTCAAACTACAAGAAGCTAACCCCCAAAATGAGCTCTCTAGCTCTATTTATAGTTTTTGACTAGCTTTGGCCCTGTTCAGACCTAGTGTCCGGCCTAGTTAAAAATTAGGTTCCGGGGCTTATTTGAGGGCCCAAACGAGATCTAAAAATTATGAAAAGTGACAGGCAACTACATCTAAGGCTCCCCAAGCTCGAGGACTCCTCGGCTTGTACAAAATGGACCTACAAAAAGGTGAAATGATATTTACAAGGGTTCGTAGTGATGAGAATCACTTTAGAATGATGTGGGGGTTTTGAAAAAAAATAAGGGTTGCCTCAGTGCTAGATCTGCATGTGTGTCCATACTTGCTTCTTCCCGCATCCTGTCAACATTCTAGGTATTTCTTTACTCTACACCCACTGATGTAGTTTGGTAACACATCTCCATCTAGAGTTGCTAAGCTGATGGCTCCACCTGTAGATATACGATTAATGATTAATGGGCCATATCCTCTCTTTTGTAACTTCTTAGCATGTTGTTTCAAAGTGTATACCAGAACTAAATCCCCTTCCTTCAATTTTTTGTCCTTGATATGCGCATCAAAATAGGCTTTTTGTCGTCTTTTAGCAGCATAAATGCTTGCTACAGCTTGCAATCTAGTCTCGTGCAGCTTTTCAATTTGATCTAATTGCTGAGACAATTCATGACCGTTCCACTCATATTGCTGGGCCACTTTCAATGTAGGGACTAAGAAGTCAATTGGCAAAATTGCATTCTGCCCATACACTAGGTTGAAAGGTGTAGTTCCAATGGCCGTTTTATATGCCACTCGGAAGGCCCAAACTGCGTGATGTAATTGTTTGTCCCAATCTGACCTTCCATTATTGACAATCTTTGTCAATACAGTACACAAGATCTTATTTGAACTTTCTGCTTGTCCATTTGCTTGTGGGTGATAAGGAGCAGATTTCTTATGAATTACTAAGAATTCATTCAATAAGGCTTCTATCACTTCATTGACAAAGTGCGTACCTCTATCACTCACAATCTCTATAGGTAGTCCAAATCTAGTGAAGACATTCTCGAAGAGAAACTTGGCTGTAGTTCTCGCGTCATTTTTCGTTGTTGCCTTTGCTTCAACCCATTTGGTCAGGTAATCTGTGGCTACAATTATGTATTCGGCATGTGACCCTTTTGCTGGTGGGCTAATAGGTCCTATAAAGTCTATTCCCCACTTCGTGAAAGCTCTAGCACTCATCATGGGTCTAAGCGGCATCTCATCTCTTCTAATAGGATATTTCGTTCGTTGACAAGTATCACACCGCTGCACATATGTCATGGCGTCTTGATGTAGAGTTGGCCACCACATTCCCGCAAAAAGGATCATTTTTGCTGTTTTGTCTGCAGAGAAGTGTCCTCCTGCAGCTCCTGTATGGGCCATCTCTAAGACAGATAGATATTCATTTTCATGAATGCACATTCTTAATTGGTTATCTTTCCCGCGTCTAAAGAGTTGTTTTCCTATGATGGCATACTCCTTACTCTGTTCTTCAAGAGCACGCTTCCTTGCCAAGATAGCTCCGTCAGGGTACTCTCGAGTTTTCAAGAACTTTACTAGAGGCATGCTCCACCTTGGTGCTATTGTAGAATAGCATAATGTAGAGTTCTCGTCTGGGATTTGTTCTTGACAGGTTGGACAAGTTGACACATAGTTATGTGCATCTCGTTGCATGGTTGGCCAATATATACCAAATCTCTTGAGTGTTTGCCACGTTCCATTTGCATTCAGATGAGTGTTCCATTGGTTTATGTGTGCTTTCTGAAGCCACATTTCTTGTTCCTCTTCTTCTACGCATCTCATTAGTAATCCGCTTGAATCCTGGTGGTACAAACTTCCCGCAATGATGTGAAGGTTTTTAGTCTTCCAGAGATCTTGCGTTTGGTTTGGCTTGATCCCGTCTTTAGGTCCATGTGTAAGTATTGGGATCAATTTTTCTGCCCACTGAGGACATACCTCCAGGTTAAAAAGATAAGTATCTGGTAGGTCATCGGGTACTCCTATGGGTGGTTCTCCATGGGCCATACGAGATAAGTGGTCTGCTCTGATGTGGGTGTTTCCTTTCTTGACTATTACTTCAAAATCAAATTCCATTAGCAATAAAAACCATCGTACTAGTCGTCCTGTATTACAAGGCTTGTTGACTAAGTACAATAAGGCTTGATGATCAATGAAAAATTTGAATTTGTTTGCCAGTAAGTAATGTCTGAATTTCTTGACTGCGTATACCATCCCTAGGCCTTCTCTCTCCGTAGTAGTATAATTGCGTTCCGCTTGATTTAACTGTCTACTGGCATAGGCTATCGGGTGGTCTAATTTTCCTGTGTCCGCTGGTTGAGCTAAGATGCAACCAATGGCAAATTTGGAAGCATCAACATGAATATGAAACGGTTTATTCCAGTTGGGGACTCGAAGAATGGGTGCTGAACTCAGTCGAATCTTTAACTCATTAAAAGCTTTTTCGCATTCTTCGGTCCAATTGAATTGAGTTAATAATGCATAAAGAGGTCTAGCAATTATGGCGTACATATGTATGAATCTTCGATAGTAACCACAATGTCCCATAAATGCTTGAACTTCTTTAGCAGTTTTAGGTCTTGGTAAATCCAAAATGACTTTAATTTTGTCTTCATCTGTGGGAATTCCATTCTTAGAGACAATATGTCCCAAGATTTTCCCTTGTCGCACCATGAAGACACATTTCTCAGGATTAAGGCATACTCGATATTGTCGGCATTTAGCAAAAATCTTTTCAAGTTCAGGGATGTGCTCTGATCGTATAGCTGAATATGTACAAAGATCATCCACGTATACCTCCATGCTTTTTCTCAGAAATTCCTTGAACACATGACACATCAATCTTTGGAATGTAGCTGGGGCATTCGTTAAACCAAAAGGCATGACTCTAAAGGCGTATACTCCCCATTCAGTGGCAAATGCAGTCTTATGTTGGTCCTCAGGAGCAATGGCTACCTGATTATACCCTGAAAAGCCATCCAGAAAGCTATAAACTTCCTTCCCTGCTACTCTTTCCAAGAGATGATCAGTGATTGGTAAGGGATAGCTATCCCTTATGGTTGCGGCGTTCACTTTTTTCAAATTGATGCACACTCTTAACTTTCCATTTTTCTTTGGTACAACCACCAAGGGTGACACCCATTCCGTGTGCTCAATTTCATAGATGAATCCAGCATCTAACAACTTATCTATTTCTTCTTTTATCTTGGCTGAATACACGTCATTATAAGTATATGGTCTCTGTTTCGAAGGTTTGGCTTCGGATGTCATGGGGATTCTATGCGCACATATAGATGGATCTACTCCCTTTAAGTCCTTATAAGTCCAAGCAAAGACATCCCGGTATTCTCTTATGAGTCGAATTAACTCTTGTTCTTCTTCTAAAGAGACATCCTGTCCTATGAAGGTACATCGTTCCTCTCCTCCTTCCATGGTTACCACTATTTTCTTGGTCTGTTCCTTATTATCATATGCTATTCCAGGTTGTGCTTCTCTTTTAGGCACTTGAATAGCAATTTTCCTCTCCTCTACTTCGTATTTGTTAAAATGAGCTGGTACCTCAAATTGGTCTTGGAGTTTGTTTTCTTCATCTTCTAATTCCTTTTCAACTTCTAATTCCTCTTTTTGTGTGAGTTCCTTATGTTTTTCATTGGCAGTGATATCTATGTTG
This sequence comes from Ceratopteris richardii, assembly GCA_020310875.1. NCBI lineage: Eukaryota > Viridiplantae > Streptophyta > Polypodiopsida > Polypodiales > Pteridaceae > Ceratopteris > Ceratopteris richardii. The sequence continues at coordinate 144,350,577 of CM035411.1, read as the reverse complement.
GTGGTACTAATCCCTAGATCCATGGGTTCTGGTTCCATTTCAATGCTCTCGTAGTCCTCCTTCCAGTCTTTCTCAATCACTTCTCCTTCTTCTGCCTCCTGAAGGACTACCATATACAGACTAACGTCATAACCCTCTTCATCGATACATTCGTTCATGGTCACTACTTCTTCGTTTACACAGACATCGAGGGTGGCTAAGATTTCCATCCAACCGTGAGGTTCGAATTCTTCATCCGGAAATACTTGTGGCATATAAGCTGGATCTTGTACAGATCTCACTATTCCTTGTTTTTGCTGCCATCCTTTTCTTCTCTCTTCTTCCTTCTTTGCAGCTTGACATATCCAGAGATGAGTGTCCTCGTTCATCCAGGATTGATCACTAGAACCTGCACTATGAACTGATTGATCATCTTCCTCTTTATGGATTTGATTCCATTGTAGAGGTGGCACATCTTGATACGTGTACGTATGTAGGTTTATCCTAGTGGTGGTTCCTGCGTGTTGTAGGTACACGGCATCTTTTCCCCAATCTTGTACGACCTTTAGCTATCTCATGAAAGGCCTTCCCAAGATCATTTCATAATTGCTTGGCCTTTCGAAGTGACAAATTGCTAAAGTATGTTCGAATTCTACTCCACACGTGGTGAAGACTACTCGTTCCAACAATCCTAAGGGTCTTTCCGTATGTCCGTCTGCCATTTGTATGTTCATGCGTGTCGGTCTTAATGCTGGTTGTCCCCATTTCTCCCAAATTTCTTTGGTAGCAATGCCGACACCAGCACCTGAATCTAGTATGGCTTTGGTAGTGTAACCCCTATAGGTGATTGGAAGACATGTATTTCCTTCATCTCCTTCGCTAAAGTCTCCTACTTTATCCACTGGAATTCTCACTGTTTTCACTTCGTCAGATACTTCTTCCTTTTCCTCCTTGACTTCCCATTGATTGATCAATTTCTCTTTTAAATGTGGTTTTACCTTTAACAGTTCCTCGAATGTTAGGGTACATGGGATTTTCACCGCTCTAATACGTTGTATGATCTCAGATGTTTGAACTGATGGGTTCGTTTCCCGTCTCGCTATTGATGGAATGCGATACAATTCCGAGTTATGCTCGTACTCCCCTGTATAGTTGGGTAGTTCCTTTACATCTTCCTGGTCACTTGCATCCATCGAAAACATTTCTTCTGAATTTAGTTCAGGTATTGAACCCTCTATTTCGTTTTCTGCTTCTAATTCTTCAAAGGGTGGTTCCATTCCTTCTACCTTTTTCCACTTGTCCTCTTGAACTCGTGCCCATAGATCCTTAGTCGAGTCTCCTTCTATTTCAGGGACTATGGATCCTTCCTTTCTCTCAGTGCCAATTTCATCATTCAGAGGTCTATTTACTTCAGGCTTTTCCTGGGTGTTTAGGCACTCTTGGAATTTTTCTTCGGAAATTCGGTTGTTTGGTAAAGGTGATGCGGTTTTTTCTAATGTTTGTTGGGCAACTTCTATCAACTTTTTGCAGATTTCCAGTCTCGGATACTCTCTCTCATGTTGTTCTACGGTAGGTCCGGCTTTTATTCTCGCCTGGTATGCCTGAATCCACATGGCTAATTCTTCAGGCATTGGGTCAGCTAAGACTGATCCTACCTCCTCCCTTTTATTCTCATTTTTATTTTCTTCTTCCACTTGCGGCTCTTTCGTTGGTTCCTGTTTACTCTTTTCGTTTTCCTTCTTTTGTAATAACTTTTTTTCTTTTATCCTGTCTCTCCGGTTCTTCCATCTTTGTGACCTTTTACTGGTGATACTTCTTTCTGGCTCTTCGGAGTCTTCCACTCTGTGAGGGATGGGTGTATTTCCCTCTTTGTCACTTTGATTACTCTTGTTTGTTTTATCAGGGTTTTCTCTAGCCTTGGCTCTTGTTATGGCTTTTAAAGGTACTGTGTACTCTTTGTCGCTCCCTGATGATTCAATCACTTCTATCACATTAATCTGCACGTTAGATGTGACTCTGTTGGGGTTCTTAGGACAATCTCTGAAAAGATGTTCCTTACCACAATCGCTACAATAGCCTTCCCAAATTCGTTGTGGTGGTGGTGGGTTTGGTAATGTGCATTCTCTAATATAATGGTCACCTCCACATCTGTAGCATGGTCCTCTGGGTACAGGCTGTCTATTCATTGGCCGAGGTGGCATGATCGCTCTAGAAGCTGTGTACATTAAGGGCACATAATCCTGCTCGTGTCCGTATGGGCTGTCTGATATTTCCATGCCATAAGCACATGGGTCATACTGTTGTCCATATTCTGTTATCGTACTTTCATAACCAGGGTATGCTCCTTGACTAGGGTCATAAAATGAGTCATATGGTTCACTACTAGTCAAAGGTGTGGCTGGCACTAAAGCTCTTTCTAGGTTTTCTTCTGGTTGTGCGATCTTGACTGGGACCACGTTCTGAGGGTGGGGCGGTTGTTGTCCTAGTACAGGCTGTGGTTGCGTATATCCCTGATATGCGTATGGTCGTGGTACTGGTGCCTGCGGTTGATAAGAGGGATATCTAAAGGCTTCACCTCCCTGCTGATTTTGCGGGTATCCCAATGGTCTCACATAAGGCTGGGTGGGTCTGGTTTGCCTATTGTAAGGGCAGTTCTCGGTGCTATGGTTTGTGTATCTCTGCTCTATACTGCAATATTGTAGTGGTCCGGGGACAGAGGGTCTATGAGGGGCATAGGCAGGTGGTGGGACTACTCCTCTAGTACACAAATGAGAAGGATGATCTCCTCCGCACTACATACATCTTCTAAGCATTGGCATCCTCATGGGATTAGTGGGATAATTCCTCTGTCCTTGGACGTTCAGCTTTTTTGCTAACAAGTCGGCAATTTCCTCCACGTTGTTTTTGGGGTTTGATGTGCTACTTGTTGACTCTTCGCTTTTCAAACTACCTTGGGGTATTTTCAAGTCTTCTGCAAGGTTATCTTCTAGGTCTATACATTCCTTCATACATTCTTGCAACGTTTGAACTCTCTTTACATACACTAATGACCTCAAGGTTCCGTTCAACAGGCCTTCTAAGAACAATGATACCATTTTGTTTTGCGTCGGTCTCTCTTCTACGGGGCATCTATCACATACTGCTTGAATCTCCTTGCTGCCAATCTTACTGACTCGGTAGGGACTTGTTTGAAGCTGTGGATTAATGACGAAGAATTGTTTTTAATTCTAGATTTGGTAAATTCTTCAATCATTTCTTGATATACCTGCTCCATGTTCTGAAAGGTATTCGGGTCCAATGGCTGAAACCACGCCAAAGCTGTGTCTGACAAGGTAAGACCAAAGGATTCATATTGAATCATGAAGTCATCTACCTGCTCGGCTCTAACTACTTGTTTAAATTCTGCTATGTGATTATAGGGTTCACTAGAGCCACCATAATGATTTCTCATGCACTTGGCCACTTGGATCGGCCTTAGTCTCCTTCCTGCTTCAGGTTGTCTAGGCATTATAGGGTAATTTGGTCTCCCTATTGGTATGCCTGGTCCTCTCACTACCTGTGGTCTGACTGGAGCATGAACTCCATGTCTTGGGTCAATAGCTGGTTGAGGCCGGTAGTTAGGATTAATGGCAGGCATTGCAAATTGCACATGTGGTCTGACAGGGATCTGGGTTTGTTGTGTTTGCTGTGTTTGTCCCGACTGTTGATATGAATCGTTCTGGGATGTTCCAAGTGGATTTCGTGAAGTGGTGGCTTGGTCTCTAGGGGGGAACACTGGGATGTTCTGATATTTCAACTCAGCTCTCTCTAATTCTGTTATTGGCCAATATCTTCTGTGATTCTTGTCCAAATATGTGATGATGGTGGGGAACTCAGGATCTTGTAACTCATAGATGGTAACTAGATTAGGAGCAGCTTCCCATATAGAGGAATGGGCTCTGAGCAGGTGCTCCATCCCGTTGATCAAATACACATCTATTAGAGTATCATCCTGGGGAATTAGGTCTCCTCTCCAAAGTTTAGTAATTGTAGACCTCCCTCTAGGTGTAGTTACTTGCTCTTCGTTTCCACCTCCATTTAAACTCGAAGCATTATTTTCCTCACCACGCTCATTAATGATTTCTGGGTGTTCTGTGACCACGTATTGAATGTCTTGTTTGTCCATGTACAGTCCTCCTATGTACTTAACTGCTGGTCTAGGCACTATGTAGGCCTCTGAAGCCTTCCTCAGTCTGGCCACTGATCTGTTTAGACCATCCAAATAGATAGGGATCTCATTGTGGTTGGTGTTCACATACTCTAAGGAAGTTCTGTATTCTCCCTCAATGATGGACATCTGACCAATCATAGGTACAGTGTTTTGCATATCCTCTGAAGCCATGGGAATTTCTCCTTCTGACTCACTGGAGGTCTCAGAATAGTGTGAACGGCTACTTGGTTCGGCTACACTCCCTATGGAAGAAATTACACTTCTTCGGTTTCCTAGGGTTCTTCCGGATCTCAGGTTCATCCACCTCACAACTCTGGTCAGTCCTTGCTAACCTCTGGTCTCTTGAACTTTCAACTATAGCTTAGAATTCTAAGGAATTTAGGCTGGAAAATGACTGAAGGAAAACTTCCAGTCACGATACTTGACTCCTAAAATCCACGATACACGACCTCTGTCAAAACGATCGTTGACTGACACGATACTTGGACGAAACGATCGCTGGAAAACGATCTCTGCCTAAACGATCTCTGGCTTGGAACGATACACGACCTCTCAGTGAAACGATCTACGACCTTTGACCAAAACGATCGCTGGCAAACGATACTTGGGTCCAAACGATACTTGATCAAAACGATTGCTAGCAAAACGATCTTTGACCAACGATGCTCGGATAAAACGATACTTGAATAAGACGATCTCTGACCAAACGATCTTTAGGTAAAACGATCTCTCGCAAAGCGATCTCTCGATGAAAACGATACACGACCAACGATATCTGATAGAAACGATCGGCGATACTTGACCCGAAACGATACGCGATCTCTCACTAAACGATACACGATACTCGAAATGAAACGATCGACGATCTTCACAAGAAACGATCGGCGAAATCTCACTGAAACGATACCGATCTGTAACAAGTATCGGGATCTCTGCCAAACGATCTTTGCAGTGAAACGATCGACGATACTTGTGACAAAACGATACGCGACCTTTGACAAGTATCGCGATCTCTGGATAACGATACTTGGCAAGCGATACACGATCGACGACCTTTGATCAAAACGATCTCTAACGAAACGATACCGATCTCTATCTGAAACGATCTACGATCTCTCACGAAACGATCGACGACCGCTGGGAAATATCGCGATACTCAACCGCAGGAGCAAAACGATACTCGACCGCGGGAGCAAAACGATACTTGACCCTTAGACAATTTTTGACAAAGATTTTTTAAGTTTTGGTTTGATGCAATTGTTTTATGCACTCTCCTCCCCCTTCTCCACTCTCTGGATCACTCAAAACTCAACTTTTAACCTCAGTAAAACCCAAACGATCTCTGAAGCAGGTCGTTTCAGACTGAAATTGATTTTTTTGAATGATGTAAAAGGATTAGCACTTGATAGGCTCACCTCTGATGCACTTTCAACTCCTTTCTCACTTCCCCTTGCTTTGTAAAGCTCCAGCTCGCCTCGTGCTCACAAACGATCGCTGGTACAGTCCTCACGATACTCGACAGTTTACCCCACGATACTTGCTCAGTAAACAAGTGATTTGCAAAATGACAATTTTTGGTTTTTATACTTGGTTTTTTCCTATCTACTGAAAATGAAACAACAAACAAGAAGTGAAAGCCACTCTAATCTACTCCCTTACTCTTCCTAATCTCCTCCTACCACTCACTTCCCTAAACTAACAACTCACTACACACACTCCAAGAATGAGAAGTAGCAAGTGCGGTTAAAAGTGACTTACCAAAGAAGAGAAAATTTCCACTCCTCCTCTTGCTTCAATGCAAAAAGCTACTTACCATCACACGAATGCCTTGGTTTGATTCGTCACTCCCCGGCAACGGCGCCAAAAAGTGTGTTGGCCTAAGTATCAACTTAGGGACTTGCGGAGAAAGAGACTATACCTCAATCCCCTCACAAGTGCATATAGTGGGGATACACGCTTTTAAATATCAATCCAAAGAGTATACAAACCTAGCCGAGTGTATGAAGACATGCAATCATGTAATGGTCAATGCAAATGAACTACTCAAAGAATGTAAATGAGGCAAAGACTTATCCAAACGAGCTCCAACTGTTGGTCAAGGCGAAACGATACTTGGTGCAGCAGCCGTCAGTATTTTGGACTTTTCCCCAGCTCCGAACTCCAAATATAGCGAATAGCATATGCGTTTCGAAGCTCTCGAGAAGACGCATCCAATGGCAGTGGTTTCACTCAATTCCGACGCTCCTACTTCAAGTTATGAGCAAAATACTGAGTCGCGGAAATACTTTCCCACACTTCAGCACTTCCTACACCTCGCACACACCTTTCCTACAGCAAAGAAACACTCTCAAGGATAGACAACACTCACAAGCACTCTTTACAAGCAATACACATGCATACAAGCTCATGAAGAAGAAGATAAAGAGGGAAGAAGACACAAATTCGAATTTCTGTGCTCTCTATTCTCACAATGGCAAAAAGTTCTTTACAAAGAGTCACATTTGACTTATATACTAGTGCCCTAAAAATGGTCCTTTCACACAAGTGACCGGCACTTTATTCACTAAGAGACTAATTTCCTACTATTGTACATGGGCATTCTCTACTTTTCTGTGTGCCCTAAAAATGGTCCTTTCACACAAGTGACCGGCACTTTATTCACTAAGAGACTAATTTCCTACTATTGTACATGGGTATTCTCTACTTTTCTGTGGGGATGCATCTAGAGGACTCCTCTAGTGCATTTTCATGGGGAAATATAATACAAGGATGAATATGATACAAAAATATATAGTCCAAATAGGAAAAATTTTGGGGCCCGTCTTTTTCTCTGCTTTGTGCGCTCTTTAGCTCTGCAACAGACACTGACTCTAAATGACTCATGTAATATGAAGATAATCTATGTGAACTTCTTAGCTTCTTCTAAGTGTTCAACTGTCTTCTACATAAGTCCTATGTCTCACATGACATCCCTTTTGCTAATATAGATGCTATTGATCCATGCATTCTAGAACTACTATGTCACCTAGACAACTATGGTATTTCCACAATCTCTTGGATGGATACAAGTTACTTTTCTTAATGAGTTCTTGATTCCTATGAATCTTGTAGGTACATAATGTCCTTAAGGATGTCCTAGACCTTTCTCTTAATCCTTTCTTCCTTTTGACCTTGATACATGAAGAATTGTACTTAAAAATCAATCCAAACTTTATCTTGCTATCTTGTGTCCTTATAAATACCAAGATGGTATCATGGTTTTTATTTTTATTCTTTTGAATATCTTGTATGCAAACCTTTCCTTTCCATTCATCTATTCCAATCTATATTGAAACATGGACTTAAGTTTTTTACTTTAAATAGAGAGATGAAAGCATCTTTCTCTCGTTCAATAGAGTCATTATTGATGGCTCCAAAATCATGGATCTACCATAATCACTTTCAGATTTGGTGTCAGTACCCTTCATGTTTGAACTCTAAACAAGCTTGGTATTTTCACCCTTTTTGTTCTAAACATATAGATTTGGCCCACTTGAACACTTTATTTTAATTTGACCTATTGAGTCACTTTTAAGCTGTCCTATGATATGGAAATCAAACGGAATTTTCTCTTCTCATATGTCTTGCTCTCAACTTTATTCTACTTTTGACACTAACTTATGTTCTTGCAAACCTTGCCTTGTTGCATATTCTTATTACTACCTGTTGGAGATTCTAACAAGAGCCTTGTTATTCACTCAATGCAAACCTTACCTTGCTATACAATATGTCACTCCCTGTTGGGGATCTAGACTACAACTTTGCCTTGTTTTCTCTTTGCAAACCTTGCTTTTCTATATATTTTGGACATCTTGTATTGAGTACTTGACCTACAAAATTGCCTTGTTTACTTAATAAAGAAGAGCCTTCGAATATCTATTTTCCATTCTTAGGTAGAGAGATAGATAGAACTATCCCGTTTTCCTATACTAAACCATTGTAGAATCAAAACATGATTCCCCAGTAAATTTGAAGCCTATGTCTCAACTTCCAGATGTTAGAAGTTCTTAGATGACTTCCTAATACCAATTTATGACTATGGAATTCTAATACCAAATGATTTGACATTTAATCCACAAATCTGAAGTCTCTAATTTTTGTGGATAAAATAATCTCTTCTATACACATAAAAGTGTGTGCTAGTACTCATAGCTATGTACTTATGGTAACTAACCAGGAACTAGATACTTAATCTATAAGTATCATAATCTTGTAGGTGCTCCTAAAATTCTCTTCTAAGGTTTCGAAAGAACTTTTAGCCTCTTACCTCTAGATTTGTAACTCTTAAGAACTTGGATTCACTAGCCCTTTTCTCAACTAGTCCTATCGTGAAAGAAAGGACACTTTTTATACTAGACTTATTTGTGTCTATATCCACAATTCTCTTCTAGCAATGCTACTTTAGCCCTCTCTTTATAACTCTTAAGACTATTCCTTCTTATCACAATGCTACTTGCATTGTTCTTGTTCATTGAATCTTTGAGGATGAACAATTCTAGAGTCCTTTCTAAGATAGCTTATAACTCTTTATCTATGTAATTATTCTAATGACCTTGGCAACACACACTTGTCTTAAGACCTATCTTGGTCTTGTAATTTTTTTTTTATCAATCTAAGAGCTCCATTCAATGATACCATTCATGTGATATCTGCTATTTTTGTATACCCTCAAAATTGATGCTTATCTTCTAGTTGGTTTTACTTTGATCAGAATGCTACTAGCATTCATCTTGATCACTTCTTATTCTAGATGATTATGAATATACAGTTCCTCTAGAGTACTTGTTAAGATCAACTTGATTCACATACCATGAGATCTTGGAACTCTCACCTTTATCTATGTCTGTAGGTGCCACTGAGTCCTTTCTAAGATTGATTCACACAATCATAAGATCTTAGGAATCGCACCCTGAATTTATTTGTTACAGCTAGATCCTTTTCTCAACCATACTTCAATCATAAAATTATGCTTTACCTAATTCCTAAGTTTCTATGATTTCTTGAAAGAATAACTATGAGTAATATTGCTCCTTCTTTCACATAAGAAACCTTATGGTAATGACTAGTCTTCTACCATATGTATTTTACTTTTCTATACTATGTACCTTATCTCATCCTTTACTTTCAAGTGTTATGGAACTCTTTTGGAGTTCTCACTTGCAAGTCTTGATGCAAATAAGCTAAACTTTTTAACTCAATTTACTTTTGTTCTTTGACTTGAACCATTTAACTTTATACATTATACTCTACCTATAGAGAATCTACTTATACAATTCTATTCTTGTGTGTTTCCATGAATTAAAAACAATCTTATTTTCTTATTCTTTCTTGTACTCTATTTTGGTAAAACCGTGCATGTATTTATCTGTAAGTATAGAATATTAGAGTTAGTGTACTAAACCTACATCTTATTGATGTTACTTTCATCATCTACATGCTTTAAAAGATCTCTTATGGAATCTTTAAACAATTCAACTAAGTGACTCTATAGTTGAGTGACTCTATAAACTAGTCACTCAACTAAGTGACTCTATAAATATCACTTAAAAAAATTCTTTTTTGTTTTGAAGATTTCGTCCTCCAACCCTTTTACTTTCTATTATTCTTCTAGACATATGACAAAGATTTATTTATCTATCTCACCCACTATCTACATAATCCTTAGAATTTCATGGTAATCTTACCATTTACTAACTTAACCCACCTTAGTGATGAACAACAATGAAAATCCTTCATCTTCTAGATATCATATAATCTATGTATGCATGTACTCATGAATTTCTTTCCTAATTGAAATTATGAAGCATTCAATTATGATGATACCTTTAGAAGCACACATAAGGCTTCCTTTAACTTACATCACGTATTGCTAGTTTTCCATGGCATAATGCCATGGTTACAAAAATTTTGGAAGCTTTTGCCCTGCAAAATGAAGTCGACATAAAAATAATAATGATACATGAAAGGCCTAATCCCAATGGCATGTAAGCCATTCTCGTCTTGCTCCATAAACTTGCAAACAACAAACTTTTTCACATATATTGTCGCGCACTCCATGTCCTCATGGAAGTATCATATTCAAGTACTCTTTTTTTGTTCCGATACACAGACAATAGTTATGTAGCACAAAATAATATTTGTACATGCTTTTATCAAGCAACATTAGCTATTGAAATCACATGAGCAAATACAAATTTATGTAGAGTCTCGTTTCCATGCATATTCAGATACTAATCAATGGCTAAGAACAAAGAATATGCAAAAATCATTACTTATGCTGCAAAAATTGATAAAATGATTCAACTTGGGAACAAAAATTAGGTACAGAGACCGAAAGGAGATCAAATCAGCTCTTCAACAATAGTAGGAAGACGTGCAAAAAGGATATGGGTTTGGAAGCCAAAAGTACAAGTAGCCTTGTTGAGGGTCCAGATGAGCAGCTGAATTTCAAACACGACACATTCGCATACACGCAAGCAGAGTTTGAAGCTGCACAACCAGTGTGGCGACGGAAATTTTCGGAGAAACATCCCACACTACGGGTGCATTGGCAAGCAGCACCATATGCATTCCAGGTAAACCCTTCATTTTGTCCAATACCACGCCGAAGGGATAACAGGGAATTTGTGGATTTGCAAAGAAGCGGCACTATAAATAAGCAGTGGCTCAATTATCCTATGCTTCCGAGCCCGCCACATAACTACTTGCCAACGGAGGATTATATGGTCAAAACCATAGAATTTTGGCTACAGAATTATGCGACAGTACCCGATTTAACCGTCAAAATGACCAACAAAATACTTAGCATGATCCTTACAGTTTTGAAGATATTCAAGCATGCGGCCTACACCTTTTTGAACTTCATAGGTATTAATCAGGGCACGGAAATCCTCATTTTTGATCTATCCGTTATGCCTAGCCGCCCAACAATAATGGCATATTATTCCAGATTAATGTTCTTGCCAAGTGTATATATGCAGACTTTTGAAGAAGCTTTCTTTACAGGATTTTTTGAGATGGATTCAGAAATTTTTTTGAAGATGTCATCCAATTTAAATGCCAGATTAGTGGCATATGAACTTAGCTTCTTCGCAGATCACAGACAGCCACCAAATGACGGTGTGAAGGCAGAACAATGGAAACAACTCATGATACGTGAAGCAAATCTGCTAAATGATACAGAGCAAAGAGTATATCAAACATATGCCCGTCGCTTATCAAAGCCTGTCGGGGACGACAGAGTCCAGGAGGGGGGCAGTGTTGAGGGAGAGTCAAGTAAAAAGAAGAAAAGAAGAAGACAACGAAAGAAGCAGCTTCACTAAAAGGAAATATCTGAAGATATATCTCTGCAAGAAGCCCCGCAGGGGCGCAACACCCATCTCTGCATAGAGCCCCGTAGGGGCACACACACCAAGGAAAGGACGTATCCCACATGGGTGCTTCAACCTCTTGATCTCTGAAAGGTCCAGATCGAAGACTGAAGCACCACATCCTCAGACCTTCCACTGGTGGCGTGCGTGGCAACCCAGAATTAATGAGCCTATAGGTGAATTAGACTGTGGAATATCAGGTAGTCAGTCTAACTCCAAGGGTTGCGGGCAAGCAAGGCGAATGCATCAAGCCCAGAGAATGTAAAACAAGAATTAAGAAGAGGCCGTCAAAACTGAACACCTGTTTTATAAACAGGTAACAATGAGCAAAGGTTGCGTGTAGAGAAAAGAAGTGAATAACACAGCAAGGTCCGATGTGTGCAACCAGGACAAATCAGAGCGCCTCTAAAACGTAATGCAAGATCAAGAATCAAGCAATACTGACCACTGGATGCGTGCGGACAACAAACTGATGACAAGAAGCAAAGCCTGTCAAGGGACGACAGAGACGAAGAGGGGGAGAGTGTTGCAGAGCCAAAGGAAGTACAAAGCAGAGAAAAAGAGGGGCCCCAAAATTTTTCCGATTTGGACATCATATTTTTTGTATCATACTCATTCTTGTAATATATTTCCCGTTGTAAATGCACTAGAGGAGTCCTCTAGATGCATCCCCACAGAAGATTAGAGATTTACCCATGTAAATTAGTAGGAAATTAGTCTTTTAGTGAATAAAGTGCCGGTCTCTTGTGTGAAAAGACCATTTTTAGGGCACTAGTATATAAGTCAAATGTGACTCTTTGTAAAGAACTTTTTGCCATTGTGAGAATAGAGAGCACAGAAATTCGAATTTGTGTCTTCTTCACTCTGTATCTTCTTCTTCGTGAGATTGTATGCATGTGTATTGCTTGGAAAGAGTGCTTGTGAGTGTTGTCTATCCTTGAAAGTGTTTATTTGCTGTAGGTAAGGTGTGTGCGAAGTGTAGGAAGGGCTGAAGTGTAGGAAGGAAATTCCCGTGACTCAGTATTTTGCTCATAACTTGAAGTAGGAGCGTCAGAATTGAGTGAAACTACTGCCATTGGATGCGTCTTCTCGAGAGCTTCGAAACGCATATGCTATTCGCTATATTTGGAGTTCGGATCTGTGAGAAAAATCCAAAATACTGACGGCTGCTGCACCAAGTATCGTTTCACCGTGACCAACAGTTGAAGCTTGTTTGGATAAGTCCTTGCCTCATTCACACTCTTTGAGTAGTTCACTTGCATTGACCATTACATGATTGCATGTCCTCATACACTCGGCTAGGTTTGTATACTCTTTGGATTGATAATTAAAAGCGTGTATCCCCACTATATGCACTTGTGAGGGGATTGAGGTATAGTCTCTTTCTCCGCAAGTCCCTAAGTTGGTACTTAGGTCAACACAAGCCTCCATCAAACCAAAGCGCCAACCACACTGAATACCACAGTTCACAAAGCATCCAACGAGGAAGACGCCTGAAGTAATCTCTACAGTGCCAAATGCTGTTCTAAAATGGGTCCCTATCAAGAGGAAGGATCAGTGGTCATCTCAAGATCCAATGGATACCTCCAACAAAGATGACATCAACATCTGCAGGTGACATCAGGCCTCGACGAGCGACAACCATGTGCTCCTTGCACAACCCTATCTTTTGCACCATTCAGGTCATGCATTTCCAAAGTATGCATTAATATAGGGCCACATTACACGGCCGTGCATAGACACACTTGAGAATCCCAGGCACAAGAGCACATTGACATATGTCAAAGATTTTTATTGATTGATACTAAATTCTGTCTTCTTGTTTTGTGATATTGTTCCTATTAAATTTAAAAAATTATTAAAAAAAAAAAAAAGAGAGGAAGAACTTGTTCCCAGGTTTGGCTCATGAAACATGAATGAGACATGCTTAGTTGAAGATGGAACTATTGATTACTGGGCATTTATCAGTTGGGATAGAAGTGTGTCTCGGCTAGCAGATGATATTATTGCTGCCTTATCTGGTAGATGGCAAGCACTTGGCATGAACATGACATCTACAATTATGATTTTCTCTTACCATGGTAGGAATGAAGAGCTTGAAGGTCCACAACTTGAGTGATGCTTAACTACTTCATGTATGAGAGCATCCAAGGAGATATATGCAAAGGGTAGTTTTGGAGGAGAAGACTCCTGCGTATGGTGAGCTAAAGAGAATATGTGAAACTCAGCCATGTGTAGTTACCCAATGTTGTTTGCCAAAGAATATAAAGAAATTCAATTCTCAGTATTTGGCAAATGTTGCTTTGAAAAGAGGAGAGAGGATCAACCACTCAACAGATTTCATCAGTGGACCATCAACAATGTTCCATCCCAAAGGCCGAGTGTACAACACGAAGAGATGAACATCGATCAACCTTCTCCATGGTAAGTATCTTTACTCTGGCAACACCATAACCATGATAGATTAGGAAACCTCTTCGTCAGCATACCCTTGAGCACTTAGCTCAAGACCCGCAATTTTTGCACCATACTTCTTCCAATGCATTTTCCAAGTAAGCATTCATAGGGCTACATTACAAGGCCATGCACAAGGCACAGATTTTCCTCAACCCATGCACGAACACACTTATTCATCACTCAATATGGGTTAGGAGTACTTGGCATGACTACTATGAACATCAACTGTGGAAGATCTAGAAAACATCAACGAAGACTCACAACGACACAGTCATGCTGGAATCCCAGGAAGAAGCATATACCAAGAAACTACAACTTGCAAAGACTCGCAGTGATAGATGAAGAACCAGACACATCTGGAAGTCAGACGACTTTTGTTCAGACAGACGGGACGCTCCCTCTCAAGGCACTACTTGGAACAACCACTACAACAAGGGTCTGTCAGGGACGACAGACTCGAGAGGGGGGGGAGTGTTGAAGCTCAAAGTCAAGGACAAAGCATGGAAGCACATCAAAAGGTGGACACACAAGGAAAGGGAGCAAGTAGGGAGCTCGTGTATGTCAAATTTTCAAATGAATCCCCTACAAAAATAGTGATTTTCATCACTAAAAACCATTGTAAATACCATTATCTATTTTTATAACTCCATTTTGTTCAAGCCGAGGAGTCCTCGAGCTTGAGGAGTATTAGAAGTACCATCGTACCAATTTTCATAATTTTTAGACTTCGTTTGAGCCCTCAAATAAGCCTTGGAACCTAATTTTTAACTAGGCCGGACACTAGGTCTGGACAGGGCCAAAACTAGTCAAAAAACTATAAAAAGAGCTAGAGAGCTCATTTTGGGGGCTAGCTTGTTTAGAGAATAGAGCTTTTGTAAGAGAACTCTTTGGCAATCGAAGCTTTCCATTGTTCCTCTCTTTAATCTTACTTTGTGCGCGTGTGTGTGTATGTGTGTGCATGTTTGTGTGCTTTCACTCATGCACTTGTGCCTTCACTTGCTCGTGGTCTTCATACTGGTCCTCATGTCTCCGCAGATTGACAAGTAAAGGAGGTGGTGCTTACGCTTGAGCTACAACCTACATTAAAAGTAGCACAAGAGCATGAATGGACGGGTCATGAACTCTCCTCTAGACTCTTTGACATTGAACGGTTAGGGAAACAAGACTGAGGGCAGCTGCGGGGATATATGTAGCTAAGAAACGATAGAAGGCATACTTTGATGCCCATGTTAAGGATAGAGGCTTGAAGGCCGGAGACTTAGTGTTGGTGTATACCCTAAAACAACATGCAAGAAAGCTCGAAAAGAGAGGTTATGGACCTATGATCATAACTAGGATCTCAACCAGTGGAGCAGTTCAACTCGCTACACTGGAAGGTGATGTTCTCCCTAGCTATATAAGCGGATGCAGAGTCAAGTTATATCAAGAACCCCTGACAGAGGAGATGCTAAATCGACTCAACACTGCCAAAAAACGCAAGGAAGAAGAAAAACGAGTTCGCGAAGAGGCACATGTGGAAGCATTGGAACGCATCCGAAGGATGAGGTTGCGAAGACTGGGTAGAGATCAGGCCAGGGTAGATGACTATGCGGACCCGGGTTATCATATGGCAATTTGTGAAGTCTCAGGAATAAGTTCTCATAGAATAATTGATAGACGACCTTTTGTAACCTTAGAGATAGGACAAGGAAAGAGTGTGAGGACTATAAGAGCCTTGATTGACTCAGGTGCAGCCACTAGTGCTGTTAAATTTTCTTATTGTCAAAAGTTGAAATTAACTGTCAATCCTATAGAAGCATATCTCATAGGATTGGGAGGTGTGGAAACCCCTTGCATGGGCGAGGTGGAACTTCCCCTCTACATTCAAGATGAAGTAATGACAGTTAAAGTGCTAGTGTGTCAAGATGAGGACCTCACGGAGCCTCTTGTCTTGGGTCAAGACTGGATCTATGATCATGTAGTCAACCTAAACCTAAGAAGTGGACTCCTTCAGGTCTGGGTAAATCAGAATCACGTTACAATTGAGTTAGAAAATGAAGCACTCAAGGAATTAGACAAGGCACACACTCCTGGTCCTTCTAGGGGTACACATGAAGATGACCATGTTGTTCTTGTCCAAAACTGTGTGATGCAGAGGAATGATGATTTCAATAAAGAAGTCAGGGGCGCAACGGAACTCCCTTCTTTTCTAGAGACCAGAGGGATGCAACAACCAAAGGTAGATCAAATACAGATGGAGCAGAGTAATACCTATGCGGGAGGTTAAAAGAATGTGCGAAGCAGAATGTCTCAGCCATTGAAACAAGTGTGGGTGCAGAAAGGCGAACACCGTGTCGTGATCAAGCCAACCACACAGGCAAAACTTCTTATTAGTAATCAACAACAAGACACTAATAAGAAGTCTTTCAGAAATTCTTCTGCGAAAGTAAAGTCTATTTGGGTACCCAAGAAGTCGATGAAGGCCAGCCCATAATCACAACAAATTTGGGTGCCTAAGGCTTGCTTGCAGGCTCAAATAGCTACACAGAAACCACATCCCGTACAACATGGTCCACTCACCCTAACATCTGATACCCATTCGTATACACCACGCACGAACACATATTCACCCATGAGCACGAGTAGAATCACTTGTAAATGGGTCCCTAAAAAGCCTCATTTCCAAGCAGATGCTCTCACCAAGCCCTCTAGAGTCTCCACAAAATCAAGACCAACAGCCATTCTATTTGCTTGGCAGCCCAAAACATGTAATAAACCCCCCGACCCTCATTTGTAAATTCATATCCACTTACTAACTTCATCACTCATACACCACACCTTTCCATTTAGCTCTTAGGATTATCCATTCTCTAACTACACACACGGTTACCGAGCACTTGTTGACCTACTAACCTCTCACTAAAATCAAGTTAATGTTGTAATGGGGACGCATGAATGCTTGGGGCCATTTGCAATGTTAACATTCATTTGTCTATTCTCACAGAACCGGTGACCAGTCTCTTCACCATGGCCGAGGCAGGAACTAGCTCCCAGGCAGGCACCAGCCCCCAAATCGTGGACATTGAAAGTCTTCCCATTGAAGAGGAATTGAAGGAATGCCCTGTGGCATTGAGGGCATTACACGCCATACCAATTCAGAATCCTCCACAGGGGCACACAATGCCGGTCAACAAAAACTCACATTGGTTCAGTGATGTGGCCGGATCTCTGGGTGAAGGCACTTACATGTGGGAGGCTGAGATAAAGTTCAACGGGCGATGGGGCAGATATCATTTTTTCACCAGGGAATTTGAGAGGCTTCAAAATGATGAAGGTCTGAAACCCATCTGGAAGAAGGCTGGACTCTACGACTATTTCAAGGCTCAGTTACCCAAGCTAGATTTTCTACGGTGTTCCTACTGAATTAGCACTCTGACCCCTAGTAAAGAGAAAAATGGATATAGTACCTTCGTTCTACCATCACTGACCAGAGGTAGCAATGACAGCACTCTGGCTAAGCTCAAAGACATGGTAGCAATGACACCCACAATCGCCATCCACTTGCGAATGGTCATGCAACATTTCGCGTTCCCAGCTCAAGAGCGGTTCACCATGCCACCCAAGAAGATATGGTTTAGTCTGTATTTGGCAGATGCCTTCAATTTGACAATCAACATGCCGCATTGGATTATCGACCAAATCCACTTGGCACATCAACAATGGTATAAAAAGCAAAAGTCGGTACTGTATGGATGTTGTGCCCTCACCAAGATTGTGTATAGATGTTTGGCTTATGATGTGCCAGTTCAAAGGGCATTAATTTGGACCAGGGTATAGGAATTTCAACGTAGACTATCAACCGTAGGGCCGCCATCAAAGAAAATGAGAGGCGCAGTTCAGATGCCATGTGCACAAGCCCGCGGTGCGACACTGAAACCTGAGACAACTCCACAACTTCCGAGGCGTGTACAACCCTTCACTATCAGATTACCAAGACAAAGCACTGATGGACCGAATCTGGTGTTTCCACCTGTACCAACCGACCTAGAGTTTCCTCATGGATTCACATTAGAAGACCTAACTGATGAGGAGGTAGCCAGGATAATCGAGGCTGTTAATGCGGAAGTCAAGGCAGAACAGGCAAGCGGCCAGCAGACAGTCACAGACCAACCCCATCCAATCCAACCAAGAGTAGTTGAAGTGGAGGATGAAGAAGAAGAAGAGCAGGAGGAGGAACGAGGAGGACAAACAGAGGAAGAAGAGCAGGAATATGAACAAGAAGTTCTACAGGAACTTGAGGGTGCCCCGGCTTATACGAAGGAATTGAAAAAGTTGTATGATACCATCAACAGAGTTCAAGAACAGCACAAACTGTCCTTGGCAGCAGGAAAAGCCCTCATGAACCAAATCCTTGAAGAGGAAGGTGTGGATGAGCAATACCGAGCAACCCTGGATATGATTTTTGATGCGTTGGGGGTACTTGAGATGGTGCATACAGCTCTTGCACACTCGAGAAGATCGGAGCGACAATATGGCAGATGCCCCCCTCGATCAATAAAACAAATGAATATCTTAGTATCAGAACCACAGGGCACCACGTCCACAACCACGGGCACAGCTCACATCATTCAAGAAACTGAGGAAGCCCATACATCCAATGCACCCCCATCACCCCCTTTACCACCCCTACCTCCAACTCCACCAACTTCACCTCCCACTACCAGTGTAACCACTACTGTCACTGCCTCAAAGTCCACTGCCCATACCGAAGCACAGACTCTTAGTCAACCCACACAACCCACACACCCTATCACCACCTCACTTGTATACACTACCACTGGCACTGTAATTCTAACCGCAGCCATGGAAAACCTTGTTCCCCCGATCACACTTCCTGGCGGTTCATATTCACAACTACACACACCACTTTACACTTTCACCACCATCACCACACCCACAATTCCCATGTTCATAATCACTCCCACGACGGCATCCACTTTTGACCTCATGGACATATCACCCACCTCCGCACCTCTCCCTCCCCCCATACGTCCACAATCTCCCATCCCCCCACCACCCACTTCACCCTTTTCGAGCACAACATACACGCTCCCATTCCCCTTTCCCTTCCCTTCTGCATTCAACACCTTTCCCGCATCCACTCCCATTAATAATGTATTTAATAACATGTACCAGTGTATGTCTCAGCTGCAACAGCATTATCAGCACCTAGATGCTCAGCATACAAGTCTGTTCAGAAGCCATGAAACATTACAAGGATGATTCATTGACTTAGAGAAGGAGAAGCAGCTACTACAACAACAGTATGTCACTTTACAGGAACAACATGAGCAGTTAGTGGCCAATCCACCCCAGTCAGATGCGGAAGAAAAACAACAACTTGATGATCTGCTACACTCCCAGATAACAGAGAACCTCAAGCTTCGATGCAACCTGGCCCTATTACGGGAACGCATGTCTACAGCACTCGAGGAAAATAAGCGACTATAGAGACAGAATGAAGAAAACTTGGAATCAACAATGGAGGGTTCACCACAGGAAATCGACCCAGAGAAATTCAAGGCTATCCCATCTGAAAATATGCAAATCATCTTGGAAACCCATGCCGACCTCCTAGAAGCCCACGCAACATTAGAAAGAGAAAGAGATGACTTACTAAAGCAACTGGCAACCCAGCAGGAGTCACCAAGCAAAGTCACAATTGAAGCCGACACATCTGAAGAAGTCGCAAAACTCAGAGCAGAATTAGAAAAACTACGAAATAAAGTTCTACAATACGAGCGTCAACCCTCTCCCCTGGCGGAACCAGAACCTGAAGACTTAGTGCCAATTCAAGTGGAGGAGATCCTTGAAGACCCATACGTTCCCATGCCAACACCCGGGGGTAAGCAAACAGAAGAAGGAATGGACACCATTGAGATCGAGGCCCCTGAATGGATGCAGAGGTTAGAGAAGGTGGCCACAACCCATGATGAGAGAGTTGCAGTACAGATAGCATCAATGTCACGACTGGAAGAAGTCGTCATAAAATCAGATTACTTTAGAAACCTCTCCCATCATAGGTGGATTGGCACGTCTGATGATCTGTATGTTCCATTTTGTGTATTAATGGCAGATTACAATGCTGAAATCAAGCAATGCACAACAAAAGAACCAACCTCCGCGACATAGTTTGCACCGGATGATATCCCTGCAAGTGCCAAGCAAGGGAATATACATCAACCTACTTGGAGGATCCGCCTGCTTGAAACCTACCCTGAGATGAATCGCACGTGGAATAACATGCCTCTATATATCAAGTATAATCCCTGCTACTGCCCTGTCTTTCGAAGAAGGTCTTGGTCGGAGTACACAAAAACAGTTTTGACGGTTAAAGGATGTGAAAAGTGGTTAAATTATGTGTACCTAGCACCACCTAATGGCCAACCCACAGTCAACTACATGATTTCAACCATCCGACATTGGGCAGTCCGGTTCAAGAATGTCCCAGATGTTATGGCACAGATGTGCCTAAAAATTTTTGAGCTCATGCTGATTACATTCAGGACATTTAAGAACATCAAAGAACCTCATCTTTTGGCTATTGGATTTAATGAAGGGAGTCAGGACCTTGTCTATGACATGAGCACCACGCCCTCCATTAACGTCGTATATGCCTGGCATCCCGTATAAAGTATCTACTTGCTTGCTTCAAACAGACGTTTGAAGAAATGTTTATCACGGGGTTCTGGGAATATCATTCAGAGATATTCATTCCCAGACCATCTCATTTATTACAGTTATTTGCCGTGGAACAAGCTCTCCATTCAGAAAAGCTACGTATACCACATCCAGAGGTTCCCGGGCCTGTAGATTGGGATGCCCTACTCACTGACTTGGCCAAAGGGTTGAGAATTCCAGAACATCATTTAGCCTCAGACGTTGTGGAGTACTACATCCAACGACCCACCCAACAAGGGTCTGTCAGGGACGACAGACGCGAGAGAGGGGGGGTGTTGGCAGTCAAGGAACTGAAGGACTCACAAGACAAGTCAACGAAGGGAGTCGGAGCGAAGAGAAGGTACAAGCAGACAGAGTAGTCAAAGAGGATTGGGCAAGTAGGCTATTACTTTTTCAGGAAGCTAAAGCATATCAAAGAGGTGGACCCATAAGGAGAAGGAGCAAGTAGGAAGCTCGAAGATGTGTATGTCAAATCGTTAGAGGAAATCCCTACCAAAATAGTGATTTTCATCACTTAAAGCCATTGTAAATACCATTTCATATTTTTGTAGCTCCATTTTGTGCAAGCCAAGGAGTCCTTGAGCTTGAGGAGCATTAGAAGTAACTACCTACCAGTTTTCATAATTTTTAGACTCCATTTGAGCCTTCAAATGGGGCCTAGAACCTAATTTTTAACTAGGCCGAACACTAGGTCTGGACACGGCCAAAACCTAGTCAAAAACTATAAATAGAGCTAGAAAGCTCATTTTTGAGGTTAGCTTGTGATTGATTTGAATTTGTATGAGCATTTTGAAAGTAATCTAAAGAACTCCATTGCTTCTCACTCTTTGTCTTGCCTTGTGTGTGTGTGTGTATGTGTGTGCATGTTAGTGTGCTTCTCACTCACTCACTTGTGCCTTCACTTGCTCGAGGTCATCATACCATCCTCACGTCTTCCCGAATTGACATTAAAGGAGGTGCTACTCATCACTGAGCTACACATGACTAGAAAAATCATCAATGAAATTCACGAAGTAAAGATAGTTTCCAAAAGAAGGTCTCTACATAGGACCACAGACATCACTATGTACAAGCTGCAATTTTTTAGTAGCCCAAACTGAACCATCTTTTGGAAAGGAGGAATGCTACATTTTGCCCGAGCTATAGCCTTCACAGACATGTTTTTTGGGTACCTCAAGTTTGGGCAAAGAGGATACCATTTCATATTTCTACAGGCATAGTAAACTAAGGAAATTTAGATGACCAAAGCATGCATGCCAAAGCTTTGCATCTGACATAGCCCGAGAATCATGTACTACACATGCTGAATCATTCATACATTTTTCATAGTTTATGAGCTTATACAGCCCACGACATAAAATGCTAGAAGAAATAATCATGTTGCCATTTAACTGATCATGAATTGTACATCTGTCATCAACAAATTTCATAACCAAGCCAATCTTGGTTAATGTTGAAACTGATAACAGATTTTTCTTGATCCCTAGCACAAATAATGCATCTGACAAGGTGAAAGAACTACCATCAAAATAATGCATGTGAGAGTATTCCCAATAGAGGCAGGCTCAAGTGAAGTGAAGAAACTGCGCTGCAAGGTAATATGTTTGGTTGCCCCACTATCAAAGTACCAAACATCTGAGTCTACTCCTGACATACACTACTAATGAGAAGATGGGTCAAAACTACAAACAGTAGTAAACATCCATTCTTCATTCTACATAAGATTTGTAGACTCTGTTTTTGGTTGCAACAACCATTCTAGCCTCTTTTTTCTTTGCCTCTTTTGCAGCCAGTTTTGGACACTTGTTTATGACATGATTGTTTCCTTTACAGTACTTACAGAAGAATTTTTGCTTCTCTCATTTCTTTTCATCTTTGTCTTCCTTCTTCAAATGTGCAGCATTTGCAGATTTTTGCTTACTAGTAGATGAGCTCCATTTTCCTTCGCCCTTCTGACTAGCTAGAAAAGCTTGATTTGCAACACGCATAATGGACATGTTCTACCTAAACTGATCTTCCTATAATAGAAGAGAGCAGAGATTAACTACTCAAATGACAAGGCATTTGGATTGCCTTTTATCATCAACCAAAAAGTAGAAGCAAAACTCTGATATGAATCACAAAGACCATTTAGAACGGTCTGCACAAATAAGCTATCTGGTGTAACTTCATCAGCAAAAATCAATTGTTCTTTCAAGTCTTTGATCTTTGTTAGAAAACTATCTATAGAATCACCTTCATTCATATGCTCACTCTCCAACTGTTTTCGGAGGTAAGCAACACAAGCCTCATTCCTAGCCTGGTACAATGTGGTAAGTGTATCCCAAGCATCAATTTGCAAGAGCGAATGTGAGGAATAATGGCACGTTTGATAGACAAGGCTATCAATGCATGTGCTTGAGCATCTCTGCCATCCCAATGAATTTGCTCTACAGTAGGTGCAACAGAAACCGTAGCACAAACAGGAATGTGAAGAATATCGGCATCTTCAATGCCATCTGCATCAGTTTCAATACCTTTATTTGCAAGTGTAATGGTATGTTTTTCAACACCTTGCACAATGTTCCATCGTCCTTTTGCAACCAATGCATGTCGCATCATATAAGCCCACAATGGGTAATTGGTACCATCCAACTTATCCTCAACAGCCAACATACAGAATACATCAGTGCTTTCAGCCATGGCCACTGACTGAAATACCCTGATGCAAAAAAATTATTGTATCTGAAACTGTTGAACAATACTACTCTAATGAGTTATACTAAACCTATAGGAGACTTTGAGATGCTTATACTGATGAACCGAAACCTGTATATATCTTTGGCACAAAAAGATGAAATAGCCTACATAAGCACTACAATAGTGCATTCGGAGGTTGAAACAAGCTTAGATCGCAATTTTGGCACCACATAGAGAAGCTGTTTTGATCTCCTAATCACCCTGAGTATGCTCACTAAATTTCGTGCGATTCTGCGACTATGACCGGAGGTGTGTCGATGACGCCCTAGATGAAGTGGCAACCTGCTCTGATACCAATTGTTGGAGTTAGACATCTGCAGAAGCATGCAAATAGCACAAGGAAGAAGAAGAAGCTTGGAGCACAACACACAATACTGAATGTATTACCACTAGAATGTACAAAGATAAGTAACCCATTAGGGCTATAGGCATATATACAAGCCAGGGGAAAAAAACCTCCTAAAGAGGGAAAAAAGTGTCTCGGCGGTCCTAGTGTGTTCACACACATCACTACCTAAATATATCAACAAAGAGGTGTGTCCAAATTTGAAATGTCATAGGCTAAGGCTTGAATCTTTGTCCATACAACTTGAAAGATTGTAGAGACCTTTGCCTTCGAATCCTTAAGCTATGACTTCCTTGGATTTGCTATTGATGACTTGAACTTTGTTGTGATTGAATTGCACTGTCATGTTGGACTTTGTAATGGCCTTCATTGCGAGAAGGTTCTTACAAAGGCTTGTTGCATAAAGAATATCTTTGAGTGACTTGGTCTCACCTTCAGATTTTGTGACTTGAACTTTTCCTCTTTCTTGGATCTCAATGCACTTGTTGTCTCCAAGATAAACGTGACCTTTGTGCTCTTCAAACTCATGAAAAACATCTTTGTCATTGCACATGTGAGATGAAGCCCCACTATCAAAAATACATTCTTTGCTAGGAGTGGATGTGGAAAGTGCCTTATGTTGAGTTGAGAGAAAGAGATCTTCACTTGTGCAGTGAGAGCAATGTTCAATCTTTGGAGTAGACTTAACTTATCCTTGTTCTTCTTCTAGAAACAATACTTTTCAATGTCTCCAGGCTTGCCACAAAAATTGCAAGTAAAATTCTTCTTGCCTTTGTCCTTAGACTCTTGATTGCCTTTTTTACCTTTAGTCTTGTGGAAGGTTGCTTTGGCCTTCATAGCTATTTCTTGAGTAGCTTGGGTCTTTTGTCTAGAGTCATGAAGAAGCAACAGTCTTCTAAACTTCTTCCCAAGTTAAATCTTGACCTCGGTTATAAAGAGTGCTTATAAAAGTCTCATAAGACCTAGGAACCTTGTTGAGAAATCTTATGGCCATGTCTTTACTTGAAATCTTTGCCTATCCTTATACCTATCAACCATTCAATCAAGCTTACACTTCAGCTTGTATACCCACTTAGTGCCAATGGCATTCTTGCCAAGAGGCAAGTCACATAAAGAATAGAGGCAGCCATAGCATAGCAATCTAATGTAAAAGAAGCACTATGAGAGCCTGAATGAGTACAATATGATAGAGGTGCATCTAAGTTGCTACCTTGCAAAGTTTGCACCAGCCATTGAGGCATAGTTTTTGCCTCCTCTATATGAGTTCTCTCATCAATAAGTGCATCATGTAAATTTGTATCACAAATGGAATGATCTGCATCATCATGTGAAACTTGTAAAGGTTGAGAAGTTTCCTCATTTGGACCAGCACTAGATTTCCCATCTGTAAAAAGAGGCAACGAAGTGTCATACATGTCTTTTGAGCTAATTGATGTCTCCTTAATACATGAAATTAATGGTTGAATAGCATCTTCCACAAAAACAACATCACGGATAACTAAAATTTGTTTAGTTTGTGGATGATATAGATGATAGCCTTTGCTTTCATAACTATACCAAAAAAAAATACATTTCACTGCTTTATCATCCAATTTCTTGCGTTGTTGTTCAGGCACTAATGCATATGCCAGACAACCAAAGACACGTAGCTGGGCAACAGATGGCTTGCCAATATGCCAAGCCTTATATGGAGTGATAGAGTGCAATGCTTTAGTGGGATACCTATTGAGTACATATGTTGCACACATAATAGCCTCAAGCCAAAAACTACATGGTAAAGCTTGACTCTTGACCATACAGCTCGCCATCTCCATGAGTGACATGTTCTTCTTTTCAGCAACTCCATTCTATTGAGGTGTATACGGTAGTGTACACTGATGTTTTATCCCACGTTCAGCCAAAAATGCATTAAAGTCAAAAGACATATATTCCCCCCTCGATCAGAACGACAATTGTGCATTTTACTTGCTGATAGATTTTCACCCAAAACTAGAAACTATTTGAAGCACATAAAACACTTTGGACTTCCCTTTCAGTAGATACATCCATGCATGCCTCAAAAAATCATCAATGAGAGTCAGAAAGTAAAGGTACTTCGCAAAAGAAGGTGTCTACATAGGGCCACAGACATCACTTTGAACAAGCTACAATTTCTAAGTAGCTCAAAATGAACCATCCTTTGGGAAGAAGGAACACTGCATTTTTCCAAAAATATAGCCTTCATAGACATGTTTATGAGGTGCCTCCACTTTGGGCAAAGAGGAAACCATTTCAAATTTCTGCAAGCATAGCAAACTAGCAAAATTCAGAAGGCCAAAGGCAAACTAGAAAAATTCAAAAGTCCAAAGTGTGCATGCCAAAGGTTTGCATCTAACATAGCCAAAGAATCTTGAACTACACATGTTGAATCATTCATAAATTTTGCATAATCTATGAGCTTATACAACTCAAGACATAAAATTCCAGAAGCAATAACGATATCACCATTTGACAAATCATGATTTGTACATCTATCATCAACAAATTTCACAACCAACCTTATCGTGGCTAATGTTGAAACTGATAACAGATTTTTCTTGATCCCTGGCACAAATAAAGAATCAGACAATGTAAAAGAACTACCATGAAAAGTATTCATAATGATTTTACCAACTCCCATAATAGAATAAGAGGAGTTCTTGGTGCAAATAGTACTCCCTATATGGGTAGGCTCAAGTGAAGTGAAGAAATTGCATTGCAAGGTAATATGTTTGGTTGCCAAGCTATCAAAGTACCAAACATCTGAGTCTATTGTAGACATACGATGTTCATGAGAAGATGGGTCATAGCTGCAAACAATGGTAAATGCCCATTCTTCATTCTGCACAAGATTAGAAGACTCTGTTTTGGGTGTAGATGTTGGGTATGTGTAGAAGTGCAAGAGACACACAAGAAGCACACGCAAGGAGCACAAATGTAGCAAGAAACACGGAGAAGATGGATGGTTGGAATAGCTCTCCCTATTTACAATGAACTGAACTGAAGTAAGAGCTGAATGATATCCCTGAGTACAAAGTACACCACATATGAGTGAATCATGTATGTGGTAACATGGGGAAAAAACTTCTAGCCAGGACTAAAGTAAAAAGTACCCATGTATAGGGAAAAGGATCACATCAAAGCTACTCGAGGAACACATAAGTGTAACAAACCCCCATGGAGCGAATGATGTGAACACATACAGGGAGTGGCAGATCAGCCCCCACAAGGTAATAAGCCTAAAGCTTTGCAAAAAGCTTCAAACTTTTCCCGTGGAAGAGCTTTGGTGAATATGTCTACCACATTATCTTATGTAGGCACATATACCAAATCAATATCTCATGCATGAAGGTGCTCTCTCACATAGTGATAATGCACCTCAATATGTTTGGTCCATACATGAAACATTCGGTTTCGTGCAACAGCCAACGCACTCTGACTATCAGTGAGAATATGTGTAGCAACATCAATCTCCATGCAAAGATCCATCAATAGGCATCTCAACCATATACACTCCACTATAGCTGTGAAAATTGCCCTGTACTCAGCTTCACAACTCGATGTTGCCACTGTAGGTTGCTTCTTACTCAACCAAGATATGCATGAGTCTCCAAGGAAAAAGCAATTACCACTAGTGGACACACGAATATCATAACAAGTAGCCTAATCACTATCTATAAAAGCATGCAAGCATGGTTGAGTATCTCTGCCATAAAAGAGACCTAAGCTCAAAGTGCCTCTGAGATATCTAAACATATTTCATCGCTTGCCAAGGCTATGCATGAATCGACTCAACTAGGAAACTACATACTGTATATCTGGCCTTGTGTTGCATGCATATATAAGACATCCCACAGCTTGTTGATAAAGAGAAGTGTCAAATGCATCACTGGAATCCTCAATTGAGAACCTAAATCCTATTTCAACTGGTGTCGAAACTGGCTTACAATCCTCAAAGTCAAAACACTAAAGTAGTTTTTCAACATACTTTTCTTTATGCATAACAATTCCCCCCTCAACGGATACAAATTGGATGCCAAGATAGTAGCTCAAAGGACCAAGATAAGTGACATCAAAAGTATGCTGCAAATCAGCCATAGGAATGTCAAGTTTTGCATCACATGATCTAGTCAAGAGTATGTCATCAACATAAAGAACAAGCACTTTAAGATCAGCCCCATTTTGCATACATAGAGAGTGTTTTGATTTGGACTACATGTGAAGATAAAGAGCAACCAAGTGCTTATGTATTTTGTCATACCATGCACGTGGAGCTTGCTTGAGACCATACAAGGCTTTATGCAAGCGACAAACCATATGTTCTTGCCCTTTCATGACAAATCCAACAGATTGCTTCACATAAACCTCTTCTTGCAAATCACCATTCAAGAAAGTTGTTTTTATGTCCAATTGATGTACTTTCCAACCTTGATGTGCAGCCAATGCAACCACGGTACGAATGGCAGTCATGCGTGAAGTAGGTGCAAAAGTCTCCTCATAGTCAATGCCATATTGTTGTGCATATCCTTTGGCAACCAATCTATCTTTGTAGCAATCAATGCTACCATCAGAGTTTCTCTTAATCTTGTAAACCCACTTTGTACCAATGGCATTTTTTCCTTTTGGCAATTCACATAACTCCCAAGTACCATTCCTATGTATGGAATCCATTTTTGATTGCATAGCACTCATTCATTATGGATTGTCATATGCATCTTCAAAAGAAAATGGCTCTTCATTACATGCTATTTCAATAAGAGAATAATCCATAAAATTACTTGATGCATGATAAGAGCTTGATCTTATTCTACCAAGTAAAGTTGCACTCAATTTGTTTTCTTGGAAAGTTTGTTTCAACCACTTTGGCATAGATTGTGCACTCTTGATAGACATGCATTCATTATGTAATACATCTTCAACATGTATGTTGAAGATAAAATATTTATTTCTTGGATCCACTCTTTTTTTCATCATCATTTGTACCTTTTTCTACCTTTCATTCAGTTAATAAAGCACTCTTGTATAGGTGTGTGTGAGTGCCACACTAGAGAATAAGTGGGATTCATTCTCCTTTCAGTTGAGAAATCCCACATAGCATGCTTTTTTGCCATTTTGTATATAAAGAGGTCTCCACCTCTTCTTTTGAGAGAGCTTTTGGAGAAGTAATGAGATTATGCTAGTTTGTAGATAGACTCTTGCTCTCCAGTCGTCATGATGTGCATGCGTGCTTGTTCTCTTCTTATCTAACGCTTGTGACACGTTGATGTATGATTACATCATTATTATGCTTGTGATTATGATTAGGTGCATCATTCGTGATGCTTATGTTGTATCTTCTTGTTGATTACGTTGTTAATCATACGTTGACGAAGCGCCATTACGTCTGCTGAGTGCTTCTACGCAAACATTTGGGTCTCATGTGATGCTTCCTGGTTTGACAAGTATGAGTTGTGATGCTACAATGTCAACAACTTTTGGCGTCGTTGCCGGGGAGCGTTCTCTTGTCACTTACGTGATGGTTTCTGGCGTGAAAGAGACGTGTACACAAGTTTTTCATGACGATTTGCTGAGTTCTTCATTTTATTTCGCTCTTGTGAGCATTTGCGGCTTGCAAGATACAATAACTTGTTGAGATGAGCCATTTTTTGGTGGATTAAGGATCCCCTTTTGGTGATTAGTCTACCATGTGTGGTGATTCTTCAAGTTATGAATAGATTAGGAGCTTTTTTTTTTTTTTTTACAGATTTTGAGTAATCATGTTAAACTTTTTCCATTAACTTTGTTGACTTTTTCATTGATCATGTGTAAATAAACTAGATTGGGTTCTTCTACGAGATTCATTGGAGTTTTTGGACTCACCTTCTTCATCACTTTTGCATTAGACATTCTGTGTGATTATCTACATCACTTTCAGAAGTTTATGACAAGGGAGCTGGGTAAGCTTCATACACGACAATCCTCAACAACTATGGATATCAAGATCGGTCTTGAGGCTAGGGTTACAATGCTTCAAGGAGTCTAGCAACTTGCAGATGCTATGAAGGTCATTATGGGTCCAAAGGGGTGCAATTTGTCATGACCCAAGAAATTCTAGTCTCAATGAGCTAATACCTTTCTTGGAAATAGCACTTGGAGCTCAAAACCTGTCTCGATTGTGTGAAGCTGTGGAAAGCAAAGCCCTTACAACACTCGTTCTTTGAGCGGGCTTGAAGATTTGTGGCATCTAGGCCCTTGGCTTTGGAGAAAACAGGAAGCTAAGCCTGCAACTGATGGCTAGATTGTAGGTGAAGAACTTGGAAGGAAGTTGGAGAAGATGAATCATGATGTGGTTGGTAGGGCCAAGCGAGTTGCTCTCTCGAGAGGTGATGCCATGGAGAGCTGGAGATAAGCAAACTACAGCAGTTAGTTGTGAGCCAATTCGAGAGGTTCAACATCAGGTTATGACAAAGAGAAGATACATGAAAGTCTTGCAAAGCTCTCGAGGAGGTGTTGCAGTTTTCAATATTGGAGGAGTGTCCAAAGAATCTGAAAATCATAGCCACATGCCATTGGAATTGCCGACTACATTCATTCACAATGCTCAAGGATTTGAGAGTAGTAGATGTAGCCCTATGGGGTCTCCTCACTCGAAGGATTCTCCTGTCTGGTGGGAAACTGGTGTGACATGCGCTAAGTCTTTCCCTTTCTTCCCTGCCAAGGCACAAGAACCTCCGTGGGAGGAGTTGAGGATCTGCTCTACAGGCTCAAGGACAGAGAGAGGGCAAGAAAGAGCCGGTGATGGAGCTTCGAATCATTAAAATGATGTTTAACCTGCTGGCTCAGAGGCTCACATCAGGGATAATGACATGCCATTCATTGACCTCTCGGTGGCTGTGATGAGGGTCTCATGAACAGATTCCGATTCTGTCGCTCTAAATGGTCATGCAAACCTTGCTTGAGAGGGTGTGGATGGTAACAGTGCGGGCTAACAATGCAATTTCTCAGCGCCATGAGTTATACATGAATGTGTCATTTGTATCAGGCATGGATTCAAAGATTTTGTCTGCATCAACTGAGGGCGCTCTCAAGCTTTATGATATTCGAAGTTTTTAGTGCCCTATAATGAGACTGATGCCCATACGAGTCTATTGACAATGATGGGAATCCATGGGCATGCACCTTTGGTTGCAAACTGGTCCAGCCAAGCAGGTTGTGAGGGTGTTCAATGTGCAAGGTGTGCAGCTAAAGTTTTGTCCAATACCATAGTAGCTGCCTTGACCATCAGATAGGGCCAATCAATGCACTATCCTTTCATCCTTACAAAGTGCTTCTTGCTACTGGGGATACAGATTCCAATGTTTCAATCTGCTCTGGAGACAATGGGCTATCTAAAAGCTAGAAGTGGGTTATTGTGCTTCCTATGGCATCCAGGTTTGCAAACACAAAAGGGTCATTGATGGAATCACCTGAGTTTTTCGTGCTGGTGCAAGTCTCTCAAAGAACGATACAATTATAGCTAGAATTAGCTATGGGAAAGAAGAATTGGAGATTGGGCCTCGGATCAGGTCTCCAGCGCTTGATACTGGACACAGCTACAAGGATATAATCATACTCGACGTTTCCGTTGAGTACAATCCTAGGAGAGACTCTCTCCATTTGATGTAGGGGCCTACTGATGAGAAGCCTGGGTGAAGCATCGTGAATGTTACATGAGGCTTGGACGATCTTCTCTCTACCTCACCTTCTCACTTTTCTCAGGGTTTTGATAAGTGTATGTTAGGCACAAACCAACAAAGCTATTCTGCGCACTGAATTCTCATGAGAACTCACATCCCCTGGGATTGAGAAGGGAGGTACTACAGCAGCATACACACTAGGGAAGAGAGAAAGAAAGTAATCCACGACTAATCAAAACTGCCCGATTTCAAGTTGAAGTCCAAGCATGTGTGGGACAGATGAGGGAAGTTAGATTGAGTCAACAGTGTGACACCCAAAGATCAGGAGGTATCCAGATGTATTCTAAAGAATGCTCAAAGGATGAAGATGCTGCTGAGGGTCGGTAATTTCTCTTGCGCTCTATAACTAGGGATGGGTCATCTATTGTGACCACTTTGATTGCAACGGATCTTGGTAATAAAATGTAGCAAAAGAGATCAAGAGGTGAGTATCACGATCAGAAACAGACCATGTTGCTTTGAGGGAAGCAGATGAATATGCATCAGTTCTTCAAGCACACCCTCTAAAATTGTTCGTAGGATAAATTCTGAGAAAGGATCATAGCAGTAAATAAGGTGCTTCAATTAGCAAGCTTGCTGGAAAGAGTACCTATACGAAGAAGAGCTACTTAAAAAAGAAGATGAATTGCTCTGGATCTCATGGCAGTTTTGCATGGAGATAGTGTGATCCAGCAAGTATTAAACACGTAATGAGAGATGACAGGCCACATGCTTTGGACGTGAAGTATGGAGTTTTCTGGGGAAAAAAAAACATAAAGACGGTCAAAAGTGTCATTAAGGCTCATGCCGGAAAATAACCACCTGACACATGGTGCAGTGGAAATCTCCTCTAAAGGAAAGCTGTTGTGTGAGGGGGTGCAAAGTGGTTATCCTCGTTCTAGAAATAAGGAAATTCAGTTTGCCAAAAACCGATGATCAGATCTCAGAGCTTACTCGAAATGAGCAGACAAAATTTTGCCAATAGCTTATGGGCAACATTTCCTTAGCATCATTGATTGCATATTTATTCAGTCCTCTCTTGGATTTAGCTACTCAACATGCAACAAGTTCTATAGTGTCATTTAAGAACATGGCAGAAGAAGGGCATTCTGTCAGGGATGTTGGAAAGGCAAGCTACATGCTTGAAGGAATCATGGAAAAAAGTGAAGACACAAGATTGAGTCTCTGAAGTTTCGAGCGAGCTGAAGATGGTCCTGGAAGAGGAAAGGTGTGGAAGTTCTAGTGATAATGACATGTAATACTCAATCTTTTTTATCAGCTCGGATAGAACAGTTGGATTATGGCAAGCCATATTGACGAGTGTCAAGGGCAAGATAATGTACTAGATCGCTTCAGAAGAAACTTCTCAAAGCTCCATGAGGTCACACTTCTTGTGGATGAATTATACTCTTTTCAGCACTTTAGCATATGTGATCACTTTGATTAGGATCTTGAGGGTGTAATGGTCTTAGAATGACAATGATTCATCTGGGAAAACACCACAGTTCTATTTCCAAACTGGTGTGAAAATCTGCACGAAGTTCTACTGTAAATAATTTGCCATGAGCAATTGTTGCTCTGACAGAAAGCTCAGAGAATGGTGAAAATAATTTTCAAAGTGTCCTCTAATTCACTGCAAGGTTCTCTTGTGCCTTCATGAAAAATCCAAAACATACGCGAATGGGGCAAATGATTCAGTAACAGTTGGGTTCCACCGAAGCTTTAGCTTAGCAAGATTCTTTGGAGGACATTGCGCGGTTAGGTCCTGGAAGTACTGCAGCTGAAAGCCTCAATGGGGATCACCGTGACCCTGCATTAAAGGAGCAGAGAAAAAGATGGCACTTCTGCCGCAGCTCAACGTTTCTTAAAATTCTGAGGGAGTAATGTGTGGAAGGCTTCGCAATGTCTCTCAGTAAACAAGTCCATTCTATTTGTGGAAAACTACACCTAAGAACCGCTCACGCTGGTCATGATCAGCACATCCTCTTGACAAAGACATGAAAGCTATTGGCTGTTGAAATCGGTGGATACCAGCTGACAATGCAGCATTACTTTCCAAAGTTTTCGTTGGCCCTGCACGATACATCAGACTTGATTTCTCAGAACATGGACATTTTCTTAACATATGGCATTCAATAACAACAACGAAAACGGCGCACACCTCTTCTATTAACTATAATAGAAGATACCATTCGAATTGGATTGATGATAGCATGTACCAGAAGTTGCATTGTCAGAAGTTACAGAACAACAAAAAAGCAATTGTCCAAGGTTACCAAGTAGTATCAGTGCATCTCATGACACGCAATGGGCGAGCAGATATCAAAAAACAGCGTCAACGGAGGCAAATCAAATGAAGTTGCCATATTTGGAAATGCCAACATTCGATCTTGAATCCAGCTGGTCTTTGTTTTCAGCTCACTAACTGCGATTGAGATTTAATTCACGAATCAAATTTTTACGCAGACAGAAGAGTAGGTGTGAGGGAATCATTATGATTCACATTCTGGGGGGAGAAAGATCAGTGTATATATATGAGCTTGGAAGTTGGAACTCGCAGATAGGAACTACGAATGGAGAGAGAGAGAGAGAGAGAGAGAGAGAGAGAGAGAGAGAGAGAGAGAGAGAGAGAGAGAGAGAGAGAGAGAGAGAGAGAGAGAGAGAGAGAGAGAGAGAGAGAGAGAGAGAGAGAGAGAGAGAGAGAGAGAGAGAGAGAGAGAGAGAGAGAGAGAGAGAGAGAGAGAGAGAGAGAGAGAGAGAGAGAGAGAGAGAGAGAGAGAGAGAGAGAGAGAACGTGCTGCTGTGCTTGAATGCATTTTTCTTTTTTGAGAAGGGGGGAGGATTGAGGAGTATAACTTTGCTTTGCTTTTTCACATAAATAAGCTACTGTAAATTTAAGATATTGGGAGATCTTTTGTAGGACACAAAGATAGGAGGATGATTCAAACTACAATCATCATGGTTCACTTTAAGAATGTGTGCCTTGGAATTTAGAGTTTGGGAAGTTAGGCGAAAATCTTAGTAACATTCATAAGTGTTTTTATGAAAAGTGAAGGATCTTTCTTTTTTATGATACATCTATATACTTTGCAAAGACTCTTTTTTTCTTGTTAGAAGAACCCCATTAGAACTTATTTACACATCTTAGAAAACATTCAAAAAACACACACAAAACCTCAAACAAATTCTAAAAACTCTTTCAAAAATACCAAACAAATATTCAAAACACTCAAAAAACCAAAACAAATTGTTTCAACAAGACATGGGAAAGAAAAAGGCAAAAGAAAGAAGGAAGGGGGAAAAGGTTGCACAAAAGAAGGAAGAAAAAACTGAAATGCATGCATTAATCACACATGATCAAGGTGAAACAAATAGAGAAAATTTACGAGGGGTAGAGGAAATTGGTGGGATTTCTAAAGGGATGGGTTCCATAGTTGCGAATAGGGATTATAGCAACACTTTTGTAAATGTATTCATTGGTCATGACCATAGAAATATGAGTGCTTAGATTAACCCTAATTGTGAGTGGAATTTAATTCATATTGATTTAGTGACAATTATTTTGGATAACATTCAACTAACCACTCATTCATCTATCCTTATGAATGGTGAAAATTATGATTGCATGGGTCAAGTTGTGTTGCCTATTGTGGTGAATGGTATGGAATTTTTTGAAACGTTTTTCGTCATGGAAGGTATAGATGAAGACTTGGTCGTAGGCACTCAAAGGTTTATTGAAAGTCATCAAGAGTTTGAAGTGTCGTATCCATCTATTATGTCTACTTCTACATGTGTGTCCATTGAAAATCTTAATGATTATCCTCATTGTAAGGATTGTGGATATGATCACCTATTCAAAGATTGTGCTTTTAATCCACAAAATAGTCTTTCCACTCATGCTTTTTTAGCTAATCATTCTTTGAGTAAGTCGCAGGAAACCTTGGCGAATGGAGGAATGAAGGACTCCAAGTGCTTGGAGGATATGGAAGGGCCCTCCCTTCCTCTAAGTTTGGAATCTTCTCACGAATTTTGTATGAGTTCTACGGAAGATAAAGTGATATCTAGAGATTCTATGTGTAATACAGATAAATGCATCGCTGAATCTCTAGATCGATCTCAAACCACACAACCTTATGATCCATTACATGAGCATGATATATGTAAAGAAACTCAACCTTTGTTGAACTCCCCATGTAAAGATGAGTTTTTTCTAAAGACTCACATAGAAGACCCAAAAGACCCATACATCAAGAAGAAGTCACATTTCCCTTGTAATGTAAAGCAAATTTGGGTGGCCAAGAACTTACTTGGAGCCCAACCAAATCGCACTATGATATGGGTACCAAAGAAAGCTCTTATACAAAATCAACCCTCTCACACTAGACTTCATAATCTATGGTCTAGTTTCACATTGCCTTATCATCAAGAACGACCACTTTTGACAAAGGGATCCAAAGCAATAAAGTCAACACTCAGAAAAGATCCAAGGAGAAACCTCAAGGCTAAGACCAACAAAGCGAAGACATATTGGCGGCCTAAAACCTCTTCGTGCAGCATCCATGGGTGTCGGACCCAACCTTGCCCAATGCATAGCATATGTTTAAGATGCACACCAAGTATGCACATGAATAGGGCCTCATCCAAAGGCCAAGCATTAGGCACACTTAGTTTAACCCAGACACAAAGAGGGCACATGTACATAGATTTCAAAAATTTGCTTTTTATTTTTCTTTTTTTAGGATGGTGGACAAAGGTATCATCCATTTCAAATGGGTGATGGAAAAGAGAAGGTTCTTGAAGTTGGAGATTTGGAGGAAGCCTCATCATCACCTAAACCCTTGAGCACGTTGCTCAAGATCCATCATTTTTGCACCATTGTTTTTTGTATGCATTTTAAGAGTATGCATAAGATAGGGTCACATTACAAGACCGTGCATAGACACTTTTTTGTTTTCCGCCCATGCACCCTTAGTCCCCACTCATGCATATAGACTAAGAAGAGATGAATTAAGTTCATCTATTTGTATCTATCATCTACATTTTTATCATTTCATGCTCATACATCATCCATCCATCAAAAAAAAAAAAGAAAGGCATTCTAGCATATTTGTTCCCATCTATATGAGGCAAAAGAACCAAGTTAAAGCACTCGGCTCCAAACAAAAAGCAAGATGAAGAAAAGCAACAAAGCAAAACACTCCAATGGTGTACGGATCATGCAAATCAAAAGGAACTCCTACACACTCTTCCACAAAAGCTCCATACTTGCAAAAGCTTTGTCGAGGACGACAAAGTCAAGGAGGGGGGAGTGTTGAAGATAAAATATATATTTCTTGGATGCACTCTTTTTTTCATCATCATTTGTACCTTTTTCTACCTTTCATTCAGTTAATAAAGCACTCTTGTATAGGTGTGTGTGAGTGCCACACTAGAGAATAAGTGGGATTCATTCTCCTTTCAGTTGAGAAATCCCACATAGCATGCTTTTTTGCCATTTTGTAGATAAAGAGGTCTCCACCTCTTCTTTTGAGAGAGCTTTTAGAGAAGTAATGAGATTATGCTAGTTTGTAGATAGACTCTTGCTCTCTCGTCGTCATGATGTGCATGCGTGCTTGTTCTCTTATTGTCTAACGCTTGTGACACGTTGATGTATGATTACGTCGTTATTATGCTTGTGATTACGATTAGGTGCATCATTCGTGATGCTTATGTTGTATCTTCTTGTTGATAACATTGTTAATCATACGTTGACGAAGCGCCATTACGTCTGCTGAGTGCTTCTACGCAAACATTTGGGTCTCATGAGATGCTTCCTGGTTTGACAAGTATGAGTTGTGATGCTACAACGTCAACAATGTACATAATGTGTGGGCTGAATTTCGTGCTCATTTTCAGCCATATTTTGTCGCAAATGTTCAGCCACATGTGGATGGAAATTTCCAATAATTCTAACAATTTTTGGCTGAAAAAATTTAGCCATGTTTGGCTAGAAATTCTTTGCATTTTTAGCTCTATTTTGTTGGAAGTTTTCAGCCCTTTGAGCCTTAGTTGGCTGGTCTACATGGCCATAGTCAAGCACACCATTTTGGAACAAATGCATGAGTGTATCGAACACATCTTGTGAGCTAACTATTGGCTGTTTTTTGCATTCAAGTATAGGAAAAATTGAATTTTCAGCAAATACCACATCTCGACTCACAATAGTTATGTTTTTCATTGGATGGTACAAACTATATCCCATACTTTCAGCACTATAACCAACAAATATACATTTCTTTGCCTTGTCATCAAGTTTGTGACATTGTTGTGATCGCACAAGAGCATATGTCAAACAACGATACATCGTGCCATTTCAAGAAGTGTTCTATTTTTCCGCTCAGCAACACCATTTTGCTAAGGTGTATATGGCATCGTACATTGGTGTGAAATACCTCTTTCATGAAGAAAAGAATTAAACTCATGTGACATGTATTCACCACCACGATCTGTGCATAGAGTCAAAAGTTTTTGTGAAGAAACATTTTTCAGCCATAGCTAAAAATGCTTTAAAGGAAGAAAATACTTGATTATTTGCTTTCACAGGATACACCTATGTATGGAAAGTAGCATCATCAATGAAGGTAACAAAATATACATGCTGCCAAAAAGATGGATCCTTGACGGGACCACATACATCACTATGAACAAGCTGCAATTTTCTTGTAGTGTGTGTATGACTATCTTTTGGAAAAGAAGCACAATGCATTTTGTAAAGAATGCAACCGTCACATGCATGCTTTTCAATGGACTCAAGCATTGGCAAACCAATAACCATGTGACCAAAACGAGCATGCCAAAGCTCCATTTCAACCATGGAAGAAGTATGCGAAACTAAGGCATTCGAGATAGCCCTCTTGTATGTATCCATGCGATACAACCCATTATATAATGTACCAGACATCACGATAATATCACCATCGCTGAAATCATGAACCATACACTTATCATCAACAAAGTGTACATGAAGTTTAGCTTTGGCAATCAACGGAACTGAAATTAAGTTCTTCTTTATATCGAGTACATACAATGCATTTTTCAAGAAAATCACACCTCCATTTGCAACCATAAGCTCAATTTCTCCTACTCCAATGATAGGATAAGAGTCATTGTTTGCAAACACCACATGTCCTCCTTTGGGTGCATCTTTCAAAGATGCAAAAAATCTTTTGCATGATGTTATGTGTTTTGAAGCACCACTATCAAAGAACCAATCCGAGTGAGCCTCATTCACAACCATACATTTCAAGTGCAAAGATGCATCATAGACATGTCACAACACATGCCCAAAAATCTTCAGCCATGTTAACTTCATCATTCTTTGCATTTATTGAATTTTCAGCAATAGACATGTTGGATTCCTTCTTTTTTTCATCACGCTTAGCAAGCTTTCTACAATCATCAATAGTATGACCAGCCTTTCGAAAATATTTCCATCTCTTCTTCTTTTGCAAATCAGCATCATTAGAGGAATGATGTTGATTCTGGTAATCCTTTCAACAATGTAGAAATGAGAGATGCATCTGGAATAATCTCATCTATGTTTTCCAATTTCTCTTTCAAGTCCTTGATGCATATCACATACACATTGATAGACTCATTTTCAACCATACATGCATCCTCAAGTTGCTTCATCAAGTATGCAACACGTGCTTCATTACACATGGCATACAAAGAAGCAAGAGTATCCCATGCCTGTCTTGATGTAGAACATGATTGAATGTGTGGAACTATATGATGCTTCATAGAAAACACAATCAATGCATGAGCTTGAGAATCTTTTCCATCCCATCTAAGCTGCTCCTGTGTAGGTGGAGAAGGAATAACCACTGTACTTGAAGAAGAAGCTCCATATGTGATAGTAGACTGTGAAGTAGAAGAACCTACAGGTCTTGGATCTACATCTGCCACTATATTCCAAAGCTGTTTTGCAACAAGAACATGCTTCATCATGTAAGAACACATTGGATAGTTGGTCCCATCATTCTTATCTTCAACTTCAAGCATGCCAAACAAGTCATTGTTGCCCGCCATTTCACTAAAGAACAAGAATGTCACAAAATCTTTACTTCAACGAAAGCTTAAATGAATGCTGAAATTTCAGCTCACAAACTATCACTCTGATGGCGATTCTGACTGCACGAATGGCTTAAAATGGGGATAAAACTCTAGAACAATTGGTAGAAATGCTTTTTGGCTATTGAAATTCACTATTCTATGCTCCAAAATAGAGTTTCACTCTTAAAAGTGTGCATGCACCGTGATGCAAAAAATTGAAACTTGAGAAGGAGTTGAACCTACTTTGATACCACTATTGGTTGTGTGTAGAAGTGTGAGAGACACACAAGAAGCACACACAAGGAGCGCAAACATAGCAAGACACATGGAGAAGATGGATGGCTGGAATAGCTCTCTCTATTGACCATGAATTGAACTAAAGTAAGAGCTGAATAATATCCCTAAGTACAAAGTACCACCACATATGAGTGAATCCTTGGTATAAAGTGGTAAGTGTATCCCAAGCATCCTTTGTTATTTTGCAAGAGCGAATGTGAAGAATAATGGCACATTTGACAATCAAGGCTATCAATGCATGTGCCTAAGCATCTCTGCTATCCCAAAAAAGTTGCTCTATAGTAAGTAGAGAAGGAACCGTAGCACGAATAAGAACCTGAAGAATATCACTATCTTCAATGTCATCTACATCACCTTTAGTAACTATATTTGTAGATGTAATAGGATGTTTTTCCACATTGTGCACAATATTCCATGGTCCTTTTGCAACCAATACATGATGCATCATATAAGCCCATAATGGGTAACTGGTACCATCCAACTTATCCTCAACATCCAACATACAGAATACATCACTACTTTCATCCATGGCCACTGACTAAAATACCTTGATGCAAAAAAACGATTGTATCCCAAAAAGTTGAACAGAAGTACCCTATCAAGTTCTACTATAGTAAACTTCGAATCACTTATGTTGGTGAATTGAGACTTGTATATAAATTTGTCACAAAAAGATGAAATTGCCTACATAGGCATTGCGATAGTGCATTCGGAGGCCAAAATGAGCTCAGATTGAAATTTCCATACCACAAAAAAAAAGCTATTTTGAAGTCCTAATCGCCTTGAGTATGCTCACCGAATTTCATGCGATTTTGAGACTGTGACCAAGGGGTGTAAACGATGCCCAAGATGAATTGGTGACCTGCCCTAATATCAATTGTTGGATTTTGAGGTTTATAGAAGCACGCAAATAGCACAAGGAAGAAGAAGAAGCTTGGAGCACAACACACAATATTGAATGTATTACCAAGAGAAAATGTACAAAGATAAGTGAGCCATTAGGGTTACAGGTGTATATACAAGTCCGGTGGAAAAAAACCTTGTTGCAGAGCAAAGAGGCACAAAAGAGCAGCCCCAAAATTTTCAAATTAATGGGCACATTTTTACATTTTTCTTCTTCAAAGTCTTAGGAAATTCCCTCAAGCCATGTAAATGCATTAGAGGAGTCCTCTAGATGCATAATTCCCAACCCTTTTTAATATATTCCTTGTAAATTAGTAGGAAATTCACTTCTTAGTAATAAAGTGTCGGTCTCTTGTGTGAAAGGACCAAATTTAGGGCACATGTATATAAGTCACTTTGTGACTCTTTGTAGAGACTTTTTTCCAAGGTGAAGAAGGAGAGCTCCTGATTTTCAAATTTGCTTCTTTCCTACAGATTTTCATCTTCTCTTTGATCTTCTATGTGTGTATAATGCTTGGAATGTGTGTGTAAGACTGTTGTCTACCCCTCCCCACTGTTTTTGAGCTACTGTAGCGTGTGTGATCTTGTAGGAGTTGTGGAGTGAGTGTGGGTGTTTCCCGCCATTCACTATTTTGCCCATAACTTGAAGCACGGTTGTCAGAATCGAGTGAAACCACGTCCAATAGATGCGTCTTGTCGAGAGTTTCGAAAGGAGTTTGCTATTGACTATATTCAAAGTTCTGAGCTGAGAGAAATCCTTGATTTACTGAAAACTATTGTAAGTGGTATCGCGACAGACACTTTCAGTCTTTCAGTGTGTTAGAGAGGTAGATTAGTCTTTTCTCATGCATATGAGCTGAACCACTTCAATTTCCATCATGTGTGCACATGTCCTCATACATTTGGTTAGGTCGTTTGATCGGATTGACAAATAAGCGTGTGTCAATTTCCCACTATACGCACTTGTGTGGCAAATGAGGTTTAGTCTCTTTGGCACAAGTCCTTAAGTCTTCTTGACTTAGGTACACAAACCTCCTAAAGAGGGGAAAAAAGTTCCCTGATGGTCCTAATGTGCTCACACACATCACTACATAAATATATCAACAGTGACCATACCTTGGTTGCCTTCTACCTCAAATGACTTTTGTTCGCACACCTAAGGAGCATAGAATAATCTCTTTACTAGCCCTAGGCTCTCAAGTTCTTTGCACATTTTGCACTCGCTACACACTTTGTTTCCTTGTACACTTTTGTACACATTGTTTCCTTGATTATCCCTATCTCCCTTGTCTCTCTATGTTTCTCTCCTTACTTGGTTTCTCGACTCCTTTTGCATATGCCACTTTATTTGACTTGAATTCACATGTCTATCCAAGACCTTGGTGTTGGATGTGCATCCTACTTCTCCACTCCCTGGTGCACACACTTCCCAATACTTTGTATTCCTAATTATGTTTTTCCTTGTCGTATTCTAAGAATCTTCTTACATAAAGAACAGTGATACCTGTTTTTTCCTATAGTGACTTTATAGAAAACAAAAATTTTAATGGGGATCCACACATAGGCTTTTGAAGTTTACATAACTTCTTCATATTTGACCTTGAATTCTTGAAATGTACAAGGGAAGGTTCCCTTGAAGCTTTCAAACACTTTAGAAAAAAATTGAACTCCTTTCAAAAGACCCTTTGAAACCTATAATTAAATACATCAACAAGGCAATTATGAGCCTCCACATTGTGCGCTACTTGTGCACCACTGTTTGATAAATCCTTGGCCACATGTGCACCACTTTTGCATCACTTTTCCAAGTCAACATTGCAACCAGCTCAACAATGCTACTCAATGTAGAGAGGCGATCACACTACTCACAAAGGATCTCAATAAACATATGAGAAATATGTCCTCTCTTTCGATCAACAAGTACCTAGAATCTAGCAAAACAAGCAGTTGGATAACAATAAGAGGTGGAGATGAACAGACCCTTCTCAATGCTTAAGAGATAGACATACCAAGAGATTCTGCAACATTAGGCATATCTTGTGGACAATAGTACAACCCGCTTTCCTTCTATGATGATTGTGCCATATTTCTCTAACAAAGAGAGAGAATAAGAAAGAAAGAGGGATTGCACCAACTCCTGCTCTATCTCTTAATGATAAAAAGAACTCCATATCAAGTTTTTTGCCTTCAAGAAAATTGTAGAACTTCTCATGCTTGAAGTTCCACACATCAAATAAGGCCAAACATCGGATTTCTAAATGGCTATTAGTCTTCTAAACAAGTTTCCTAAGTCATATGGTACTTTTGTGACAACAATTTACAATTGAGGACGTGTTAAATTGTGAGGAATTGTGAAGGTTATTACTCCTCCACAACTCGTGAGCAAAGTCTTCAACATCGCAGGAAGAAGCCATGAAAGCTAAGGGTCCCTTCAACAAGGCTAACAACTATAATGATCACTCTATCAATAATCCTAAGCAAGGCTTGAGTAACTTGTCCAAGAAGTATACATGCAATTATTGTGGGAAATTAGACATATTGAGAAGTTCTTGTATAGAAAGAAGAAGAACAACAATTTTAAAGCTTCTACTTCCAAGAATCAAGCTAAGCCATCTATGCATAGGTCTCATTGTTAGAGTGAAGATATCTTAATCTCAATAGAGGCCAAAGCTCTAATCACTTCTAGCTTATCACAAAAATGGATATTTGACACTGATGCAACCTCCCACATGTGCATAAATCGTGAGTCATTTCAGGAGCTAGAAGACCACAAGGGCAAAGTATACTTAGGAAATAACTAGAGTCTTCCAATTGAAGGTAAAGGCAAAGTACAAATTACTAATCACAAAGGAGAATGCAAAGCCTTATTGAACGTACTTTTTTTTACCAAAACTATGCATGAATCACTTCTCCATCAAAGCAATTTACAATCATCACAAACTAGTTCTCTTTGACAACAAATCAGTGACGGTGATTGATCCCAGCACTAAGGACATCATCGCCCAAGGCATTGAGGATAAAAGCTTATACAAGCTTTCCAGCTTCCTCACCAAGGAATCAATTTCCACCCTTTAACACCAATTATATGGCCATACATCCTATTCAACCAAGAATTGAGCACCTCGATTGGTTAAGTCATTACCCAAGATTGGACAAGTGCAAGATATTTGGCAAGCTTGCATTCAAGGCAAGCAACACATGGCTCTTGTTCCCAAAGAGGCTTCCACCAAAGCAAGGAATAATCCGCTAGCCCTAGTCCATATGGATCTCTATGGACCAATGAATACCCCATCACCAAGTGGATCACTCTTACTACTTTCTCTTCGTATATGATCACATGAGATACATATGGGTCTATTTCCTCAAGTCTAAGGCAGTTACATTTTCTAAGTTCAAAGAATAGGTCTATCAAGTTGAGAATGAGGCACCAATCTTAATAAAGACCATTAGATCAAATGAATGTGGTGAATTCATCAACCATGACTTTGACAACTTCTTGAAACTTGAAAAGGCATCAAGAGACAAGTCACTCAACCTCACACTCCATCTCAAAATGGAGTCATCAAAAGGAAGATCTATAGTGTCATGGAAATGGCATGAACTATGCTTCACAAAAAAAAGCCTTAACATTCAAGTTTTGGTCTGAAGATGTACACATCATAGTTCACATCATCAATAGAGGATTCATAAGTGCACTACACAACAAGACTCCATTTGAAGCCTATTATGGATACAAGCCCAACATCAACTACTTTTGAGTCTTTGGAAGTGAAGCATTCATACATGTGCCAAAAGAAGATAGTCATAGGTTTGCATCTAAGTCCAAGAAACATCTATTCATTGGCTACAGTGAATAGTCTAAGGCATACAAGCTATAGGACCTTGAGAACCACTCCATCACCATTTCAAAAGATTTCATATTTGATGCAGCTTTAAATACTCAACCAAAGATCCAAGTTCAAGTTTGATTCCACCTATCTACACTTTAGAGGGGGACATAGTTATTTCTAAGCACAACTGAGATTCTAGTACGTTTGACCAACCTAGGATACCTCAAAGACTCTTCAAAAAGCAACAAC
Organism: Ceratopteris richardii; assembly: GCA_020310875.1. Classification (NCBI taxonomy): domain Eukaryota; kingdom Viridiplantae; phylum Streptophyta; class Polypodiopsida; order Polypodiales; family Pteridaceae; genus Ceratopteris; species Ceratopteris richardii. The sequence goes on along the minus strand of CM035411.1, from coordinate 144,305,632 downwards.
ATAAAGAAAGCCACTATCTTAATTATGCACTTATGCACCAATTTTGGCAAATCCCAGAGCCTTTCAACTTTGAAGAATCTCAATGCCAACCTAAGTAGGAAGAAGCTATGCAGACAGATATGGATGCAATCCAAAATAATGGTATTTGGACACGTGTTCCAAAGCCTACTAATTATCAAGTTATTGGACTTAACTGGCTATACAAAGTTAATTACAAATCAGATGGTACTTCAAGACTTGTAGCTAAGGGTTATAAGCAAAAGCACATAATTGATTATGAAGAAACCTTTTTCGCTACTACAAGGTTTACAACTATAAGAATCATTCTTGCATTAAGTGCACACTTCAAATGGCCCATCTACCAAATTTACATCAAAATTGTTTTTATCATAGGTAATCTTCAAGAAGATGTATATGTAGAATAGCCTAAAGGTTTTCAGATCAAAGGAAATAAAGATCATGTATACAAACTTCACAAAGCACTTTATGGACTTAAGCAAGCTCCCAAGGCCTAGTATGAAAAGATCCATAAGTTCTTCAAAGCTCATGGATTTCAAAGGAGCGCTACCAATGCTAAATTATGCATATAGTGGAAAGAGTCCTTGATTATTGTTGGGAAATATGGATGGACACTTCAAGTGATGATTAGGTACTGCCAAATCCTGCTTAGTACCAGCCCCTTGTAGCTTTAGAGATGATATGTGGGCCCTCTTAGCTTTCCAATGACACCATAAAAGTGCCTATGTACTTTGGAAATGATTTATGAAGAGATTAACTCAAAACAGACTATTTCCAAATAGAAGACTCAATGAAAACCTTCTATTTTTATCATACACTTGCTGCTTGTAATGCTCAATGCTACCAGTACAATTGAAAAAATTCCTTTTAGAGATATCTAATTAGCTTAGTAAGCTAATGACTCCAAGTGGAAACACTTGAAATGATACACTATACACAGAGCAATCACTTTAGTAAATAAATCATTACCCCCAATTTTTTAGGACCTCTGCAAAGTTTGACCAGTGAGTGCTTTGACACGCTTTTCTCTAAATTGGCTAAATGTATTTGCTTCAAAATTTGTCAGAATGTAGATAACTTTGAGCTGATTCCAAGAAGCTATAGATTATTGAATTTGGTTGAGAAATGACTGAGATATCGCCAGCACAAGTTGACAGTTAAGAATGACTATAACAGAGAGATCATAGATGAACAATGTAGATGTAATGTATTAATGAACAATGTTGTACAAGATCATAGGCTTGATAATCATATTCTGATGATAGAGATTAGTGTAGGCTATAGTGTAGGCCTTACGCACATACAAAATGGCAATGGAGAGCTCGGATGATGAAGCTACTAAGCGCGACTTTTCAAGTGACTTTATATAAGTGTTGTATTCAAATTTGAATTTGAATTCAATTTTTTGGCTCTCTCTAAAAGTGATCCTTCATTCTAGGAGATATTCCCTCAATGAAGTAGTTGCTTTTCTAACTAACAAGTCCACGAATTTTTGGTAGGTGATTACAAAGATTCTCTCAAGTCAAATGAATGACTTTTACAAATGTAAAAGGATAGATTTCCACTAGCAATGGTTTCCATGGAACTTCATATGTTTATGAACTTCAAGCCAAATGTGTAGGCTTGTGATTTGCACCAACAATTGCAATAATCAAACTTTATGTAGATGACTTGATTTTGATAGGTTCAAATGACGAGCGCATCCAATCCATCATCACGCAACTTCGTCTTGGGTACTCCATGATAGATCTTGGTCTACTTCACTACTTCTTAAGCATGGAAAAGTGGTAGATGAAAGAAGTTATATTCCTCTCTCAAAAGAAGTATTTCTATTATCTTCTTTCAAAATATAACATGGACTAGTGTCGTTCAGTATCCAAACCACTTGATTCAAACATCAAATTCACACTGGAAGACTCGTCATCACTAGTGGATATGCATGCTTATCGATAGCTTGTTGGCTCTTTCCTTTAATTGGCCAACATGAGACCAGATATTGCCTATGTAGTTGGCATTTTTAGTGAGTTTGCACATCAACCTCACCAGACACATTGAGATGCTCCTCAGAAACTACTTCAATACATCACCCTCACCTGACATCATGGTCTTTGGTATGGAGGGGTATTGAACTTGTAGGATACTCAAATTCAAGTTGGGTTGGTAATCTTGATTCCTGATGATCTACTTCTAGTTACATATTCTTATTTTTCTCAAGACCTATCTCTTAGGCAATTAAGAAGAATCCTACAATTGTTTTGTCATTCATCAGTGTTGGAGAAACAATCACTAATTAGACATATATTTGAAGGTCAAATCTTAGAAAGAAAACCCCATGCCTATGTGAAGGGACAAATTCACAAGTGTATCATACTTGTAAAGTTAGTTCACTTTAGTTCTAGAAGTTTTTTAAAAATCACGGGAATGAGAAAGTCTATATAAGTTAGTTAGTATTAACTGACGCGAAGAGAGAAGAAGAAGGAGGAAGAGAGAGAGAAAGTGAGAAGAACTCATTTTTGTATGACTGAGTATAGTCGGGCTTCTCTGAGTGAGAAAGCATCTGTAAAACTTCTGAGTTTTTTATAGTTATGAGAAGAACTGAGTAAAGTTCTGTGTATGAGTCTCTCTTCATCATCTCCATGTTTGCCTACTGTGTGATGAATTCAAAAGTTCAAGTTTTCTGAGCAATTCGATGCCTGGCATCGAATCTTGGCTGATAAGTCATTTTTTCCATTCTCTGTGTGTTAACTATTGTTGAATCTTTTAAAAATATGAAGTTTGTGGAGCAACTCGATGCCTGGCATCGAGTTTGAGCATAAAGTCGATGCCTGGCATCGACTTCTAGCATACAAGTGGTCTTCTTCATGTGTGTGTAAAAGAGAGTATTTCTGGTGCAGAAAAAGGGCCTAAAAAAGCTCAAAGTCGATGCCCGGCATCGACTTGGACTGAAATTCGATGCCAGGCATCGAATTTTTTATTTTTGGACATCAGGAATACTAAAACAGGCAAAAATTTCCAGTTTTGGAAGGTCATACAGGGTCATCTTGTGAGGGCCATAACTTGAGTTCTAGAGCTCCGTTCGATGCATAAGATAGCTTGTTGGAAAGCTCTACTCTTCTAGTTTCAGCCTATAAAGTTTCATCAAGAAATAATACTTGAGCTAGGAGAAATTAGCAAAATACTGAAGGTATGTCATTTCGGTGACTAGGAATTTCTGTAGAAGCAAAGTTCTCACTTTAAGCTATCATTTCTCAAAGTTTGGAGTGGCAATGAGTTAATGGTGACCATAGAGGTGTTCTAGTGTCACATTAATTCATTTCTTGTGGTGTTTTATACATCAACAAGTGGTATCAGAGCAGAAAGATTCTCGAGAGCAGAAGACGACAAAGGTACGAGAATTTTGTAAAGTTTTCCATCAAAGTTTGAAAGGTGAAGCATTTGAAGACACAAGGCATCAAAAGGTTACTTCAAAAGTATCCTCATACACAAAGAACTTCAAAAGGTATTATCCTTTATCCTTTAAGCTCACAGGTTGCAGCAGAAGGAAATAACTATGGCAGATCATATCTCCATTGACAAACTGGACAGAGATAATTACCCCGCATGGGTAATGAGAATGGAAGCCTTACTTATGAGTAAGGATCTCATGATATATGTTACAGGTGAAGAAGAGAAGCCAGTATTTGAAGATGAAAGCCGACCAAAGAAAGAGGAACTTGATGCTTTAAAGCATTGGCAGAAGAAGGATGCAAGTGCAAAAGCCTACATCTACAATACAATCTCAGATCATTTGCTACCACACATCAGAGGATTGGAATCATCAGAAGATATATGGAATGCATTGGAATATCATTTCCAAAGCACTACTAAAGCACGGAAAGCAAGTCTATGGTCAGAGTTTACAACATTCAAGAAGAAGCCAAGTCAAACCATTAGTGATTATGTCACTAAGATGAAGGATCTAGCAGATAGTCTTGGATCCATAGATGAAGATGTTGAAGATCACAGATTGATTGCTCAACTACTTGCAGGCTTGAGAGGGGATGAAAGGTGGAAACCTTTTGTCTTATCAACAGAACTTTCATTAAATCATTATGTTCCAGATTTGAACCAGTTGCTTGGTTTGATGCTCACATATGAGCAAGACTTGAAGGGAGATGGAGATAAAGGTCAAAGTTCTGCAATGTACATGAAGAATAAGAAGAAAGGAGATAAAGGTAAAGCAAAGGATGAAGAGGAGTCTAATTCTCAAGCTTATTATGCAAGAGGTAAAGGCACTGGCAAAGGAAGAGCAAGAGGTTTTGGAAGAGGAAGAGGTAATCAAAATAACAACAAAAAGGCTTGCTGGATCTGTGGATTGAGTAATCATTTGGCTCATGACTGTTGGCACAACCAACAAGGATCAAACCAGAATCAAAACAACAATAGCAGAGGTCGAGGTGGAAGATATCAAAGTAATTTTCAAAAAGGTAGACAAAGTCAAAGAGGAGGCTATGGTAGAGGTGGAGGAAGAAGTTGGGGACAGAATCAATCCTACAACACCAGCTACTACAACTATGCAAATGACACACAGAATGAAAGTCATACATCATTGATGATGAACTCAATCAACACATCAGATAAAGAAGATCTAAAGGTATTTTACATTGACTCTGGATGTTCTAATCATTTGTCAGGAAACATAGAATTGATGTCAGAATTGGAAAAAGGTATTTCGAGTCACACAGTTCAAACTGGTGATAATACAAGACATAGTGTACATTCAATTGGAAAAGTGAAATGCAAGAGTGGAGCAGATTTGCTAACCAATGTTTTGTATGTTCCCACAATACCTAAAAACTTGATTAGTGTGGGACAGATAGTTGAAAAAGGTTTTCAAGTCAGGTTTACAAATGAAGGAGTATTTGTGGAAGATCCAGAGAATGGATATAATCAGATTGTCTCTGGTAAGAAAGAAGGTAGACTCTTTACTTTAAGAGTACAAGGGAACATTGGTCAAGCTTTGCTCACACATGGTGAAGCAGTGATTACAGAACTTGATCTCTGGCATAAGAGATTAGGTCATTTCAATGAAAGAGGAATTAAAGCTATGGTTGCTAATCAGTCTGTACTAGGATTACCAAATGTGCAAAGTCAACATATGGTTTATAAATGTGAAGCATGTCAAATGGGTAAAGCACACAGGTTACCATTTCAAAAGAAAGGATTCAAACATGATGGAGTACTTGAGCTCATTCATACAGATGTATGGGGACCAACAAAAGAAGGATCTATCAGTGGCTCAAGGTACTATGTTCTTTTTATTGATGATGCTACAAGATGGATAACATTATATGTTTTGAAGGAAAGATCAGAAGTGTTTGGAGCTTTCAAGCATTTTCATGCATATGCAGAGAGAGTCACAGGTCAAAAGCTTAAGAGACTGAGGTCTGATGGAGGGGGAGAATACTTCTCCCAAGAGTTCAATGATTATCTTTGGAATGCATGTATTAAGAGAGAAATAACTTGCAGGTATACACCACAACAAAATGGTGTAGCAGAAAGAAGGAACAGGACTTTGGTTGAGTTTGCTAGAGCTATGCTAAAGGAGAAGTACTGTCCAAATTATCTTTGGGCTGAGGCTGTAAATACAGCTACATATCTTGTGAATAGATTACCATGTGCAGCTCTGAATGGAATGACTCCATATGAAGCTTGGTGGGGTAAGAAACCAACACTAGATCATTGTAGAGTGTTTGGATCAATTGCATATGCTTATGTGCCATCACAACTTAGGCATAAACTTGAACCAAAGGCAGAAAAATATGTGTTCATTGGTTATGATGAAAAGCAGATGGGTTACAGATTGTGGAATCCTCTAACCAAACAATTTATTGTTTCTAGAGATGTTACATTTGATGAACAGAAAAGTTGGTATGCAGATCAAAGTCATACAGCTGAAGAATTTGAAGAAGAGGTAAGAAGATGTGAGAAAGGAAAATCAATTGTGCAGGTGAATAGAGATGAAGACTATATGCAAGCAAGTACATCCACAAGTGGATTAACAAGAAGAAATGAAGAAGCTCCTATATTTGATGAAGAAGTGTATCCAGAAACCTATGAAGAATGTGAACCAAGAAGGTCAAGCAGGACTAGAAGACAACCAGAAAGGTATTCTTATGATACTTCTTACATAACTCAGAAGAACTATGCATATATGGTCAAAGATGATGAAGAACCTCAGAACTATGATGAAGCTAAAGGTAAGAAGCAATGGGAAGAAGCAATGAAGGAAGAGTTCAATGCACTGGAGGAGAACAAGACATGGGAACTTGTTCCTAAACCAAATGGTAAGAAAGTAATTGGAAATAAATGGGTTTATAAAGTGAAGAAGCTTGCAGATGGAAGTATAGCCAGATACAAAGCTAGATTGGTGGTGAAAGGCTATGCCCAGACCTATGGCATAGATTATGATGAGACATTCAGTCCTGTAGCTAAGATGTCAACTATAAGGACAATCATTGCTATTGCAGCTTCAAAAGGATGGACTCTAAGTCAATTGGATATAAAGAATGCATTCTTGAATGGATACATATCAGATGAGGTATACATGGATCAACCTCAAGGGTTTATAGATTCCAGGTATCCAAATTTTGTTTGCAGGTTGAGAAGAGCATTGTATGGATTGAAGCAAGCTCCAAGAGCTTGGAACTATAGACTGGTGAAGTATCTCAATGATCTTGGATATCAAAGTTCAAAAGCAGATTCAAGTCTACTTATCAAAAGAACAGAGGAAGGTACAATCTACATTTGTATTTATGTAGATGACATTATAATCACAGGTACTTCAGATGAAGGAATCAAGGAGGTAAAGAGATTGCTTGAAAAAGAATTCAAGATCAATGACCTAGGAAAGTTATCATACTTTCTTGGAATGGAAGTCACTTATACAGATCATGGCATATATGTATCACAAGAAAGGTATCTTCTAAATCTATTGAAGAAGTTTGATATGGAAAATTGCAGAGAAGCTTCAACTCCACTTGAAGTTAATCACAAGCTCAGTAAATATGATGGTGCAGACTACAAAGATATGAGGAAGTATCAATCTCTTGTGGGTAGTTTGATTTATGCTACACTAACAAGACCTGATCTTAGTTATGCAGTGGGAGTTTTGTCACAATTCATGCATTGTCCAAAGGACCCACAATGGATTGCAGGTCAAAGAGTTCTCAGATATATCAAAGGAACTATAAAGGAAGGATTATATTATCCTTTTACATCAGATTTGAAGTTGAGAGCCTATAGTGATTCAGATTGGGCAGGTAACCAGGATGACAGAAGATCAACTCATGGTTACATGATATACATTGGTGATAAGCTTGTAAGTTGGTGTTCAAAGAAACAACATACAGTAGCATTATCATCAACTGAAGCAGAGTACAAAGGACTTGTGGAAGCAGCCAAGGAAGTCATATGGATGCAGACATTGTTCAAGAGCTTAGGCATTGATCAAGGTACACCTATAATACATGGAGATAATATGAGTTCACTTTATCTTGCAGCAAATCCAGTATTTCATGCAAGGACAAAGCACATAGAGATCCAATATCATTTTCTTAGAGAAAAGGTAATGGAGAAGGAGATTGAAGTGGAATACATTTCTACTAAAGATCAGTTAGCAGACATAATGACAAAGAGCTTGGATGGTGTGAAGACCAACAGATTCAAAAGCATGGCAGGAGTAAAAGAAAAGAAGAAGATATGAAGAAACAGGGAATGTCAATTAGTGATTGAGGGGGAGCTGTTGGAGAAACAATCACTAATTAGACATATATTTGAAGGTCAAATCTTAGAAAGAAAACCCCATGCCTATGTGAAGGGACAAATTCACAAGTGTATCATACTTGTAAAGTTAGTTCACTTTAGTTCTAGAAGTTTTTTAAAAATCACGGGAATGAGAAAGTCTATATAAGTTAGTTAGTATTAACTGACGCGAAGAGAGAAGAAGAAGGAGGAAGAGAGAGAGAAAGTGAGAAGAACTCATTTTTGTATGACTGAGTATAGTCGGGCTTCTCTGAGTGAGAAAGCATCTGTAAAACTTCTGAGTTTTTTATAGTTATGAGAAGAACTGAGTAAAGTTCTGTGTATGAGTCTCTCTTCATCATCTCCATGTTTGCCTACTGTGTGATGAATTCAAAAGTTCAAGTTTTCTGAGCAATTCGATGCCTGGCATCGAATCTTGGCTGATAAGTCATTTTTTCCATTCTCTGTGTGTTAACTATTGTTGAATCTTTTAAAAATATGAAGTTTGTGGAGCAACTCGATGCCTGGCATCGAGTTTGAGCATAAAGTCGATGCCTGGCATCGACTTCTAGCATACAAGTGGTCTTCTTCATGTGTGTGTAAAAGAGAGTATTTCTGGTGCAGAAAAAGGGCCTAAAAAAGCTCAAAGTCGATGCCCGGCATCGACTTGGACTGAAATTCGATGCCAGACATCGAATTTTTTATTTTTGGACATCAGGAATACTAAAACAGGCAAAAATTTCCAGTTTTGGAAGGTCATACAGGGTCATCTTGTGAGGGCCATAACTTGAGTTCTAGAGCTCCGTTTGATGCATATGATAGCTTGTTGGAAAGCTCTACTCTTCTAGTTTCAGCCTATAAAGTTTCATTAAGAAATAATACTTGAGCTAGGAGAAATTAGCAAAATACTGAAGGTATGTCATTTCGGTGACTAGGAATTTCTGTAGAAGCAAAGTTCTCACTTTAAGCTATCATTTCTCAAAGTTTGGAGTGGCAATGAGTTAATGGTGACCATAGAGGTGTTCTAGTGTCACATTAATTCATTTCTTGTGGTGTTTTATACATCAACAATCAGGGCCGAGTATCGAGCATCTAGCTTTATAGCATGTGAGGCCATCTACCTTTGACATTTATTATCTAACATTGGTATTTTGTAGGATATTCCATCATGCATCAGCACCAATAGCCAATCAGCCTTGGCCATTGTCGAATCCATTCTTCACACTCTCATCAAGCACATCAAGATCCAGTACCATTTCATCCACACTCGGACCAATCTCCGTTAAAAACAAAGTTTCACTGGAGATTGCTCTATAGCAATGTATCTCTCAAGAGAACCTAATGGACATGTTCAAGAAGGCTCCACCTTGAGTTCCACTCCAATCCTTGGTGCAATTCTGTAGCATTTAGCTGCTCCAAAATGGAGCTTTAGATGGGGTGTTGACAACATGGGTTGTTTTGGTTCATTTCCATTTGCATACGCATGAGTGCATCTCTATTTTGTGTCTAGGAGACACTCCATTTTCATATTATTTTAGTTGTATCTCATTGTGTTTGGATACCTTTCCATTCACTTCTACCACAATATCATTCTCCTTCAAGCTTTTAAGAGCCTCCTCAAACTCTATATAAGGAGGGCCTCTCCCCCAATTTGTACTTGGTTAGAAGCTTGTTCAGCCTACTTCATCTTGGCAAGCTCATTTCTAATCAATGTGATTTTACCCATTTCTTGGTCTACTCACTTTGAGTCTCTCACACTCTTTCATTTTGTGAGTACACCTTTTCATTTTTCTTCTGTGCATGTACTCTCTACACCTATGTGCCTCGTTTTGAGCATAACTTTTTATTCCAAGATCATTTGAGAGATTAAAGTCTTTATAGAATCCTTGCTTCAAGGACTTTCTAATGGATGTCTATATTGCATGTTTTTCTCTCTAAATCACACTTCTAAGATCATTGAATTCACTGCTTATCGCCTCAAAAAGAGATGCTACCCATACATCTAAGTCTGCTTTTCAAGTCATAACTTCTTCATAGAATCTCCAAATGGAGAAAATCAAATGCTAATAGATTCTTCACTTCAAGATCTATCGTTTGAGTAGTAAATTCCATGTTTTAGCCTCTTGAAGTGATATCTACATAATCTTTTAAAAGGATATTGGTTAGCAAGGGGTTCTTTCTTGTCCTAAGACAAGTGGTTCTGTAAGGTTCTCATCTTGACACACTAGCACTTTGACTTTCATTGGAACATCTTGCAGGTAGATGGGAAGTTCCACTTCACCCAAACAAGGGGTTTCCACACCTCCCAATCCTATGAGATAAGCTTCTATGGGATTGATGTTCAACTGCAAGTTTTGGCAGTAGGATAGTCTAACTGCACTAGTTGCAGCACTTGAGTCAATCAATGCTTTCACAATCGTTGCATCCTTTCCTTGTCCTATCTCTATGGTCACAAATGGTCTTCGGTCAATGACTTGAGAAGTCGCTATGCCTGACTTTTGGCACATATCCATGTGATATTTTGGGGCTTTTGAGTGGACATCTAGGCCTAGTCACCTTAACTTATTTCGCCTTATGCGCTCTCTAGCCTCGGCTTGGGCTTCTTCTCTCACCCTTAACTCCTCTTCTTTTCGCTTCTTAGTAGTGTTGAGTCTCGTAAGCAGATCCTTTGTAAGAGGTTCTTGGTATAACTTGACTCTACAACCACTGATATAGTTTGGCAAGATGTCTCCTTCTAGAGTGGCCAACTGAACTGCACCGCTAGTGGAAATTCTATTAATGATCATGGGTCCATATCCTCTTTTTTCCAACTTACGAGCATGTTGTTTTAGTGTGTAAACCATCACTAGATCTCCCTCTTTCAATCCCTTATCTTTGATGTGTGCATCAAAGTATACCTTTTGCCTCTTCTTTGCAGCATAGATACCTGCCGCCGCGCGTAGCCTTGTCTCACCTAAGCGTTCTAGATCAAAGATCCTAGAGGACAATTCATGTCCATTCCACTCATGCTCTTGTGCTACTTTTAAAGCAGGGATTAAGAAATCCAGTGGTAACACCGCATTCTGTCCAAAGACCATATGAAATGGGGTGGCATTGAGTACCGTTTTGTAGGCAACTCGGTAAGCCCAAACAGCATGATGAAGTTGTTTGTCCCAATCAGAGCGTTTATTATTTACCAATTTTGTCAATATGTTACAAAGGATCTTATTGGTACTCTCGGCTTGTCTGTTAGCTTGTGGGTGATAAGGGGCAGACTTTTTATCTACCACCACGAATTCTTGGAGAAGATTTTCAATGACCTCATTCAAGAAGTGTGTGCCTCTATCGCTCACCAACTCTATTGGTAGTCCATATCTCGTGAACACATTCTCGAATAAGAACTTAGCCGTAGTCTGAGCATCATTCTTTGTTGTGGCTTTCACTTCTACCCACTTTGTAAGGTAATCTGTGGCTACAATAATATATTCTGCATGGGAGTTTCTAGCGGGGGGGTTAATAGGACCTATGAAGTCTATGCCCCACTTCGAAAATGCACGCACTCCCATCATTGGCCTCAAAGGCATCTCGTCTTTTCTAACAGGATATTGTGCACGTTGGCATGTGTCACATTTCTTCACATAGGTATGTGCATCCATATGAAGAGTTGGCCACGAAAGTCCTGAGAATAGAATGGTCTTGATCACTCGGTCAGGACCAAAATTTCCACCTGCAACACCCCTGTGTGAAGTTTCTAAGACTTTCAAATAATATGATTCGTGAACGCACAGTCTTAAGTAGCCATCTTTGCCTCTTCGGTATAGGTTGTCTCCTACTAGGGCATAGCCTTGAGCCTCTTGCTCCATGCTTTGTCTTCTTGCTAGACTGGCCTCTTTGGGTAATCTTCCCAACCTCATAAACTCTACCAATGGAGCACTCCAATCTGGAATTAATGACACTTGATAAAGGGTCGCATGCTCCACTGGTGGTCTCTCTCTGCACATTGGACAATTCTTAATCCACTCATGTATTTCTTTGTCGATGCTAGGCCAATACACTCCTAAACGTTTCAGATTTTGTAATGTGCGCTGTTTAGAATAATGATTTCCTAGCAATCCTTCATGAGCTTGTTGCAACCAACTACTATGTTCATCGTCCTCAACACAACAAGCTAATACACCCTGAGTGTCTTGTTTGTACACGCTTCCTGCCAATATGTGATATTTTTGTGACTTTACAATTTCTTCTTGCGATGTTTTTACATTCTTATTTGCAGGGCCGAAGGTTAGGACTGGTACCAACTCATTTGCCCATTTAGGAACAACTTCTAAATTGAACAGATAAGCATCGCGTAATTCGTCAGATACTCCTTGTGGTGACTCTCCTGTTGATGCGAGAAAGGTGATCTGCCCGAAGGTGGGTTCTACCTTTCCTGACAACAACTTCAAAGTCATAATCCATTAGTAAGAGGAACCATCTTACTAAGCGTCCAGTATTGCAAGGTTTATTGACCAAATATAACAAAGCTTGATGATCAGTGAAAAACATGAACTTGTTGGCCAATAAATAATGTCTAAACTTCTTCACAGCATAAACCATGCCTAACCCTTCTCGCTCGGTTGTGGTATAATTTCTTTCTGCTGGGTTTAGTTGTCTACTAGCATATGCTATGGGCAAATCTAAATTCCCTTCAACTGTGGGTTGTGCTAGCACACATCCTATGGCATGATTGGATGCATCCACATGGACATGGAATGGCTTATTCCAATCAAGAGTGGTCAGTATTGGTGCTGTGCACAAACGTTTCTTCAGTTCATTGAAAGAATTCTCGCATTCGTCGTTCCACTCAAAATTAGACAACAAGGCATAAAGGGGTCTAGCTATGATTGTGTACATGTGGATAAACCTACGGTAATATCCACAATGGCCCATAAAGGCTTGTACCTCTTTAACATTCCTTGGCCTGGGTAGCTCTGCTATGGCTCGTACCTTATCTTCATCTGTTGAGATTCCATTCTTAGAAACAATATGACCTAAGATTTTACCTTGACGCACCATGAACACACACTTTTCTGGGTTCAGACACACTCGATATTCTCTACACTTGTTGAAGATTTGTCTGAGCTCAGGGATGTGAAAACTTCGTTCTTGGGAATGAGCACATAAATCATCCACATACACTTCTAAGCTCTTTCGCAAGAACTCTTTGAAGACATGACACATGAGCCTTTGGAATGTTGCAGGTGCATTGGTGAGCCCAAATGGCATCACACGAAATGCAAAGATTCCCCATTCTGTGGCAAAAGCTGTTTTGTGTTGATCTTCTGGGGCAATGGCCACTTGATTGTAACCTGAAAATCCATCAAGGAAGCTATAAACTTCCTTGCCTACAACATGCTCCAATAGGTGTTCTGTGATTGGAAGTGGATAACTATCTCTGATCGTAGTGGCATTAACTTTTTTAAGGTTAATACACACTCGCAACTTTCCGTTCATCTTGAGCACCACTACAATGGGGGACACCTATTCAGTATGCTCAATCTCATAGATGAATCCAGCTTCAATCAACCTATCAATTTTTTCTTTTATTTTGGCTGCATAGGTATCATTATATGTGTAGGGCTTCTGGTTGGTGGGCTTGGCATCAGTAGTCATGGGGATAGTATGAGAGCAAATTCTTGGATCTACCCCTTTCAAGTATCTATAGTGCCATGCAAACACATCCCTATATTCCCTTAATAGAGCTACAAGCTCCATTTCTTCTCTTGCACTTAGGTCATCTCCTATATATGTGCATCTCTCTTCGTTCTCTTCGATGGTCACTACAATCTTCTTGGTCTTTTCTTTATTATCATATGATTCTCCTATGATGGCCTCTCTCTTAGGCATTCGTACCAAAATTTTGCGGTCGTCAACTTCGTATTTCTTGAAGTTCTCTGGTACTTCAAACAATGATTCCTCCTCTTCTTGTTTCACTGCTTTTCTTTTCTTTTTCTTTTGACTGCTCTCACTTCCATCCTTCGAATTTACCGTTTTAATACTTGTGAGAGGTTCTTCTTCTTTCTGGGTGAACACTCCTATATCTTCTAGATAGTGCTGCTCTGAGTTAAAGCAACTATCCATCACAATGGACTCTATATCATCGTCATTCTCTTCTTCTTCTATGACATCACTAGGGTCACATTCTTCTAGCAAGGGCTGACACATGAACACTGAGATATCATAACCCTCCTCATCACAATGAGGTGTCCATTGTTCTTCATTGACAGCAATGTCCATGGTGGCTAAGATTTCTGGCCAGCCATGAGGCTCAAATTCCTCATCTGGAAATATCATCGGTGTATAGGTTGGGTCTTTAATTGGTCTATCTCCTGGCGAAGTTCCTTCTTCTCTTGCCTTTAAACATTTTTCCTCTTCCTTTGCGACCTTGCACATCCACAAATGAGTATCTTCATGCAGCCATGATGGATCAGGTGAACTTTCAGAATGCACAGAGATGGAATCTTCTTTCGCTTTGTGGATAGGATTCCACTGTAGGGGTGGCACATCTCTGAAGGAGTAATCCTTCAAATTGACCTTGGTGGTGACCCCTAAGTGTTGTAAGTACAAGGAGTTGGTTCCCCAATCCTGTACTATTTGCAATTGTCGTAGGAAGGGTCTTCCTAGGATCATCTCATAGACGTTATTTTTCTCAAAGTCACATATAGCAAATGTATGTTCAAACTCCACACCACAAGTGGTTAGAGTTATCCCTTCGAGCAATCCTAGAGGTCTTTCAAAATGGCCGTCAGCCATTTGAAGCTTCATTCTAGTTGGTCTTAATGTGGGTTTGCCCCATTGCTTCCACAAAGAGGTGGTCGCAATAGCAACACCAGCACCTGAATCTATGATTGCTTTGGTTGTGTAACCTTGGTAGGTGATTGGAAGATAAGTATTACCTTCTTCACCCTCACACATGTCCCCTATTTTGTCTAGAGGTATCTCTCGTAGTTTTTGCTTAGAGCCTGTTTTTGGCATATTGGACTCAAGTTCTGGAACCTGATCCTTCACATGATTCCATAGCTCAGGTTTTGCTTTGAGCAGCTCTTCTACAGTGAGATGACATTGAACCTTAGTGTTCTTCACGACATCAGTGTTCCTTGGGACCACTGAGTATTCATGTCTTACCAGTATTGTGGGAGCTCTGATATGAAGAGATTGAGATTCCCATGGGCCTGGAAATTGAGGCAGTTCTTCTAAGGTATTAGATTCAAAATCTAATCCTTTGTCTTCTTGTTGTTTTGCTTCATCTCCGTAAATAGATGGAATGTCTTGGGGAAATTGATCATGAAGGTCATCAATCTCAAGAATAGGAGGGGAATTATCCTTCTCCTTAGCCCATTTCTCTTCTTGTATTTCCCGCAAGAACTCTTGAGAGTACTGTTGAATTGAAGGAGGTATTCCAGCATTCGTGGAGTTAGGAACATATGCTCCCTTTGGTGGTGAGCTTCCCCTTTCAATAACTGGTTGAGCCTGTGGAGGTAAAGAAACTTGTGGTTTGTTTACCAACTGCTCTAATCTTTCTAGTAAGCCTTGGAAATGCAAATCCGGTTTGATAGAGTTTGTCTGATTGAACTTTTGACTAGTCTCGAGTATAGCTTGAGCTTGTTCTACCATTTTCATGCACATTTTCATCCGTTCAATCTCTAAATCTTCTCTAGGGTAACTCTTGTCTAGGTTTGCAGCTGTAGGCCCTTCTTGAAGTCGAGCCTGGTAGGCCTTGAACATCATGTCCAAGCCTTCTGGGGTTGGATCTGCAAGAACAGACCCTGATTGCGGCCTATTTACAATGGGTGGTGGGGTGGGATGAGATGGAGTGGATGGAGTTTCGGCATGCGAGGGGCTTTGAGATGCAATGTCTTCTATTTTTGTTTTCGCTTCTTTTAAGCTTTCTTCTAGTTCCGATAACTTTTTATTCCACTTGCGATTGGCCTTCTCTCTGGTATCCTTCCATGTTCTTGTTTTCCTCTTACTAGGCTCTCTTGATTCACTCGACTCTGATTGTTCTGCTGGTTTATCCTGTTTTAAGGCTTGTGCTCTGGTGACAGCTTGAATAGGAGCCACATTGCTACTACTTGAACTTGAATCTGCCACTAAGCCTACCACATTAATGGGTGTAATCTTGGGTGCACTAGAGGGGTTTCTTGGACAACCTCTGGGGAGATGGTCTTTGCCATAATCAGAACAAAAAGCCTGTATTGTGATAGCCTGTCCTTGACTCGGAGATGATGGGTGGGGACAGTCACGAATGAAATGGTCACCTTGACATCTGAAACAAGATCCTCTAGGGGCTTGTGGTCTCAATTGTCTCAACTGGGGCCTAGGGTTAGGATTTGTGTACATGACATTGGAGTATTCTGGCTCCCAATTTCGTTCCATAGGTTGTGTCTCATATTGATACGGGTAAATCTCACTATGTTCAGGTGACTCTGTGTAATAAGCATGTGGACTACCTTCATGGGAGTAGTCTGAACTATGAGCATGAGAGTCATTATCTGGTATCAATGGGGTTAGTGGGACCAATGCTCTATTTGGATTTTCCTCTCCCACGACATACTTGACTGGAATCACGTTGGCAGGAGTTGGTGGTTGGTTTCCCAAGACTGGTTGTGGCCTATATTGTGCCTGATATTGCTGTTGTGGTCGATAATATGGCTGTTGGTATTGGTTTTGATACCTACCTGGTTGGTAAGGTTGTTGATAATTCTGTCTAACAGCCTGCCTATTATAGGGACAATCTTGAGCCGTGTGGTTCGTATATTTTCTCTCAATAGTGCAATATGGAGCATTCCTTTCTCTAAGGTTTTGGTTTTGCATTGGGCATACGTTAGCCATGTGGTCACCTCCGCAAGTATAACACCGATTCAATGGGGTGACTCTTTGTGTTTGTCTATTTTGGACTCCCAGCTTCTTGGCAACTTGCTCAGCTATCTCTTCTATTTCCGTGGAGATTCTTGAACTATGACTAGTAGAACTATTCGAATCTTTGTAGAGTTTGGACAATCCTAACTCCTCACCCAAGTTATCTTCTATGTCAATGCATGTTCGTACACACTCTTCTATGGATCTAGGCTCTTTCAAGTACACATATGATCTTAAC
Source organism: Ceratopteris richardii (assembly GCA_020310875.1). Lineage (NCBI taxonomy): Eukaryota > Viridiplantae > Streptophyta > Polypodiopsida > Polypodiales > Pteridaceae > Ceratopteris > Ceratopteris richardii. The sequence goes on along the minus strand of CM035411.1, from coordinate 144,288,717 downwards.
TTTGTGCTCAGTAAGCCATCTAAGAACAAAGCCACTTGTTTGGCTGGTGTGGGTAACTCTGGAGTAGGGCATCTTTCTAGGTACTGTCTGAATCTTCTACCTGCTAGTTGCACTGTTTCTTGGGGTGTCTGTTTGAAACTGTGGATCAAGGACGATGTGTTATGCCTGATACCACTCTTGGAAAATTCTACAATGAATTCGTCTAGCAGTTGACCTATGTCGCGATAATTGCGACTACTCAGTGGTTGAAACCAAGCTAAGGCAGTGCCCTTAAGAGTCAGACCAAATGCCTCGTACTAGGTGAACAAATCCTCAACCTGTTCAGCTCTTAACACTTGTTTGAACTCGGCCACATGATCATAAGGATCTCCTGACCCGTCAAAATAATTCTTCATTGCCTTGATCACTTGAGTGGGTCTAAGGGTTCTTGGGTGCTCTCGAGGTCTAGGCAATGGAAAATCATGTTCATCTCTTTGTTGCCTATGTGCTTGATGTCTCTCTCTTTCAGGTCTTTCATTTTCAAATCCTGCTCTATTTCTGCCCACCGTGTGTGCAAAACTTACCTCAGGTCTCTCTCTAGTTCTTTCTCTCTGGGCTTCATGAGCTTGGGATGATCCTACTCCTTGGAGGCCATGGGAAGCATTGGATCTTGGTGGAGGGAAAATCAATTCATTCTTCCAAGTATATGCATGTCTATCATATTCTGTTACCAAGAATATCTTCTCTGATGTGTTATCCAGGTAGACAACTTTGCCTGGTATCTCAGGATCTTTGAATTCATAAATGATAACTATGCCCAATTGGCTAGGTTGATCTGGCTTGAATCTCCAAAAGGCTTCCTCTGTTTCTCTATTCAAAAATAGTTCTATGCTTTTGTTGTCTTGAGGGATCCAGTCCGGAGTGATCACTCGGGTCAAAACTGACTTACCTCTAGGAGTCTGGGGTCCTTGTCCTACATTTCCTTGTTCTAGGTCTCCTATCTCATTCTCATGAATGATATTTCCAAACTCATCGGTCCTATCTGGTTGGTTGGTAACCACATACATGGTTCCTTCCTTGTCAATGTATGAACCCTCTTCGAACTTGACCACCGGGTGTTCAAGTCCAAAGGATTGATCTGGATTTTTGAGTTGGACCACTGATCGCCTCAGGCCATCCTCATAGATGCGAGCACCTAATTGGTTGGTCCGAATATATTCCAATTGTGTCTTATAGGGTCCTTCTAGTGTTTGTAGATGGGCAGTTCCTGAGCCACCTGCAGATTTTCCCATGATAAAAGACATTTCTGAGTCACTTGTGTCAGAGTTTAGTACGTAAGGACAACCACTTAGTTGTTGTGCCCAAGACTTTGCTGTGTGGTTGACACTGGACTGAGAAGATCTAATGCTTTGTCTATCCTTTCCTAGGTGTCTACCAGATCTCAAGTTCATAAGCTTTAGTCAAGAGTCCAAATTTTCCCTTTGGTATGGTTCAAATTTCTTTGGAGCCCCCTTGGTTCCCTAGTCCCACTTGAGGGTCAACTTCAAATTATCCTATCTCAAAATCAATTATTCTTGAAAAAAATAGTTGAGATCGTGTAGGATTTGAAACGAGCTTTCCAACGAGCTATAGATCTCAAAAAATGGACTTTGGATGAAAAAGTTATGTCAAATCAGGCTCCTGGGGGTCAAAACAGGCAAACAGGACCTTTTCAAGAAAATCGCGATTTTGTGATCTTCAAGAGAATCGCGATTTTGTGAACTTTCAAAGAATCGCGATGCTGTGAAGTCAAAGAATCGCGATGTTGAGCACAAAATCATGTTTTAGAAAATCGTGATGTTGAACATAAAATCGTGTTTTAGAAAATCGTGTTTTTTGACATGAAAATCGTGATTTTGAGCACAAAATCGTGTTTTAAAAAATCGCGATGTTGAGCACAAAATCGTGTTTTAGAAAATCGTGTCTTTTGACATGAAAATCGCGATTTTGAGCACAGAATCGTGTTTTAGAGAATCGTGTTTTTTGTCATGAAAATTGCAATTTTGAGCACAGAATCGTGTTTTTAGAAAATCGCGATTTTGAGCAAAAAATCGTGTTTACACAGAATCGCCTTTTTTCACAAAATTGTGTTTTTTACTGAAAATCGTGATTTTTTGAGAATCGCGATTTTGAGTAGGGAATCGTGTTTTCTCAAAATCGTGTTTTTTTTTTGACTGAAAATCGTGATTTGTGAGAATCGCGATTTTGAGCACAATCAGAGAATCGCGATTCTGAGAATGACCACAGAATCGTGATTTTTTCAGCCAACTTTTAGGCGGGAAAACAGAAAATCGTGATTTTTCAAAAAATTTTGAATTTTCACAGAATCGCGATTTTCATCATAGAATCGCGTTTTTTGGCGGGAAATTCAAATTTCTGAGCGCCGGCTATGGCGAGCTCCGTATGAGCAGAAAATCATGAAAAAAACACAGCGCTTGCTCTCCCTTGCACCTCCTAACTCCTTCCCACACAATAATGCATGAAAAATGGTATGAAAATGGTGAAAATGCACTAAAAAACAAGAAATTTCTATGAAGAAGAAGATGGAAGAAGGTGGAGATGATGATGATATGAAGATGAAGAGGAAAAAACAAAAAATGAACTGAAATGATAGTTTTTTTACCTTCCAACGTCGCAAATCTATGATCTTACCATCACAACGCTCGTCCTCGAAGCTCTCTCCCCGGCAAAGGCGCCAAAATTTGGTGTAGCTCAAGCGTAAGCACCACCTCCTTTACTTGTCAATCCGCGGAGACGTGAGGACCGGTATGAAGACCACGAGCAAGTGAAGGTACAAGTGCGTGAGTGAAAGCACACAAACATGCACACACACGCGCACAAAGTAAGATCAAAGAGAGGAACAATGGAAAGCTTCGATTGCCAAAGAGTTCTCTTACAAAAGCTCTATTCTCTAAACAAGCTAGCCCCCAAAATGAGCTCTCTAGCTCTTTTTATAGTTTTTTGAATAGTTTTGGCCCTGTCCAGACCTAGTGTCCGGCCTAGTTAAGAATTAGGTTCCAGGGCTTATTTGAGGGCTCAAACGAAAGTCTAAAAATTATGAAAATTTGTACGATGGTACTTCTAATACTCCTCAAGCTCGAGGACTCCTCGGCTTGAACAAAATGGAGTTATAAAAATAGATAATGGTATTTACAATGGTTTTTAGTGATGAAAATCACTATTTTTGTAGGGGATTCATCTGAAAATTTGACATACACTTCATGGAGCTCCCTACTTGCTCCCTTTCCTTGTGTGTCCACCTTTTGATGTGCTTCCATGCTTTGTCCTTGACTTTGAGCTTCAACATAGGTATCAAGAAGTCCAACGGTAGCACTGCATTTTGGCCAAATACCATCTAAAAGGGGGTGGCTTGGAGTACCGTTTTATAGGCAACTCGGTATGCCCAAACAGCATGGTGTAGCTGTTTGTCCCAATCAGAGCGTTTATTATTCACTAGTTTGGTCAACACATTGCACAGGATCTTGTTTGTGCTTTCGGCTTGTCCATTAGCTTGTGGGTGATAGGGGGCAGACTTCTTGTGTACAACCAAGAACCCTTGGAGAAGATTTGCAATAACTTCATTCAAGAAGTGAGTGCCTCTATAACTTACCAGCTCTATAGGTAGCCCGTATCTTGTGAGCACATTCTCAAATAGGAACTTAGTAGTTGTCTGAGCATCATTCTTTGTCGTAGCTTTTACCTCTACCCACTTTGTTAGATAGTCTGTGGCAACAATGATGTATTCAGCATGTGAACCCTTAGCTGGAGGATTAATAGGACCTACGAAGTCTATTCCCCACTTAGAGAATGCACGTCCACCCATCATAGGTTTTAGTGGCATCTCATCTTTGCGTATAGGATACTGAGTTCTCTGACAGACATCACACCGTTTCACATAGGTATGTGCATCCATGTGAAGGGTCGGCCACCAGAAGCCCGCAAATAGTATTGCCTTGATCACCCGATTTGGTCCAAAATGTCCTCCTGCTACACCTTGGTGAGCTGCTTCCAAGATCTTGAGATATTCGCTCTCATGGACACATAGTCTCAGGTAACCATCTTTACCACGCTTGTATAGATTATCACCAATGAGGTTCACTCCAATCTAGCACTATGGACACTTGATAAAGAGTGGCATGCTCCACAGGTGGTTTAGTGCAACAGATTGGGCATTCCTTGCACAACTTGTGGACATCAGCCTCCATAGTCGGCCAATGCACTCCGAGTCTCCTTAGAGTCTGTAGGGTTTGTTGCTTTGAGTAGTGTTGCTCTAATGCGCCTACATGTTCCAATTGCAACCATTTAGCGTACTCATCATCTTCCACACAACAAGCTAGGATCCCCTGATCTGTGTGCTTGTACATACTTCCTGCCATGATCTGGTATTTTTGGGATTTTATTATTTCCCTATCTTGAGTGTTTATGACTGGGTGATTGGGCCCGTATGTCAATACTGGCACTAATGGCTTAGCCCACTGAGGTACAACTTCCAAATTAAACAAGTAAGCATCAAGAAGGTCATCTGACACTCCTTGTGGGGCTTCTCCAGATGTGAGCCTAGAGAGATGGTCTACTCTCAAGTGAGACCTCCCTTTCCTTACCACAACTTCAAAATCATATTCCATTAGTAAGAGAAACCATCTTACTAATCAGCCTGTATTGCATGGTTTGTTTACCAAGTACAATAATGCTTGATGATCAGTAAAAAATTTAAACTTATTTGCAAGCAAATAGTGTCTAAACTTCTTAACTACATATACCATGCCTAATCCTTCTCTCTCAGTAGTGGTATAATTTCGTTCAGCTGCATTTAACTGTCTACTAGCATAGGCAATTGGAAGATCCATATTACCTTCGCCCGTAGGTTGTGCGAGTACACATCCAATAGCATAATTGGATGCATCCACGTGAACATGAAAGGGCTTATTCCAATCTGGTGTGGTCAAGATTGGTGCTGAACATAATCGCCGTCTAAGCTCATTGAAGGAATTCTCACATTCATCAGTCCACTCAAAGTTGGTCAAAAGTCCGTACAGAGGCTTTGCTATGATGGCATACATGTGTATAAACCGTCGGTAATAACCACAATGCCCCATGAAAGCTTGTACTTCCTTGATATTCTTGGCTTAGGTAGCTCGACGATGGCTCTTACTTTCTCTTCATCGGTGGATATGCCATTTTTTGACACTATGTGTCCTAGAATCTTGCCTTGCCTGACCATGAAAACACACTTTTCTAGGTTCAAGCAGACTTGATATTCTCTGCATTTGTCAAAGATTTGTCTGAGTTCAGGGATATGGGTTTGTCTAATGTTGGAATGAGCACAGAGGTCATCAACATAGACTTCCAAATTCTTCCTCAAGAACTCTTTGAACACATGACACATCAGTCTCTGGAAGGTAGCAGGGGCATTGGTAAGCCCAAATGGCATTACTCTAAAGGCAAATATGCCCCACTCTGTGGAAAAAGCTGTCTTATGCTGATCTTCTGGAGCTATGGCTACTTGATTGTAGCCCGAAAATCCATCAAGGAAGCTGTACACTTCCTTTCGTGCTACTCTTTCTAGCAGATGCTCAGTGATAGGAAGCGGATAGTTGTCCCGAATAGTGGCTGCATTAACCTTCTTCAAGTTAATGCACACACGTAGCTTTCCATTCTTCTTGGGCACCACTACAATGGGGGATACCCACTCAATGTGCTCAATTTCATAAATAAATCCAGCTTCTACCAGTCTATCTATCTCCTCTTTGATCTTGGCAGCATAATTATCATTGTATGTGTATGGCTTTTGCTTAGAAGGTTTAGCATCTGAGGTCATGGGGATTGTGTGTGAGCATATGTCCGGGTCTACACCTTTCAAATCCTTGTAACTCCAAGCGAATACATCTCTGTATTCTCTTAGTAAGGCTATTAATGCATGCTCTTCTTCCTCTGTTAGGTCATGGCCTATGTATGTGCATCTCTCCTCTCCTTCTTCTAGGGCCACCACTATTTTCTTGGTGGTTTCTTTGTTATCATAGGCCTCTCCTGATTGTGCCTCTCGTTTAGGCATTCTTATCATGACTCTCCTATCATCTATCTCATAATTTTTAAAATTTTCAAGGACCTCAAACAAAGATTCTTCCTCTTTTGGTGTGACTTCTCTCTTCTTTCTTTTCTTTCCCTGATCCTTAGGGGTCACTTGTGTGGCTAATCTCACATCATTTGTAAGCTCTCCATGTCTCTGGGGCTGAAATTCTACTTCATAGAAGTATTATTCATCTGATGCAAAAGGTGGGTCCATAATGATTGAGTCTAGATCGGAGTCACTTGCATCCTCAAATGCATCAGGGCTAGGTTCGCACTCTTCTAAAACTGCATCTCCCATGATTGGCTCTATGGAGAAAACTGATATGTCATAGCCATCCTCATCACAGTGTGGTGTCCATTGTTCTTCATTGATGGCTACATCCATGGTTGCTAGGATCTCTGCCTAGCCGTGGGGTTCAAATTCTTCGTCCGGAAATACTACAGGTGCATAGGCTGGGTCTTGAACTAATCTATGGGTTTCTTTTGCACCTATCTCTCTGGCCTTTTCTCTCTTCTCTTCTTCCACTGCCACTTTACACATCCATAAGTGAGTGTCTTCATGCATCCATGAGGATCCTGATCCTATGGAGTGCACATACTTGGTATCATCTTTAGCTCTATGGCTAGGATTCCATTGGATAGGAGGGACATCTCTATGAGAGTAATCTTTGAGATTAACCTTGGTCGTGACACCTAGGTGTTGCAAATACAAGGAATTGGTTCCCCAATCCTGTACCACTTGCAACTCTCGCATAAATGGTCTTCCCAAAATCATCTCATAGGCATGATTTTTGCTAAAGTCACATATGGCAAATGTGTGCTCAAACTCTACACCACAAGTAGTGAGAGTTATTCCTTCAAGTAGTCCTAAAGGCCTCTCTATGTGACCATCCGCCATCTACAATTTCATCCTCGTAGGCCTGAGTGTTGGCTTGCCTCAACGTTTCCATAGGGAAGTGGTAGCAATTGCAACTCCTACACCAAAGTCCAGAATTGCCTTGGTTGTGTATCCTTGATGGGTGATGGGGAGATAGGTGTTTCCTTCTTCTCCTTCACTCATGTCTCCTATCTTGTCTAGAGGAATTTCTGGCACTGTCCTATGAGAACCTACTTGGGAATGCGGTTTGGCTATCTCTGGTACCTGTTTGGCTACATGTTTCCATAGCTCTGGCCTTACTTTGAGTAGCTCTTCTAAAGTGAGGTTACACTGCACTTTAGTGTTTTTCACTACCTCCGTATTCCTAGGTATTATCGAGTCTTCGTTTCTGACCATGACTGTGGGTGCTCTCATACAAGTGGACTTAGCTTCCCATGGGCCTTTGAAGTGGGGTAATTCATGTAAAGAATTAGACTCAAAGTCTAATCTCTCTTGAGACTGAGTGCTCTCCTGCTCTTCATAAATGGATGGGATGTCTTGTGGGAATTGATCATGTGCATCATCCACAAGTTCAATGGGAGGAGGGACTTCACTTTCTTTAGCCCATTTGTCTTCTTGAATCTCTCGTAGGAATTCTGGTGTGAACCGATTCATAGAAGAAGAGGTGTCTGGCTCCGTGGAGTTAGGCACATAAGCTTCCGGGGTAGGAAGGCTTACTTTCTTACTTGTCTTGCCTTTACGTGGAGGGGTGGGTTCCTTTTCTGATTGTGCAATTAACCTCTCCAATCTTTCTAGCAGTCCATCAAAGTGCAACTGCATCTTAGCTGAACTAGAGATGTTGAAGAGGCGACTGGCTTCAAACATGGTTTGAGCCAATTCCACCATCTTAGCACAAATTTTGGTTCGTTCAAGTTCTAGTTCCACTCTCGGGTAACACTTTTCATGATCTGTCACATTTGGCCCTTCTTGGATTCTGGCCTGATATGCCTTAAGCATCATATTTAGGTCCTCAAGAGTGGGATATGCTAAAACTGATCCTACTCTAGGGGGTGGTGGAGTAGCATGAAGTGGGTTGGAAGGTGGTGGGTCGGATGGAGATGGGAATGGTGGAGGTGGGGTAGTGTGAGAGGGAGTTTGAGATGTAAGTTCAACTATCCTGGCTTTTGTTTCTCTTAGGCTTTCCTCGAGTTCACTCATTTTCTTAGCCCATCGCCTCTTCATTCCTTCTCTACTATCTCTCCAGGCTCTAGTTCTCTTCTTGGTTATGCTCTCAGTTTCACTAGCCTCTGAGCTCTTTTCCTGGCCTACCCCTTGGTTTTGCTGCAATGCCTGAGCTCTTGTGACCACTTGCACTGGTGCAGTGGAAGTCACACTCCCTGTGGAGTCCACAACTAATCCAATAACATTAATAGGAGTGATTTTTGGCATATTATTGGGATTCTTTGGGCAATCTCGTAAGAGATGCTCCTTGCCGCAATCTTGACAAAAGCCTTGGATTGTTACTGACTGGGGTTGTGTGGGTGCCGGCATGGGGCAATCACGAATGAGGTGATCTCCCTGACATCTGTAGCATGGCCCTCTGGGGAATGGGGGTCTTACCTACCTAGGTTGGGGTCTAGAGTTAGGGTTTGTGTACATTACATTTGTGTACTCTGGCTCCCAACTAGGTTCACTTGGTTCTTCACTGTAGTAGGACTCACCATGTTTAGGAGATTGCATGTAGTAAGCCTGGGGACTATCAATATGTGTAGAATCAAAGCTATGGTCACTGGGATCACTTTCTGAAAGCAATGGTGTTATTGGCACTATAACCCTATTCAAATTCTCTTTTGCAGCTGCATACTTTACCGGAATTACATTAGCTGGCGTAGGGGGTTGTTGTGCTAACACAGGCTGAGGCCTTTGTTGGTTTTGGTATTGTGGTTGGTAGGTTTGTTGAGGCCTAGCATACTGCTACGGTGGGTACTGGTTCTGGTATCTTCCTTGTTGAGGGTATGGTTGTGGGTACGTCTGCCTAACTGCTTGCTTATTGTAGGGGCAATCTTGCACGGTGTGGTTGGGGTACCTCCGTTCTATGGTGCAGTACTAGCTACTAGGATTTACTTGGGGTTGAGCCATAATGGGACATACATTCGCCATGTGGTCACCACCGCAAGTATAGCATCTCTTTACTGGGGCAAACCTTGGAATTTGTTTGCTAGAGACACCTAGTGTTGCTCTAGCACAATGGTGAGAACCACGTTAAGAAGCTTCACCTCCTTAATGTCAATCCGAGGGAGAGGTAGGAGTGATATGAAGATCGTGAATGTGAGATGATGTGAGAGTGAAGGTGAGAAGCACAAAAATGCACACACACATACACACACACAATGAAGAGACAAGCAAGACACAATGGAAGGTGGGAATTAGCTCTATTACTCAAGAATACTTTTACAAGCTCAAGAAGAACTCTAATCTCAAACAAGCTACAATGAACCACCCCAAAAATGAGCTCTCTAGCTCTTTTTATAGTTTCTAGACTAGTTTTGACCGGTTTCACATCTAGTGACCGGCCTAGTTAAAAAATAGGTCCTAGAGGCTATTTGGAAGGGTAAACGATGTCTAAAAATAACGAAATTTGGTACGAGTATTCTACCTAAGCTCCTCAAGCTCGAGGACTCCTCGGCTTGCACAAAATGGAGCTATGGATTACAAAATTGGGGTTTTCTATGATACATATGTTACAATTAGTGATAATAATCACTGTTGAATGTTTTGGGAAAATTAATAAGACATGTATTTGTTTAAAAGATTGATCCGCCTGGCTCCCTGCTTCGTCTTCACATGCTTCCGTGGCGTCTGTGCCTCTGACTGCTTCCAACACCCCCCTCCCTCTCGCTTCTGTCGTCCCTGACAGAACCTTGTTGTGAGGTCTGCCGGATGTAATTCTGTAGGAGGTCTTGAGCGAGGGTGTGCTCTGATACACGAATACCTCGGGCGAGATCAGCCTCGAGTTTCTCCCAGTCGATAGGTTGCGGCTCGTCTGGTGGTGGGAGCTGATAGTGTGTGGAGTACACCATTCGTTCACAGGCGAATAATTGCAATAAGTGTGTCGGCCTGCTTATGAATACTTCGGAATGGTACTCCCAAAAACCGGTGGTGAACATTTCTTCGAATGTTTGCTTGTAACATGCCGGTAGATATTTGAGCCTGCAGTGCCAGGCGTAACACACCCGTAGCGATGGCGTTGTGCTCATATCATAGACTAAATCCAAGTTGCCATGCTCAAAGCCCGGGGTGTTGACATGGGGAGCCTTGATGCGCCGGAAGACTTTAAAGACCATCTGCATCATGTCAAAGATTTTGACAGTCATTTGCGCGGCTATATCATCCATAGGTTTTAATCGAGGGAGCCAGTGGCGGATCGTCGCCATCATATAGCCAACTGTGGGTAACGCGACTGGTGGCTTGAAATAGGGGTAGTTCAGCCAGTCTTGGCACTGCTTATTGTTCTGTAGCTTTATAGCGAAGGCAGTCCAAGAGCGGCGTCGTGGTACTGGTCCCCAGCACGGATTAAATTTTAAGTGAAGAGGTGCTTTTACCCACGTGCTCATCATCTCTGGATAATTTTGCAGTAAATCTTTGCGCCAGTCTGGTTGGAGGATTTCACCTCTCTGCGCCCTTGGTGGCAAGTCCGCTGGCTCGAATTGAGTTGCATGCGTCGGTTTCATGCCGGTTTCTTTCTCTATGGTTAATTGATATTCTGCCATTAACATAAAGTATGGTTTATACTGAAGCTCATGCCCGGATATGTATCTTCGCGGGGCCATTTGAGCAAAGAATGGTGATTGTAAAATTTTTTCTTCAATTATGGCCATTGCATGTAGCTGTGCCTCTACTCTGGCCGAGTGTGTCGTTCCGAGTTCTTCTACTGTCTTCATCCACGCGGGGGTAGGTAATTCGTAGGTCATCTGGCCTTCGGCCGTGACACGTCCGCCTGGGATGGGTATCGGTTCATAAGCCTCTTCGAAGGTCTCCTCCACCGGGATAGTGACAGTTTCTTCCTCAGCTGGTAGCTCAGGTGGGGAGTCTGGCCTTGGTGGTGCTTCATAGATGGCGATTCGAGATTCAAGATTCACTACCTGGGCCCGGAGTGCGTTGAGTTCCTCTAAAATTTCAGGTGCAGGGTCCACAGGTGCTGGTACTTCCGCTGCTACTGGTACCTGTTGTGTTGCAGGTTCTCTGAGTTGTAGCAGTTTGTGATCTTCCTTTAACTTTTGATACTCTTCGTTCATACGGTCATAGTCCTCGAGCAATCTAACATGGTCGTCTAGCAACATCCGCATCGACTCAGATGGGATTGCCTTGAATCTGCTCGGACTTAGTGGCTGTTCTGGATTATCTAAAGCCGCCTCCAAGTTCTCTCTATTTTGTTCTTGGAGTCTCTGGTTCTCCTCTTTCGCTGCGGCTAAGTGTCTTCTTAATAAGCCCATATTTCTAGTAAGCGTCGCGTTGCGGACAGTCTGGGCTCTAAGTAGGTTATCTAGATCTACGGTGGCCTCTTTGCTTTTTTCCTCACTTTCTATTTCTAACTTGTGATAAGCCTCGCGTAACTCTTGGTACCGGCTGTTCAGTGAGGCGTTCTCAATTGACAACAAATTAAGCTGCATTTGCAAGTCGTTCGTCGTTTTCTGCAGCTGTTGATAGTTGGTGCCGAGTGATGCAAACTCATCTCGGACTTGCGTCATACATGCGAACATGTGTTGAAATGCTGTGTCTACGGTGGGCGATAGCAGTAGTGAAGTGCTAAATGAGGATGCAGTGATGGTAGATGCAGTGGGAATGGGAATCGGGGTTGGGACTGTGGATGCAGTGGTGATTGTGGAAAATTGTGAAGTGCCTAAATATGAGGGTGCTGTGAGTGTAGTGGGTGGTGGTGAGGTGGGTGGTGATATGTCCATGCCATTGGATGTGTTTAATGTTGTGACTGTGAAAAGTGGTGTGATTAGGGGTGGTTGCGTAGGTGTGAATACGGGATTTACAAACGTAGAGTAGTTTACAGGGGGGATGGTGGGAATAGTTTGGTGAAACGGGGAAATAGGGGTTATGGCAGGTTGGGGAGGTGAGTCGGGCGAGAAGGTTAGCGGGGTTAGGAAGGGAAATGGGGTTCTTAGAGGTGGGGGAAACGCTGGGAAGGATGAAGGGGCGAAGGGGTTAACATAGGGATGCAGAGGGCTGGGTGTGGGCCTGGTGGTATGAATGGGTAAGGAAGAGGTTGGGGCTATATTGCTTTGTACAGGTGTGGATGTGGGGAAAGCAGGTGGGTGTGCGGGTGATACAGGATGGGTTGGTGAAGGATGAGGTGAAAGAGGGGTCGAAGGGGTGGAGGTTATTTCGAGGATTGTAGTGGTATGTACAATGGTGGTACGGGGTGGCGAATCTACAAGAATGGTTTCTGCGGTTACTGAACGTTCGGGGGCGAGGCGTGCCTCCCTGGCTTGTGCTGAAGATTGGGCTCCTGTTGGTACACGAATATACTCCCCAGGTTTTGAGAGTAGTCGCACTCGGCGGGGATCAAATTGAGGTAATTGCTTTCTTTGTAAAAATCTGAGTGCTTCATGGGAGCCTACTGATTGGACCAACTCTCTGAAACCTCTGATATAGGCGTCTTCGAATCCTCCTGAGATGAGTTCCTGTTCAATTAATGCCTGGCTCTCCTCTTCAGTTAACTTCTTTCGCGCCCAGACTTTCTCCATGGTACGATATAATTTCTTGATGGCCAATGTGTACGCTGCGGCTTCGAAAGTTTCATCTTCATATGTGCTGGTGTCGCCGTGTGTGTCAGTCTGTTGGCCTTGGCCCTCTGTCTGTTCCTCTTGTGAGCCCTGGCTGGCTTCATCGTCGCCTTGATCGTCGTCTGTTTCGGTTCTTTCTTCTTCAGAGCCCGACACAGCTTGTCCCTGTGGCAAGTCTCGCGGCGTAGTCGGGTAGCTGGGACGTTCATATTCCTGGGAGAACAGGGGTGCTTCTGAATACTGAAACTCGTTTGAGAATGCATCAGGCATCTCAAAATCAAATGTCGTGTTTATGGGGTCGGTCTCCATATGTGGTATCGGGAAAGAAAACGCTTCCGCACCAATGGTGGTGGGAGCTTCTGCGGTTGTGGTTGGGGGTTCTGTGGTGGTAGCTGCCTGAGGTGCAGCGGTACTCGTGGTGGCCTCCGTAATTACTGGTCTGGACAACCGTATGCGAATAGGTTGTACAGTGGGCTCAGCTTCTGTCTGTGGTCGCTCGGGAGAGGGTTGTGGTGACGGCGACTCTGGCACTTGGAGGCAAGGGATGGTGCCTCGCATGCGCTTACCAGCCCGTGTCCTACTGGGCTTCCTAGCTTTCTTCGCTGTGCTCTTGAAGGCCTTCAATTCCTCTCCTGTTAGTGCACGCTCGATGGGCAAGTCATAAGCCAAACACATATACACAATTCTTGTGAGTGCACAACATCCGTTAAGCACTTTTTTACGCTCCCATCTGTGCTGTGCCAGGTACATCTGATCTATGATCCAGCTTGCTAGATCAACTGTTTGAGGTCCCGTACATGCCAAATATAATCCAAACCATATTCTTTTGTGTGGCATGGTAAATCTGTCCTGAGCTGGAAAGGCAAAATGTTGCATGCATATTCTTAGTGGCTTTGACAACTCAGGTGTGATGGCTGAAATCTCTTCCCACTTCGTGACATCCCCACGTTTCATCGGTTCTGGAATCAATCTCTCCCGGTCTGTGGGAGTGTGGGTTCCATGAATCTTGATGGCTGCTCTGATTAGGTCCTTAGAGAGATAAAATCGCTTGTAAGGTGGATCATCCACTAGGGTAGGCAAGATGAAGGTTCCTGGGATGTCCTTATTCTCTGATGCCAGTAAGGTAGTGATCAAGTAATAGCACCTATAAAAATCTGGTTTGGGTAGAGGATCACTGAAATATTCTGTGAAACCGGCTCTGGCCCAAACATGAGTTAAATCTTGGGTGTTTTGTAGGGCTTCGAATTCTCTGGAGAAAAACTGGTACTTTCCCCACGTGCGGTCATCAAAAGTCAGAGAGGATTCAAATATAAAGTCTGCGTCCGCGAGGGGTCCTGCCAGGCCCTGAAACCAATGAGAATTCCTGTGTATCTTTTCGGTGTAGCCCATAGGGGGGTTATCGATGGGCATGGGCCCTGGAAATCCCTGAAATTCCGGTGGTGGAGCAGTAGGGTGGGACTCGGCTCGTAGCACGTTGAGTGGTACTGCTGCTACACTGGGGCCTACTCCTGATGTTCCTTCGTCAGTTTGCATGGTGGCTGGTGCGCTAGTGAGAAAGATCTGCTACAAAAGATTAGCACATTAGCATGGAAATTAATCATGATCCCATTAAAGTGAGACCGCAATCCCTTTCCATAACTGATGCGTAACCCGTGTAGCCAAGTGTTGTGATGTGATGGATGCAATGTTTCTTGCAGCACTAGTGCAGGTCTCTAGACACCTATATGTTTCAGATCATGCATACATTTCTTGGTGAGATGAGATTACGAGTGGTGTGTGATGATGGTGTGTGAATTTATACAAGGTTTAAAGGTTAGTAATTGAGTACAAGGTTGTATGTTAGTCGGGGGGTAGTTAGACAACGGGTTAAGGGAGGACGGTTGGACACGTTTCGGTATCCATTTCCTAAGAGTCTTTGAATGGGTGGTGGGTTTCTGCTGAGGGGTAAAAGGTGGTATCGGGTGTGGTGGTGTCGAGGGATGAAAAGGTTTGTGAGGATTATATATTACATGGCATAGGGGTTGAGCTATGATACATGGTTTGGGTACCCAAATCTGCGTGGGCGTGGGTCTATGGGTAAGGTACTTCTTGGCGATCCACATTTGTCGAATGGTCTGACCTATAGAAGAAGGTCGAGGGGATGGTGGATATCGACTTTGTTTCTGTTCTGCTTTTTTCTTGTTGACCTCTGCTTGGTTGGAGATCTTTGATGCTTTTTGTCCTTTTGGCACCCATATTTGTCTGGTGCCGCTGCCTTTGGGAGGCCTAAACTGTTTTCCTTGTTGTTTCCTCTGATACTGCAATCGGTCTGGGTTCCTTTGTCGTGGTCGACTATGTTGTTGCTGGGGTTGAGAGGTCGGATGGACACTCTGCTTTGGAAAAGAAGGGAGTTCCAACACTTGCGTGACCTGCCCATCAGGAAGTGATGTCTTTTGTAACTTTAATCTAGGCCAGTCCGCAACAAGCTTGGAAGGATGAGCACCGTAGGGTGTCGTGCTCATTTGGCCGCTGATGCAACCCACCTGACCTCTGATTGTGCCCTTCTGCCCTTGCTGTTGGGTAACTGTCTCTTCTAGTTTGCAGGAAGTCCCAGGGAAGATCTCCTGTCGTCCTTCTGACTGACAACTGTCTATAGCCAAGCCCGAGTGGGTTGGTGTAGACGTAACGTGACTAGTCTGATTAAAGATCTTCCGGTCTTCCGTCGCATGCGTTTCATAGGGTCTAGGGTCACAACCGTCAAGCGGAGTTCGGTTAGGGAAGTCAAGCGGTATCACCCGCTTCTGCTCTAAGGTTCCAATCTGTAAGGAGCCTTGTCTAAGATTTAGGTCCACTGAGTGATCGTATAGCCAATCTTGGCAAGGATTAGGGGTTCTATCAGGTCGTCATCATGGCACACTAGTAATTTCGCTGTCATCGTCAAATCCTTAATGAGGATAGGAAGGTCCACCTCACCCATGCAAGGGGTTTCCATGCCTCCTAGGCCTATGAGGTATGCCTCAATTGGCCGCATTTCTATTCCTGAATCGTTATAGTGGGACCATCTAATCGCACTAGTCGCAGCACCTGAGTCAATTAAAGCCCTGAGTTCTTGGCTATGGTGACCGTGCTCTAGCCTAACTGTAATGAATGGTCTCCTGTCCACTATGCTAGGATGAGTGGTTGACTTTACTTGACACATGGCCATGGGATATCTGGGTGATGTTTCCAGATGGTTATAATGTTCTCTTCCTAGTCCTTGTCTTCTTAGCTTCATGCGCTTAATGCGTTCTATGGCTTCTGCCTGAGCTTCTGCTCGTATTCTATTTTCTTCCTCCTTACGCTTCTTTGCCAACGTGAGTCGTCTAAGCATATCCTCAGTAAGAGGTTCTTGATATAGCCTGACTCTACAGCCACTAATGTAATTAGGCATTATATCTCCTTCTAATGTGGCTAATTGTACTGCTCCACTAGTCGAAAGTCTGTTAATGATCATAGGTCCATAACCTCGCTTTTCTAACTTCCGTGCGTGCTGTTTCAGCGTATATACTAGAACTAAATCTCCTTCTTTTAGGCCTTTATCTTTCACATGTGCATCAAAATATGCTTTCTGTCGCTTCTTCGCTGCGTATATTCCTGCTGCTGCCCTCAGCCTTGTTTCTCCTAATCGTTCCAAGTCCATTATTCTCGCTGATAATTCATGGCCGGTCCACTCATGTTCTTGTGCAACCTTAAGGGTCGGTATCAAGAAGTCCAAGGGGAGCACTGCATTCTGACCAAAAACCATCTGAAAGGGAGTTGCATTGAGTATGGTCTTGTAAGCCACTCGATATGCCCAAACAGCGTGGTGTAGCTGTTTGTCCCAATCTGAACGTTTATTGTTCACGAGTTTCGTCAGTACGGTACACAGTATCTTGTTAGTGCTTTCAGCCTGACCATTGGCCTGAGGATGATATGGTGCGGATTTCTTGTGAATCACCATAAAATCCTGTAACAAATATTCAATGACTTGATTTAGAAAGTGAGTGCCTCGATCGCTCACTAACTCTATGGGCAATCCATATCTTGTAAAGACATTTTCAAATAAGAATTTTGCAGTCGTGTGAGCATCATTCTTTTTTGTAGCCTTTGCCTCTACCCATTTCGTCAGATAATCTGTGGCAACAATAATGTATTCCGCATGTGTACCTTTTGCAGGGGGGTTAATGGGTCCTACAAAGTCTATACCCCACTTAGAAAATGCACGTCCGCCCATCATGGGTTTCAATGGCATTTCATCTCTGCGAGTAGGAAACTGAGTTCTTTGGCACACATCACATCTCTTTACATAGGTATGTGCATCCATGTGAAGAGTGGGCCACCATAATCCTGCAAAGAGGATGGCTTTGATTATCCTATCTGGTCCAAAATGACCTCCTGCAACACCTTGGTGTGCAGTCTCTAGTATTCTCAGATAATCGCTCTCATGAACACATTGTCTTAGATATCCGTCTCGTCCTCTTTTGTATAGATTATCGCCAATAAGTGAATAGTCTTGAGCTTCCTGCTCTAGACTGCGTTGTCGAGCTAAGGTCATTCCTTGAGGGAATGTGTTCGTCCTCAAGTATGTCACTAAAGGTTCACTCCAGTCTGGTGTGAGAGACACATGATATAACGTCGCATGCTCTACTGGTGGTCTTTCACAGCAAATACTGCATTCCTTACACAACTTGTAGACTTCTGCTTCCATCGTAGGCCAATATACTCCCAATCTCTGCAGAGTCTGTAGTGTTCTATGTTTTGAATGATGTTGCGTTAGTGCACCTACGTGTGCTAATTGCAACCATTTCGCATGTTCGGATTCATCTACACAACAAGCAAGAATCTTTTGATTATCCTGTTTGTATATGCTTCCTGCCAGTATTTGATATCTCTGAGACTTGGTAATCTCTCCTTCCTTGATCTTTATCCTAGGATTCTTGGGTCCATAGGTGAGAATAGGGACTATAGGCTTAGCCCATTCCGGTGCTATCTCAAGGTTGAATAAGTATGCATCTGGTAGATCATCAGCTACTCCTTGAGGGGCTTCTCCCGAGGTTAATCTTGAGAGGTGGTCAGCTCTAAGATGCGTCTTTCCCTTCCTAACTACCACTTCAAAATCATACTCCATGAGTAATAGAAACCAACGTATCAGTCGTCCGGTGTTACATGGTTTGTTGACTAAATATAATAGGGCTTGATGATCTGTAAAGAACTTGAATTTGTTGGCCAACAAGTAGTGCCTAAATTTCTTTACTGCGTAGATCATCCCTAATCCCTCTCTTTCCGTCGTGGTATAATTCCTTTCTGCTGCATTCAATTGTCTGCTAGCGTAAGCTATGGGGAGATCTATGTTACCTTCATTCGTGGGTTGTGCTAACACACATCCTATGGCATAATTGGATGCATCCACATGTACATGGAATGGCTTACTCCAATCTGGGGTAGTCAATATAGGTGCTGAGCACAAGCGTCGTTTAAGTTCATTGAATGAATTTTCACATTCATCTGTCCACTCAAAATTGGTCAAAAGAGAGTACAGAGGCTTGGCTATGATTGCATACATGTGTATGAATCTCCTATAATAGCCGCAATGGCCCATAAATGCCTGTACCTCTTTCACATTAGTTGGTCTAGGTAGTTCTGCAATTACCTTCACCTTTTCCTCGTCCGTAGAGATTCCATTTTTTGACACAATGTGTCCTAGAATTTTGCCCTGTCTGACCATGAAAACACACTTTTCTGGGTTCAAACAAACCTGATATTCTCGACATTTGTCGAATAGTTGTCTTAACTCTGGGATATGCGTCTGCCTTACATTTGAATGAGCACATAAGTCATCGACGTAAACTTCCAAGCTCTTGCGCAAGAATTCCTTAAAAACATGACACATAAGTCGCTGGAAAGTGGCGGGTGCATTTGTTAAGCCAAATGGCATCACACGAAATGCAAATATGCCCCATTCTGTGGCAAAAGCCGTCTTGTGTTGGTCTTCTGGAGCAATGGCTACTTGGTTATAGCCTGAGAATCCATCAAGAAAGCTGTAAACTTCCTTGCCCGCAACTCTTTCCAATAGGTGTTCCGTGATAGGAAGAGGATAACTATCTCTAATCGTGGCGGCATTAACTTTTTTAAGGTTAATACACACACGCAATTTCCCATTCTTCTTGGGCACAACCACAATGGGGGATACCCATTCGGTATGCTCAATTTCGTAGATAAATCCTGCTTCTATCAACCGATCTATCTCCTCTTTAATCTTCGCGGCGTAGTTATCGTTGTACGTGTACGGTTTCTGTTTTGTCGGTTTCGCATCTGGAGTCATAGGGATTCTATGAGAACATATATCTGGGTCTACTCCTTTCAAATCTTTGTAACTCCAAGCAAAAACATCTCTATATTCGCGCAATAGGGCAACTAACTCTTCTTCTTCTTCAGTCGTCAAATCGTGCCCTATGTAGGTGCATTTTTCTTCTTCTCCCTCTATGGCAACTATGACTTTCTTGGTTTTCTCCCGGTTATCATATACTTGTCCATCCTTCTCTTTTCTATTAGGCATTCGTACCATGATTCTTCTATCGTCGATTTCGTATTTCTTGAAATTCTCGGGTACTTCAAATAAAGATTCTTCCTTTTCCGACATGGTTTCTTTCTTCTTTCTCTTCTTGCCTTCGCTCTTAGTAGTCACTTCTGTGGCTAACCTTACCTCGTTCGTGATGTCCTCGTGTCTCTGAGTGTGAGTCTCTACTTCGTAGAAATATTCTTCCTCTGATGCAAAGGGTGGGTCCATGATAATTGATTCTAAATCAAAATCGCTTGCGTCCTCAAATGCATCAGTGTTTGGTTCGCACTCTTCTAAAATTGCATCGCACATGATTGGCTCTATCGTGAAAACTGAAATGTCATAGCCATCCTCGTCACAGTGGGGTGTCCATTGTTCTTCATTGATGGCTACATCCATGGTTGCTAGTATTTCCGCCCAACCATGGGGTTCAAACTCCTCGTCAGGGAATACTACAGGTGCATAGGCTGGATCTTGAAGGGTTCGTGGATGTTGTTCTGCACCTAAGGTTCTGGCTTCTAATCTGTCCTCCTCTTGTTTGGCAACTTTACACATCCATAAATGGGTATCCTCATGCAACCAAGAAGGATCTGATTCTAATGAGTGCACTGATTCCGTCTCTACTGGTGTTTTATGGATGGTATTCCATTGTATTGGGGGTACATCTCGATGTGAATAGTCTTTAAGATTGACTTTGGTAGTCACTCCTAAATGTTGCAAGTACAACGAATTAGTTCCCCAATCTTGTACAATTTGCAACTGACGCATGAATGGTCGTCCCAATATCATCTCATACGCATGATTTTTCGCAAAGTCACAAATGGCAAAGGTATGCTCAAATTCTACACCACAAGTGGTGAGGGATATGCCTTCTAGTAAGCCTAATGGTTTTTCTATGTGTCCATCAGCCATTTGTAGTTTCATCCTGGTGGGTCTGAGTGCTGGCTTACCCCAACGTTTCCATAAAGCGGTAGTAGCGATAGCTACTCCGGCTCCTGAATCTAAGATGGCTTTCGTGGTGTAGCCCTGATGGGTTATTGGTAGATATGTGTTACCTTCCTCTCCTTCGCTTACGTCTCCAATCTTTTCCACGGGTATCTCTGGTACCTTCTTATGTGATCCTATCTGAGAGGGTGTGGTAGCTAGCTCAGGGAATTGATTTGCTACGTGCTTCCACAATTCTGGTTTTACCTTTAACAACTCCTCCAGAGTGAGATTACATTGTACTTTGGTATTCTTGATCACTTCCGTATTTCTAGGGATCACTGATTCTTCATTCCTCACTATTATTGTGGGTGCTCTCATACTAATAGACTTAGCTTCCCAAGGCCCTGTGAACTGAGGTAATTCTTGTAGAGAATTAGATTCAAATCCTGTAGGTTCACTCAGTTGTTCCACCTCTACATCACCATAAATAGAGGGGATGTCTTGGGGAAATTGTTCCTGCAAATCGTCTATTTCTTGAATAGGAGGATGAGTTCCTTGTTCTTTTCTCCATTTCTCTTCTTGGATTTCTCTCAAAAATTCATGTGAGTACTTATGTATGGAAGATAGGTTATCTTGACTCTCTGTATTGGGTACTTGAGACAGGGATGGTGCATTCCTTTCCTGTGTCTCTGTGACAATAGGGTTCCTATGCTGATCCTTTTTCTCTTTGCTTTCAATCAAGTGTTCTAGCCTCTCCATTAGTCCTTGAAAGTGTAGTTCCGGTTTTGCCATGTTATTCCAATTAAGATATCTAGAGGCTTCGAACAACGCTTGGGCTAGTTTTACCATCTTCATGCAAAGTTTAGTCCTCTCAATTTCTAGATCAGCTCGAGGGTAGTTTTTACTCATTTCCGCGACTTGAGGTCCCTCTTTTATTCTAGCCTGATATGCACGAAACATCATGTCTAGATCTTCCGGTATGGGTTCCGCTAAGACTGATCCTGATTTCTGAGCTGGGATTTCTTGGTTTGATTCTTGTGAAGCCAATTCTTGTATTTTGGCTCTAGATTCTCTTAGACTTCCTTCCAACTCACTTATCTTTTTACTCCATTTTCTCTTTATCCTTTCTCTGGAATCTTTCCAAGATTTCGTCTTTTTGCTACTCGATTCCGCAACTTCACTAGTTTCGGCTATTTTCTCATGATTAAGCTGCTGGTTTTGTAAAAGTGCCTGGGCTCTAGTTATCGCTTGGATAGGCACGTATGTAGGGTTGGATCCATCTGCGTTGTTTACAATACCTATCACGTTGATCGGTGTCACATTTGTAGTGTTAACTGGGTTCTTAGGACAATCTTTGATTATGTGCTCTTTGCCACAATCGGCACAAAAGCCTTGTATGCTATAGTACTGTGATTGCCTTACTATTGGGGGATGTGGGCAGTCCTTGATGAAGTGATCTCCTTGGCATCTAAAGCATGGTCCTCTAGGGCCCTGTGGTCTCTGTTGTCTCAGTTGGGGCCGTGGGTTTGGGTTTGCATACATCACATTAGTATAATCCGGCTCCCAACTAGGTTCCATTGGTGGACTATCATAATGATATGTCTCCACATGCTCTGGTGACTCCGTGTAATAGGCGGGTGGACTAGTTACATGAGTAGAGTCAAAACTGTTTGAGTTTGGGTCACTTTCGGTGATCAGGGGTGAAGAAGGCACTAAGGCCCTACTTAGGTTCTCTTCTGCAGCCGCATATTTGACTGAGATGACATTCGCTGGTGGGGGTGGCTGCTGAGCTAAGACGGGTTGAGGTCTCTGTTGAGCCTGGTATGTGTAGTTCTGAGGAGGCCTATAGTAATAAGGCTGAGCATTGTATTGGCCTTGATACCTACCTGGCTGCTGGTATGTTTGTGGGTAGTTCTGTCTCACGGTTTGTTTGTTGTATGGGCAGTCCTGAGCCGTATGATTCGTGTATCTTCTCTCAATTGTACAATATTGGCCACTAGGGTTGGCGTGAGGTTGAGGTGCATTGGGGCACATGTTTGCCAAATGATTTCCACCACAAGTGTAACAACGTACATTTGTAGGTAGCTTGGGCACCTGTTTACTAGAAACTCCTAGTTTTTGGGCCACTTTTTCTGCTAGGTCCTCTATCGAAGTAGACAATTTCGTGGATGCTAGAGAAGAACAATCTGAGTCCTTATAGACCTTTGAGAGTTCTAATTCCTCTCCCAGGTTGTCCTCGATGTCGATACATATTCTTACACACTCTTCTAGCGTTCTGGGTTCTTTTAGATACACATAAGAGCGTAGTTTAGCGCTCAACAAGCCATCCAAAAATAGTGATACTTGTTTGGCTTGTGAGGGTAGCTCTTGTATTGGACATCGTTCGACATATTGTCTGAATCTACGACCTGCCAGTCTTACTGTTTCCTGAGGGGTTTGTTTAAAGCTATGAATAAGCGAAGACGTGTCATGTCTAACCCCACTTTTAGAGAATTCAGTGATGAACGACTCTAAAAAGTGATGGATGTCTCTAAATTGCCTTTGTTGCAGTGGTTGGAACCAAGTTAAAGCTGTATTCTTTAACGTTAGTCCAAATGCATTGTACTACGTGAACATGTCTTCAACTTGTTCTGCTCTTAGTACTTGCTTGAATTCTGCGACATGGTCATAGGGGTCTCCTGTCCCATCAAAATAATTTTTCATTGATTTCACTAACTGCGTGGGTCTCAATACTCTTGCGTGTTCACGTGATCTAGGTAGAGGAAAATCATCTCTACCACCTGGTACTCCATGTTCTCTTTGTCTATCCGTCCTATTAGTGTTCGTGGTTGTTCTATCTCTCCCTATGGGGTTAGTGAAGCTTACTTCCGGTCTCTCGTACTTTCCTTCTCTTTGATTTCCATGGGCTGAGGATGTTCCTGCCCCTTGTTGATTTGCATTCATGTTTGTTCGGGATGGAGGGAATATCAATTCACCTCTCCATGTGTATGTGTTTTTAGCGCGCTCAGGCACCACAAAGACTCTTTCTGAAGTCTCATCCAGGTATACCACCTTTCCAGGTGTATCTGGGTCCTTGAATTCATAGATTGTAATGATGCCTATCTCACCAGGGTTTTCCTTTCTGTACCTCCAAAAGGCTTCATCTGTCTCTTTATTTATGAACAACTCGGTGCTCCTGTTATCTTGAGGGATCCACTCTGGGATGAGTACTCTTGTTAATACGGATTTCCCTCTCGGTGTTCTAGGTTCTTCTAACGGTTCTTTCCCTTGAAATTTCCCTTCTGTCTCTAATTGGATTGTGCCAAACTCGTTAGTATCGTTTGGTTGCGTACTTAGGATGTACATGGTTCCTTCTTTGTCTATGTAAGCGTCTCTCTCAAATTTCACCACTGGTCTTTCCAATCCAATGGGTTGATCAGGGTTGTGCAGTTGCACCACTTGCCTTTGCAAACCATCCTCATAGATGCGAGCACCTAATCGGTTGGTTCGGAGAAACTCTAACTGCGTTCTATAGGGTCCTTCAGGTTTTTCTAAGTATGCTACATTAGACCCTCCTGCTGGTCTGTCAGTGCTAAATGCCATTTCTGATTCACTTGATTCTGAGCTCAACTCGTAAGGATAACTACTATTCAACTGCTGAGCCCACGATCGAGCGGTAGTTCTCACACTAGCCTCTGATGATCTAAGGCTTCTTCTGTCCGACTTACCTATGTGTTTGCCCGATCTAAGGTTCATTAATTTCCTTCCTTGCTCACTCAATTACACCCTTAGATCGTCAATGGTTCTTTGTGATTAATTCTTGGTTCCTTTCAATTTCTCTTTGGATTCTTGTCATAATTTATGCGTCAGGAATTCGACTTTCGTGATGATTTTAAGTTTTTCGTTCCGTCAGACTTATGTTCTTTTCTTTAGGTTTTCGCGTCACACACACCTTTACTTTGAGTCTTAAACTTGATAGAATTAGGTATCTTGAACTTGAGGCGTTCCTATCGTCGTTAATCCACAACTACCGTTTAGCCTAAGCTAAAAATTGACTGAGGGGGTTGAGTAATCTTCCAACCTCGAGTCGGCTTTTCTGGTTGCTCTGATGCCTTGTTGCTCAAGAAGTCGTGCTTCCCAAGCTCTGCTGTCTCCACTGCCTTGCTTGCTTGCCTTGGATTGGCCTTGCTAGACCTGGAAAATTCCAATGTTAGACCAATTCACAAGATGATTAAACACTTGAGTATATACACCTTTTTAGCTCAAATTTTCAATATGTGCCCCCTGACTTCCTAGTCCCATACTAGGTGAACCTCAAATTAGCCTATCCAAAAATAGACGTATACTTTATGAAAAAAAACAGTTGAGGTCACGTAGTACTCGTCGCGAGCTTTCTAACGAGCTATTAAGCTCAAAAAACGGACTTCGGATGAAAAAGTTACACGCGTTCAGGCCCTGGGGGGTAAAAACTGACAATCCAATTTTCCCTCAAATATGAGCTAAGGGGTCTCCTATGAGTCTAATGGTTCAAAAATTTTCCAAAAATACCCTCAAATTTGGTCAAAAATTGAAGTCCAAAATTTGCGATGGGGGTGGGCAATCGCGATGGTCTGGGACCGTCGCGATGGTCCAAGTGAACCGTCGCGATGGCGTGGGATTTGGACAATCGCGATGGCCCGAGAAGGTGAACCGTCGCGATGGTTCGAAGTGAACAATCGCGATGGCGTGAGGTCGAACCGTCGCGATGGTCCAAAAAATGAACCGTCGCGATGGCGTGATCGGGCGGACAATCGCGATGGCGCGGTCAATGGTCAACGGTGGACAATCGCGATGGTCCGAGTGAACCGTCGCGATGGTCCACGATGCGATGGCTTGAGCCAATCGCGATGGTCCGATTTTGGGCTGTCGCGATGGTCCGAAAAATTGAACCGTCGCGATGGTCTATCGTGATACGTGGCACTGTCGTGGCGATGGCATAAGCCAATCGCGATGGTCCGGGGTCAAATGAACCGTCGCGATGGTCCAAGTGGACCGTCGCGATGGCTCAAGTGAACCGTCGCGATGGTCCGAAAAAGCGAACCGTCGCGATGGTCCGGCCGAGCCGTCGCGATGGCGTGAGTCTATCGCGATGGTGCGACACAATCGCGATGGTTCGAGCCAATCGCGATGGTCCACCAAATGATGAATTTTCAAAATGCAACTTTGGTTCCGTGTATGCGCAAGGATCGCCTATCTAGTGGTGTGGTCGCCTACCTCAAAAACCGAAAAGTGCGGACCATCGCGATGGTCCGCCACACTCGGGAATCTCTGACAGAAAACACATTTTTTTACCTTTTGGATGCTTTCCTGATGCTCTGAAGCTCTGTACCTGCAAGAAAACTCAAGAAAACACAAGTGCATACAAGCGCAAAAACTCTCTCTCGCTCTCTCGCACGCACAAATGAGGGGGAATGAGGTGAATGGGTGGATATGGTGAATTTTTTGATTTTTTTGGAAATGGAGATGATGATGCAATGATGAAGATGGAGTGTGGGGAAGGTGGAAAACACTAAAAATTAAGTAAAAACAACAACAAAAACTGAAATTTTTACCTTCCAACGCCACTTCTTGCTATACTCTTACCATCACACATTCGTCCTAGACTCGATCCCCGGCAACGGCGCCAAATTTGGTGTTGCTCTAGCACAATGGTGAGAACCACGTTAAGAAGCTTCACCTCCTTAATGTCAATCCGAGGGAGAGGTAGGAGTGATATGAAGATCGTGAATGTGAGATGATGTGAGAGTGAAGGTGAGAAGCACAAAAATGCACACACACATACACACACACAATGAAGAGACAAGCAAGACACAATGGAAGGTGGGAATTAGCTCTATTACTCAAGAATACTTTTACAAGCTCAAGAAGAACTCTAATCTCAAACAAGCTACAATGAACCACCCCAAAAATGAGCTCTCTAGCTCTTTTTATAGTTTCTAGACTAGTTTTGACCGGTTTCACATCTAGTGACCGGCCTAGTTAAAAAATAGGTCCTAGAGGCTATTTGGAAGGGTAAACGATGTCTAAAAATAACGAAATTTGGTACGAGTATTCTACCTAAGCTCCTCAAGCTCGAGGACTCCTCGGCTTGCACAAAATGGAGCTATGGATTACAAAATTGGGGTTTTCTATGATACATATGTTACAATTAGTGATAATAATCACTGTTGAATGTTTTGGGAAAATTAATAAGACATGTATTTGTTTAAAAGATTGATCCGCCTGGCTCCCTGCTTCGTCTTCACATGCTTCCGTGGCGTCTGTGCCTCTGACTGCTTCCAACACCTAGTTTTTGAGCTACCTTTTCTGCGAGTTCCTCAATAGATGTAGATTGTGTGGAAGAAAAGCTTGAGGCGCTATCTGAATCTTTATAGATTTTGGAAAGCTCTAACTCTTCCCCTAGGTTATCCTCAATGTCAATGCACATGCGTACACACTCTTCTATGGTCCTAGGGTCCTTCAAGTACACATAGGATCGCAACTTTGTACTTATCAATCCATCCAAGAATAAGGCCACTTGTTTGGCTGGTGTGGGCAACTCAGGACCAGGGCATCTCTCAAGATATTGCCTAAACCTTCTTCTTGCAAGTCTCACGGTCTCCTGAGAGGTATGCTTGAAGCTATATATCAATGAGGACGTATTATGCCTTATGCCACTTTTAGAGAATTCAGTGATGAAAGCCTCTAAGAGTTGGTCTATGCTCCTGAACTGTCTCTCATTCAATGGTTGAAACCATGTAAGGGCTGTGTTCCGAAGGGTTAGACCAAAGGCATTATACTGCGTGAAGATGTCCTCAACTTGTTCAACTCTCAAAACTTGCCTAAACTCAGCCACATGATCATATGGGTCTCCAGTGCCATCGAAGTAGTTCTTCATAGACTTAACCAGCTGTGTAGGTCTCAATGTTCTTGAATGTTGATGGTCTCACGTTAGGTTCTTTTTCCTTTAAAGTTGTCGATCACACACATGTTATCTCTTGACTTGAACTTGATTTCTTAGATATTCTTGACTTGTCTCATGCCTATCGTTGCCCTGACTTACTTCTAGCACTACTCTCACTTAGCCTAAGCTAGAAATGGACAGAGGGCGTTGAGAATATTCCAACCTCTCTTGCAAATCCCGTGCTCTTTTGGTGCTCAAGAACCCAGTTCTCAAGCTTGCAGATTACCCTTGTTTTGGATGCCTTCTAGTGCTCTCAGTGGAAGTGTAAAAGTCCCAAAGTTAGCTCATGACTTAGATTAAAAGGACACAAAAAATCACTTTCATTCATGTAATTCTTATGTCAATTTGCACCAAGTCTCTCTGAGACACAAATCTAAAGTTCCTTGAGTTTTCTTCCCCCTAGATATGGTCAACTTCAAAATACCCTTCCTAATAATCCTGATATTAATTTTACTGTAACCAGTGGAAGTTTTGGTTGTACTCCCCACGAGCTTTCCAATAAGACAAGAATCACATCAAACGGATTTCGTATGAGGAAGTTATGATAGTTCAGGGTTTTGGGGTTAAAACAGGGCTCAAACAGGCTGACAAATCCCAGGATTTTTCTCAAAACACACTTGTAGGGACCTCACAAATCACTAATTGGTTGATAAGTGTGCCAAAAATTACCCCAAAACTTGGTATTAAAAACCCTAGAAATTTGGCCGAAAAAGCCTGTCAATCGCGATCGATAGGTCTGTCAATCGCGATTGACAGAGGTGTTCGTCGGGCCTGTCGATCGCGATCGACACGTCAGTCGCGATTGACAGTGTCAATCGCGATCGACAGAGTCGGTCGTGGGTCCTGTCAATCGCGATCGATGGTGTCAATCGCGATCGACACTTTTTCTGGGATTTTCGCCGTGATTTCAATCAGTCGAGGATGTGCCCGTCGCGATGGACATGTGGCAACGTGAGAAATTCAGTCAATCGTCAAAATTTAGTCGGTCGCGATCGACGGTGTCAATCGCGACTGATAGGGGTGTCGGTCGTGGCTGTCGATCACGATCGATAGTGTCAATCGCGATTGACAGGGTCAGTCGGTCGTCTTTGTCGATCGTGATCGACAAAATCTGTCGATCGTGGCTGTCGGTTGCGATCGACGGTGTCAATCGCGATTGACAGAAAAACACGGAATTTTTTAGTTTTTTCTAGTGATTTGGAATGTGCTCCCTGTGCATGTCATTGTGGTGTGCTTTGTTTTACCAAATGAGCGATTTTTCTGTCGATCGCGATCGACAGAGGTCTGCGACACAGAGACAGTTTCGAGCTTGTCTGTACCTGCGCAGCATGCTGGAGGGGATGATACAGCTGTACCTGCAAGATCACTCACAAAACAGGCAGAAAAACAATGCACACAATTTGCTCTCTCGCTCTCTCTCACAAGTGGAATGAAGGAAATGGAAGGGAGAAGGTGATATGATAAAAAAACTGAATTTTTTTGCGATGATGGAGATGGAGATCGGATATGGTGAGGATGATGATGGTGAGGTAAGAAAGAGAAAAATGCAAAAAGTAAAGAAATTACCTACAACACCAACGTCTCAATTCTACGTCTTACCATCACACGCTCGTCCTCAGAGCTCGATCCCCGGCAACGGCGCCAAAATTTGGTGTAGCTCAGTGATGAGTAGCACCTCCTTTAATGTCAATCCGGGAAGACGTGAGGATGGTATGATGACCTCGAGCAAGTGAAGGCACAAGTGAGTGAGTGAGAAGCACACTAACATGCACACACATACACACACGCACACACAAGGCAAGACAAAGAGTGAGAAGCAATGGAGTTCTTTAGAATACTTTCAAAATGCTCATACAAGTTCAAATCAATCACAAGCTAACCTAAAAAATGAGCTTTCTAGCTCTATTTATAGTTTTTGACTAGGTTTTGGCCGTGTATAGACCTAGTGTCCGGCCTAGTTGAAAATTAGGTTCTAGGCCCCATTTGAAGGCTCAAATGGAGTCTAAAAATTATGAAAACTGGTAGGTAGCTACTTCTAATGCTCCTCAAGCTCAAGGACTCCTTGGCTTGCACAAAATGGAGCTACAAAAATATGAAATGGTATTTACAATGGCTTTTAGTGATGAAAATCACTATTTTGGTAGGGATTTCCTCTAACGATTTGACATACACATTTTCGAGCTTCCTACTTGCTCCTTCTCCTTATGTGTCCACCTCTTTGATATGCTTTAGCTTCCTAAAAAATAATGGCCTACTTGCCCGATCTTCTTTGACTACTCTGTCTGCTTGTACCTTCTCTTCGCTCCGACTCCCTTCGTTGACTTCCTTGTCTTGTGAGTCCTTCAGTTCCTTGACTGCCAACATCATGCATGGGTATATCCACTCAAAACAAAGTCCAAAGTGTTTATGTGCTTCAAACAGTTTTTGGTTTCGACTAAAAATCTGGCAGCATGTAAAATGGGCACCCTCCATTCTTATCGAGGGGGAAATATATGTCTTCTGACTCTAATGCATTTTTGGCTGAACCATCCCAAACATTGATGTACATTGCCATATACACCTCAACAGAATGGAGTTTCTAAATGGAAGAATAGGTCACTCATGGAGATGGCAAGGTGTATGGTCAAGAGTCAAGTTTTACCACATAGTTTCTGGCTTGAGGCTATCATGTGTGCAACATATGTACTTAACATGTGTCCCACTAAAGCACTACAGTCTATCACTCCATATGAGGCTTGGCATGGACGCAAGCCATCTATTGTTGATCTGCATGTTTTTGGTTGTCTGGCATATGCATTAGTGCTTGAACAACATCACAGGAGTTGGATGATAAAGCAGTAAAATGTATTTTTGTTGGGTACAATACTGAAAGCAAAGGCTATTGTCTATATCATCCTCAGAATAAACACATTTTGGTTATCCATGATGTTGTTTTTATGGAAGATGCTATTCAGCCTTTACTTTCATGTACGAAGGAGATATCTGTTAGCTCCAAAGACATGTATGATACTTTGCTGCCTCTTTTTACAAGTGGACAGTCTAATGCCAGTCCTAATGAGGCAACTTCTCAACCTTTGTAGGTTTTAGTGATGGTGCAGATCATTCCATTTCTGATGCAAATTTACATGATGCACTTGTTGATGAGAGAATTGATATTGAGGAGGCAAAAACTATGCCAAAATGGCTAGTGTAGACTTTGTGTGACATCAAATTAGATGCACCTCTATCATACCATACTCGTGTAGGCTCTCATAATGCCTCTTTTGCATCAGATTGTTATTCCATGGCTGCCTCTAGTTTCTGTGATGAGACTGAGCGTGTTTCATTTGATGAAGCACAAAATTCTGAACATTGGATGGCTGCAATGCAATCTCAATATGACGCTATCATGCAAAATGGTACCTGGTCTTTATGTGACTTGCCTCTTGGCAAGAAGGCCATTGGCACTAAGTGGGTATACAAGCTGAAGCGTAAACTTGATGGAACAATTGAAAGGTATAAGGCTAGACTTGTTGCAAAGGATTCTGCGCAGGAAAAAGGCATTGATTTTTGATGAAACCTTTGCACCTACTTGCCGAATGACTACTGTTTGTAGCATCTGTGCACTTGCAGCTCATCAAGGTTGGAATGTACATCATTTGGACATTAAAACAACATTTTTGAATGGTGACTTGCATGAAGAAGCGTATGTTTTTTAGCCCTGTGGCTTTGTGCAGAAAAGGGCATGAAATCCAGGAGTGCATGTTAAGAACAACATTATATGGTTTAATGCAAACACCACATGCTTTCTATGAAAAGATACATGCCTATCTGATTACACATGGTTTTGAGAACAGTCCAATTGAAAGGACCCTATATGTTAAACGTGCTAATGATGTGCTTCTGATCATTGTTGTGTATGTCGATGACATGCTGCTCACTGGTCCTCATGAGAAGCGTATTGCTGATTTTAGGGCTGATTTGCATGCTTCATTTGAGATGTTTGATTTGGGGCATTTGCAGCATTATTTGGGCATTAAGTTTATGCATGTTGATGGTGGAATGGCTTTGTGACAAATGAAATATATTGACACGTTAATGTAGCATTTTGGCCTTGAAGACTGTAAACCTATTGCCACTCCTATGGAGATGGGCTTACGATTGAGTCTTCTTGATGCTGGAGATGCATTTGATGTTGTTCTCTATCAGCAAGCTATTGGATGCTTGATTTACTTATGCATTACTCGACCAGATATTCAGTTTGCTATCTCACAGATGAGTAGGTTTATGCATTGCCCAGGTGTCAAGCATTGGTAGGTGGTTAAACACATCTTTTGCTATTTGAGTGGTACCCGACTACTTGGGTTGTTTTATCCCAAGGGGGGATCACTACTTCTAGATTTTCATGCTTTTTCTGACTTTGACTAGGCTGGTTGCTATGACACTCGTGTGTCCACTAGTGGTTTTTGCTTCATGCTTGGTAGCTCATGCATATCTTGGCTGAGCAAGAAGCAGCCTATTGTGGACACTTCTAGTTATGAGGTTGAGTATAGGGCAACTTTCACAATGACTGTTGAGTGTGTGTGGCTCAGATGCCTTATGGCTGATTTGGGTGTTGGTGAGTCTTCTGCCACCACCATCTTCACTGATAGTCAGAGTGCATTGGCAGTTGTGAGGAATCCTATGTTCCATGCTTGCACTAAGCACATTGAGGTGCATTATCATTATGTCAGGGAGAGGTTCTTTGCTGGAGAGATCAGCTTGGCATATATGCCCATGCAAGAGAACATTGCAGACCTTTTCATGAAGGCTCTGCCTAGGGAGAAGTTTGAAGCTTTCCGCAAAGCTTTGTTCTTACTTCCTTTTGTGGACTGATTCCACATAGCTTGGCACTTCCTTATACATGAGTGCTAGCTCCTTGTTCACCACATCACTCCCACGGTGGATTTGTTGATATATTTAGGTAGTGATGTGTGTGAATAGACTAGGACTGTCGGGGAACTTTTTTCCCAGTTTAGGAGGTTTTTTCCCCAGCTTGTATATATGCATAAAGCCCTAACGGTTACTTATCTTTGTACATTCTAGTGGCAATACATTTAGTATTGTGTGTTGTGCTCCAAGCTTCTTCTTCTTCCTTGTGCTGTTCACGTGCTTCTACAGACATCTAACTCCAACACTCTTGCTTAGCAAATATCTCTTCCAATCATCTTGTCAAAGGTCTACCCAAGATCGCACAAGTAGAATTGAATTGCCAAGCATCCTATAGAAGCATCCATTTCTACATCTTAACCCTTAGTGTTAGTCCATGCCGATATTTGTGGACATATGCGTACACCTTCTATAAGTGGGTCAATTTACTTCTTGATAATAGGTGACTTCACTATGTACACCTGGGTCTATTCACTCAAGAATAAAGAGGATGCCCTTTCCAAGTTCAAGCAGTGGACACAAAAAGTACAAGAAGACTTTCCAAGTTCTTTGAAGATGATTTGATATGATGGAGATGGTAGCTTTGTCAATCAGAACTTCTCCAAGTACTTGAAGCAACACATAATTAAGTACCAAGCAACACAAGATACTCAACAAGGTTTTGCCTTACAGAAGATTCAAAGTGTGATCGAGATGGCCAAGATTATGCTTAGTCAAAAGCAACTTCTGCTAAAGTTTTGGGGTGAAGCAGTACAAATAGTAGTTCATATTTTGAACAAACGGTTCTCAGATGTCTTGAAGAACCAAACACTATTTGAGGATTACTTTTAGAAGAAGCCGAGTGTGAGCTATTTCCATATCTTTGGTAGTGATGCCTATGTGCAAGGCCATGATGATGATCCGCAATACATTTTCATCAGTTACAGTGACCGGCAAAAGGCATACAAATTCTGTGACCCCAAAGAGTTACTTAGTTATAGTAACCAAAGATTGCACCTTTGATGAATAATCTAAGTATTCATCCCTTTTGGATCCTCCCATTTTGGCTTCAAAGGTGGATCATTCTAGTTTTGGATAGTCACACTATGTGGAGCATGCTCTCTTTGTGCATGAATATGATACAATTTTGGGGCATGAGGAGTTAGAGATACAATCTCAGCTTATACCTCAGATGGGTACACCTTGAATGTTTACATTTTACCCTCAGCTTGATTTGGGCATTACTCCAGGATCAATGAATCATCATTTTCCATTTCTATCTTTGAGAGTCCACTTACCTCGTTTACAACAACATTCTGAGCATGTAGTCTTCCATACATGGAGTCCAACATCTCTTCATCTTCCATAGGATACTCCTTCATCTACTTGGATTCATCACTCAGTTGGATATTTTTCTGAGATAAATTCTCTCTTCAGAGGGGGCTTTCATGGTCCTACGGATACACATCAAGAATTTGTACACTCCATGGAGGAATACAACATACATATGTACTACCATGTGATTATGGTTTCATAGTTTATGCTTCATATTTCATTCTTGCAGGACTTACTTCTTGATGATACACATCTCATGGTGGATATTGTCAAAGCTTTGGAGGTTCCCACATACCACATGGAGTCATCCTATCTATCTTGCATGGAGGTGATCTCATCTAGTGAGATCTTGTTTTGTTCCTATACCTTGTTGGTGGTGTACCTATGGAGTATCTGCTTGATACATCTGGTGGACATTTTATGGAGTACCTGACAATCCCACATGGTGGATACTGCTTGTCGGCTATGGATTTCCACACGGAGACTTCCTATTTGGTGCTCATGCTGCTGCTACTACTGCTACATTCTTGGTGGACCTTTCTCTCATACCCTACTAGCCTCCATACTCTACAAAATGGAGCTACAAAGGGGGTATTGAGAATATGAGATTGCATCTCCCTTTTGTATCTTGGATTCACTCTATTTCTATTCCATTTCCACTTTATATTATATCCTTTGTATTTGGGTACCTTGCCATTTGCTTCTACCATTGTATTCATTCTCCTTTAAGGGGAATTATCCCACATGAGATGTACTTTGGACGGCCCCTCCCAAATCTATATGAGGACTCAGGAGGGCCTCTCCCCCCATTTGTACTTCGTTAGAAGCTTGAGGAGCCTACTCCATGCTCTTGGCAAGCTCATTTCTAATCCATGTGAGTTTACCCATTTCTTGGTCTACTCACTTTGAGTCTCTCACACTCTTTCTTTTGTGAGTACACTCTTCTTTTCATTTTGCTTCCGCACATGCACTCTCTACACTATGGATGTGTGTGGCAATGGAAATCCACTATGTGAAGAGATGGATAGGTATGTGCTTGAAGATGAAGAGGTGTTGCAAAATCCTTGATCTACACCAGCCAAATGAACTCCAGAAGTATATGGTGGGCCCTTTTAGCTTGCCAATGGATGTATTAGACACCCTATGTACCTTGGAAGATCACACTCAAAAAGATAGAAACAGATAAGTTGGAGTTAGCTCAGAGGTGAAAACTTGCTATTCTTGGTTCATACACCTGTCTAGTGTTTTACATAATTCTCTGAGCACAACAGCAATTAGCTTAGTTCCTCTTGGGTAAGTCTAGTTAACTTAAAGAGCTAACTTTCAAGAGTAATCTCATCAAAAATAATGAACCACACACTGAGAATGAGTTTTAACAATTGATGACATCATCCCGATTTTCACGGGCTGCTACAGTTTGAGACCAGTGAGCAGAAAAATCAATAGAAACACCTCTAACAAGATGAGTGAAAAAGTCGGGTACCTGACAGAGAAGTGAAGATGAACAGACCCTCTTGACTTCAAATGAACATAACTGAAGCTTGCAACATCCAAATGACATGAAAATTTGTGAGCATATAGCAGACTTATAGAGCTAACTTTACCAAGTTAAATCACTGAAAATGATGCACCAAGCTCAGAGAAAACATCTCTGCAAGTTGAATGAGAAAACTAAGAGATATGGCAGTGAGTAGTACACTTCACAAGAACATGGAAATATGAACCCAAATGATAATGAAAATGAAAGTATATTGCTTGTAAAATACAATGGACTTACTGATACATATGTGTGCCTTGTAATCACACCTTGATATGGCATAAAGCTCAGCTCTTGGAGGTCTTCATATAGGTCTCTCTAACCACGACTAAAACTGCCATCTATTTATAGTTGAGTTTGGGGGGCTAACTTCCCTCAATCACTATCCAATCAATCAATGATTGATTTGATTCTCTACCTACCACAAATCACAAATACGTGGCTCCTCTTTCCATTCTTGATCAAGTGGACTCAACCACTTAAGATTCTTTCACTTTTACATTAAGTAAACTCTTCAAAAGTTACAAGAGGTAGTTCACAAGTGAACTTTACATAGTCTTCATTTTAAGGCTTTTTCTACGACTTTGTGAGACTCAAGCCAATACTTAGGCTTGTCATAGACTTGCTCCAACAGCTCCCCCTCAAGCCAAGTATGCTTGAGGTCTTCAATCTTGCAAGATTACCTGCAAACCAATCATAGCCTTGAATTTGCAAAGCTTTGTACCATCCAATGCTTTGGTTAGAATATCTGCACATTGTTGATGAGTGGACACATATGATATTTGAATCTCTTTGCTTAGAACCTTTTCTCGTACATAGTGATAATGAACTTCAATATGTTTAGTCCTTGCATGAAAAATAGGATTAGCAGCCAAATGAATAGAACTCATATTGTCACAAAAAATAGTTGGAGTTCCAAACTCCAATCCAAGATCTTTGAATAATGTCTTCATCCACATAGCTTCTTGTGTAGCTATGGCAAGACCTCTGTATTCAGCTTCAATAGA
Organism: Ceratopteris richardii; assembly: GCA_020310875.1. Lineage (NCBI taxonomy): Eukaryota > Viridiplantae > Streptophyta > Polypodiopsida > Polypodiales > Pteridaceae > Ceratopteris > Ceratopteris richardii. The sequence goes on along the minus strand of CM035411.1, from coordinate 144,252,769 downwards.
AGAGAGAGCAATTGTGGGTTGCTTCTTGGATGACCACGAAATAAGCTTTGAACCTGCAAAGGTAAGATAACCTGAAGTGCTCCTTCTATCTTCCTTGGAGCCAGCCCAATCTGCATCAGAAAATAGCTTCAAACCTAAATCAGTTACATAAGGATAATAAAGTCCTTCATTTATGGTTCCTTTGAGATACTTGAGAATCCTTTTGGCAGCATCCATATGTGGTTTCCTTGGTGTGTGCATAAATTGACTTAGCACACTCACACTGTAACATATATCTACTCTTGTCAATGTGGCATAGTTGAGACTACCCACTAGACTTTGATATGATGTGATGTCCTCTATGAGTTCACCTTCATGTGAGCTCAATTTGTGATTGACCTCCATTGGAGTACCTGCAATCTTACAATCTTTCATCTTGAATTTTGCCAACATGTCCTTAATGTACTTCCTTTGAGTGAGAAACAAACCATGATCTTTGTAGACAACTTCCAAACCTAGGAAGTAGGTAAGTGAACCCAAATCACTTATCTTGAACTCTTCTCTCATCTGATCTTTGATCTTCTTCATACCATCTGCATCATTTCCTGTCAATATAATATCATCTACATATACACATAGGTAGATGACCTCCGAATTACTCTTTTTAATAAAGAGTGAAGGATCTGCCTTGCTTGGTTGAAAGCCTTTGTCCTGCAAGAATGAAACAAGCCTAAAATTCCAAGCTCTTGGAGCTTGCTTGAGACCATACAATGCTTTGTTAAGTTTACACACATAATCAGGATAAACTTGATTCTCAAAACCAGGTGGTTGTGCCATATATACCTCTTCTGTTATCCAACCATTCAAAAATGCATTCTTTACATCTAGTTGAAGTATCTTCGAATTTTTGGAAGAGGCAATACTAAGCAAAACCCTAATAGTAGGCATCTTTGCCACAGGATAGAAGGTCTCCTCATAATCAATTCCCTGAGTTTGTGCAAAGCCTTTTGCTACAAGCCTTGCCTTATACCTGTTAATGGAACAGTCAGAATTCTTCTTGAGTTTATAGACCCATCTTGAGCCTATTACCTTCATGGATGAAGTCTTGGGCACCAAATCCCAAGTGTTGTTTTCCTCAAGTGCTTCAATCTCTTCCTTCATTGCATGCTTCCATTCTGATTTTGCTTTGGCCTCTTCAAATGATGATGGCTCCTCTTGGTTTATATCCTGTGCTATGTAGATAGAGTGTTTAGTTACTAATGAGGTGTCAAACCCATACCTTTCTGGTTTTTTCTTTTCCCTCATAGATCTTCTTAGGCCATGATGTGATGATTCTGCCTCATGTCCAAGTTCCTGCAATTTTGTTTTACCTTTAGACTTCCATGCTTTGATCTTTTCCATGTGAGATTCTTCATCATCCTTGACCTTTCACCAATATGTGCTAACCTTTTGTGCCATACTTCCAATTCTGTGAGTGTCTGACTACCATAATTAAAGAGAGCAATGTTTCTAGTGTCCTGTAATTCAAATGTGAACAATCTACCTGTCTTTTCACCTTTTGCAATTTTTCTAAATCCTTGACTTGGATCTTCAACAAATGCTCATGCCTTTGTGAACCTGACTTGCAACCCTTTCTCTACTATCTGCCCAACACTTATCAAATTCTTTGTAATGATAGGGACATAGAGTACCTTACTGAGTAGGTTGATGTTTCCATCAGGTGCTTTGACATTGCCTATTTTCTCCACAGGATGTTTTGTATCATATCCTGTTTGTACCTCATGCTTATTCCTTGGATCTTCTAAATCTGATAGGAGTGCCACATTTCCTGCCATATGATTTGAACAACCTGAATCTATGTAAACATGCTCATCAGATTTACCTTTTGGCATAGCCATGTTCATGATCAATAATGAATCCTCTTTGTTTGAGTCTTCTGTGTAGTTATTGTAGTCTCTCCTTCCTTTGTAGCCTCCTTGATAGTTTGAATGATTGTAGTTGTTGTAGTTGCCATGGTAGTTGTTGAACCTTCCTCTTGAGTAGCCATAACTTCCTCTATTGTATCCTCTGCCTCTTTGATTACTGGAATTCCTAAAGCAATTTTCAGTTGTATGATTAGTTAATCCACAAATAGAACATGAGTTGGAGTCTTGGGATCTCCCCCTACCTTGTCTACGTCCTCTTCCTCTACCTCTGCCATGTCTTCCTCTACCTGCATAGTTAGCTTGATATGTACCTGCTTCATCATCCACTTTCTTTGCCTTTCCTTTGTTATCTTTAGACTTGCTTTCATCCGTGTATAAAGCTGAAGATTGATTACCTTTAGAGCTTTCCCCATTTTTGATAAGCTTTGCCTCTTGAGTAAGTAGTTGTCCAATGAGTGTGTTGAAATCAGGTACATGCATGTCCATGTACAAATCCATAGCTGTGGTGAATGCTTCCCACTTGTCATCTACCTTCAAGCCATTGATGACCTGCCTTACAATTTGCTCTTCATCTATTACCTCTCCAATGCTTCCCAACTGATCCGCTATGTCCTTGAGCTTTGTGACAAAATCAGTCACATTTTGTTTGGGAGCCTTCTTGAGAGTTGTGAAATCCAGCCATAGTTGATGCTTCCTAGCTTTAGTACTTGAAGAAAAGAAAGCTTCAAGTGCATCCCACACTTCCTGAGATGTCTTACAACTTCTAATGTGAGGCAACAAAAAATTTGAGATAGAGTTGAGGAGATAAGACCTTGCAAGTGCATCCTTGGAGCACCATGTGCTCAATCTTTCTTGCTCTTCTTGTGTTGGTTGACTTTTGTTCCTGAAACTTGGCATAACTTCATCTCCAGCCACATAACCATATAAACTTCTACCTTGGAGATAGGCTTCCATTCTTAATGACCAAGCTGAGTAGTTACCTCTGTCTAATTTGTCAATTGATGAAGGAAATCCATCTACCATGTTGTCCAACCTTGCTCTGATACCACTGTGAAGAGATGGATAGGTATGTGCTTGAAGATGAAGAGGTGTTGCAAAATCCTTGATCTACACCAACCAAATGAACTCCAGAAGTATATGGTGGGCCCTTTTAGCTTGTCAATGGATGTATTAGACACCCTATGTACCTTGGAAGATCACTCTCAAAAAGATAGATCAAAACAGATAAGTTGGAGTTAGCTCAGAGGTGAAAACTTGCTATTCTTGGTTCATACACCTGTCCAGTGTTTTACATAATTCTCTGAGCACAGCAGCAATTAGCTTAATTCCTCTTGGGGAAGTCTAGTTAACGTAAAGATCTAACTTTCAAGAGTAATCTCATAAAAAATAATGAACCACACACTGAGAATGAGTTTTAACAATTGATGACATCATCCCGATTTTCACGGGCTGCTACAGTTTGAGACCAGTGAGCAGAAAAATCAACATAACTAAAAATGTAGGAATCCAATGATTATGAAAAATGTGTATGGTTATACTAGACAGTAAGCTGAATCCAAAAAGCTTTAAATCATTGAATTTGGATGAGTAACCACTGAGAAACACCTCTGACAAGATGAGTGAAAAAGTCGGGTACCTGACAGAGAAGTGAAGATGAACCGACCCTCTTGACTTCAAATGAATATAACTGAAGCTTGCAACATCCAAATGACATGAAAATTTGTGAGCATATAGTAGACTTATAGAGCTAACTTTACCAAGTTAAATCACTGAAAATGATGCACCAAGCTCAGATAAAACATCTCTGCAAGTTGACTGAGAAAACTAAGAGATATGGCAGTGAGTAGTACACTTCACAAGAACATGGAAATATGAACCCAAATGATAATGAAAATGAAAGTATATTTCTTGTAAAATACAATGGACTTACTGATACATATGTGTGCCTTGTAATCACACCTTGATATGGCATAAAGCTCAGCTCTTGGAGGTCTTCACATAGTTCTCTCTAACCACAACTAAAACTACCATCTATTTATAGTTGAGTTTGGGGGGCTAACTTCCGTCAATCACTCTCCAATCAATCAATGATTGATTTGATTCTCTACCTACCACAAATCATGAATTCGTGGCTCCTCTTTCCATTCTTGATCAAGTGGACTCAACCACTTAAGATTCTTTCACTTTTACATTAAGTAAACTCTTCAAAAGTTACAAGAGGTAGTTCACAAGTGAACTTTACATAGTCTTCATTTTAAGGCTTTTTCTATGACTTTGTGAGACTCAAGCCAATACTTAGGCTTGTCATAGACTTGCTCCAACACACTATGCCTCTAGGAAAATGGCAACTTGGACTTGACAACAAGTCAATGTAGGGTCAACTCATCATCGATGACCACCCCTTCACATTTTCGGGTTAATTTCTACTTCAATCCTGCATTTGATGTTTATGCCAAGTACATTAAGTCCTGCTTGCTCTCTGGTACCTCAAGGGGATTTGAATCTTTAACTTTGTGGAGTATGTAAGTCATCATGTCACAACTCCATGAGATTTTAAGTCGGAAAGATGCAATCTTGTCCATGCTTAAGGTTAGGGGATGCTCATGGATTCCTTTGTGGTTGGGGTTTGTACTAAGAGCTTGGTCTAGAAAACATGCATAACCCATTTTGTGCAGTAAGTAATCTCAATGTGCTATAAGTTGTTGTGCCATAAGCCACAAAAATATGCACCATAAGCCGCTATCATCACCATAAATCATGCATGCCATAAGTAAAAATGATGCATGGCATGCCTATGCCATTTTTTGAAATGTAGCGAGGTGGACCATTGATAGGCCCACATAAAGTGCAGCTATCTCCTCATCCATAGTTTTCTCCCAATCTGCATTTCCAATTGCATCTTTAAAAGAAGAATGTCAAGAATCTTGTCATATGTCAATCATTGCCCTGAATTCCACATCCTTCGGGATCTTCTTGGTCTTGGGTCACTTCTCCTTGTATCATCTGCATGTGCCTTTCTTACTTCTGGAGTGTTCATAGAGGGCAATCGAAGTTTCTCATCAAGGCTCTTTTCTAAACTGCTTGAATCTCCATCAATGTCTTCAGAACTTGTAGATGTTTTACTACCAATAAGAAGCATTTCTTTACCTTTCTTTGATGTAGTTGATGAATTTCCTAGATTGAAATTTCCACACAATCTTCCACTCCATGGATTTGAGTTGGAATTATTTCTTAGTGATGCATCAAGTCCACTCAAAACTTGAGATTCTACACTTGATTTTTTAGCATTTCATTTGCCATTTGCATCAAGATTAAGTTCTTTGGCATTTGCATAGAAGCTTGACATTTCATCAAACACCACATCTTTGCTTACCTTCACCTGCCATGTGATGGTCTATATCATTTATATCCTTTTTTCTCAAGGGAGTACCCAATGAAGATACATTTTTCTACCTTTGGATCAAGCTTCATCCTCAACTCATATGGAACATGTACATATGCAATACAACCAAATACTTTCATATGTGATAAGTTTGGCTTTTTCCTATTCATGATGTATACAATAGTGTGCATAGCTTCTATCCAATGACAATGAGGCATATTCTTCTTAGCCATCAAGGCTCTTGCTATTTCTACAATATGTCTGTTTTTGCATTCAACAATGCCATTCTATTGTGGTGTGTGCGTGCATGAAAATTGTCGACGAATTCCATGACCTTTTAGAAAGGTATTAAACTCATTTGACATGTATTCACCTCCTCCATCAGATCTTAATGTCTAAATATACTTCTCTGTCTTCTTTTCCACCATAGCCTTGAAATTATAAAAGTGAGTAAACACTTCACTTTCTCTTTCATGAAGTAAACCCATACTTGCAATGTATGGTCATCAATGAAAGTGGCATAAAAACCTACAACTACCCATAGATGTGGTCTTTGTATGACACCAAACATTTGTATGTACTATTTCTAGCACATTCTTACTAACATGATTGTCATGTGGAAATGATGCTCTTGATTGTTCACTAAATTGACATGCTACACATACCTTTTGCATCTTTGCAACCTCAAATTTTGGTAGTCCATTGAAAATCTCCTTTGATTGCATCAATTTCAGCCTCTACAAATTCACATGTCCAATTCGTTTGTGCCAGATCTCTATATCAGCAATAACTCCTACACCTTTTGCAAACATGGTTGCATTCATTTCATGAATTTTCATATTTAAGGTGAACATGATACCTACTTTGTTTCCTTTGGCAATCAAGCTTCCATCTTGCTTGTACTCTTCTACATATAAACTATCAGCATTGAACTTGACTTGTAATCCATGGTCAACCATTTGTCCAACAAAAACCAAATTCTTTGTTATATTCAGAACATGCTTATATTTGGAACATGCAACACATCAACAAGATGCTTGGCATTCCCGTCCTCCATAGCTAGTGATATGTTTTTTGTATGCTCGATAGGATGTGATGTATCATCACTTATTTCAACATATCTAGGAACTTGGAATATTTGCAAACTACTAAACCATTCTACATGATTGTTCATGTGATTTGAAGCACCTGAATCAACATATCAGGCATTACCATTCAATTTCAAAACACCACTAGCCATTGTATTCATCATATCATGTTGGATGATGAGCAACTTCTCAAAATCATCTACATTTGTGGATGCATAGTTATTTTGCTGCCTCCTGCAATCACGTTCAAGGTGGCCAAGTTTACCACAATTCAAGCATCCTTTATTTTCATTACCTGAATCATTTCTTTGGAAGTTACTGTGGTCTCTTTGACTTCCCCTGCCTTGAAAATATCCTCTACCTCCTGGATGATTCTGTTGATGACCTTGGTCTTGGTTATTGTGTCCTCTTCCACTTCTAAAGCCTCTACCTCTGCCTCTTCCTCTGCCAGAGTAGAATACCTACTCATAACTAGGTTTTCCTTAGGAGTTTGACTCCTCACCAAGATTAATCAATAATCAGCATGGACACCACATTAATAAAATTCAAAATATTTTCCCTAGTCTGAATAGAAGTTCTGAATTGATTATATGTAGCTCCTAAACCACCAATGCACACTTCCACCTTATGATAATCATCTAGATTCAATAATCAGCTTGGACACCTTATTAATAAAATTCAAAATATTTTCCCTAGTTTGAATAGAAGTTCTGAATTGATTATATGTAGCTCCTAAACCACCAATGCACACTTCCACCTTATGATAATCATCTAGATCACACCAATAGATGCAAGTGACTCATTGATGCTTTTGATTTTCAAGGTGTAGTCACTTATCGGCATGCCCTTCTTCTCTAGCGTATGCAGTGTTACACTTACATGTTCCTCGAGTAGCTTTGATGTGAAACTTTTCCCTATACATGGGCACTTTTTACTCTAGTGCTAGCTAGAGGTTTTTCCCCCATGTTACCACATACATGATTCACTCATATGTGGTGGTACATTGTACTTAGGGATATTATTCAACTCTTACTTTAGTTCAGTTCATCGTCAATAGAGAGAACTATTCCAGCCATCATCTTCTCCGTGTGTCTTGCTGTGTTTGTGCTCCTTGTGTGTGCTTCTCGAGTCCATGGATGTGTATGTGACACACCTCAAGGACTTGGAAGAGCAATTGGCAAACATAGATGAGATCATTCCGGATGCATCACTCATTTCTACATTGTTGAAAGGATTACCAGAATCTTTTCAAAGCTTTGCTACTATACTCCGTTTGGTTGCAAAAGGAAATCCTAATATGTATGCATTTGATGAGGTTGTGTCTCTTCTTTTGCAAGAAGAGCAATCTAGAGTGAATAGGAGTGGTTTGATTGAGGGAACGCAAGCACTTGCTATCTCACAAAAGGGGAAAAGTAAGTATGGTTCAACTTTGGGTTCATCAAAACCAAAGCCTCAATCTTCCTCTTCCACTCATTCCTCTAATGATGGTGATTTGCAAAAGAAGAAGTGATGTAAATATTGCCGGAAGGCTGGTCATACTATTGAGGAGTGTAGAAAGCTTGCTAAATGCAATGAAAAGAAGAAGGAATCTGGCATGTCTATTGCTGAAAACTCAGCAAATGTAAAGAATGATGAAGCTAACATGGCTCAAGAGTTTTGGGCATGTGTTGTTACATGTCACTATGATGCTTCTTTGCATTCTATAGGTATGGTCGTGAGTGAGGCTGATTTGGATTGGTTCTTTGATAGTGGTGCTTCAAAGCACATAACATCATGCAAAAGATTTTTTGCCTCTTTGAAAGATGCACCCAAAGGAGACATGTGGTGTGTGCAAACAATGCCTCTTATCCTATCATTGGAGTAGGAGAAATTGAGCTTACGACTGCAAATGGAGGTGTGATTCTCTTGAAAAATGCATTGTATGTGCCTGGTATCAAGAAGAACTTAATTTAAGTTCCCTTGATTGCCAAAGCTGGACTTCATGTGCACTTTGTTGATGATGAATGTATGGTTCATGATTTCAACAATGGTGATGTTATCGTGATGTCTGGTACATTATGTAATGGTTTATATTGCATGGATGCATACAAGAGGGCTGCCTCGAATGCCTTGGTTGCTCATACTTCTTCCATGGCTGAAATGGAGCTTTGGCATGCTCGTTTTGGTCACTTGAACTTCAATAGTTTGCTTTACTTGCAAAAGAAGGACATGTTTATTGGTTTGCCTACACTTGACTCCATTGAAAAGCATGTATGTGAAGGTTGCATTCTTGGAAAATTGCATCGTGCTTCTTTCCCAAAAGATGGTCATACACACACTACAAGAAAATTGCAACTTGTTCATAGTGATGTATGTGGTCCCATCAAGAATCCATCTTTTGGGAAGCATGTATATTTTGTTACCTTCATTGATGATGCTACTCGCCATACATGGATGTATCCTATGAAAGCAAAGAATGAGGTATTTTCTTGCTTCAAAGTATTTTTAGCTATGGCTGAAAATTTTTCTTCACAAAAGCTTTTGACTCTACACACAGATCATGGTAGTGAATACATGTCACATGAGTTTAATGCTTTTCTTCGTGAAAGAGGTATTTCACACCAATGTACGGTGCCATATACACCTCAAAAAAATCGTGTTGCCGAGCATAAAAATAGAGCTCTATTTGAAATGGCACGATGTATGGTTAAAGGAAAGCACCTTCTTGATAAGTTTTGGATGGAAGCGGTCATGTGTGCAAATTATGTGTTGAATCGCTGCTTTGCAAAAGCATTGAGATTCATCACTTCTTATGAGGCTTCAAATGGTCATAAGCCTATGGTTAGTCATATGCATGTGTTTGGTTGTTTGTCATATGCTCTTGTGCCATCACAACAACGTCACAAACTTGATGACAAGGCAAATAAATGTATATTTGTTGGTTATAGTGTTGAAAGTAAGGGATATCGTTTGTATCATCCATTGAAAAACATAATTATTGTGAGTCGAGATGTGGTATTTGCTGAAAATTCAGTTTTCCCTCTACTTGAATGCAAAAAATAGCCAACAGTTAGCTCACAAGATGTGTTCGATACACTCATGCCTTTGTTCCAAAATGATGCACTTGACTATGGCCATGTAGACCAGCCAACTGAGGTTCAAAGGGCCGAAAAATTCCAGCCAAAAAGGGCTGAAAATGTAGAGAATTTCCAGCCAAACATGGCTGAAAAATTTCAGCCAAAAATTATCAAAACTGCCAGAAATTTCCAGCCACATATGGCTGAACATATGCATCAACATATGGCTGAAAATGAGCATGAAATTCAACCCACGCATGATGTACATATTGAAGGTGTTTTACATAATGAATGCATGTCTATCAAGAGTGCACAAACTATGCCAAAGTGGCTGAAACAAACTTTGCAGGACAACAAATTGAGTGCACCTTTACTTGGTAGAACAAGATGAAGCTCTCACCATGCATCAAGTAATTTTGTGGATTATTCTCTTATTGCTACAACATGTAATGGAGAGCCACTTTCTTGTGAAGATGCATGTGATGATCCACAATGGATGAGTGTTATCCAATCAGAAATGGATTCCATACATAGGAATGGTACTTGGGAGTTATGTGAATTGCTAGAAGGAAAGAATGCCATTGGTACAAAGTGGGTTTATAAGATTAAGAGAAAATATGATGGTATCATTGATCGCTACAAAGCTAGATTGGTTGCCAAAGGATATGCGCAACAATATGGCATTAATTATGAGGAAACATTTGCACCTACTTCACGCATGACCACCATTCATACCGTGGTTGCATTGGCTGCCCATCGAGGTTGGAAAGTGCATCAGTTGGACATAAAAACAACCTTCTTGAATGGTGATTTGCAAGACGAGGTTTATGTGAAGCAACCTCCTGGATTTGCTATGAAAGGGAAAGAGCATATGGTTTGTCGCTTGCATAAAGCCTTATATGGTCTCAAGCAAGCTCCACGTGCATGGTATGAAAAAATCCATAAGCACTTGATTGCTCTTGGCTTCACATGTAGTCCGATTGAAAGCACACTCTATGTACGCAAAAATGGGGCTGATCTTATAGTGCTTGTTCTTTATGTCGATGACATACTCTTGACTAGGTCATGTGATGCAAAACTTGACATTCTTATGGCTGATTTGCAGCATACTTTTGATGTCACTTATCTTGGTCTTTTGAGCTACTACCTTGGCATCCAATTTGTATCCGTTGAGGGGGGAATTGTTATGCATCAAGCAAAGTATGTTGAAAAACTACTTCAGGGTTTTGACTTTGAGGATTGCAAGCTAGTTTCCACACCAGTTTAGACAGGATTCAAGTTCTTAGTTGAGGATTCCAGTGATGCATTTGACACTTCTCTTTATCAGCAAGCTGTGAGATGTCTTATATATGCATGCAACACAAAGCCAGATATACAGTATGCAGTTTCCCAGTTTAGTCGATTCATGCTTAGCCCTGGCACTAAGCATTGACAAACGGTAAAACCGCGTGTGTTTAGATATCTTAGAGGCACTTTGAGCTTAGGTCTCTTTTATGGAAGAGATGTTCAACCATGCTTACATGCTTTTACAAATAGTGATTGGGCTGGTTGTTATGATACTCGCGTGTCCACTAGTGGTAATTGCTTTTTCCTTGGAGACTCATGCATATCTTGGTTGAGTAAGAAGCAACCTAGAGTGGCAACATCGAGTTGTGAAGCTGAGTACAGGGCAATTTTCACAGCTATAGTGGAGTGTATATGGCTGAGATGTCTATTGATGGATCTTTGCATGGAGATTGATGTTGCTACACATATTCTCACTTATAGTCAGAGTGCTTTGGCTGTTACACGAAACCCAGTGTTTCATGCATGGACCAAACATATTGAGGTGCATTATCACTATGTGAGAGAGCGCCTTCATGCACGAGATATTGATTTGGTATATGTGCCTACATAAGATAATGTGGCAGACATATTCACCAAAGCTCTTCCACGGGAAAATTTTGAAGCTTTTCGCAAAGCTTTAGGCTTATTAACTTCGCGGGTTGATCTATCACTCCCTGTATGTGTTCACATCATTCACTCTAAGGGGGTTTGTTACACTTATGTGTTCCTCGAGTAGCTTTGATGTGAATCTTTTCCCTATACATGGGCACTTTTTACTCTAGTGCTAGCTAGAGGTTTTTTCCCCATGTTTCATATGTGGTGGTACTTTGTACTTAGGGATATTATTCAGCTCTTACTTTAGTTCAGTTCATCATCAATAGAGAGAGCTATTCCAGCTATCGTCTTCTCCGTGTGTCTTGCTGCGTTTGTGCTCCTTGTGTGTGCTTCTCGTGTGTCTCTCACACTTCTACACACACCAAACATGGAGCTCAGTCTTGAAATGCATTTTTCGTGCCTTTGTATTGGTCTCATACAATCTGATTAAAATATTTGAGGCCTCTTTTGGAGTATTGGCATCCCATATGTGCCTAATCATGCTATCTTGTATGCTAACACATAGCCAATACATTACCTTTTGTGATCCTTGATTCCATTCTTCATACGCTTTTAACTGGTTGGCAGTCTGATTCGTCTCTAGTAAGTGCAAAGCATTTTTGTTCTCTCCTTTGATGTACTTCCAGTAGCCTTTTCCCATCAAGAAATTCATCACTATGAATCTCCAAGAATGGAAGTTGTTCTTGTCCAGCTATCACTCATAAGATGACTCATTCCATCTATGTTTGCCATTTCTACAGCAATTCACAACACTCTAGAAACACTACAAGCAGTACTTCTGCTTGAACACTATCGCACTATGACATGATAGTTTGATATCAGAAAAACATAGTTTTCGTGTATCAACAATACATATAATCACTGAAAGTTCTGGATCTGGAATATTTTTGTGTTTCTAAACAGGATGCAAGTTAGAATTTTGCAAAGTGACTTGGTTTTTTAATGGGCTCCACCTTGTGAGCTCAAAATAGAGGTCGAGATGGCTCCAAAATAGAAATACGAGAAAAACAAGTGACCCTAAATGGATAACTCTCAAAAATATTTTGATGCCTTCTACCTTCATGCCAATTTTCATAGCAATCTGAGGTCATTTGTGAATCGCACTTTCTCCATGTCTTCTCGCCAACTCTTCATTGTTAGCCTTCTCGATAAGCTCTCTACAACCACACTGGCTCTGATACCATGTCACAAGGAAGGAGATAAGGACGATAGCTCACTCACAAACCCTCACACTCAAAGAGGATCACACACACAAATTGAGGCAAGGAAGAATGATCTTCTTTTTCCTTCTTCTATTACATGGAAGGAATATACAAGAATGACCTAAAACAACAATACAACTAGTGTAATATATAAAGAATAGTACATAGGGAAAATCCTAATGTTTGCGAATGAGTGAGCTGGCAATCATCTTCATCCATGTCAGCAGGCTTCTTTGAGATTCAATTTATTGGTTTCCATTGCCTCCTCTGAATCAGCACATCTTTAATCTGAATCTTCCATAGAGCAAAGTTTGTGCCATCAAATTTTCGAATCTCAAAATGAAAAAGACGATATGTGTCATCTTTGATGATCACATGTTGAGCTTGATATCTCAAAAGACTCACCATAGGAGATGTATACTAGTTGTTCATAGGTGCTTGATAATCCTAGTTGACTTCTTTGAACTAATCAATTATATAGAGTGGAGTCCGTGATTCAGAATGTAGGTTTACATGTCAGTACTTGCAATTTTATGAGATTTTGATACTGGTCATATGCTTATTTTGAAGAGGAGACTTTGGCAAAATTTTTCCTTTTTTCTTTGGTTTTGTCAACCATACAGTGATCGATTTACTCTTTGATGCACTTATTGGTGTGAGCACATTTACTCTCACATAATCCTTTTGGTTGGTTATTATTGTTCATTAATTCCTTTTTCTAGGAAGACTACTGATTTTTTTTTCCCAAATCTGACACTTGGTCATCATTTTTGAGCCTTAGTGGTGTTTGGACTCTTCTAGCTCCATTTTCATTCTATTGAGTTCTCTATCATCATGCCATAAAAGATCTCAGGCACATATGGAGGATTAGGTTCTAGTGCCACTGTTCCGAGGAGGAGCTATAACTTGCAAGGCAAAGACCATTTTGAGATCCTAAAGTTTGATGGCACAAAATTTTCTCTATGGAAGAATCAGATTAAAGATGTGTTGATTTAGAGGAGGCAATGGAAACCAGTAAATGGAATCTCAAAGAAGCTTGTTGACATGGATGAATATGATTGGGATGAGTTGGATGAAATGGTTAGGTCTACAATTTGATCGCACCTAGAAGATAATGTTTAATTTACAGTATTGGATTGTGAAAGTGCAAAGGAGCTTTCGAAGAAATTATGCAATACATGTGAAAAAGAAACGTCATTAAATAAAGTGCATCTGATGAGAAAGTTATATGACCTTCACATGAAGGACACAAATAGTATTGCTGCTAATCTAAATGAGTTTGATGCTATATTCTCTCAGTTATAGGCTCAAAAAATGGATATGGATAATGAAATGAAAGTATTCTTGTTGCTATCCACCTTGCCATCATCGTGGGATACATTCTGCATAGCTATTAGCAATAGTGCACCCAGTGGTAAACTAGTCTATGATGACATATGTGGAGCACTCTTGAGTGAGGAGATTGATAGAAAATCTTTGGTTGGCACTTAGAGCAGAGATGCATATAATGTTAATGATTCTTACCAAGGAAAGAATCAGCAATGTGGCAGGAGAAAGAACAAGGAAAAGAATGGTTAACGGAATAAGAGTAGAAGTAAATCAAGGAAGAAGGATATCGAATGCCATTATTGTCACAAGAAAGGACACAAGAAGAAATAATGCTATGCATTAAAGAATGCCAAAGGTAAAGGACAAAACATTGATGGGCACGTTAAACAGCTATCTCCACCATATTCTTTGACTGTGAAGATTGAAGAAATTAATGTTATTTTTGATGATGCTGATGTGTTGACACTTGACAATACTATGTCCAGTGAGGCTCTTATGGATGATTCTCTTTACCACTTGTGGTTGCTAGATTCTAGTGCATCTTTCCATGTGACACCACATAGAGAATGGTTCTTTAATTATGTAGCAAAGTCTCTTTGTACTGTGAGACTTGGTGACTCTTACAAATGAGATGTTGTGGGGATTGGAGATGTGGTTGTGCAATTCATTGATGGTTTAAAATTTACTACGCATAATGTATGCCATGTACCTCAGTTATCACGTAGTTTGATGCAGTTGGTCAACTTGATGAACTTGGTTACAAGGTGATTTTCTATGCTCAATACTTTTGCATATCAAAGGGCAATATGGTTATTGAAAAGGGAAACAAAGTTGGCTCACTTTGTATCATAGAAAGAACACTTGTTAGCTGTTATTGAATAACCTATGGCTTGTATTGGGCATGGTCGTTTGGGCCAAATATCTCATAGTGGAATGGAAAATATTTCTTGTTCTTGATACTTACTTGTGTTATCTTTATCTGATTTTTCATTTTGTGATCATTGTCAATATGGAAAGCAAAATAAGAATGTGCATAAAATGCACATTAACTCTTCAATTCAACCTTTAGATCTTGTTCATAAAGATGTGTGTGGTCCTATGCCCACAAGCTCATTAGGTGCTTCTTTTTACTTTGTCACTTTTATAGATGGTGCTACTAGAAAAGTGTGGGTATATCCTATCAAATCCAAGGATGAGGTATTCCCGATTTTCATAAAATGGCTTGCTTCAATTGAGACTAAAAAAGTAACTAAGATGAAAATCTGCATGAAAGAAGCAATTTCAAAAATCAGGAGCTCTCCTTCTTCACAATGGCAAAAAAGTCCCTACAATGAGTCACAAAGTGACTTATATACATGTGCCCTAAATTTGGTCCTTTCACACAAGAGACCGGCACTTTATTACTAAAAAGTGAATTTCCTACTAATTTACAAGGAATATATTACAATGAGTTGGGATTATGCATTTAGAGGACTCCTCCTAGTGCATTTACATGGCTTGAGGGAATTTCCTAAGACTCTAAAGAAGAAAAAAAATATGCCCATTAAATTTGAAAATTTTGGGGCTCCTCTTTTGTGCCTCTTTGCTCTGCAACACTCTCCCCCTCTTTGTCTCTGTCGTCCCTTGACAGGCTTTTGCTTCTCGTTTGCTGCTTGTCTAAGCTTTTTGAATACACGCACCCAGTGGTCAAAGAAGCAACAAGGACTGTCAGAGAATTTGTTATTTTATCCGATGTATGCCCTTTGCTTCTGTTTTCCCCTTGGTATTCCGTACATCACAAATCTGGGTTGTTGCATTCAGTCGGGCTACCATGCACGCCATTAGTGACTAAGAATGTGATGTTCTTAGTCACTCTCTTCAACTTTTCAGCCTCTCCCCTTTCTAACTTTTGGTCTTCTGATATGTCTTTGTCTTCACACATCTGACCCTGTTGTATTGCTTTGAGCCTGTTTATTTTCTGCCATCGCACGCTATCAGCGGGAGGATTATTACCCGCCAACTATTGTCTTGCACTTCTTCATGGATACTTCCTGGCCCTGGTCCATCCTTCCCATGAAATGTCTTGGTTCTGATTGTTCTTTAATTCCAATCCTCACGACCTGGGTGTTTGGCATTGTTGCCTGATGCGTGCCCCTACGGGGCTTTGGGAAGAGGGTGGTTCTTTTGCTTTATATTCTTCATTCTTTATTGAGCAGTTTTGGTCTTTGATCTTCTTCTTTGTCTCTTCTTGCTTGATTCCCCTTCCACACATCCCTCCTCCTGAACTCTGTCGTCCCCGACAGGCTTTTTGTGGCGACATGAGTATGTTTGAATGGCGGTTTGCTCTCTTTGATTAAGTAGGTTGGCGTGACATATCATAAATTCTTTCCACTGTGTTGACTTCACTCCATCCTCTGGTGCTTCTCGGTGATCCACAAAAAAGCTGGTTTCGTAAGCCACCAGTCTTGCATTAAGATTTGAAGTCATCTTTACAAAGACTTCTGAATCAATTTCGAAGAAGCCAGTAAAAAATGCTTCTTAAAAAGTTTGCATATATGTGCTCGGCAAAAACATAAGTCGTGAATAGGATGCCATAAGTGTTAAGCGGCTCGGAATGGTGGAAAGATAAAAAATGAGCGCTTCGGATCCTTGTGTAATGCCGATGAAGTTCAAAAATGTATATTTGGCGTGTTGGAAGACTTTAATTATAGTCACGAGCATGCTAAAAATTTTATTGGTCATTTTGACAGCCAAATTCGGAACAATTGCATATCTAGCAATCCGAAATTCCATGGTTTTTACCATGTATTCTTCCGTTGGGAGGTAGTTATGCGGTGGGCTTGGTAACAACGGATAATTTAGCCATTGATTATTGATGCTACCCTAGAGCTGTCCTTCCCAAAATTGTGACCAGGAGCGTCTACGGGGTATTGGACAAAAAGATGGGTTTACCTGAAGTGCGTATGGCGATGCTTCCCATTGTACCCGCAATGTAGGATTCTTTTCCAAAATTTTGCACCTCCATATAGGATCAGCCTTTTCGAATTCTTCTTGAGTATAGTTGAATGAATTGTTGCTGAATTGGAGGTTGTTGTTAGGCTCCTTATTTTTCATTGTCTTTATATATTGCCGCGTTTGCTCTTTCAGGAGTCCATATGGTACATTAAATGGCTTAAGTACCTGCTCCAAATTTTTGCTCTCGGTCTCGGCTTCCTTCATGACTTTGATTATTTGGTCTTCAAATTTAGCTGTAAGCTGGGACACTAGTAGTGCCCTCTCATGTCTGTTGGAGACCTCTTAATCTCCAAAGGTTTGATCTATACTGACTTAAGAACACTTCTATATCAGTTATAAACCAAACTTTACACAAATATTGTTCTTCTTTATCAAAACTTCCATTAACACGTCTCTGAGTGAAGAAGTTTCTACTTCAGAAAGTCTGCTTCAGAAATCAACTTCATTACCTGCACATAACTTCAAATTTCCTCAAATAAATGATGCACAAGTATTCGCAATACCTTTGCGCAATCATACCAGTCACTAGTTCTCCAAAATAATCATCAAAGTTTTAATTTGATCCTTAAGATCAAAGACATGTCATAACTGTCTTCCAGAGATAGCGCCTTCGACACAGTCAACTTCTTAAGTTGATTTCTCACAATACAAATCCCGTTTTGCTAAATGCTTTTAGCCATAGCTTCCTTATCTCCTAACTTAGATTTTGAGTGCTCACTCATTAAAAACTTTACAGTATACACTGAGATCTAAGCAAAACACTGAGACGGAAAAGTGCACTACTTTGAGACTTCTATTTTACATTCTACATACAAATGTTCCTATTGATCATTCTCACAGTAGGAAAGGAATCAGATCATGAAACTCTGAACATAACTTCATTAGCTTCTTAATTAGATGTGTACAAAAGGATTCTTGATCCACATGATCAGACTGAGAGAACTCAGAGAAAAATCCATCGCTATTTTCTGAGAGAAAACTCTCTACACATCTCTAAGACACTTGTCATCTACAAATGACTCTCTCTCTCTATTTCTTATCATTATTAACTTATATATACATGTTTTTTGACTTCTCTCACGTCTATGACATTACTCCTTATCATCCTAAGGATTATATCTATACTCAAATTACAAGAATTTCCATTTCTAATGTACATATGTATACAGGCTTTACTTCTGAAATCTCTTCATTCTCTCAAGTGATTTCTTCCACTTCATTCTGACCATAAACTTTCTTCAAGGTCTTTATAATCACCAATTTGTGATTGGTTTGTTCCAACAGCTCCCCCTCAATCACTAATTGTGATTATTCCATTCTTCTTCACTCCTGCCATCTCTTTGAATCTCTGTAGCTTAGGTCCATCCAAGCTTTTTGTCATCATATCTGCCACTTGTTCTTTTGTTGGAGTATACATCACTTCAATCTCTTTATCAAGTAACTTTTCCCTCAAGAAATGATATTGAATCTCTATATGCTTAGTCCTGGCATGAAAAACAAGGTTAACTGCCAAATACAAAGAACTCATATTATCTCCAAAAATAATTGGAGTACTCTGATTAGTTTCAAAACTCTTCATCAAGGTCTTCAACCATATCACTTCTTTTGCAGCTTCTACCATTCCTTTATACTCAGCTTCTGTGGATGACAAAGCAACTGTATGTTGCTTCTTTGAACACCAAGAAACTAATTTATCTCCAATATAACATAGATACCCATGAGTAGACCTTCTATCATCTGAGTCACCTGCCCAATCTGCATCACTAAACACTTGAATTCTTGTGTCAGAAGTAAACCCATAATACAAACCTTCACTTAGGGTTCCTTTCATATATCTGAGTACCCTTTGAGCTGCAATCCAATGAGTCTTCTTTGGACAATGCATAAATTGTGACAACACACCTACTGCATATGATAGATCTGGCCTTGTCAAGGTAGCATAGATTAAACTACCTACCAAACTCTGATATTTCTTCATATCATTGAACTCTTCACCTCCATACCTGCTCAATTTATGATTTACCTCCAATGGTGTAGTTGAAGTCTTGCAATCCTCCATGTTAAACTTAACTAGAAGATTCTTCAAATACCTCTCTTGTGAAACATATACTCCATGTTGAGTATATACAATCTACATTCCTAAGAAATAAGATAAGTTTCCCAAATCACTTATCTTAAACTCCTTCTCTATTTGCCTTTTAAGTTCATTGATTCCTTGAGCATCTGTTCCTGTGACAATAATATCATCAACATAAATACACATGTAAATGTACCCATTTTCACTTGCCTTCACTAGCAAGCTACTATCTGCCTTTGATGCTTGAAATCCACATTCATTCAAGAACTTGACAAGTCTGTAATTCCAAGCTCTTGGGGCCTGCTTCAACCCATACAAAGCTCTCTTGAGCTTACACACATAATCTGATCCAATTGAATTCATGAAACCTTCTGGTTGCTCCATGTATACTTCATCTGCAATGTATCCATTTAGAAATGCATTTTTCACATCTAATTGTGATAACTTCCATCCTTTACAAGCAGCAATAGCAATCAATGTTCTAATTGTAGACATCTTAGCAACAGGACTAAAGGTTTCATCATAATCTACCCCATAAGTTTGGGCATAACCTTTGACCACAAGTCTAGCCTTGTATCTAGACACCTTACCATCTGCAAACCTTTTTGTTTTATATACCCACTTACATCCAATGACTTTCTGATTCTTTGGTCTTGGTACTAATTCCCAAGTTTCATTTTCAAGTAGAGCATCATACTCTTCCTGCATTGCCTTCTCCCAATTCTGTTTACCTTTGGCTTCTTCATAAGTGATTGGATCTTCTTCTGTCTTCACAATGTAAGCATAATCTTTTGTTGTTAAAAAAGATGTATCATAACTATACCTTATAGGCTCTTTCCTTTCCCTTGAAGATCTTCTGATCTCTGCACTTCTTGAAGTCTCAGCCTCATTTGATTCTGGATCAAATCTTGGCCCATCTTCTACACGATCCTGCAATCTACTTTTAGAGTCAACATCATCAATACTTTCTTCATACATATTTACTTTTGCCTTCCCTTTTCTTTGTATCTCTTCAACACCTGCATAATCATTTGTTGATCCTGTATACCATGTGTTTTGCTCATCAAATGTAACATCTTTGGTAACAAGAAATTGCTTTGTGGATGGACTCCACAACCTGTAACCCATCTGTCTATCATCATATCCAATAAACACATACTTCTCTGCTTTGGGTTCTAGTTTATGTCTTAATTGTGAAGGAACATAAGCATATGCTACACATCCAAATACCTTACAATGATCAAGAGTAGGTTTCTTACCCCACCATGCTTCATAAGGAGTTCCTCCATCCAAAGCTTTACAAGGTAACCTATTCACAAGGTATGTTGCAGTATTAATGGCTTCTGCCCATAAGTAATTTGGACAATTCTTTTCCTTCATCATTGCTCTTGCAAATTCTACAAGAGTCCTATTTCTCCTTTCTGCTACTCCATTCTGTTGAGGGGAGTACCTGCAAGTTACTTCTCTTCTTATACCTGCATTCCACAAATAATCATCAAACTCTTTAGAGAAATACTCTCCCCCTCCATCTGACCTTAACCTCTTAAGCTTTTGCCCTGTGATCCTTTCTTCATAAGCATGATAATGTTTGAATGTCTTGAAGACTTCTGATTTATCCTTGATTACATATAAAGTAATCCATCTGGTTGCATCATCAACAAACAACACATAATATCTGGATCCATTTATGCTATAGTCCCTTGAGGGACCCCATACATCTGTATGAACCAATTCAAGCATATTTGAATGCTTGTACCCTGATTTGTTGTAAGAACCTTTGTGTGCTTTACCTAATTGACAAGCTTCACACTTGTACACCATATGTTGCCCTTCAACATTTGGCAACCCAAGCACCACCTGATTCTTTGTCAACATTTCCTTTATAGCTCTCTCATTGAAGTGACCTAGCCTTTTATGCCATAAGTCTAATTCAGACATCTTTTGACTTCCATAAGTAAATAATGCATATCCCACATTACCTTGGACTTTGAGAGTAAACAATCTTCCTTCCTTTTTTCCTGCAATTATGTTTCTATATCCCTGATTTGGATCTTGCACATAAACACCATCATTTGTGAATCTCACTTCATATCCTTTCTCCACAATTTGCCCTACACTTATCAAATTTTTAGGAATAGTAGGAACATAAAGTACCTTGCTCAAAAGTGTACTTCCACTCTTTGTCTTCACTGATCCAATGCTCTCCACTTTATGTTTGGTATTATCACCTGTTTGAACTGTATGTCCATTCACCTTTGCTTCCATATCAGTCATCAAGGATAGATTCCCACTCAGATGGTTGCTACATCCTGAGTCAATATAAAACACTCTTTGATCTTCTCCCACTGATTCATGAGTTGCATTCAAGTTAAGAGTCATATCATCCTTCTGATCTGATGCATAGTTATAATAATTGTTGTTGTAGGACTGAGATTGGAAGCTTCTTCCACCTCCTCTAGCATATGATGTCCTACCACCTCTTCCTCTGAAATTGCCTCTTTGGTTTCTGCCTCCTCTACCTCTTTGATTAAAACTCTGATTATTGCTTCCACCATTTTGATTGTTATACCAACAATCATTTGCCAAATGATTGGTTCTGCCACAAATCCAACAAGCTTTAGCATTATCTTTGTTCTTACCTCCTCTTCCTTTACCTCTGAAATTCATCTTTCCTTTTGTAAAGTTAGCTTGGCTTGAAGTCCCTTCATCATCAGTTGACTGCTTTCCCTTGCCATTCTTTTTCTTGTCCTTGGAGTACATAGCTTGACTTGCACTTCTATCATTGTCTCCTTTAATGTCCTGCTCAAAAGTTAGCATGTGTCCTAGCAATTGATTAAGATCAGGAGTAAAGTGATCAAGTGACAATTCTATGGACAATATGAAAGGCTTCCACTTCTCATCTCCTCTCAGACCTGTAAGTATTTGCCTTACCAACTTATCCTCTTCAATGTCTTCATCCACTGCTCCCAAGCTATCTGCAATATCCTTCATCCTTGCCACATAATCAGAAATTGATTGTGAGCTCTTCTTCTTGAAAGTTGTGAACTCAGCCCATAGTGAGGACTTCCTTGACTTGGTTGTATTTTGGAAATGCTCTTCCAAAGCATTCCAAACATCTGTTGCACTTTCCAATCCTCTAATGTGAGGTAGAAGATAATCATTTACAGCCATGTAAATGATACTCCTTGCTTGAGCATCCTTTCTCATCCAAGTCTTCAAAACTGCAAGCTCTTCCCTAGTTGGAATACTAGGATCTGCAAATTCAAGCTTTTCTTCTTCTCCTGTAATGAATGCCATCAAATCTTTACTCATGAGGTGTGCCTCCATCCTCATGGACCAAGCTGGATAGTTCTCCCTATCTAGCTTATCAATCTGCAAGCTTTCTCCCATCCTTGACCTTCTGTATCTGCAATTACTATGGTTTATGAGGATAAAGTGTACCTTTGATATGAAGCTTTGATCCTTCTTGATTTTTTTTTTTTGAACTCGTGCTTTGAACTTCTGCAGGTTATCTTCAATAATTTGTCCTTGTCCTCCTTTGATTAGGAAGAACTTCAATATCTGCACCAATCGAAACTTCAATTGTCTTTTCTTCTCTTGTATTGCACCTTAAGCTCTGATACCACTGTTGGAGACCTCTTAATCTCCAAAGGTTTGATCTATACTGACTTAAGAACACTTCCATATCAGTTATAAACCAAACTTTACACAAATATTGTTCTTCTTTATCAAAACTTCCATTAACACTTCTCTGAGTGAAGAAGTTTCTACTTCAGAAAATCTGCTTCAGAAATCAACTTCATTACCTGCACATAACTTCAAATTTCCCCAAATAAATGATGCACAAGTATTCGCAATACCTTTGCGCAATCATACCAGTCACTAGTTCTCCAAAATAATCATCAAAGTTTTAATTTGATCCTTAAGATCAAAGATATGTCATAACTGTCTTCCAGAGATAGTGCCTTCGACACAGTCAACTTCTTAAGTTGATTTCTCACAACACAAATCCCGTTTTGCTAAATGCTTTTAGCCATAGCTTCCTTATCTCCTAACTTAGATTTTGAGTGCTCACTCATTAAAAACTTTACAGTATACACTGAGATCTAAGCAAAACACTGAGACGGAAAAGTACGCTACTTTGAGACTTCTATTTTACATTCTACATACAAATATTCCTATTGATCATTCTCACAGTAGGAAAGGAATCAGATCATGAAACTCTGAACATAACTTCATTAGCTTCTTAATTAGATGTGTACAAAAGGATTCTTGATCCACATGATCAGACTGAGAGAACTCAGAGAAAAATCCGTCGCTATTTTTTGAGAGAAAACTCTCTACACATCTCTAAGACACTTGTCATCTACAAATGACTCTCTCTCTCTATTTCTTATCATTATTAACTTATATATACATGGTTTTTGACTTCTCTCACGTCTATGACATTACTCCTTATCATCCTAAGGATTATATCTATACTCAGATTACAAGAATTTCCATTTCTAATGTACATATGTATACAGGCTTTACTTCTGAAATCTCTTCATTCTCTCAAGTGATTTCTTCCACTTCATTCTGACCATAAACTTTCTTCAAGGTCTTTATAATCACCAATTTGTGATTGGTTTGTTCCAACAATGTCGGCTCAGTTCTGCAATATCCTGATTATTACGTTCAAATTGGATCTCTGTGTCCTCCCTTATCGGCGAATGATGTAAAGGGGGAGAGAGAGGACGTACGCCAATCTCCTCAGTAGCCGCTGTGGATTTTGGAACTACTGGTATCCCTCCGTTGCCTTTTGTTCAAGCTGATCCTGTAGTTGCTTTATCATTTCCTTCTTTTGCTTAATTTCTTCCTGGGCCTACAAAATCGTTTCCTTATTCTTTTGAATTTCTTCTGCCACTATAGCAAGTTGATCCGTGTCTTCTTTACATTGCGCAAGATATCGATTCTTAGCCTTTTTCCATTTTGTCCTTAGGGATATCATCCATATATCTCTTCTCCCATTTGGCAATGACTGCCTGCTCTTGCTTGAGCTGATCTTCATACCTCGCTATCTTTTCCTCCATTTCCTTGATGTCTTTTTCTGGTCTTTCTGGAACCTCTATGGGTTGATCACTCAGAAGAGCTGTCATTAGCTCCTTGTTTCTGTTCCTTAGGTTTTCTACCTCCTCCATGTATACCTTTATTTGTGATTCTAGTATTTTACTTCTTGCATTCATCCTAGTCTTCTCGGCCTCGCTAGCCTCATATTTCTTCTGTAATTCCTGTAGTTGTTCTTTTAATTTTGCATTTTTTGTCTCTAAAGTCTTGTACTGTTGTTTGACCTCTTGAACTTCATTTTCTTTATGTACTATTTGCTCTCTTGCTAGCTTTAATTCTGCTGAAAGATTCTTACCCATTTCTTGAAGTTCATGCTTGTCCTACATCGCTTGATCATAGTCCTCATCAGCCTCAAGCATTAACTGTTGCGTATCCATTGAGGTTCAGATCATGTCTTGCACTACTGGCTTGAGCTGAAAACGATGTCGACATTCAACCATGTTCATGGGATACTTGGAGCTTCTCCTGTTTGTACATCCTTGCCGTGCTCCACATGGATAGTTTCGTTATGTGGTTGTCTGATCTGTAGTTGTATTTCTGGTTCTTTTCGTTCTTCTTCTATATTGATAACTTTCGTGGCACTCACTTGAAATGTAGCGTCCATGGGGGAGGGTTCTGCCACAACCCTTATCGGAGTGAAGGGTTCTAATACCTCCACCGAAGCTTCTTTTGGTTCTTTCTTTTGATTCTTGAGTGGTTCCTCTCCTTTAAGCGTTGTCTCTTTGATTTGAATTTTGGAAGTATCAGTTAGTTGGATGACATGTGTCCCTTCTTGGTTTGCTTCCTTGCCTGCTGTGTCTTGATTGTGTTTGATGGGGGTGTCATTCACCTTCATACTCTCTTCTGCTTCTATGTAGTTTACTTCATTAAGTCCTTCCCATTGTCCATCATCCTTGGATTCACTTTGAATGTCCACATTTAATAAGGATGTGTCGGGTTCTTCTTGTACATCCGAAGATGAGCTTGAATTATCCAACCCTAATTCTCTATATCGATGTACTTTGGTGAGCTTCTTTTTAGCTTCCTTGTCTTGTTGGGTCTGCTAGTAATGGTGCCCTTGCACTGGTAGATTAACTTGCCCTTCTGTATATTGGTGTGTATCTTCCAGGGCTTTAGTTAAGTCTTCTTCTGGATTTGGTCTTGGCTCTTCAATTCTTGTCTTTGGAAGTACGTGTGCCCTTTTCGTGGCTGGAACTTCTTCTTCTACTGGCTTTACCTCCCTTAATCTCTTTGTTCCTCTCATTTTGGGTTGAGAACTAGTTTCTGCCTCCTCAACAATCTTGACTCCCTTTTTCTTTCTTGGTACTGTCATGACTTTTGCATATTTAGCCATAGCAGTTGATGAGGGCATTTCTTGCAGGTGCTCTCTAATACCTAAAGCATGATAGATCAAAATGGTCAGACCTACACTGCCTTTCAGGAACTTCTTGTTATTCCATTGCTGCTTCGCCTGAAATAGCCGTTCCTGTATGTATGGAGTCAGATTAATTTGATTGCCAACCTGTTTAATAGCATGTGAGAGTAGTTGAACAATTATCTTCTGAGGGGCGGTGTATCGATGCATGTTTGGGAAGCAGAAGTGCTAATGAATGAGTCTGACTTCTTCTTCTATGTCAACTCTATTGATGTCAGTGAATGTTCTGGTCTTCGCCCCTCGACTTTGTTCCTTCAAGACAGTGATTCCGCCCTTCTCCCATTCGAAAGCTTTTTTAATCAAATCATGTGTGAACTGAATGACTACCCATTCACCTACTCCGTCCATGACTCTGGCCTCTAGCACCAATGGGTCATGTAGTGCTGGCTGTAATGTATTCATCACCTGCATTGTCACTCTAGCACAATGGTGAGTACCAACGTGAGGAGCTTCATCTCATAAATGTCAATCCGAGGAGACATGAGGACCGATATGAAGACCAAGAGCAAGTGAAGTGCACAAGTGAGTGAGTGAAAGCATACAAACATGCACACACATACACACACACGTGCACCGAGTAAGAGCAAAGAGTGGAACAATGGAAAGACTTCGATTACTAAAGAACTCTCTTACAAAGCTGAAATCTACAACAAGATAACCCCAAAAATGAGCTTTTCAGCCTTTTTTATAGTTTTTTGAGTAGTTTTGGCCCTGTCCAGACCTAGTATCCGGCCTAGTTAAAAATTAGGTTCCAAGGCTTATTTGGGGACTCAAACGAAATCTAAAAATTATGAAAATTGGTAGGATAATACTTCTAACACTCCTCAAGCTTGAGGACTCCTCGGCTTGAACAAACTGGAGTTATAAGAATGGAAAATGGTATTTACAATGGTTTTTAGTGACAAAAGTCACTATATTTATAGGGATTTCTTTTGAAAATTTGACATGTGATTCTTGGAGCTCCATACATGCTCCTCTTTCTTGTGTATCCACTTCTTTGATGTGCTTCCATGCTTTTTCCTTGACCTTGAGCTTCAACACTCCCCCCCCTCTTGAGTCTGTCATCCCTGACAGACCCTTGTTGTAGTGGTTGTTCCATGTAGTACGTTGAGAGGTAGTGTCCTTCCTGTATCAGCAAGAGCGGTCCATCTTCCCAATGTAGCCTAGTCGATTGTCCGTTTCGTTAGCTTTCCACTACTAGCCTGTACTCCTTCCTTGGATTTGAGCTAGAGGGTATACTTCTTGGCTTTCAAAGGTTGGTAGTTGGTCAAAAGGGGTTGTCGATGTTGATCGTGAGCAGCTAGCTACTATGAATTGCTTCTTAGGTATTGATGTTGTACTGTGGATGTCCTTGAACTTTTTGAAACATGAGGCCAAGTACCTATGATCCATCATGATTGATGGTTAAGTGTATTAGTGCATGGGTTGGAAAAAATAGGTGCCTTGTGCACGACCTTGTAATGTAGCCCTATGCATGCATACTTGGAAAATGCATTGGAAGAATTATGGTGCAAAGAAGTTGGGTCTTGAGCTAAGTGCTCAAGGGTATGCTGACGAAGAGGTTTCCTAATCTATCATGGTTGTGCTATTGCCGAAGTAGGCAATTCTTACCATGGTCGAAGGTCCATCGATATTCATCTCTTCGTGGTGTGTTCTAGCATGGTGATTGACCATCGACTTGTCTTCCGTAGTTGATGGATGTCCTTGGTGATGGTTCACATCGGAGATGCTTCACGCACACAGTCCTGCCCTTGCTCATTTCATTCTCTCCCCATTTTTTTTAAAATTTTGGAACAATGTCACAACACAATAAGAAAGATGTTAGTATCAATAAAACATTTTACATATGTCAAGTGTATCTCATGTGCCTGGGATTTCTTCATTGTGTCTATGCACGGCCTTGTAATGTGGCCCTATATTATTGCATACTTTGGAAATGCAGACCTAAATGGTGCAAAAGACAAGGTTATGCCAAAGGCACATGGTTGTTGCACGTCGAGGCTTTCAATGTTGTTGGTGGATGTTGATGCAGTCTTTGTTGGAGGTAGCCACTGGATCTTGAAATGATGTAATCCTCCTTATAGGGATCCATTTGAGAATGGTCTGTGGCCCTGTGGAGATCACTTCTGGCCCCTTCATCGTTGGATGGTTTTGCAAATTTGCTATCCAATGTGGTCGGCTCTTTGGTGTTGTGGAAGCTGCTGGTACTTTTGTCTTCCACACCCATACCCTTTTTGGTTGTCTTTTTATTACCAGTGAGGAGATGAATTTATCTTCTTTTGGTCTTGGTCCATGGTTTCGACTCTTGCTTCTCCGTGGTTGCTTTGTTGAGATTTTTCTCGTGAAGGAGATCATATTGTTTTGTGCATGTAAGAGTGCCTTGGGTACCCACATTTGCAATCACCCTTGTTGAGTGATAGCTAATTTCTTTGGCACCCAAATTTGTATGTTATTATGGTCGGCCTTCATCGAATTCTTTGGTACCCAAATTTGTCGAAGACCGTGGGATGGAGCAGGTCCTCGTTTCTTGGTGCTTCTTTTAGCATGGTTGGCTTGCCTCACTGGGAATGGTTGTGGCAAAGCTGGTGGTTGTTCTCCTTTCCGTACCCAAATCTGTTTCATGCCCCGAGCTTCTTTCTTCTTGAAGTCTGTCTGCCTAGTTGATATAGCAAATGTGCTTTTTACTTGCCTCTTTGGTCGAGTGATGCTTGCATTAGTTTGTGAAGGAGAAGGGAGGTTTGTTGGCCTTTGAGCTTGTGCTTCCATGAGTGAGTCCTTTTGCTTCGTAGGGTTATTGACACACACAACATTTTCTTTGTGAAGATTAGTTTTGGAAAAACAAGGAGAATGTTTGACCTCTGGATTTGTGAGCATGCAGTTGTCTAATTCTAATGTAATACATTGTTCATGTGCCCAAACTTGAAGGATTTGACTTCTTAGGTTCAAGTTGACTGCATGGTCGTAAATCCAATCTTGACCCAGGACAAGTGGCTCTATAATGTCCTCATCATGACATACTAGCATTTTGACTTTCATTGGAACACCTTGAAGGTAGATGGGAAGTTCCACCTCACCCAAACAAGGAGTTTCCACACCTCCCAAACCTATGAGATAGGATTCTATGGGCTTGATGTTCAATTGCAAGTCTTGGCAGTAGGATAGTCTAACTGCACTAGTTGCTGCACCTGAGTCAATCAATGCCCTCACAGTCCTTGCATTTTGCCCTTGTCCTACCACTATGGTCACAAAAGGACGTCGATCAATTATTTGAAAAGTAATTTCACTTGATGTTTGACACATGGCCATGTGGTATCTTGGGGCCTCTCGATCGAATTCTAGGCCTAGGCGTCTTAACTTATTTCTCCTAATGCGTTCTCTAGCCTCTGCCTGTGCTTCTTCTCTTACCCTTAACTCTTCTTCTTTTTGCTTCTTAGGAGTGTTGAGTCTCTGTCGCATATCCTCTGTAAGAGGTTCTTGATATAGCTTGACTCGACAACCACTGATATAGTTTGGTAGGATATCACCTTCTAGTGTGGCCAATTGAACTGCACCGCTAGTGGAAATTCTATTAATGATCATGGGTCCGTATCCTCCTTTTTCCAATTTATGGGCATGTTGCTTTAGTGTATAAACCAACACTAGGTCTCCCTCTTTCAAGCCTTTATCCTTGATATGTGCATCGAAGTATGCCTTTTGCCTTTTCTTTGCAGCATAGATGCCTGCCGCCGCTCGTAGCCTTGTCTCACCTAAGCGTTCGAGATCAAAGATCCTAGAGGATAACTCGTGTCCATTCCACTCATGCTCTTGTGCTACTTTTAAAGTTGGGATTAGGAAATCCAATGGTAGCACAACATTTTGTCCGAAGACCATCTGAAATGGGGTGGCATTGAGTACCGTTTTGTAGGCAACTCGGTAAGCCCAAACAACATGATGAAGTTTTTTGTCCCAATCAGAGCGTTTGTTATTTACTAGTTTTGTCAGTACATTACATAGGATCTTGTTTGTGCTCTCAGCTTGTCCGTTAGCTTGTGGATGATAGGGGGTAGACTTCTTATGTATCACCAAAAATTCTTGGAGAAGATTTTCGATTACTTCATTCAAGAAGTGTGTGCCTCTATCACTTACTAACTCTATTGGTAATCCGTATCTCGTGAACACATTATCAAATAAGAACTTTGCCATTGTTTGAGCATCATTCTTTGTTGTGGCGTTGACTTCTACCCATTTTGTAAGGTAGTCGGTGGCTACAATAATGTACTCTGCATGGGAGTTCCTAGCTGGGGAATTAATGGGACCTACAAATTCTATACCCCACTTCGAAAATGCACGTCCTCCCATCATTGGCCTCAAAGGCATCTCATCTTTTCTAATTGGGTACTGGGCATGTTGGCATGTGTCACATTTCTTCACATAGGTATGTGCATCCATATGAAGAGTGGGCCACCAAAGTCCTGAGAATAGAATAGTCTTAATTACTCGATCAGGACCAAAATGTCTGCCTGCGACACTGCTATGGGCAGTTTCTAAGACTTTCAAGTAGTCTGATTCGTGAACGCACAATCTTAAGTAACCATCCTTTCCTCTCCTATATAGGTTGTCTCCTACGAAGGCATAGTGTTTAGCCTCTTGCTCCATGCTTTGTTTCCTTGCTACACTAGCCTCCTTGGGTAATGTTCCCGATCTCATGAATTCTACCAATGGAGCACTCTAGTTTGGAATTAACGACACGTGATAAAGGGTGGCATGCTCCACGGGGGGTGTCTCTTTGCACTTTGGACAATTCTTAATCCACTCATGAATTTCCTTGTCCACACTAGGCCAATAAACTCCTAAATGTTTAAGATTCTGCAGTGTTCGTTGTTTAGAATAGTGATTCCCTAGAAATCCTTCATGGGCTTGTTGCAACCAACTACTATGTTCATCGTCCTCGACACTACAAGCTAGAACACCTTCCGTACCTTGTTTATACATGCTTCCTGCCAATATTTGATAGCTTTGTGACCATACAATTTCATCCTTGTTCGTCTTCACCTTCTTATTTGCAGGTCCAAAGGTTAGAACTGGTACCAAATTATTTGCCCATTTAGGAACAACTTCTAGATAGAAAAGATAAGCATCGGGCAATTCATCAGACACTCCTTGCAGTGGCTCTCCTGAAGTGATGCAAGAAAGGTGATCCGCTCTAAGGTGGGTCTTACCTTGCCTAACAACCACTTCAAAGTCATATTCCATTAGTAAGAGGAACCATCTTACTAAGCATCCTGTGTTGCAAGATTTATTGACCAAGTATAATAAAGCTTGATTATCAGTGAAAAATTTGAACTTGTTGGCCAATAGATAGTGTCTAAACTTCTTCACAGCAAATACCATGCCTAAACCTTCTCTTTTGGTTGTTGTGTAGTTCTGTTCAGCAGTATTCAATTGCCTGCTAGCATATGCTATAGGCAAATCTAAATTCCCTTCACCAGTGGGTTGTGATAGCACACATCCTATTGTATAATTGGATGCATCCACGTGTACATGGAATGGCTTATTCCAATCAGGAGTGGTCAGTATCGGTGTTGTGCACAAGCATCTCTTCAGCTCTTTGAAGGACTTTTCACATTCATCATTCCACTCCAAATTTGTCAACAAGGCATAAAGAGGTTTAGCTATGATTGCATACATGTGAATGAACCTACGGTAATATCCACAATGGCCCATGAAGGCTTGTACCTCTTTAACATTCCTTGGCCTTGGTAACTCCGCTATGGCTCTTACCTTGTCCTCATCTGTTGATATTCCGTTCTTAGAGACAATGTGAACTAAGATTTTACCTTGACGTACCATGAACACACACTTTTCTGGGTTTAGACACACTTGATATTCTCTACACTTGTTGAAGATCTGTCTGAGCTCAAGGATGTGGTATCTTCGCTCTTGGGAATGAGCACATAAATCATCCACATATACTTCTAAGCTCTTTCGCAAGAACTCTTTGAAGACATGACACATGAGTCGTTGAAAGGTTGCAGGTGCATTGGTGAGCCCAAATGGCATCACCCAAAATGCAAAGATCCCCCACTCTATGGCAAAAGCTGTTTTATGTTGATCTTCTGGGGCAATAGCTACTTGATTGTAACCTGAAAATCCATCAAGGAAGCTATAAACTTCCTTGCCTACAACACGCTCCAATAAATGTTCAGTGATTGGAAGCGGATAGCTATCTCTTATCGTGGTGGCATTAACTTTTTTAAGGTTAATACACACACGTAACTTTCCATTCTTCTTGGGCACCACTACAATGGGGGACACCCATTCAGTATGCTCAATCTCATAGATGAATCCAACTTCAATCAATCTATCAATTTCTTCTTTTATTTTGGCTGCATAAGTGTCACTATATGTGTAGGGCTTATGTTTGGTGGGCTTGGCATCTGCTATCATGGGGATTGTATGAGAGCAAATTTTTGGATCTACTCCCTTCAAGTCTCTATAGTGCCATGCAAACACGTCCCTGTATTCCCTTAATAATGCTACCAACTCTACTTCCTCTTCTTTACTTAGGTCATCTCCTATGTATGTACATCTCTCTTCATTCTCTTCGATGGTGACAACAAATTTTTTTGTCTTTTCTTTGTTATCATATGCTTCTGCTATTGTGGCCTCTCTCTTAGGCATTCGTACCAAAATTTTTCGGTCCTCAACTTTGTATTTTTTGAAATTTTTTGGTACTTCAAACAATGGTTCCTCCTCATCCTGTTTCACTACTTTTCTTTTCTTTTTCTTTTTACTACCTTCACTCCCATCCTTTGAATTTACCATTTTGATGCTTGTGAGAGGTTCTTCTTCTTTTTATGTAAATACTCCTATGTCTTCTAGATAGTGCTCCTCTGAAATAAAGAAACTATCCATCACAATGGACTCTAGATCATCATCATTCTCTTCTTCTTCTATGAAGTCATTAGAGTCACCTTCTTCTAGCAAGGGTTGACACATGAACACTGAAATATCATAACCCTCCTCATCACAATGAGGTGTCCATTGTTCTTCATTGACACCAATGTCCATGGTAGCTAAGATTTATGCCCAACCATGAGGCTCAAATTCCTCATCTGGAAATATCATCGGCATATAGGCTGGGTCTCTAACTGGTCTATCTCCTTGAGAAGTTCCTTTTTCTCTTACCTTTAAGCATTTTTCCTCTTCCTTTGCGGCCTTGCACATCCACAAATGAGTATCTTCATGCATCCAGGATGTATCTGATGAACTTTTCGAATGTAGAGAGACTGAATCTTCTTGCTCCTTGTGGATAGGATTCCACTGTAGGGGTGGTACATCTCTGAAGGAGTAATCCTTCAAATTGACCTTGGTTGTGACCCCTAAGTGTTGCAAGTACAAGGAGTTGGTTCCCCAATCCTGTACAACTTGTAGTTGCCATAGGAAGGGCCTTCCTAGAATCATCTCGTAGACATTATTTTTCTCAAAGTTACATATAGCAAATGTGTGTTCAAACTCTACACCATAGGTGGTTAGAGTTATCCCTTCGAGCAATCCTAGAGGTCTTTACAGATGGCCGTCAGCAATTTGAAGCTTCATTCTAGTTGGTCTTAATGTGGGCTTGCCCCATCGCTTCCACAAGGAGGTGGTTGCAAGAGCAGCACCAACACCTGAATCTATGATTGCTTTGGTTGTGTAACCTCGGTAGGTGATTGGAAGATAAGTATTACCTTTGTCACCCTCACACATGTCCCCTATTTTGTCTAGAGGTACCTCTGGAATTTTTTGCTTGGAGCCTGCTTCTGGCATATCGAAATCAAGTTCTGGAACTTGATTCGCCACATGTTTCCATAACTCTGGTTTTTCTTTGAGTAGCTCTTCTAAAGTGAGATGACATTGAACCTTAGTGTTCTTCATGACTTCAATGTTTCTTGGAACCACCGAGTCTTCGTTTCTGATCAATATTGTGGGAGCTCTGATATGGAGAGATTCAGATTCCCATGGGCATGTGAATTGTGGCAACTCATGTAAAGAATTAGATTCAAAATCTAATCGTTCATCTTCTTGTTGCTCTGTTTGGTCTCCATAGATAGATGGAATGTCTTGTGGAAATTGATCGTGAAGGTCATCAATCTCAAGAATAGGAGGGGAATCATCCTTCTCTTTGGCCCATTTCTCTTCTTGTATTTCCCGCAAAAACTTTTGAGAGTGTTATTGAGTTGAAAGAGTTCTCCCTCATCTATGGAGTCATGAACATAGACTTTTTTTGGTGAGGAGCTTTCTCTTTCAACCGTTGGTTGAGCCTATGGGGGTAAAGAAACTTGTGGTTTATTTACCAACTGCTCTAATCTTTCTAGTAAGCCCTGGAAGTGCAAACCCGGTGTAATAGCATTCGTTTGATTGAATGATTGATTGGCCTCGAACATAGCTTGAGCTAGTTCTACCATTTTAATGCACATTTTTGTCCGTTCAATCTCTAAATCTGCTCTAGGGTAGCTCTTGCCTAGGTTTGCAAGTGTTGGCCCTTCTTGAAGTAGAGCTTGGTATGCCTTGAACATCATGTCCAAGTCTTCTGGGGTTGGATCTGCAAGAACAGACCCTAATTGTGGTGGTCTATTTACAATGGTTGGTGGGTGGGGATGAGGTGGTGTGGATGGAGTTTTGACTTGCGAGGGGCTTTGAGAGGAAATATCTTTTATTTTTGTTTTTGCATCTTTCAGGCGTTCTTCTAGTTCGGATAACTTTTTGGTCCACTTACGATTGGCCTTCTCTCTAGTATCCTTCCATGTTCTTGTTCTTCTCTTACTAGGCTCTCCTGATTCACTTGGCTTGTGAGGCTTGTGCCCTAGTAACTGCTTGTATAGGAGCCACATTATCACTAGTGGAACCTGAGTCCCCCACTAAGCCTACTACATTAACGGGTATAACCTTTGGTGCACTAGAGGGATGTTCGGGGCAATCTCTTAGGAGTTGTTCTTTGCCACACTCAAGACAAACAACTTGTATTGTGATGTTCTGTCCTTGTGTCGGAGATAGTGGGTGGGGTGATTGTTGTCCTGGTATAGGTTGAGGTTGGCCATATCCTCCATGTTCATATAGTCTAGATGCTCCTCGTGATCCTGGACATGGGTTATACCTAGGAACTTCTCTGCCTTGTTCTGTAGGAGGGTACCCATATGGTCTACATTGGGGTGGTACAAATGGTTGTGGTTTTCTATTCATTGGATAGATTTCGGTGTTATCGTTGATGTACTTCTGCTCACTATAAGAGTACATGTTAAGCGCTTGAGTTGGTTGTCTATCATAAGGGTAAGGTTGTGATAACCCTACTGCTTCTCTGGTGCAGACATGAGATGGATGATCCCCACCGCAAAGTGTACAACTTCCTAACATTGGCACTCTCAAGGAAGATTTCTCGTAGTTCCTTTGTCCTTGTATCCCTAATTTTTTGACCACTAACTCTGTCACTTCCTCCACATAACTCGAACTAGAAGTTTCATTGTTCCTTGTATCCTCTGACTTGGTAGGATCTTGTGTGGTTATGAGATCCTCATCTATGTTTTCTTCCAAATCTATGCACTCGTGAAGACACTCACTCAGGGTTTGTAGTCGTTTTACATATACTAAGATTCTCAATATTACATTGGTTAGACCTTCTAAAAATAAAGATATCATTTTTTGCTGAGAAGGTCTCTCTATCATAGGGCATCGGGCTACGTATTGCTTAAATCTTCATGCTGCATTTTTTACTATCTCATTAGGAGCTTGTTTAAAACTATGTATTAAGGATGATGAATTGTGCTTGATCCCTCGCTTAGTGAATTCCCAAATAAGTTCTTGGAAGAATTGTTCAATATGTTCAAAGCAACTTGGATCCAAGGATTGAAACCAGGTCAAGGCTGTTCCTGTGAGGGTTAGCCCAAAGGATTCATATTGCATGAAAAAGTCATCCACTTGCTCCGCTCACAATACCTGCTTGAATTCTGCAATGTGGTCATACAGCTCTCTTGTGCCATCGTAACGATTTCGCATACATTTGGCCAATTGGATTGGTCTCAGTATTTTGTCGGGCTTTGGGGTTTGAATTATGATGGGATAAGCGGATTTTACTAGGTGTATTCTAGCTCCTACATCTTGGGGTGGTTCTCCCCTAAATGTGGTTCTATTCAGATCTCCCATTCCCTGTCTAGTGTGGCTATGGGGTTTAATTCCTGGCATGGTGAATTGCTCATGTGGTCCATTGGGTATACTACCTTGGCTTGTTTGTCCTAACATCACATTTTCTATTCTTTGCTGGGTCTCAAATGGGTTTTGTGAGGTAGTTGTCTGATCTCGAGCTAACCCTCCTCTTTCATTAATCTGATCAGGGTTTTTAGTTACGACATATATCTGGTCCATCTTGTC
Source organism: Ceratopteris richardii (assembly GCA_020310875.1). Classification (NCBI taxonomy): domain Eukaryota; kingdom Viridiplantae; phylum Streptophyta; class Polypodiopsida; order Polypodiales; family Pteridaceae; genus Ceratopteris; species Ceratopteris richardii. Next base: position 144,216,893 of record CM035411.1, on the reverse strand, counting down.
CCTATAAACTCCACTTTCATACTTGACAACTGGTCTTGGAATTATTTCAAATTCTGTGGTGTTTATCATTCTTGCTATTGTCCTCTGTAGACCATCAAGGTAGATGGGTATTCCCTACAAGTTGTTGGATATGTATTGAAGAGACGTCCTATATTCACCTTCCATTGTAGACATAAGGCCTTCCCTAGGTATGGAACTATGCATGTCTTCAGAAGCCAAGAGTCTCTCCCAGTTAAGTGACATTTTTTACTGTCTATGAACTCAGCACGTAGTGTTAACCCCTGAGTTGTGAGTCCTTGACTTGGTTGTGTAGTTGACCTTAGTTTCAAGTGATTTGGTACTTTATCTATCTCTTCCTAAGTAGGCTATCAAATAGATTAAGAACGTCATGAAGTTCCTTCAAAGTTACCAAGAAAAACGGTGGGAGGGTGGGAAAGAGTGATAGAAGAGGCTGAGATCGAGGGGAAAATGGGGTAAAAGGTGTACAATAATGAATGAAAGAAAAGGTGGGGGGTGGGCAAATGGGCAAAATGAATCCCAAAAATTGATGGTAAAAGGCTTCTCTCAATGAGGAGAAAGCACACCACCAAAGTAAAGCACCACCACCATCAAGATCACTGCCAAGTGCACCACCAAGACCTCCGCCTTACACTCTGATACCATGTAGAGAGTACACGCATAGAAGCAAAATGAAAAGAAGAGTGTACTTACAAAAGAAAGAGTGTGAGAATCAAAGTGAGTAGACCATGAAATGGGTAAACTCATACGGATTAGAAATGAGATTGCCAAGAGCATGGAGTAGACTCCTAAAGCTTCTAACCAAGTACAAATGGGGGGAGAGGCCCTCCTTATATAGATTTGGGAGGGGCTCTCCAAAGTACATCTAATGTGGGATAATTCCCTTGGAAGGTGAATGAATACAAATGGTAGAAGCAAATGGAAAGGTACCCAAATACAAAGGAAATACAATATAAAATGGAAATAAACTAGAAATGAAGTGCCTCCTAGATGCAAAATGGAGATGCACTCATGCACATACAAAATGTAGATTCTGTAGGAGCAATCATGTTGTCAATGGTTTTAATGTCCAACTGATGTACATTCCAACCATGATGATCTACAAGCGCACACTAGATGCTACGAACAGTAGTCATTCGGCATGTAGGTGCCAAGGTCTCATCAGAATCAATGCCTCTTTCCTATGCATAAGCCTTTGCAACAAGCCTTGCCTTATACCTGTCAACTGTTCCATCAGACTTATGCTTTAGATCATATAGCTGCTTAGCACCAATGGCCTTCTTGCCAGGAGGCAAGTCACATAAAGACCAGGTACCATTTTTCATGATAGCATCATATTCAGATTGCATAGAAGCCATCCAATTTCAAAATTTTTGTGCTTCATCAAACATAGGTTCATTCTCATCACAGATACTAGAGCCAGCCATAGCATAGCAATCTGATGCAAAAGAGGCACTATGAGAGGTGAACGAGTACAATATGATAGAGATGCATCTAATTTGTTGTCATGCAAAGTCTGCACCTGCCATTTTGGCATAGTTTTTGCCTCCTCAATATTAGATATCTCATCAACAAGTGCATCATGTAAATGTGCATCAGAAATGGAATGATTTGCATCATTACATGAAACCTGTAAAGGCTGAGAAGTTGCCTCTTTAGGACGAGCACTAGACTTTCCACCTGTAAAAAGAGGCAACAAAGTATCATACATGTCTTTGGAGCTAGGAAATGTCTCCTTAGTACATGAAATTAATGGTTGAATAGCATCTTCCACAAAAACAACATTATAGCTAACCAAAATATGTTTGGTTTATGGATGTTAAAGCCGATAGCCTTTGCTTTTAGAACTATACCCAATAAAAATACATTTCACTACTTTATCATCCGATTTCCTGCATTGTTGTTCAGACACAAATGCACATGTCAGACAACCAAAAACACACAGGTGAGTAACAGATGTCTTGCGACCATGCCAAGCCTCACATGGAGTGATAGACTGCAATGCTTTAGTGGGACACCTGTTAAGTACGTATGTTGCACACATAACAACCTCAAGCTAGAAACCATGTGGTAAAGCCTGACTCTTGACCATACACCTCGCCATCTCCATGAGTGACCTATTCTTCCATTCAGCAACTCCATTCTGTTGAGGTATATACGAAACTCTACACTGATGTTTTATTCCACATTTAGCAAGAAATGCATTAAATTCAGAAGCCATATATCCCCCCCTCCCCCCCGATCAGAATGGAGGGTGCCCATTTTACATGCTGATAGATTTTTAGCCAAAACCAAAAACTTCTAAAGCACATAAACACTTTAGAATTTTCTTTCAATGGATATACCCATGAATGCTTGGAAAAATCATCAGTGAAAGTCACTAAGTAAAGATAGTTTCCAAAAGAGGGTGTCTTCATAGGACCACATACATCACTATGAACGAGCTGCAATTTCTTAGTAGCTCGAACTGAACCATCTTTTGGGAACGAGGAACGTTGTATTTTGCCCAAAATACAGCCTTCACATACATGTTTACTGGATGCTTCAAGTTTGCGCAAAGAGGACACCATTCCAAATTTCTACAGGTGTAGAAAACTAGCAAAATTCAGATGAACAAAGTGTGCATGCCAAAGCTTTGCATCTAATATAGCCTAAGAATCATGTACTCCACATGCTAAATTATTCACAGATTTTTCATAGTCCATGAGCTTATATAGCCCACGACATGTGAGAAGCAATAATGACATCGCCATTTGACAGATCATGAACTGTACATCTTTCATCAACAAATTTCACAACCAAGTCAACCTTGGCTAATGTTTTTTGTTGATCTCTCGCACAAATAAAGCATCTAACAATGTAAAAGAATGAGTTGTTGGCACATGTGACAGTATTCCCTATAGGGACAGGCTCTAGTGAAGTGAAGAAACTATGCTCTGAGGTAATATGTTTGGTCGCCTCACTATCAAAGTACCAAACATCTAAGTCTACTGCAAACGTGCGTTGTTCATGAGAAGATGGGTCATAACTGCAAATAGTGGTAAATACCCATTCTTCATTCTGCACAAGATTAGCAAACTCTATTTTAAGTGTAGAGGCCTCTGCAACAACCATTCCAACCTCTTTCTTCCTTGCCTCCTTAGCAGTCAGTTTTGGACAACTCTTTATTATATGATCATTTCCTTTACAGTATTTGAAAAATAATTTTTTCTTTTCTGTATTCTTCTCTTCTCTGTCTTTCTTCTTTGATTGTGCAAAATTATCATATTTTTGATTACTAGTAGAAGAGCTCCATTTACCTTTGCCCTTCTGTCTAGCAAGGAAAGCTTGATCTGCAACATGTATAATGGACCTGTTCTGCCTAGACTGATCTTCCTGCAATAGAACAGAGACTAACTTCTCAAGTTTTAAGGCATTTGGATTGCCTTTCATCATCAAACAAAGCATAGAAGCAAAACTCTGATATGAATTGAGAAGACGATTTAGAACAGTCTGCACAAGTGAGCTATCAGGCAAGTCTTCATTAGCAAAAATCAACTGTTCCTTCAAATCTTTGATCTTTGTTAGAAAATTATCCATGGAATCTCCTTCATTCATGTGCTGACTCTCCAACTATTTTTTGAGGTAAGCAACATGAGCCTTATTCCTTGCCTGGTATAAATTGTAAGTGTATCCCAAGCATCCTTAGCTGTTCTACAAGAGCCAATGCGAGGAATAATGGCATGTTTGATAGACAAGGCTATCAATGCATGTGCCTAAACATCTTTGCCATCCCAATGAATTTGCTCTGCAGTATGTGGTGCAAGAACCACAACATGAATAGGGACATGAAGAATATCACCATCTTCAATGCCATCTGCATCACCTTCAGGAACTCTGTTTGCAGGTGAAATATGATGTTTTTCAACACCTTGCACAATATTCCATATCCTTTTGCAACCAATACATGATGCATCATATAATTCCACAATGGGTAATTTTTACCCCCGAACTTATCCTCAACACCAACATATGGAATATATCACTACTTTTAGCCATGACCACTAACTAAAATACCCTGATGCAAAAAAAATGATTGTATCTGAAAAAGTTGAACATAACTACCTTGATGAGTTTCACTAAACATGTAGCAGACTTCGAGATGCTTATACTGGCAAACTAAAACCTGTATTCATTTTGGCACAAAAAGACAAAATTTCCTACACAAGCACTACGATAGTGCATTTAGAGGCCAAAATGAGCTCAGATCGTGATTTCGGCACCATAGAGCAAAGCCTTTTTTATCTCCTAATCACGCTCAGTATGCTCACCAAATTTCATGCGATTTTGAGACTATGACCGGAGGGGTGTTGCTGATGCCCTAGATGAAGCGACGACCTACTCTCATACCAATTGTTGGAGTTTGAGGTCTATGAAAGCATGCAAACAACACAAGGAAGAAGACAAAGCTTGGAGCACAATACACAATACTAAATGTATTACCACTAGAGTGTACAAAGATAAGTAACCCATTAGGGCTATCGGCGTATATACAAGCCGAGGGGGAAACATCCTAAAGAGGGAAAAAAGTGCCCTGGTGGTGCTAGTGTGTTCACACACATCACTACCTAAATACATCAACAATTAAAACCAACATAAATAACAATTACACAAACATAAATCACACGTATGTAAAAGACACATATGTGAATAATAACATATGTATGATACATATCAAACATAAAAACATAAAAAATAATGAATGGAAAAGAAACATATGTGAATGCTATGCTGAAGTGGCTCACAAGACTCTACTCTATGTTGTGCTCTTTGCTCTACTATGAACTTTTTGATAAACAAGACTCTCTCAAATGAGAAACTTTTGGTTGAATGTGAAGCTATATTTTTTTTTTGGTTTTTTTAATTTTTATTAAAAGATTTTTGGTCAAAAGTTCTTTTGATTGAAAAATTTTACATCCATTTTTTAATTTGAAAATATTTGGAAATCTTGAAATAAACCAACTATATTTGGTATTTTTCTATTATTTGATTGGATAAATGCAACATAGAGAGTCATCATTGATGGATCCTGACTATTCAACTTAGTTGGAGACTGAACTTCAATTCTTTTTATTCCATATTATAGGTAGGAACTCAACTTTAGTTCTTTCTATTTCATACTATGGATAGGAACTACACGTGCTATCTAAATAGATGCCAAGAGACAATGAAATAAATGTGTAATCATATATTCCATATCTTTGTGATTCTCAAATGATCATAGGATAGTCCTATGACAAATGTGTGACTATGAATTATGGGATGTATGCTATAATACATCTTAGAAGGAAGTACAATAACCACTTTCTCATCTATCATAGGTATATCTATCCGAGTCTATCTTTACACCCTTAAAATATCTTTTAAAACCTAACTAAACTTCTTGATTGGACCTTCTATGTAAAAATAGTCATCATCACTCTGCTTGAGTGACACTTCGGACTTTTGAAATAACAAATTTATAGAGGTAAGAATTGGATCTAATCATTCATATGGATATGAATCTGAATAATGCATGTAATGTACTGAAAATTTTGGTGAACATCTTCCTTTTTGTAAGTTTCCTACTATTTTCTAAAATAAGCCCCATGTTTTGTGACATCGTTTCTAGTAGTATAGGCATCAATGATCCATGTACTAAAGATATGTTATCTAGACAATTGTTGGAACTTCTGCTAGCTCCTGGATGGATACAAGTCATATTTATAAATACATTCTTGATTCCTAATCCCTTCTTATTAAACATAGATCCAAGTTGCATCATTTATCAATATGTGTGGGATAAATAGAGAGATAATATTATTTTTACTTCCCAATACTATTCTTGGGAAAAAGGTGAATGAGCCATGCAAGCACTCGTTTTCTGGATTTCATCTTCTTCTTTGTGTCTGAATGGTAGGGAGCACTCATGGAGATTCACAGTGAGACTCTACAACAAAAAATACAAGGATTGAGCCTAGGAAGAGGCTCAAGTGCCCCCCCCCCCCCCCCCAAGGATCTTGTAATGCATGAATGGTGATTGACTAAAGAAGAAACACCCCCCAAGCATAGCCAACTGTGAGGGCACTACGCATGCATGTGGTGCTGGTGAGAAGCCACCAGAGAGATCTTCCCCTCCTCCATTCTTGGGTAATGATGCATATGTGCTAAGGTTCATTATCTAGGAAAGATTTTTAGGTTTTTCTTCCCTGGGACTAAAGGATAGCATGCATGCCAATATGAGGCTTTGTCTGTATGTGGACACCATGGAACGTCCATTGAGGATTATAATTTATTTTTACCTTCTCTATAGAGAGTGACTTTTAGAGTACCTATTGTTGACAACATGAGTTCTTCTACTTCATTTCCATTTCTATATGCATCAATGCATCTCCATTTTGTATCCAAGAGAAACTCCATTTTCATATTATTTCATTTGTATCTCATTGTATTTGGGTACCTTTCCATAAGCTTCTAACATTGTATTCATTATCCTTCAAAATTAATTATCCCGCATGTGATGTACTTTGGAGGGCCTCCTCCAACTCTAAATAAGGAGGGCCTCTCCCCCACTTTAAACTTGGTTAGAAGCTTGTAGTGCCTACTTCATGCTCTTGGCAAGCTCATTTCTAATCCATGTGAGTTTACCCATTTCTTGGTCTATTCACTTTGAGCCTCTCACATTCTTTCATTTTGTGAGTACACTCTTCTTTTCATTTTTCTTCGGCATGTGTACTCTCTACATGGTATAAGAGCATTAGGTGGAGGTCTTGGTGGTTCCTTTGGTGGTTGATTTGGTGGTCCTAGTGGTTATTTTGGTGGTAGTGCTTCCTTCTCATAGAGAAGAACCTTTAGCCATCAAGTTCATGCTCATAAAGCATTTTGGGCAACTATCTTTTGCCCATTCAACCACCCTCCCACCTCTTACCCCCATTTCCCATCCTCTTTCCCTATCCATGTCGCCATTATGTCGATATATTTCCAATACTACGTTATGATTAGGATTTTTTTTGTCGCTTGATTTTTTCAGTGTTCCTACTTAATCTTGTTATTTTCACTGTTAATCGCTATTGCATTTGTGTGTTTGCAACCAGTGTGTGCTCTATTTCTTCATTTAGCTCTATGTGCGCCATGGAAGCTCTGGCTAACATAGCAACCTTCCGTGTGGGTCTCACTCCGGATGTGAGTGAGTATTTGCGCGCTCAAGGATTGTTGGCCTTCTCTGAATTGCCTTGGCATTTAGTGGAGTGTCACCCCTTCCATGCGCAGATCATTTTTGCCATTGCCACCATGCCTGCTACAGAGTAGTGTTGGCCATTAACGTGTTTAAACCCCCGTGTAGTAGTTACTCTAAACACGGTTGCTTAGGGATTCCATCCTGTTGTATTGTTGAAGCCTATTTAATTCTTTTCCCTGCATGCACCATTTGGTAGGTGCTACATTTGTTGTTGTCTTTTGGTTGATGCTTCAAAGTTCCTGTGCTTAATCTTTCTACACCTACTTCGGGACCTCCTTCTTTCGTATTGTAGCCTGATGCGTGTGAAGCTTGATACGTGCTTCTGCGGGCTTTGGGCAAAGGGTGGTTCATTCTATTGAGCAGTTTTGCGTTTTGATTTTCTTCTTCTTCTTCTCTTACTTGATTCTCCCTCCACACATCCCTCCTCCTGAACTATGTCGTGTCCCCGACAGGCTTTGGCTGGCGATGTGAGTATGTTTGAATGACTGTTTGCTTTGTTTGATTCAACAGATTAGCTTCACATATCATAGTTCTTTCCATTGAGTTGATTTTACTCCATCGTTTGGTGCCTAAACTTGTAGGCCAAAATCGAGCATTTAAGTTGGAAGCCATTTTGACAAAAATTTCTGAATCCATTTTAGAAAAACCTGTAAAGAACGCTTCTTCAAATGTCTACATATATTGATTCGGTAAGAACATTAAGCGTGAGTATGTATCCATGATTGTAAGTCTGCTCGGCATGATAGATAGATAAAAAATAAGGGCGTATGTGCGTTGATTAATGCTGATAAAATTCAAAAATGTATATTGTGCATGTTTGAATACTTTCAAAACTATAAGAAGCATGCTCAATACTTTATTTGTCATCTTTATTGCTAGGTCTGGGACTGTAGCATATCTCGATAGCCAAAGTTCGATTGTGCGTACCATATATTCTTCTGTAGGTGAGTAAGTATGTGGTGGGCTTGGTAATAATGGATTGTTCAACCATTGATTATTGATGGTTCCCTGGCGTTGTGCTTCCCAAAATTGCATCCAGGCTCTTCTTCTAGGGACTCGGCAAAAAGATGCATTTACCTATAGTAAGTAAGGTGCTAACTCCTAGTGCACCTGTAAACTTGGATTCTTTTCCAAAAATTGCCTTCTCGAGATCCGATCTACTTTATCAAACTCTTCATGTGTAAAAGAAAATGTATCAATTTTGAACTACAAATCATGATCTGGTTCTTTCTGTGTAGTTCTCTTAATGTATTGCCTGGTTTCTTCTTTTAGGAGCCCATATGGTATATTGAAGGGTGTTGCAGAGCTAAGAAGAGCAAAGAGGCAGAGAAAAAGAAGGGCCCTAAGATTTTTTGGAATTAGGCACTTTCTTTTTGTATTATAGCCATTTTGTAATATATTTCTCAATGTAAATGCACTAGAGGAGTCCTCTAGATGCGTACCCATAGAGATTTGTAGATTACCCTTGTAAATTAGTAGGAAATTAGCCTTTCAGTTAATAAAGTGCGGGTCTCTTGCGTGAAAGGACCATTTTTAGGGCACATGTATATAAGTCAATTTGTGACTCTTTGTAGAGACTTTTTGCCATTGTGAGAATGAAGAGCACAAAATTTCGAATTTGTGTCTGATGCAGAGTGTTAATCTCCAAAAGAACAACCTACTCTTGAATTTAGAACATCTCTATATCAAGAGTAAGTCAAAACCTTCACCAATTTAAGAGATCAATGACCAAATATCAATTTCTTGACTAAACTGTGAAGAAGGAAATTACTCAGAAAGTCTACTGCATAGATCTTGCTCATTGACTGAGTAAATGTGTAAAGTTTTTGATGAAACTTTGCACAAGGTGTCGCCTAAAGATTGTGCACCCTCTCCAAGTCAAATCACTCCAAAAGATTCATTAGATCTTGAGAAATCTACTTACCAAGTTACCTATGTCTAAATCTGCACTTCTGAGAAGTCGATTTGGAGACCCCTAACTTCTTAACTTTAATTCTCTCAGTATAGAACCCGTTTAAGCAAATGCTTTTAGCCACGAGTAGCTTACCTTCCAACTTAAAGTTTAAGTGCTTACTTGCACAAAACTTTAAACTGTGGAGTGAGAAATGATCAAATCATTAAGATCAAAATTTGCGCCTGTTTCAGGAACCAGTGAGTACTTTCTCACATGTAAATGTTCCTACACACAATTCTCTTAGCCTGATCACAATTAGACTCTCAAACTCTAGCCATAGATTGATTAACTATGGACTTAGATATCTCCAAAAGGAATTCACAAAAGATCTACCACACAAGGAGAAAACACAGAAACATCGGGCGCAAAAATTCTGTCATTTCTGAAGAAGACTACAATTGAATGAGAGAGAAACTTCAACTCACTTCTCCTGTGTCTAATGACACTTACAACTTCTTATTTCTCTATTCCTATACTGATACATGGTCTCTCCTTGTCTTCTCTCTTTGCCCCGACATTTTTCCAAAGTATTTATAGGCAATTATGTACAGACTTATATCAAAGCATAAGTATAAGTAACCTATGTCTTAACTAATGTACATATGTGTACATGTCTTTCACTCTGTGAATGTATCCATCTTCTATGCTTCAAGAATTGTTCTTATCTCCATTCTTTGTCCTTCAAATCTTCAATTGGTGATTGATCTGCACCAACAGTGTCTTCTCCTCTCTGTATCTTCTTCCTTGTGAGCTTGCATGCATGTGTGATGCTTGGAAAGAGTGCTTGGAAGTGTTTTCTATCCATGAAAGTGCTTGTTTACTGTTGGTAAGGTGTGTGCAAAGTGTAGGAAGTGTTGGAGATAGACGTCTGCAGAAGCACGCGAACAACACAAGGAAGAAGAAGAAGCTTGGAGCACAAACACACAATACTGAATGTATTACTAGAGAATGTACAAAGATAAGTAGCCCATTAGGGCAATAGGTGTATAGACAAGCCGAGGGAAAAAAACCTCCTAAAGAGGGAAAAAAAGTGCCCCGACGGTCCTACTGTGTTCACACACATCACTACCTAAATATATCAACAAATCCCCCCTAGGAGTGATGCGGTGAACAAGTAGCTGGCACTCATGTATAAGGAAGTGCCAAGCTATGTGGAAATCACTCCAAGAAAGTAAGCCCAAAGCTTTGCGAAAAGCTTCAAACTTCTCCCTAGGCAGAGCCTTCGTGAAAAGGTCTGCAATGTTCTCCTGCGTGGGCACATATGCCAAGCTGATATCCCCAGTAGAGAACCTCTCCCTGACATAATGATAATGCACCTCAATGTGCTTAGTGCGAGCATGGAACACAGGGTTCCTCGCAACTGCCAATGCGCTCGGACTGTTAGTGAAGATGGTGGTGGCAGAAGTCTCACCAACACCCAAATCAGCCATAAGGCGTCTGAGCCACACACACTCAACCGCAGCTGTGAAAGTTGCCCTATACTCAGCCTCACAACAGGAAGTGGCCACAATAGGCTGCTTCTTGCTCAACCAAGATATACATGAGCTACCAAGCATGAAGCAAAAACCACTGGTGGACACACGAGTGTCATAGCAACCAGCCCAATCTGAGTCAGAAAAAGCATGCAAATCTGGCGGTAGTGATCCCCCCTTGGGATAAAACAACCCAAGTATCCGAGTACCACTCAAGTAGCGAAAGATGCGCTTATCCACCTTCCAATGCGTGACTCCTGGGCAATGCATAAACTTGCTTATCTGTGAGACAGCAAACTAAATATCTGGCTGAGTAATGCATAAGTAAATCAAGCATCCAACAGCCTGTTGATAGAGAATAGCATCAAATGCATCTCCAGCATCATGAAGACTCAATCATAAACCTGTCTCCATAGGAGCGGCAATAGGCTTACAATCTTCAAGGCCAAAACGCTACAATAATGTGTCAATATATTTTGTTTGACACAAATCCATTCCACCATCAACTTGCATAAACTGAATGCCCAAATAGTGATGCAAATGCCCCAAATCAGACATCTCAAATGAGGCATGCAAATCAGCCTTAAAATCAGGAATATGCTTCTCAATAGGACCAATGAGCAGCATGTCGTCAACATAGACAACAATGATCAGAAGCACATCATTAGCACGCTTAACATATAAGGTTCTTTCACTTGGACTGTTCTCAAAACCATGTGCAATGAGATAGGCATGTATCTTCCCATACCAAGCACGTGGTGCTTGCTTTAAACCATATAATGCCTTCTTTAACCTGAAGACCTGGTTTTCATGCCCTTTCTACACAAAGACACGGGGCTGAAAAACATACACTTCTTCATGCAAGTCACCATTCACAAATGCTGTTTTAATGTCCAACTGATGTACATTCCAACCATGATGGGCTGCAAGTGCACAAATGCTCCGAACAGTAGTCATATGGCATGTAGGTGCAAAGGTCTCATCAAAATCAATGCCTCTTTCCTACACATAATCCTTTGCAACAGGCCTAGCCTTATACCTGTCAACTGTACCATCAAGTTTACGCTTCAGCTTGTATACCCACTTAGTGCCAATGGCCTTCTTGCCAAGAGGCAAGTCACATAAAGACCAAGTACCATTCTTCATTATTGCATCATATTCAGATTGCATAATAGCCATCCAATTTTTTGAATTTTGTGCTTCATCAAAAGTGTCGTGTGTTGTGGGACTTTCTTCACGACAATTGTCAGGTGTCGAGTATCACGGATTTCTCTCGTGACATTTGTCGAGTATCGTATATCATGACTCTGTAGGTGTCGGATGTCATGGATCTGCCATCGTGACATTTGGTGAATGTCGAGTGTCGTGGAGTTCTGAGAATGATATTTGTCCAGTGTCGACTGTCGTGAATTTAGCCATTCTCAGGTGTCATGCTGGGAGATTTTCAGATACTTCAGTGTGAATTTCCAAGTCAGCCAAAAATTTCATACAACCGTTCTGAGATTTAGCAAACAGCATTGGGAGCTAGGGGGTTTTCAAAACTCAACTAGAGCTTTTAAGTGAATGAACCTAAGATCCAGAAGAACCCTAGGGAGTCGAAGAAGTGTAATCTCTTCTGTGGGAAGTGTAGTCGAACCAAGTAGTCACTCACACTACTCTGAAACCTCGAGTGAGTCTGAGGAGGAAACCCTTATGGCCTCAGAGGACATGCAGAATTGTGTACCAATAATTGGCATGATGTCAATTATTGAGGGTGAATATCGAACATCTTTAGAATATGTGAACACCAATCAACACGGTTTACCCATCTACTTAGATGGGCTAAATAGATCAGTGGCTAGGCTGAAGAAAGCTACAAATGCTTACATAGTACCTAGGCCAGCTGTTAAGTATGTAGGAGGATTCTAGATGGACAAAAGGGATATCCTGCATGTAGTCACAGAGCATCCTGAAGACATCAACGAGCAAAGGGAATGTTGGCAGTAGCCAGAGGCATAGAAGATGCGGAAGCATGTGAAGATAGAGCATAACCAAGAAGCAGGGAGTCAGTCGAGTCAAATTTTCAAATAAATATGTTTTATATTACTTTTTCAAACACTCAATAGTGATTTTCATCACTTTTGTACCATATGTAGCATAGAAAAACCCTTTTTGTAATTGGTAGCTCCATTTTGTGCAAGCCGAGGAGTCCTCGAACTTGAGGATCTTAGGTAGAATGAGCATACCAATTTTGGCTATTTTTAGACACCGTTTACCCTTTCAAATAGCATTTAGGACTTATTTTTTAACTATTCCGGTCACTAGATGTGAAACCGGTCAAAACTAGTTTAAAATCTATACAAAGAGCTAGAGAGCTCATTTTTGAGGGTAGCTAGTGTAGACTTGTATGAGCTAGAGTGAACTTGAGCTTGTAAGAGTGTTCTTGAGCAATAGAGTTGATTTCCTACCTTCCATTGTGTCTTGCTTGTCTCTTTGTTGTGTGTGTGTATGTGTGTGTATGTGCGTGTGCATCTCTATGCTTCTCACCTTCACTCTCACTTCATCTCACATTCACGATCTTCATATCACTCCTATCTCTTCCGCGGATTGACATTAATGAGGTGGAGCTTCTTAACGTGGTTCTCACCATCGTGCTAGAGCAACACCAAATTTGGTGCCGTTGCAGGGGATCGAGTCTAGGAGGAATGTGTGATGGTAAGAGTCTAGCAAGAAGTGGCGTTGGAAGGTAAAAATTTCAGTTTTTGTTGTTGTTTTTAGTTAGTTTTTAGTGTTTTTAACCTCCCCAACTCCATCTTCATCACCGGATCATCATCTTTCACTCCAAAAAAATCAAAAAATTCACCATATCCACCCATTCTCCTCATTTGTGCATGCGAGAGAGTGAGAGAGAGCTTTTGTGCTTGCATGTGCTATTGTGTTTTTGAGTTTTCTTGCAGGTACAGTGCTCTAGAGCATCAGGAAAGCTTGCAAAAGGTAAAATTTCACTTTCTGTCAGAAATCTGCCGTGTGTGTCAGACCATCGCGATGGTATGCCAAGTTCGGCATTTTTGGTAAGCGACCACACCACGAGGTAGGCGACACAAGCGCATACACGAATCCACACTTGCATTTGCAAATTTTGCATTTTGGTGGACCATCGTGATTGACTCACGCCGTCGCGATTATGTCACACCATCGCGATTGGCTCACGCCATTGCGACGGCTCGACCTGACCATTGTGACGATCTCACACCATTGTGACGGTTCACTTGAACCATCGCGACGGTCCATGACCATCGCGACGATCCCGTCGACCCTACGCCATCGTGACCATCGCGTCGACACTGCCACATGGCAAGCTAGACCATCGCGATTGTTCGCTAGTCACGCCATCGCGACTATCCCAGGTACGCCATCGGGACGACTCAAAATCAGACCATCGCGATTGGCTCACTCCATCGCGCTCGTAACCATCACGACGGTTCACTCGGACCATCGTGACAGTTCGTGACCGTTGACTGATGCCATCGCGATTGTTCACCAATCGAGCCATCACGACGGTTCATTTTTGGACCATCGCGATCATTCATTTCAAACCATCACGAGAGTTTGCTCCTTCGGACCATCGCGATTGTGCCACGCCATCGCGACGGTTCACCTCGACCATCGCAATGGTCCCAGACCATCGCGATTGTGGTAGACCATTGCAATTGTCCACCCCAAACGTAATTTTACGGGTTTCAATTTTTGACCAAATTTGGGGCTATTTTTTGGAAAATTTTTGGGTGATTAGACTCATAGGAGACCCCTTAGCTCATAGGGAAAGAAAAACCTGTTAGTCAGTTTTTACCCCCGAGGGCCTGAACGGTCATATCTTTTTCATTCGAAGTCCATTCGAAGACGTTGATTTTTAGAGAGGATAATTTGAGGTTAACCATAGATGGGACTAAAGAGCCAGGGGGCACTGAAATTTTGGGCAAAAGGGAAGGGACCTTTAAAGGTGTATATACTCAAGTGCTTGATCATCCATTGTGAATTGGTCTAATATTGGAATTTTATAGGTCTAGCAAGGACAATTAAGGGCAATCAAAGCAAGGCAGTGAAGAACGCAGGGCTTGGGAAGCGCAGCTTCTTGGGCATCAAAGCACTCCAAGCAGCTGACTTGAGGTTGGAAGATTACTCAACCCCCTCAGTCAATTACTAGCTTAGGCTAAACGTTAGCATTGTGGATTAGATTAACTACACTCGGAACACCTCAAGTTCAAGAGACTTAATTTTTCAAGTCGAAGACTAAAGTAAAGGTGTGAGATACGAAAACCTAAAGGAAAGAATTAAAGTCTGACGGAATGAGAACTCAAAAGTACCACATAAAGTCGATTCTTGACGCTAAAAGAGATATAAGACAATAATCTAAAGGAACTTAAAAAGAACCAAGCAATTAAAAACAAGGAATATTGACGATCAGAGAGTGCCGCAAAGTAAATTCATGAACCTTAGATCGGGTAAACACATAGGTAAGTCAGACCGACAAAGCCTTAGATCATCCGAAGCAAGTGTAGGAACTACTGCACGATCGTGGGCACAACAATTGAATAGTAATTACCCTTACGAGTTGAGCTCAGACACGGAAAGACCAGAAGGAGGGTCAAACGTAGCATATTTAGAAAGAGCCGAAGGACCCTATAGGACTCAATTAGAATTTCTCTGAACCAACCCCTTAGGTGCTCGCATCTATGAGGATGGTTTGAGAAGACAACTGGTGCAAATGCACAACCCGGATCAACCCATTGGATTGGAATGTCGAGTGGTGAAATTCGAAAGAGATGAGTACATAGACAAGGAAGGAACGATGTACATCTTAAGTACTCAGCCAAACAATACCAATGAGTTTGGCGTAATTCAGTTAGAGACAGAAGCTAAATCCCAAGGAAAAGAAACAGTAGGAGAAGAACCTAGGACACCTAGAGGGAAATCTGTACTCACACGAGTACTAGTTCCAAATTGGATCCCTACGGACAATAGAAGCATAGAGTTGTTTCTGAATAAAGAGACAGATGTAGCATTTTGGAGGTACAGAACAGAACAACCCAGTGAGGTAGGCTCCATCATAATCTATGAATTCAAGTATCCGGATACACCTGGAAAGGTTGTATACCTAGATGAAACTTCAGAAAGAGTATTTGTGGTACCTGACCATGCAAGAAACACATATACATGGAGCGGTGATTTAGTCTTCCCTCCATCACGAGCAAATGTAAACACGAGCCAACAAGGGGCAGGAACATCCTCAGCCCATGCTAATCAAAGAGACAAGAAGAGAGAGAAACCAGAAGTCAGCTTCAATCATCCCATAGGGAGAGATAGAACCACCATAGACACCGATAGAGTGGAAAGACAAAGAATGTCAGGTGGTAGAGATGATTTTCCTCTACCTAGACCACGTGAACACGCAAGAATACTTCGACCCACTCAGTTAGTAAAGTCAATGAAAAACTATTTTGATGGGACAGGAGATCCCTATGATCATGTTGCAGAATTTAAGCAAGTGCTACGAGCAGAGCAAGTAGAAGACATGTTTACACAATATAACGCATTTGGACTAACGTTAAAGAATACAGCTTTAACTTGGTTCCAACCATTGCAACAAAGGCAATTTAGAGACATCCATCACTTTTTAGAGATTCATCACAGAATTCTCTAAAAGTGGGATCAGACATGACATGTCTTCATTGATTCATAGTTTTAAACAAACCCCTCAGGAAACAGTTAGATTGGCAGGATGTAGGCTTAGACAATATGTTGAAAGATGTCCAATGCAAGAGCTACCCTCACAAGCCAAACAAGTGTCATTGTTTCTAGATGGCTTGTTGAGCTCTAAACTACGCTCCTATGTATACTTGAAGGAACCCAAAACGCTAGAGCAGTGTGTAAGAATTTGTATAGACATTGAGGATAACTTAGGAGATGAGTTGGAACTCTCAAAGGTTTATAAGTACTCAGATTGTTCATCTCTAGCATCCACGAAATTGTCTAGCTCGATAGAAGACCTAGCAGAAAAAGTGGCCCAAAAACTAGGAGTTTCTAGTAAACAGATGCCTCAAACAAGCGTTGTTACACATGTGGTGGTGATCATATGGCAAATGTGTGTCCCAATGTAACACAACCGCAAGCCAACCCTTGTGGCCAATATTGCACGATTGAAAGACGATACACGAATCATACGACTCAGGACTGCCTATACAACAAACAAACAGTGAGACAGAACTACCCGCAAGCATACCCACAGCCAGGAAGGTATCAAGGCCAGTATAATACCCAGCCTCATTACTATAGGCCTCCTCAGAACTATCCTTATTAGGCTCAACAGAGACCACAACCTGTTTTAGCTCAACAACCACCCCCACCAGCTAATGTCATATCAGTCAAATACGCTACTGCAGAAGAGAACCTCAATAGAGCTTTAGTTCCCATTTCACCCCTAATTACTGACAGTGATCCGAACTCAAACAGTTTTGACTCTACTCATGTAGATAGTCCACCCGCATACTACTCAGAGTCACCAGAACACATGGAAACATATCAATATGATAGTCCACCAGTGGAACCCAGCTGGGAGCCCGACTATGCTAATGTGATGCACACAAACCCAAATCCGCGGCCCCAATTGAGACAACAGAGACCACAGGGCCCTATAGGACCATGCTTTAGGTGCCAAGGAGACCATTTCATAAAGGATTGTCCACATCCTCCGATAGCAGGACAGTCTCAATATTATAACATACAAGGCTTTTTTTGCCGATTGTGGCAAAGAGCACATAATCAAAGATTGTCCTAAGAACCCTATGAATGCTTCAAATGTGACACCCATCAATGTGATAGGTATTGTAAACAATGCAGATGGATCCAACCCTACATACATGTTGAAGAATCACTCACGAATTTGACATACATACATACATAAAAGAAAAAGAAAGATAAAGAGAAGCGGAATCAAAATATTCAGAAAATCAAAAGCTTTAATGAAGGGACAAATTCACGACCATTATGTACAACGCAGAATCCTCCAGAATCAGAGTTTGTTAGAGTTCGTTACACCAAATCAAAGTGTATATAAAGAGAGAACATGCATAAGGAAAAAGAAGAGGGAGTTCGAACAAGAACATGCGTGAGAAGAGCGCGCAGTTTGAATAGAGCGCATATAGAGATCAAGAATAGGTTTAGAAGACGCCAGAGATCGTGTATGTAAAGATGAATAACAGAAACCTGAAATGTCAGGTATTCATATGAGATAGATGGTAAACAGAAACTACTCAGTGTAGGAGAGTTTCTATAGGTTGAGCAAGAAGAGGCCAAGCTAGTTTGTACACATCTTCTCTAATAGAAAACACATGTTCATGTGGAAGTTTGCACGCACTGTTCGTATGTGAAGAACTCTGAGTATTTTTGTGTTATGGTTAGTTAACAGTTACAGTTCGTTCAGTGAACGTGTTTTCCGGTACTTTCTCTGTAAACGTATTTTTCGGTCAGTTACTGTTTTTCTCAAGTAAACGTATTTTCTGGTAGAACAACGAAGTATATCTTGCAAAATAAATTAAGGTTTTGTATGAGAGATAACTTATCTTATAGCTAGACATCTCTACTATCAGTCCATCAAGGATTTCGGTGAAATGGATATGTACACACAGTACAAAGTCTAACCGGAAAGAGGTATTCTGAACTGATGAAGTTTTTTCTCAAACTTCAGAAAGTGTTCATTTAGTGAAGGAAGTTCACGCATCACTTCCTTACTTCTTGTATACTCACTTGAAGTGATTACAAATAGAACAACAATTGATTCCGGTAAGATTTCGATATAATTACGGTGTCAGTCTAGTGACAGTCCAATGAAGTTCCAGTGAAATTTTCAGTAAATTCAAAACGCAGTCTTATATGTTGAGTGACAGTAACTATGCTGAGCTACTATTGATTATAGAGGTGTTCTAATATCGCTCTAGCTTAGCATCTTTTCGGTGGCGCGGCGAATTCCGTAGGCTTAATAAGGTTCAAGCCTTTGTCGTGACGGCCATCAACAAGTGGTTTCAGAGCAGAGGAACCACCATCAATACGTGCTTATCCAAGCTATAACAAGAGCCCAGGCGCTCTTACAATTCAACAGCTTAATCGAGAGAAAGTAACCGGAACTAGTGAAGTTGGAGAGTCTAGTAGTAAAAAGACGAAATCTTGGAAAGATTCTAGAGAAAGGATTAAGAGAAAGTGGAGTAAAAAGATAACTGAGTTGGAAGGAAGTCTCAAAGAATCCAGAGCCAAAATACTAGAATTGACTTCACAGGAACCAAATCAAGAGAACCTAGCTCAGAGATCGGGATCAGTTTTAGCAGAACCCATACCATAAAATTAGACATGATGTTTCGCACATATCAAGCTAGAATAAAAGAAGGACCTCAGATAGCTGAAATGAGTAAAAACTACCCTCGAGCAGATCTAGAAATCGAGAAAACTAAACTTTTCATGAAGATGGTAGAATTAGCACAAGCTATGTTCGAAGACTCTAGATATCTTAATTAGAATAACATGGAAAAACCTGAACTACACTTTCAAGGACTAATGGAGAGGCTAGAATACTTGCTCGAAAGTAAGGAGAAAAAGAATCAGCATAGGAACCCTACTGCCCAGAGACACAGGAAAGGAAGGCACCATCCCTCTTTCAAGTACCAAACACAGAAAGTCAAGACAACCTGTCTTCCATACATAGGTATTCACATGAATTTTTAAGAGAAATCCAAGAAGAGAAATGGAGAAAAGAACAAGGAACCCATCCTCCTATTCAAGAAATAGACGACTTGCAAGAACAATTTCCCCAAAACATCCCATCTATTTATGATGATGTAGAGGAAGAACAACTGAGTGAACACACAGGTTTTGAATCTAATTCTTTGCAAGAATTACCTCAGTTCACTGGACCTTGGGAAGCTAAGTCTATTAGTATGAGAGCACCCACGATAATAGTGAGGAATGAAGAATCAGTAATCCCTAGAAACACGGAAGTGATAAAGAACACCCAAGTACAGTGTCACCTCACTCTAGAGGAATTGCTAAAGGTTAAACCAGAACTGTGGAAACATGTAGCAAATTAATTCCCAGAGGTTGCTACTACTCCCTCACAGATCGGATCACATAAGAAGGTACCAGAGATACCCATAGAAAGAATCGGAGATGCAAGCGAAGGAGAGGAAGGTAACACTTATCTTCCTATAACCCATCAGGGCTACACCACGAAAGCCATCTTAGATTCAGGAGCCGGAGTAGCCATAGCTACCACCGCTTTATGGAAACGTTGGGGTAAGCCAGCATTAATACCAACCAGGATGAAGCTACAAATGGCTGATGGACATATAGAAAAACCATTAGGATTACTCGAAGGCATATCTCTCACCACTTGTGGTGTGGAATTTGAGCATACCTTTGCCATTTGCGACTTTTCCAAAAATCATGCTTATGAGATGATATTAGGACGACCTTTCATGCGCCAATTGCAAATTGTACAAGATTGGGGAACTAATTCTTTGTACTTGCAACATTTAAGAGTGACTACTAAAGTCAATCTTAAAGACTAGTCACATCGAGACGTACCCCCAATACAATGGAATACCATCCATAAGACACAGGAAGAAACGGAATCCGTACACTCATTGGAGTCAGATCCCTCATGGTTGCACGAGGATACTCGTCTATGGATGTGTAAAGTAGCAAAACAAGAGGAAGAATGATTAGAAGCCAGGACCTTAGGTTCAGAACAACATCCACAAACTCTTCAAGACCCAGCTTACGCACCTATAGTATTTCCAGATGAAGAATTAGAGCCTCATGGTTGGGTAGAAATCCTAGCAACCATGGATGTAGCCATCAATGAAGAACAATGGACACCCCACTATGACAAGGATGGCTATGACATCTCAATTTTCACAATAGAGCCAATCATGTGCGATTTCCTTATTGAACAATGTGAACCTGGCACTGATGCATTTGAGGACGCAAGTGATTTCGATTTAGAGTCAATTATAATGGACCTACCCTGTTGCTCTAGCACAATGGTGAGAACCACGTTAAGAAGCTCCACCTCCTTAATGTCAATCCGCGGAAGAGATAGGAGTGATATGAAGATCGTGAATGTGAGATGGTGAGAATGATGGTGAGAAGCATAGAGATGCACACACACATACACACACACTACGAAGAGACAAGCAAGACACAATGGAAGGTGAGAAATCAACTCTATTACTCAAGAACACTCTTACAAGCTCAAAATAGCTCTAAGCTCACACTATCCAACCTACAATCTAACCCCAAAAATGAGCTCTCTAGCTCTTTTTATAGTTTCTAGACTAGTTTTGACCGGTTGCACATCTAGTGACCGACATAGTTAAAAAATAGGTCCTAGATGCTATTTGAAAGGGTAAACGGTGTCTAAAAATAAAGAAAATTGATACGCTCATTCTACCTAAGCTCCTCAAGCTCGAGGACTCCTCGGCTTGCACAAAATGGAGCTAGAAATTAAGAAAAGGGTTTTTCTATGTTACATATGTTACAATAGTGATAAAAATCATTGTTGGAGGTTTTTGAAAAGTATTTTTAAAACATAATTCGTTGAAAAAAGATTCGACTGGATCCCTGCTCCATCGTTACATGCTTCCGCGTCTTCTATGCCTCTGGCTGCTTCCAACACCCCCCTCCCTCTCGCTTTTGTCGTCCCTGACAGAACCTTGTTGTGAGGTCTGTCGGATATAGTTCTGTAGGAGGTCTTGAGCGAGGGTGTGCTCGGAGATACGAATGCCTCGGGCCAGATCGGCCTCGAGTTTCTCCCAGTCTATTGGTTGCGGTTCTTCTGGTGACGGGAGGTGATAGTGTGTGGAATAGACCATTCGTTCACAGGCAAATAAGTGTAATAAATGTGTAGGCCTGCTTATGAATACCTCTGAATGGTATTCCCAGAAACCGGTTGTGAATATCTCTTCGAACGTTTGCTTGTAGCATGCCGGTAAGTATTTGATTCTGCAATGCTAGGCATAACACACCCGTAGCGATGGCGTTGTACTCATGTCATATACAAGATCCAAATTGCCATGCTCGAAGCCCGGGGTATTAACATGAGGTGCCTTGACGCGTCGGAAGACTTTAAAAACCATTTGCATCATGTCAAAGATTTTGACAGTCATGTGTGCCGCTATATCGTCCATATGCTTTAGTCTAGGGAGCCAGTGGCAAAATTGTAGCCATCTTGTAGCCTACAATTGGTAACTCGATGGGTGGCTTAAAATAGGGGTAATTCAACCAATAGTGGCACTGCTTATTGTTTTGTACCTTAATAGCAAAGGCTGTCCAGGAGCGGCGTCGTGGTACTGGTCCCCAACATGGGTTGTACTTTAAATGCAAAGGTGCCTTTACCCATGTACTCATCATTTCTGGATACTTCTGTAGTAAGTCTTTGCGCCACTCTGGTTGATAGATCTCTCCTTGCTGCACATCGAGTGGCAAATCGTCCTCCTTGAATTGAGTCGCATGCGATGGTTTCTTACCTGTTTCTCTCTCAATGGCTAACTGGTATTCGGCCATTAACATAAAATACGGTTTATACTGTAGCTCATGCCCAGATATGTATCGTCGCGGGGCCAAATGAGCAAAGAATGGAGACTGTAAAATTCTTTGTTCTATCATCGCCATGGCATGTAATTGTGCCTCTACTCTAGTTGAGTGTGTTGTCCCAAGTTCCTCAATTGTCTTCATCCACGCGGGGGTCGGGAGTTCGTAAGTCATCTGGCCTTCGACCGTAACGCGTCCGCCTGGGATGGGTTGTGGCTTGTACGCCTCTTCAAATGTTTCCTCCACCGGGATGGTGACAATTTCTTCATCAGCTGGTAGCTCTGGTGGGGAATCTGGCCTTGGTGGTGCTTCATATACTGCAATCCTTGATTCAAGATTTGATACCTGGGCCCTTAATGCATTGAGTTCCTCTAAGATGTTAGGAGAAGGGTCCACAGGAGCTGGTAATCCTTGCGGTGCAGGTGCTCTGAGCTGGAGTAGTTTATGATCTTCCTTTAGCTTCTGACACTCTTCATTTATTGGATCGTATTCATCGAGCAGTCTAACATGATCCTCTAGCAGCATCTTCATTGATTCTGAGGGAATCGCTTTGAACCGACTAGGACTCAAAGGTTGGTCTGGGTGGTCGAGAGCTGCTTCTAAGTTTTCTCGGTTCTGATCCTGTAAGCGCTGGTTTTCTTCCTTTGCTGCTGCTAGGTGTCTTCGTAGTAAGCCCATATTTCTTGTTAATGTTGCGTTGTGAATTGTCTGGGCCCTAAGCAAGTTGTCAAGATCAACAGTGGCCTCTTTGGCTTTCTCTTCACTTTCTAGTTCTTATTTATGATATGCCTCTCATAATTCTTGGTATCGGCTGTTTAGTGAGGCATTCTCAATCGACAATGAATTAAGCTGCGACTGTAATTGATTCGTTGTGTTCTGCAGCGTCTGGTAGTTGTTGCTTAGAGATGTAAACTCCTCTCGTACTTGAGTCATGCAAGCGAACATCTGTCTAAATGCGGTATCTACAGTGGGAGATAATATTACAGATGTCCCTAGTAAAGATGCAGTGGATGTAGATGCAATGGGGATGGGGGTGGGAGAGTGGATGCGGTGGTGATTGTTGAAAATTGTGATGTGTCTAAATATGTTTGTGCCGTGAGTGAAGTGAGTGGTGGTGCAGTGGGCGGTGAGATGTCCATGTCATTGGACGTGTCCAGTGCGGTGACTGTGAATAAGGGTGTGATTATGGGTGCTTGTGATGGTGTAAATACCGGATTTACAAACGTTGATGAGTAGTTTACAGGGGGGTTTTCTTGGACTCCTTGGGGAAAAGGGGGAAACGGAAATACGGTAGGTCGGGGGGGTGAGACAGGGGAAAAGGTTAATGGGGTTAGAAATGGGAAAAGGTGTCGTGGAGGTGCGGGGAAAGATGGGAAAGATGGAGGGGGAAAGGTAGTAGATGGAAAGGTGGGTGGCTGAGGGGGGAAACCCGGTTGAGTGGTTGTGGACAAGGTTATAGGAATGGAGGCAATAAAAGCTTCTGCTACTGCGCTGTCAAAGGATGTGGCTGGTCTAGGAGATAGTGGATGAAGGGGAGAGACGGGAGGTGAAGGAGGAGTAGTTGGGGTGACGGGTACTCTGATTACAGTTGTGGTATTTACATTAGTCGTATGGGGTGGGGAGTCGACAAGGATGGCTTCTACTGCCAACGAGCTTTGAGGAATGAGACGTGCCTCCCTGGCCTGTTTTCTGAAGATTGTGCTCCTGTTGGGACACGAATGTATTCGTCGGGCTTTGAAAGTAGTCGTACTCTGCGGGGGTCGAATTGTGGCAACGGTTTCCTTTGCAAATATCTTAAAGCTTCGATTGGTCCGACTGACTTGACCAGCTCTCTGAAACCGCTGATGTATACTTCTTCAAACCCTCCAAAGACGAGTTCTTGTTCAATCAGGGCTTGGCTCTCTTCTTCCGTTAGCTTCTTGCGTGCTCAAACTTTTTCCATAGTTCTATACAGCTTCTTAATATCCAGTGTGTAAGCTGCTGCTTCACAAGTTTCATCTTCATGTGTACTTGTATCACCATGTGTGTCTGTTTGTTGTCCTTGGCCATCTGTCTGTTCATGCTCTTGGGATTCTTGAGTTCCCTGGCTGGCTTCATCGTCGCCTTCATCGTTATCTGTTGCTGTTCTTTCATCGTCCGAGCTTGATACGATTTGTCCTTCTGGTTGATCTCGGGGTGTGGTCGGGTAGCTTGGCCTTTCAAATTCTTGAGAGAACATTTGTCCTTCTGAAAACTGGAACTCATTGGAGAATGCATTGGGCATTTCAAAATCGAACGTTGTGTTCAGTGGCTCTGCTTCCAAATTGGCTATCGGGAAAGAAAACGCTTCCGCACCAATAGTGGTGGGAATTTCTACTGCCGTGGTGATAGGTTCTGGGGTTGTGGCTGTTTGAGGTGCAACAGTACTGGTGGTGCCCTCCGTTACAACTGTTCTTGATAATCTGATACGAATAGGTTGTACTGTGGGAGTGGCTGCTATCGGTGACTGCTATGGAGATGGTTGTGGTGAGGGTGATTCTGGCACCTGAAGGCAGGGGATGGTTCCTCTCATGCGTTTTTCGGCTCTGACTTTGCTAGAATTTCTAGCCTTCTTAGTAGTTCCTTTAAATGCTTTCAGCTCCTCACTTGTCAATGCATGTTCGATCGGCAAATCATATGCCAAGCACATATATATAATTCGTGTAAGCGCGCAACATCCATTGATGACCTTCTTTCTTTCCCAACGGTGTTGTGCCAAGTAAAGCTGATCAATGATCCAGCTTGCTAAATCTACCGTCTGGGGTCCAGTACATGCTAGATATAAACCAAACCAAATTCTTTTGTGGGGCATCGTAAATCAGTCCTGTGCGGGAAAAGCAAAGTGCTGCATACATATTCTCAACGGCTTAGATAACTCAGGGGTTATAGCTGAAATATCTTCCCACTTAGTAACATCGCCACGTTTCATGGGTTCTGGGATCAGTCTTTCACGCTCTGTTGGAGTATGCGTCCCATGGATTTTGAGAGCTGCGCGAATTAAATCTTTGGACAAATAAAACCTTCTCAATGGAGGGTCATTTACCAAGGATGGTAACATGAATGTTCCTGGCAAATCTTTGTTCTCTGAAGCTTTCAGTGTTGTGACCAAATAATAACATCGGTAGAAGTCTGGTTTAGGCAGAGGATCACTGAAGTACTCTGTGAATCCTGCTCTTGCCCAAACATGCGTTAAATCTTCTGTGTTCTGGAGCCCTTCGAACTCTCTTGAGAAGAACTGATATTTGGCCCATGTACGATAATCAAACACCAAGTTGGCTTCAAATATAAAATCTGCGTTCGCTAACGGTCCTGCAAGTCCTTGGAACCAGTGGGAATTACGATGAATCTTCTCAGTATATCCTCTAGGAGGATCCTCGATTGGCATGGGTCCTGGAAAACCTTGAAACTCTAGTGGTTGTATCGTCGGATGAGATTCCGCGAGTAATTCTCCAATATTGGTCATTGGTGCACTGGGGCCAGCTTTTGATGGTCCTTCTTCGGTTTGCATGATGACTGACGAGCTAATGGAAAAGATCTGCTACAAAATATTAGCACATTAGTATGGAAATTAATTATGATCCCATTAAGGTGAGACCGCAATCCCTTTCCATAGCCAATATGTAACCAGTGTAGCCAGGTGTTGTGAAGTGATTGATGCTATGATTTTTTGCAAAACTAATGCAGGTCTCTAGACACCTACATGCTTCAGATTATGCATACATTTCTTGATGAGCTTTTATTATGAGTGATGTGGGGTTATGGTGTGCGAATTTATACAAGGTTCAAATGTAAGTGATTTATTACAAGGATGAAGATTAGTTGAGGTGGTAGTGGTGTCAGACAATGGGTTAGGGGAAGTCTTCTGGACACGTTTCGGCATCCATTTCCTAAGAGTGTTTGAGCGGATGGTGTGTTTCTTCTGAGGGACAAAAGATGGTATCGTATGTGGTGTTATTGAAGGGTGAAGAGATTTCGACGGGGTGTATAATACATGGCTTGAGTGTTGAACTATAATACATGGTTTGGGTACCCAAATTTGCGTGGGTGTGGGTCTGTTCATAAGGTACTTCTTGGCGATCCAAATTTGTCAAATGGTCGAACTTGTAGAAGAAGGTCGAGGGGATGTTGGATATCGACTCTGCTTTTGCCTTAACTTCTTCTTGTCATTATCCACATTGTTAAAATTCGTCGGTGCTTTCTGTTCTTTTGGCACCCATATTTGTCTTGTGCCACTTACTTTGTGTTGCTGAGGCTACTTTACTCTTTGCGTCGCCTGATATTGCCGTCGGTCTGGGTTCCTTCGTCGTGGTTGACTCTGTTGGGGTTGAGGTTGAGAGGTCGACTGGACGCTCTGCTTTGTAAAAGAAGGGAGATCCAACACTTGCGTGACCTGCCCATTAGGAAGTGAGACATTCTGTACCACAGATCTAGGCCAGTCCGCAGTAAGTGTGGAAGGATGGGCACCGCAGGGTGTTTTGCCCATGTGTCCGCTCATGCAACCCACCTGACCGCTGATTGTGTCCATCTGCCCTAGCGGTTGGGTAACTGCCCCTTCTAGTTTGCAGGAAGCCCCAGGAAAAATCTCCTGACGTCCTTCTGATTGACAACTGTCTATAGCCAAGCCCGAGTGGGTTGGTGCAGACGTAACATGACTGAGCTGATCAAAGATCTTCCTGTCTTTTGTCGCATGCATTTCATGGGGTCTAGGGTTACAAACCTCAGTCCAAATGCCATTAGGGAAGTCAAGCGGTATCACTTGCTTTTGATCTAAGGTTCCAATCTGTAAGGAGCCTTGTCTAAGATTTAGGTCCACTGAGTGATCGTATAGCCAATCTTGGCCAAGGATTAGGGGTTCTATCAGGTCGTCATCATGGCACACTAGTAGCTTCACTATCAAGGTCACTTTGTTTATGAGGATAGGAAGGTCCACCTCACCCATGCAAGGGGTTTCCATGCCTCCTAGGCCTATGAGGTATGCCTCAATTGGCTGCATTTTCTACTCCTGAATCCTTATAGTGGGACCATCTAATCGAACTAGTCGCAACACCTAAATCAATTAAAGCCCTGAGCTCTTGGCAAGGGTTGCCGTGCTCTAGCCTAACTATAATGAATGGTCTCCTGTCCATTATGCTAGGATGAGTGGTTGACTTGACTTGACACATGGCCATGGGGTATCTGGGTGTAGTTTCTAGATGGTTATAATGTTCTCTCCCTAGTCCTTGTCTTCTTAGCTTCATGCGCTTAATGCGTTCTATCGCTTCTGCCTGAGCTTCCGCTCGTATTCTATTTTCTTCCTCCTTACGCTTCTTTGCCAACGTGAGTCGTCTAAGCATATCCTCAATAAGAGGTTCCTGATATAACTTGACTCTACAGCCACTAATATAATTAGGCATTATGTCTCCTTCTAAGGTGGCTAATTGTACTGCTCCACTTGTTGAGAGTCTGTTAATGATAATAGGTCCATAACCTCGCTTTTCTAATTTCCGTGCGTGTTGCTTCAACGTATATACTAAAACTAAATCTCCTTCTTTCAGGCCTTTATCTTTCACATGGGCATCAAAATAGGCTTTCTATCGCTTCTTTGCTGTGTATATGCCTTCTACTGCTTTCAGCCTAGTTTCTCCTAATCGTTCCAAGTCCATTATTCTCGCTGATAATTCATGGCCGTTCCACTAATGTTCTTGTGCAACCTTAAGGGTCAGTATCAAGAAGTCCAAAGGAAGCAGTGCATTCTGACCAAAAACCATTTGAAAGGGAGTTGCATTGAGTACGGTCTTGTAGGCCACTCGATATGCCCAAACAGCGTGGTGTAACTGTTTGTCCCAATCTGAACGTTTGTTGTTCACGAGTTTCGTCAGTACGTTACAAAGGATCTTATTAGTGCTTTCAGCCTGACCATTGGCCTGAGGATGATATGGTGCGGATTTCTTGTGAATCACCATAAAATCTTGTAACAAATATTCAATGACTTGTTTTAGAAAGTGAGTTCCGCGATCGCTCACTAACTCTATAGGCAATCCATATCTTGTAAAGACATTTTCAAATAAGAATTTTGCAGTCATGTGTGCATCATTCTTTTTCGTGGCTTTTGCCTCTACTCATTTGGTAAGATAATCTGTGGCAACAATAATGTATTCTGCATGTGTACCTTTTGCAGGGGGGTTAATGGGTCCTACAAAGTCTATACCCTACTTAGAAAATGCACGTCCTCCCATCATGGGTTTCGATGGCATTTCATCTCTGCGAGTAGGAAACTCAGTTCTTTGGCACACATCACATCTCTTAACATAGGTACGTGCATCCATGTGAAGAGTGGGCCACCATAATCCTGCAAAGAGGATGGCTTTGATTATCCTTTCAGGTCCAAAATGACCTCCTGCAACACCTTGGTGTGCAGTCTCTAGTATGCTTAGATAATCGCTTTCATGAACACATTGTCTTAAGTATCCATCTCGTCCTCGTTTGTATAGCAGACTTCGTTGTCGAGCTAAGGTCATTCCTTGAGGGAATGTCTTCGTCCTCAAGTATGTCACTAAAGGTTCACTCCAGTCTCATGTGAGAGACACGTGGTATAATGTAGCATGCTCTACTGGTGGTCTTTCACAACAAACATGTCATTCTTTACACAACTTGTAGACATCTGCCTCCATCGAAGGCCAATATACTCCTAGTCTATGCAGAGTCTGTAATGTTCGATGTTTTGAATGATGTTGCTTTAGTGCACCTACGTGTGCTAATTGCAACCAATTTGCGTGTTCTGATTCATCTACACAACAAGCAAGAATCTTGTGATTATCCTGCTTATATATGCTTCCTGCTATGATTTGGTATCTCTGAGACTTGGTAATCTCTCCTTCTTTGATCTTTATCCTAGGATTCTTAGGTCCATACGTGAGAATAGGGACTATTGGTTTAGCCCATTCTGGTGCTATCTCAAGATTAAACAAATATGCATCTGGTAATTCATCCGCTACTCCTTGAGGAGCTTCTCCTGAGGTTAATCTTGAAAGGTGGTCAGCTCTAAGATGTGTCTTTTCTTTCCTGACTACTACTTCAAAATCATACTCCATGAGTAATAGAAACCAACGTATTAGTCGTCCTGTGTTACATGGTTTGTTGACTAAATACAATAGGGCTTGATGATCTGTAAAGAACTTGAATTTGTTGGCCAACAAATAGTGTCTGAACTTCTTTACCGCGTAGATCATCCCTAATCCTTCTCGTTCCGTCGTGGTATAATTTCTTTCTGCTGCGTTCAACTGTCTGCTCGCGTAAGCTATGGGGAGATCTATGTTACCTTCATTCGTGGGTTGTGCTAACACACATCCTATGGCGTAATTGGATGCATTCACATGTACATGGAATGGCTTACTCCAATCTGGGGTAGCCAATATCGGTGTTGAGCACAAGCATCGTTTAAGTTCATTGAATGAATTTTCACATTCATCTGTCCATTCAAAATTGGTTAAAAGAGAGTACAATGGCTTGGCTATGATTGCATACATGTGGATGAATCTCCTATAATAATCGCAATGGCCCATTCGTTGGTCTAGGTAATTCGGCAATTACTTTCGCCTATTCTTCATCTGTAGAAATTCCATTCTTTGACACAATGTGTCCTAGAATTTTGCCTTGTCTGACCATGAAAACACATTTTTCTAGGTTCAGACAAACCTGATAGTCTCGACATTTGTCAAATATTTGTCTTAACTCTGGGATATGCGTCTGCCTGATATTAGAATGAGCACATATGTCATCGACATAAACTTCCAAACTCTTGCATAAGAATTCCTTAAAAACATTACACATGAGTCGCTGGAAAGTGGCGGGTGCATTTGTTAAGCCAAACGGCATCACACGAAATGCAAAAATGCCCCATTCAGTGGCAAATGCCGTCTTGTGTTGACCTTTTGGAGCAACGGCTACTTGATTATAGCCTGAGAATCCGTCAAGAAAGCTGTAAACTTCCTTGCCCGCAACTCTTTCCAATAAGTGTTCCGTGATAGGAAGAGGATAATTGTCTCTAATCGTGGCGGCATTAACTTTTCTAAGGTTAATACACACACACAATTTTCCATTCTTCTTGGGCACAACCACAATGGGGGATACCCATTCGGTATGCTCAATTTCGTAGATGAATCCTGCTTCTATCAGCCGATCGATTTCCTCTTTAATCTTCGCAGCGTAGTTATCATTGTACGTGTATGGTTTCTGTTTTGTCGGTTTTGCATCTGGAGTCATAGGGATTCTATGAGAGCATATATCTGGATCTACTCCTTTCAAATCTTTGTAACTCCAAGCGAACACATCTCTATATTCACGCAATAGGGCAACTAATTCTTCTTCTTCTTCCTTCGTCAAATCATGCCCTATGTATGTACATTTTTCTTCTTCTCCTTCTATGGCTACTATTATTTTCTTGGTTTTTTCTCGGTTATCATATACTTGTCCGTCATCCGCCTTTCTATTAGGCATTCGTACCATGATTCTTCTATCTTCGATTTCATATTTCTTGAAGTTCTCGGGTACTTCAAACAAAGATTCTTCTTTTTCTGACATGGTTTCTTTCTTCTTTCTTTTCTTGCCTTCACTCTTGTTAGTCACCTGAGTGGCTATTCTCACATCATTCATTACTTCTTCCTGTTTCTGAGGGATAGTTTCTACTTCATAAAAATATTCTTCCTCTAATGCAAAGGGTGAGTCCATGATAATTGATTCTAAATCTAAATCGCTGGCATCCTCAAATGCATCAGTGCTAGGTTCACATTCTTCTAAAATTGCATCGCACACGATTGGCTCTATCGTGAAAACTGAAATGTCATAGCCATCCTTGTCACAGTGGGGTGTCCATTGTTCTTCATTGATGGCTACATCCATGGTTGCTAGAATTTCTACCCAACCATGGGGTTCAAACTCTTCGTTTGGGAATACTACCGGTGCATATGCTGGGTCTTGAAGGGTTTGTGGATTTTGTTCTGCACCTAAGGTCCTTGCTTCTAACCTTTCTTCCTCTTGTTTGGCTACTTTACACATCCATAAATGAGTGTCCTCATGCAACCAAGAAGGATCTGATTCTAATGAGTGCACGGATTGTGTTTCTACTTGTGTCTTATGGATGGTATTCCATTGTATTGGGGGTACGTCTCTATGTGAATAGTCTTTAAGGTTGACTTTGGTAGTCACTCCTAAATGTTGCAAGTACAAAGAATTAGTTCCCCAATCTTGTACGATTTGCAACTGACGCATGAATGGTCGTCCCAATATCATCTCATAAGCATGATTTTTTGCAAAGTCACAAATGGCAAAGGTATGCTCAAACTCCACGCCACAAGTGGTGAGAGATATGCCTTCTAGTAAGCCTAATGGTTTTTCTATGTGTCCATCAGCCATTTGTAGTTTCATCCTGGTAGGTTTGAGTGCTGGCTTACCCCAACGTTTCCATAAAGCGGTGGTAGCAATGGCTACTCCGGCTCCTGAATCTAAGATGGCTTTCGTGGTGTAGCCCTGATGGGTTATCGGAAGATAAGTGTTACCTTCCTCTCCTTTGCTTACATCTCCAATCTTTTCTACGGGTATCTCTGGTACCTTATTTCGTGATCCTATTTGTGAGGGAGTAGTAGCAAGCTCGGGGAATTGATTTGCTACATGTTTCCACAATTCTGGTTTTACCTTTAACAACTCCTCTAGGGTGAGATTACACTGTACTTTGGTATTCTTGATCACTTCCGTGTTTCTAGGGATTATTGATTCTTCATTCCTCACTATTATCGTGGGTGCTCTCATACTAATAGACTTTGCTTCCCAAGGTCCTGTGAACTGAGGTAATTCTTGTAAAGAATTAGATTCAAATCCTGTGTTTCCACTGAGTTGTTCTTCCTCTACACCATCGTAAATAGAGGGAATGTCTTGGGGAAATTGTTCCTGCAAGTCATCTATTTCTTGAATAGGAGGATGGGTTCCTTGTTCTTTTCTCCACTTTTCTTCTTGGATCTCTCTCAAAAATTCATGTGAATATTTATGTATGGAAGACAAATTGTCTTGACTTTCTGTATTGGGTACTTGACACAGGGATGGTGCATTCCTTTCCTGTGTCTCTGGGATGATAGGATTCCTATACTGATCCTTTTTCTCTTTGCTATCAATCAAGTATTCTAGCCGCTCCATTAGTCCTTGAAAATGTAATTCCGGTTTTGCCATGTTATTCCAATCAAGATATCTAGAGGCTTCGAACAAAGCTTGTGCTAATTCTACCATCTTCATGCAAAGTTTAGTTCTCTCAATTTCTAGATCAGCTCGAGGGTAGTTTTTACTCATTTCAGCTACTTGAGGTCCCTCTTTTAATCTAGCCTGATATGCACGAAACATCATGTCTAGATTCTCTGGTATGGGTTCCGCTAAAACTGATCCTGACTTCTGAGCTGGATTCTCTTGATTCAATTCCTTTGAAGTCAATTCTAGAATTTTGGCTCTAGATTCCTTCAAACTTCCTTCCAACTCAGTTATCTTTTTACTCCACTTTCTCTTTATCCTTTCTCTAGAATCTTTCCAAGATTTTGTCTTTTTACTGCTAGATTCTGCAACTTCCTGCTACTTTCTCCTGATTAAGCTGTTGGTTCTGTAAGAGCGCCTGGGCTCTGGTGATAGCTTGGATAGGCACGTATGTAGGGTTGGATCCATCTGCGTTGTTTACAATGCCTATCACGTTGATCGGTGTCACATTCGAAGCGTTAACTGGGTTCTTAGGACAATCTTTGATTATGTGCTCTTTACCACAATCGGCACAAAAGCCTTGGATGTTATAGTACTGTGACTGTCCTGCTATCGGGGGATGTGGACAATCCTTTATGAAATGATCTCCTTGGCACCTAAAGCATGGTCCTCTAGGGCCCTGTGGTCTCTGTTGTCTTACTTGGGGCCGTGGATTTGGGTTTGTGTACATCATATTAGCATAGTCTGGCTCCCAACTAGGTTCCACTGGTGGACTATCATAATGATATGTCTCCACATGTTCTGGTGACTCCGTGTAATATGCGGGTGGACTATCTACATACGTAGAGTCAAAACTGTTTGAGTTCGGGCCACTCTCTGTGATCAAAGGTGAAGAAGGCACTAAGGCCCTACTTAGGTTCTCTTCTGCAGCAGCGTATTTGACTGAGATGACATTCGCTGGTGGGGGTGGCTGCTGAGCTAAGACAGGTTGAGGTCTCTGTTGAGCCTGGTATGGGTAGTTTTGAGGAGGCCTATAGTAATAAGGCTGTGCATTTTATTGGCCTTGATACCTACCTGGCTACTGGTATGCTTGCGGGTAGTTCTGTCTTACTACTTGTTTGTTGTATGGGCAGTCCTGAGCCGTATGATTCGTGTAACTTATCTCAATTGTACAGTATTGGCCACTAGGGTTGGCTTGTGGTTGTGGTGCATTGGGGCACACATTTGCCACATGATCACCACCGCAGGTGTAACAACGCTTGTTTGTTAGTACCCTAGGTTTACTAGAAACTCCTAGTTTCTGGGCCACTTTTTCTACGAGGTCTTCTATTGAGCTAGACAATTTTGTGGATGCTAGAGATGAACAGTCTGAGTCCCTATAGACCTTTGAGAGTTCCAATTCATCTCCTAAGTTGTCCTCAATGTCTATACATATTCTTACACACTGCTCTAGCGTTCTGGGTTCTTTTAGGTACACATAGGAGCGTAGTTTAGAGCTCAACAAGCCACCTAGAAACAATGACACTTGCTTGGCTTGTGAGGGTAGCTCTTGCATTGGACATCTTTCAACATATTGTCTAAACCTACGTCCTGCGAGTCTAACTGTTTCCTGAGGGGTTTGTTTAAAGCTATGAATCAACGAAGACGTGTCATGTCTGATTCCACTTTTAGAGAATTCAGTGATGAATGACTCTAAAAAGTGATGGATATCTCTAAATTGCCTTTGTTGGAATGGTTGGAACCAAGTTAAAGCGGTATTCTTTAATGTTAGTCCAAATGCGTTATATTGCGTGAACATGTCTTCGACTTGTTCTGCTCTTAGTACTTGTTTGAATTCTGCAACATGGTCATAGGGATCTCCTGTCCCATCAAAATAATTTTTCATGGATTTCACTAACTGAGTGGGTCTCAATATTCTTGCGTGTTCACGTGGTCTAGGTAGAGGAAAATCATCTCTACCACCTGGTATTCCATGATCTCTTTGTCTATCCGCTCTATTAGTGTCCGTGGTTGTTCTATCTCTCCCTATGGGATGAGTGAAGCTTACTTCGGGTCTTTCTTTATTCTTTTCTCTTTGCATGCCATGGGTTGAGGATGTTCCTGCCCCTTGTTGACTTGTATTCATGTTCGTTCTAGATGGAGGGAATACCAATTCACCTCTCCATGTGTATGTGTTTTTAGCGTGGTCAGGCACCACAAAGACTCTTTCTGAAGTCTCATCCAGGTATACAACCTTTCCAGGTGTATCCGGGTCCTTGAACTCGTATATTGTGATGATACCTACCTCACTAAGTAGTTCTGTCTTGTATCTCCAAAAGGCTTCATCAGTTTCTTTATTTACAAACAACTCTATGCTTCTGTTGTCCTGAGGGATCCATTCTGGGATTAGTACTCGTGTCAGTACAGATTTCCCTCTAGGTGTTCTAGGCTCTTCTAATGGTTCTTTTCCTTGAGATTTAGTTTCCGTCTCTATCTGAATCATGCCAAACTCATTTGTATTGTTCGGCTGCGTACTTAAGATGTACATCGTTCCTTCCTTGTCTATGTACGCGTCTCTCTTGAATTTCACCACTGGATGTTCCAATCCAATGGGTTGATCGGGGTTGTGCATTTGCACCACTTGCCTTCGCAAACCATCCTCATAGATGCGAGCACCTAATCGGTTGGTTCGGAGGAACTCTAACTGAGTCCTATAGGGTCCTTCAGGTCTCTCTAAATATACAACATTCGACCCTCCTTCTGATCTTTCTGTGCTAAATGCCATCTCTGATCCACTCGTATCTGAGCTCTCGTAGGGATAACTAGTGTTCAATTGTTGAGCCCACGATCGTGCAGTAGTTCTTACACTTGCCTCTGATGATCTAAGGCTTCGTCGGTCTGACTTACCTATATGTTTGCCTGATCTAAGGTTCATTAATTTTCTTCCTTGCACACTTAGTACACGCTCAGATCGTCAATGATTCTTTGTTATTACTTTCTTGATTCTTTTTAAATTTCTCTAGATTCTTGTCTTAATGTATGCGTCAGGAATTCAACTTTCTGTGGTACTTTGAGTTCTCGCTCCGTCAGACTTATGTTCTTTCCTTTAGGTTTTCGTGTCACACACCTTTACTTTAGTCTTGAACTTGATAAATTTAATTCTCTTGAACTTGAGGCGTTCTTATCGTCTTGAATCCACAATGCTAACGTTTATCCTAAGCTAAGAATTGACTAAGGGGGTTGAGTAATCTTCCAACCTCGAGTCAGCTTTTCTGGTTGCTCTGATGCCCAAGAAGCCGCCCTTCCCAAGCTTTATGCCCTTCACTACCTTGCTTTGGTTGCCCTTGATTGCCCTTGCTAGACCTGGAAAAATTCAATATTAGACCAATTCACAATTGGATGATCCAACACTTGAGTATATACACCTTTTAAGTCCCTTCCCTTTTGCCCAACTTTTCAATGCTTGCCCCCTGGCTTTCTAGTCCCAAACTAGGTCAACCTCAAAATAGTTTATCTAAAAATTGACGTATCCTTTAAGAAAAAAAGAGCTTTCTAACGAGCTATTAAGCTCAAAAAACGGACTTCGGATGAAAAAGTTATGACCGTTCAGGCCCTCAGGGGTAAAAATTGACAAACAGGTTTCTCTCCAAATATGAGCTAAGGGGTCTCCTATGAGGCTAATCACCCAAAAATTTCTCAAAAATAGCCTCAAAATTGGCCAAAAAATGAAACCCTAAAATTTGCGATGGGGGTGCACAATCGCGATGGTCTGAGATGATTGCGATGGTCTGGGACCGTCGCGATGGTCCAGGCGAACCGTCGCGATGGCGTGGCACAATCGGGATGGTTCGATGGAGCGAACTGTCGCGATGGCGTGAAATGGATGATCGCGATGGTGTGAATGTGAACCGTCGCGATGGCTCGATCAGGCGGACAATCGCGATGGCGTCAGTCAACGGTCAACGTGAACAATCGCGATGGTCCAAAGTGAACCGTCACGATGGTCACAGATGCGATGGCGTGAGCCAATCGCGATGGTCAGGGCGCGATGGCGTGAGCCAATCACGATGGTCCAAAATTCGAGTTGTTGCGATGGTCTGAGTGTATCATCGTGATGGCGTGATGTGCGAACCATCGCGATGGTCTAGCTTGCCACGTGGCAGCATGGGGATGCACTGGAGCTCTGTACCTACAAGAAACTCAAGAAAACAAAAGTACACACAAGCACAAAAGCTCTCTCTCACTCTCTCGCATGCACAAATGAGGGGAAATGAGGAGAATGGGTGGATATGGTGAATTTTTTGATTTTTTTGGAGATGAAGATGATGATGCGATGATGAAGATGGAGTGTGGGGAGGTGAAAAACACTAAAAACTAAGTAAAAACAACAACAAAAACTGAAATTTTTACCTTCCAACTCCACTTCTTGCTATACTCTTACCATCACACATTCGTCCTAGACTCGATCCCCGGCAACGGCGCCAAATTTGGTGTTGCTCTAGCACAATGGTGAGAACCACGTTAAGAAGATCCACCTCCTTAATGTCAATCCGCGGAAGAGATAGGAGTGATATGGAGATCGTGAATGTGAGATGAAGTGAGAATGATGGTGAGAAGCATAGAGATGCACACACACATACACACACACTATGAAGAGACAAGCAAGACACAATGGAAGGTGAGAAATCAACTGTATTACTCAAGAACACTCTTACAAGATCAAAATAGCTCTAAGCTCACACTATCCAACCTACAAGCTAACCCCAAAAATGAGCTCTCTAGCTCTTTTTATAGTTTCTAGACTAGTTTTGACCGGTTTCACATCTAGTGACCGGCATAGTTAAAAAATAGGTCCTATATGCTATTTGAAAGGGTAAACGGTGTCTAAAAATAACGAAAAGTGATACGCTCATTCTACCTAAGCTCCTCAAGCTCGAGGACTCCTCGGCTTGCACAAAATGGAGCTAGAAATTAAGAAAAGGGTTTTTCTATGTTACATATGTTACAATAGTGATAAAAATCACTGTTGGAGGTTTTTGAAAAGTATTTTTAAAACATAATTCTTTGAAAAAAGATTCGACTGGCTCCCTGCTCCGTCGTTACATGCTTCCGCGTCTTCTATTCCTCTGGGTGCTTCCAACATACCCTTTGCATTAGAAGAACAATATTTCTATGAAGTAGAAACTCACCCTCAGAAACATGAAGAAATTATGGATGAGGTGAGGTTAGCTACACAAGTGACCACTAAGAGTGAAGGTAAGAAAAGAAAGGAGAAAGAAACCATGTCAGAAGAAGAAGAATCCTTGTTTGAGGTTCTTGAGAACTTTAAGAAATATGAAATAGAAGATAGACGGATCATGGTATGAATGCCTAACAGAAAAGCTGACGTTGGAGAAGTATATGATAATCGAGAGAAAACCAACAAAAAAAGTTTCCATAGAAGGAGAAGAAGAAAAATGTACATACATAGGGCATGATTTGACAAATGATGAAGAAGAAGAGTTAGTTGCCCTACTGCGAGAATATAGAGACATGTTTGTGTGGAGTTACAAAGACTTGAAAGGAGTAGATCCAAATATATGTTCTCATAGAATCCCTATGACTCTGGATGCAAAACCTACGAAACAAAAACCATACACTTACAATGATAACTACGCTGCAAAGATTAAAGAGGAAATAGACCGCTTGATAGAAGCAGGATTCATTTACAAAATTGAGCATACCGAATGGGTATCCCCCATTGTGCTTGTGCCCAAGAAGAATGGAAAATTGCGGGTGTGTATTAACCTTAAAAAAGTTAATGCCGCCACGATTAGAGATAGTTATCCTCTTCCTATCACGGAACACTTATTGGAAAGAGTTGCGGGCAAGGAAGTTTACAACTTTGTTGATGGATTCTTAGGCTATGATCAAGTAGCCATTGCTCCAGAAGATCAACACAAGACGGATTTTGCCACAGAATGGGGCATATTTGCATTTCGTGTGATGCCTTTTGGCTTGACAAATGCACCCGCCACTTTCCAGTGACTCATGTGTCATGTTTTTAAGGAATTCTTACGCAAGAATTTAGAACTCTATGTCGACGACCTATGTGCTCATTTGAATATCAGGCAGATACATATCCTAGAGTTAAGACAAGTATTTGACAAATGTAGAGAATATCAAGTTTGTTTGAACCCAGAGAAGTGCGTTTTCATGGTCAGACAAGGTAAAATTCTAGGACACATTGTGTCAAAAAATGGAATCTCTACAGATGAAGAAAAAGTGAAGGTAATTGCAGATCTACCTAGACCCAATAACGTAAAAGAAGTACAGACATTTATGGGTCATTGCGGTTATTACAGTCGATTAATACACATGTATGCAATCATAGCCAAGCCTTTGTACTCTCTTTTAACCAACTTTGAATGGACAGAAGAGTATGAGAATTCATTCAAGGAACTTAAACGACGTTTGTGCTCAACACCTATATTGACAACCCCGGATTGGAGCAAGCCATTCCATGTACATGTGGATGCATCCAACTATGCCATAGGATGTGTGTTAGCACAACCCACGAATGAAGGTAATATAGATCTCCCCATAGCTTACGTGAGCAGACAATTGAATGCAGCAGAAAGGAATTACACCACTACGGAATGAGAAGGATTAGGAATGATCTACACAGTAAAGAAATTCAAGCATTATTTGTTGGCAAATAAATTCAAGTTCTTTATAGATCATCAAGCCCCGTTGTACTTAGTCAATAAGCCATGTAACACCGGAAGACTGATATGTTGGTTTCTATTACTCATGGAGTATGACTTTGAAGTAGTTGTGAGGAAAGGAAAAACACATCTTAGAGCTGACCACCTTTTGAGACTAACCACAGGAGAAGCTCCTCAAGGAATAGTGGATGAATTACCCGATGCATATTTATTTAACCTTGAGATAGTACCAGAATGGGCTAAGCCGATAGTCCCAATTCTCACATATGGATCCAAAAATCCTAGGATAAGGATCAAGAAAGGAGAGATTACCAAGTCTCAAAGATATCAAATAATAGCAAGAAATATATATAAACAGGATAATCAAAAGATTCTTGCTTGTTGTATAGATGAATTAGAACATGCAAATTGGTTGTAATTAGCACATGTAGGTGCATTAAAGCAACATCACTCAAAACATCGTACATTGAAGACTCTGCATAGACTAGGAGTATATTGGCCTTCTATGGAAGCAGATGTCTACAAGTTGTGTAAAGAATGCCATGTTTGTTGTGAAAGACCACCGGTAGAACATGCTACATTATATCACGTGTCTCTCACACCAGAATGGAGTGAACCCTTAGTGACATACTTGAGGACGAAAACATTCCCTCAAGGAATGACCGTAGCACGACAACGAAGTCTAGAGCAGGAAGCTCAAGACTACTCACTTATTGGCGATAATCTATACAAACCAGGATGAGATGGATACCTAAGACAATGTGTTCATGAAAGCGATTATTTGAGCGTACTAGAGAATACACACCAAGGTGTTGCAGGAGGTCATTTTGGACGCGATAGGATAATCAAAGCCATCCTCTTTGCAGGATTATGGTGGCCCACTCTTCACATGGATGCACATACCTATGTTAAGAGATGTGATGTGTGCCAAAGAACTCAATTTCCTACTCGTAGAGATGAAATGCCATTGAAACCCATGATGGGAGGACGTGCATTCTCTAAGTGGGGTATAGACTTTGTAGGACCGATTAACCCCCCTGCAAAAGGTACACATGCTGAATACATTATTGTTGCGACAGATTATCTTACCAAATGGGTAGAGGCAAAAGCCACAAAAAAGAATGATGCACACATGACTGCAAAATTCTTATTTGAAAATGTCTTTACAAGATATGGATTGCCTATAGAGTTAGTGAGCGATCGAGGAACTCACTTTCTAAACCAAGTCATTGAATATTTGTTATAGGATTTTATGGTGATTCACAAGAAATCCGCACCATATCATCCTCAGGCCAATGGTCAAGCAGAAAGCACTAACAAGATCCTTTGTAACGTACTGACAAAACTCGTGAACAACAAACGTTCAGATTGGGATAAACAGTTACACCACGCTGTTTGGACATATCGAGTGGCCTACAAGACCGTACTCAATGCAACTCCCTTTCAAATGGTTTTTGGTCAGAATGTTGTGCTTCCTTTGGACTTCTTGATACCGACCCTTAAGGTTGCACAAGAACATCAGTGGACCGGCCATGAATTATCAACAAGAATAATGGACTTGGAACGATTAAGAAGTGACAGAAAGCATATTTTGATGCGCATGTGAAAGATAAAGGATTGAAAGAAGGAGATTTAGTCCTAGTATATACGCTGAAACAGCATGCACGGAAGTTAGAAAAGTGAGGTTATGGACCTATGATCATTAACAGACTCTCGACAAGTGGAGCAGTACAATTAGCCACCTTAGAAGGAGACATAATGCCTAATTACATGAGTGGCTGTAGAGTCAGGCTATATCAGGAACCTCTCACTGAGGATATGCTTAGACGACTCACGTTGGCAAAGAAGCGTAAGGAGGAAGAAAATAGAATACGCGTGGAAGCTCAGGCAGAAGCTATAGAACGCATTAAGCACATGAAGCTAAGAAGACAAGGACTAGGGAGAGAACATTATAACCATCTGAAAACAACACCCAGATACCCCATGGCCATGTGTCAAGTAAAGTCAACTACTCATCCTAGCATAGTGGAGAGGAGACCATTCATTACAGTCAGGCTAGAGCACGGCAACCCTTGCCAAGAGCTTAGGGCTTTAATTGACTCAGGTGCAGCGACTAGTGCGATTAGATGGTCCCTCTATAAGGACTTAGGAATAGAAATGCGGCCAATTGAGGCATACCTCATAGGGCTAGGAGGCATGGAAACCCCTAGCATGGGTGAGGTGGACCTTCCTATCCTCATACACGATGTGACTATGACAGCAAAACTACTAGTGTGCCATGATGAGGACCTGATAGAACTCCTCATCCTTGGCCAAGATTGGCTATACGATCACTCAGTGGACCTAAATCTTAGACAAGGCTCCTTACAAATTGGAACCTTAGATCAAAAGCGAGTGATACTGCTTGACTTCCCTAACAACCCTCCGCCTGAGGTATATGACCCACGACCTTATGAAACGCTTGTGACGAAGGACCGGAAGATATTTGACCAAATCCCTCGGCTAAGCACGCTCCTTCCAAAGTCAACCCATGAGAGCTTGGCGATGGATCGTTGCCAGATAGAAGAGTGTCAAGAGATCTTCCCTCGGTCTTCCAGCAGCAGACAAATGGGCACGATCAGCGCACAAATGGGGACAATTGTCGGATAGATGGGGACAATCAGCGATCAGGTGGACTTCATCAGCATCCACATGGGCAAAACACCCTGTGGTGCCCATCCTTCCATACTTACTACGAACTGGCCTAGATCTGTGGTACAGAATGCCTCACTTCCTAATGGGCAGGTTTCGCAAGTGTTGGACCTCCCTTCTTTACCAAAGCAGAGTGTCCATCCGACCTCTCAATCTCAACCACGAAAGAGTCAACCCCGAAAAAGGAACCTAGACCGACGACAATATCAAACGACACAAAGAGCAAAGCAGTATCAGTAGCATAAAACAAGAGGCACAAGACAAATATGGGTGCCAAAAGGACAGAAACCACCTGCAGAATTCAACAACGTGGACAATGACAAGAAGAAGTTTCAACAAAAGCAGAGGCAATATTCAACATCTCCTCGACCTTCCTCTACAAGTACGACTCTTCGACAGATTTGGATCGCCAAAAAGTACCTTACGAACAGACCCACACCCACGCAGATTTGGGTACCCAAACAGTGTATTATAGCTCAACCCTCAAGCCATGTAATATATAACCCTCAGAAACCTATTCACCCTTCACCACCATCATATCGAACACCATCTTTTGTCCCTCAGCAGAAACATACCACCTGCCCAAAAACTCTCAGGAAGTGGATACCGAAACGTATCCAAACGTCTTCTCCGAACCCATTGTCTAACATAACTCTCACCCCGACTAATAACCATCCTTGTAATAACTCATTCACGACTGAACCTTGTACAAATCCACACACTATAACCCAACATCACTCGTAATAACATCTCATCAAGAAATGTATGCATTATCTGAAGCATATAGGTGTCTAGAGACCTGCATTAGTTTTGCAATAATCATTCCATAAACCATGTCACAACACTCGGCTACATGGGTTACGCATCGGTTATGGAAAGGGATTGCGGTCTCACTTTAATGGGATCATGATTAATTTCCATACTAATGTGTTAATCTTTTGTAGCAGATCTGCTACACACTTGCATCATTCATCATGCAGGCAAAAGGACCATCTGAAGCTGGCACTAGTGTACGCATGGAAAATATTGGCAAATTACTAGTTGAACCACATGCGACAGCACAACCACCGGAATTTCAAGGATTTCTAGGACCTATGCCAATTGACGATCCTCCTAGGGGATATACTGAGAAAATTCATCGCAACTCTCATTGGTTTCAAGGTTTAGCAGGCCCGTTGGTAGACACAGATTTTATTTTTGAGGCCAACTTGACTTTTGATAACCGTACATGGGGCAAGTACCAACTTTTCTCAAGAGAGTTCGAAGGACTACAAAACACAGAAGACTTAACGCATGTTTGGGCAAGAGCAGGCTTCACAGAATATTTCAGTGATCCTTTGCCTAAACCCGAC
This sequence comes from Ceratopteris richardii, assembly GCA_020310875.1. Lineage (NCBI taxonomy): Eukaryota > Viridiplantae > Streptophyta > Polypodiopsida > Polypodiales > Pteridaceae > Ceratopteris > Ceratopteris richardii. The sequence goes on along the minus strand of CM035411.1, from coordinate 144,173,622 downwards.
TTCTACAGATGCTACTATTTGATAACCACATTGACAGCTTCGGAGAACAAAGATTTTCCAGGAACATTCATTTTGCCGTCTTTGGTAAATGATCTGCCATATAAGAAGTTTTATCTATCTAAAGATTTGATTAGAGCTGCAATAAAGATACATGGAACGCATACGCCGACATAACAAGAAAGGCTAATTCCAGAGCCTATGAAACGTGGGGATGTTACTAAATGGGAAGATATTTCAGCGATCACACCTGAGCTCTCTAAACCATTAAGGATATGCATGCAGCATTTTGCTTTCCCCACTCAGGAGAGATTCACCATGCCCCACAAACGCATATGGTTTGGGCTATATTTAGCATGTAATGGACCTCAAACGGTAGATCTTGCCAGCTGGATAATTGATCAGTTGTATCTAGCACAACATAGATGGGAAAGAAAGAAGGCAATCAATGGACGTTGCACTCTTATGAGAATTGTATACATGTGTTTGACATACGACTTGCCAAAAGGGCGTGCATTGACAAGTGAGGAGTTGAAAGCATTCAAGGGGACCGCAAAGAAAGCTAGGAAGGCTAGCAAAGGACGAGCAGGAAAGCGCATGAGAGGAACTATTCCTTGCCTATAGGTTCCAGAATCACCGTCACCGCAACCCTCCCCAGAATAGTCTCCTACAGAAGCCCCTACTCCTGGACAACCCATTCACATACGGTTATCACGACCTATTGTTACAGAAGGCACTACCAGTGCAGTTACCTCACAGGCAACATCAGTCCAGGAACCTACCACCACTGCAGCAGAAGCTCCCACCACTATTGGTGCGGAAGCATTTTCTTTTCCGATACCCAACATGGAAGCAGAACCCATAGATACAACGTTTGATTTTGAAATGCCAGATGCTTTCTCAAATGAATTTCAGTTTTCAGAAGGACATATCTTTTCTCAAGAATACGAACGTCCCAGCTACCCGACCACTCCATAGGATCAACAGCAAGGACAAGTAGTATCCAGCTCAGAAGGAGAAAGAACAGAGACATATGATGATGAAGGCGATGATGAAGCCAGCCAGGGCATTCATGACTCCCAAGAAAATGTGCAGACAAATGAACAAGGACAGCACACCGATACCCAAGGTGACACTAGCACACACGAAGAAGAAACATTTGACGAAGCAGCTTATACGCTGGCCATCAAGAAGTTATATCGTACTATAGAAAAAGTTTGGGCGCGTAAGAAGTTAACTGAAGAAGAGAGCCAAGCACTCATAGAGCAAGAACTTGTCTCGGGCGGTTTCGAAGAAGTATACATCAAAGGCTTCAGGGAACTTGTCAAATTAGTGGGATCCAACGAAGAATTAAGATACTTGCAGAGAAAACCACTTCCACAATATGACCCCCGACGAGTACGTCTACTATCCAAACTGTGTGAATACATTCATGTGCCGACAGGTGCTCAGTCATCCCAACAGGCCATGGAAGCGCACCTAATTCCTGAAAGATCTATGGCCAAAAAAGTGATCCTCATCGACTCCCCTCCCCACACTACTAGTGTACATACCACCACTATAACCGAAGTACCCACCACCCCCACCGCTCCTCTTTCACCTCTTGTCTCTCCAATCTCCCCTGTACACCCTCCTTCTCCCAGAACATCCACCTCCTTCCACGGCGAAGTAGCAGAAGTCTTCCTTACTTCCATCCCTCCCACACTTCCCGCACCCACTCAACCTAGTCTACCCCCTAGGACATCCACCCTTCCATCCAGCCCATTTCTCCATCCATCTTTCCTTTTGTTCCCCACACGTCCAAGAAACTTTTTTCCATTCCCACCTCCATTGACCTTTTCCCCCGTCTCACCCCCTCGACCCACCATAATTCCTCTTTCCCCCTTCCACCAAGCAGTACACGAGAACCCCTCTGTAAATTACTCTTCAACTTTTGTAAATCCTATATTTACACCCACACAAGCACCCACGATCACTCCACTATTCACGGTCACCGCACTTGACACCACGTCCAATGACATGGATATCTCACCACCCACCGCACCACCACTCACTTCATTCATGGCACAATCATATTTAGGCACTTCACTTTTTTCCACAATAACCACGGCATCCACTTTCCCACCCCCATTCCCCATTCCCTTTGCATCTACACCCATTGCATCTTCACTTAGCACATCGTTAATATTATCACCCAGTGTAGATACTGCATTTCGACAAATGTTCACATGCATGACTCAAGTAAGAGATGAGTTCACATCCCTAGGAACTAATTATCAGCAACTGCAGAAGACAACCAATGATTTACAGTCACAGCTCAATTCACTGACCATCGAGAATGCCTCACTGAACACCCACTACCAAGAGCTACGAGAGGCTTATCATAAACTAGAACTAGAAAGTGAACAAAAAACCAAAGAGGCCGTCACAGATATCGATAACTTGTTAAGGGCCCAGACGATTTGCAATGTGACGCTCACCAGGAACATGGGCTTACTCAGACGACACTTGGCAGCAACTAAGGAAGAAAATCAACGTCTACAAGAATAGAACAAGGAAAATTTAGAAGCTGCTCTAAATCAACCAGACCAACCGTTGAGCCCTAGTCATTTTAAAGTTGTTCCTTCAGAATCTATGCAAATGCTGTTTGGTGATCACGTCAAATTATTAGAAGAATACGACAACATGAACGAGGAGTTTCATAAGCTCAAAGAAGAACACAAGATAGTGCAGTTAAGAGCACCTGCACCACAAGGACTACCAGCTCCTGCGGACCCATCTCCTGACGTTATAGAGGAACTCAACGCGTTACGGGCCCAGGTATGAACTCTCCAATCACAGATAGCAATCTATGAAGCACCCCCAAGGCCAGACTCCCCACCGGAACTACCAGCAGAGGAAGAAACAGTGACTATTCCGGTGGAGGAAACTTTTGAAGAAGCATATGAACCCCAACCCATCCCAGGCAGACAAGTCATGGACGAAGGGAAGACTACTTTTGAACTTCCAACTCCTGCATGGATGAAGACGATTGAAGAACTTGGAAGAACCCACTCATCACGGGTAGAGGTGCAGTTACATGCCATAGCAATGATTGAAGAAAGAATTTTACAGTCTCCTTATTTTGCTCATTTGGCCCCTCGCACATACATATCTGGGCATGAGTTACAATACAAGCCGTATTTCATGTTAATGAGAGAATATTAGTTGGCCATAGAGAAAGAAACAGGCAAGAAACCCTCTCACGCTACTCAGTTTGAGCCTGACGATTTGCCACTAGATGCGCAGCAAGGAGAGATCTATCAATCAGATTGGCGCAAGGATTTATTACAAGCATATCCAGAAATGATGAGTACTTGGGTTAAGGCATCAATACACTTAAAGTAAAACCCATGTTGGGGACCTATGCCACATCGCCACTCTTGGAAGACATTTGCAATTAAATTACAAAACAACAAGCAATGCCAGGACTTGTTAAATTACCCATACTTCACTCCACCTACAGGACCACCAACAGTTGGATACATGATGGCAACGATTTGCCACTGGCTCCCTCGCTTAAAACATATGGACGATATAGCAGCGCACATGACTGTCAAAATATTTGACATGATGCAGATGGTTTTCAAAGTCTTCCGTCACGTCAAGGACCCCATGTGAACACCCCGGGTTTCGAGCCTGGCAATCTAGATCTTGCATATGATATGAGCACAATGCCATCGCTCCTGATGTGTTATGCCTGGCATTGTAGAATCAAGTACTTATCGGCGTGCTATAAGCAGACTTTCAAAGAAATGTTCACAACTGGGTTCTACGAATACCATTCGGAAGTGTTCATCAGCAGGCCTACACATTTACTTCAATTATTTGCCTACGAACAGATGGTATATTCCACGCATTATCGACTCCCACATCAGATGAACCGTAGCTAAGTGATTGGGAGAAACTCAAGGCAGATCTGGCCCGAGGCATTCAAATATCCGAGCACACCCTCGCTCAAGACCTCCTACAAAATTACATCCGACAGACCGCACAACAAGGTTCTGTCGAGGATGACAGAAGCGAGAGGGAGGGGGGTGTTGGCAGTAGCCAGAGGCATAGAAGACACAGAAGCATGTGAAGATAGAGCATAACGAAGAAGCAGGGAGTCAGTCGAATCAATTTTTCAAATAAATATGTTTTTTATTACTTTTTCAAACACTCAACAATGATTTTCATCACTTTTGTACCATATGTAATATAGAAAAACCCTTTTTGTAATTGGTAGCTCCATTTTGTGCAAGCCGAGGAGTCCTCGAGCTTGAGGAGCTTAGGTAGAATGAGCATACCAATTTTGGCTATTTTTAGACACCGTTTACCCTTTCAAATAGCATCTAGGATTTATTTTTTAACTATGCCAGTCACTATATGTGAAACCGGTCAAAACTAGTCTAGAATCTATAAAAATGGCTAGAGAGCTCATTTTTGAGGGTAGCTAGTGTAGAATTGTATGAGCTAGAGTGAACTTGAGCTTGTAAGAGTGTTCTTGAGCAATAGAGTTGATTTCCTACCTTCCATTGTGTCTTGCTTGTCTCTTCGTTGTGTGTGTGTATGTGTGTGTATGTGTGTGTGCATCTCTATGCTTCTCACCTTCACTCTCACTTCATCTCACATTCACGATCTTCATATCACTCCTATCTCTTCCGCGGATTGACATTAAGGAGGTGGAGCTTCTTAACGTGGTTTTCACCATCGTGCTAGAGCAACAAGGAAGAAGGCAATGCCCACAATCTTAATGGAGGGGGACATGAAGAACATGTATCTACACCTCGAGGGAAGTCCATTTTAATTAGGGTTTGGAGAGGAGACCTAATCCCCCAGGACGATTCCCTGATGGATGTTTATTTAATCAACGGGATGGAGCATCTACTTAGAGCACACTCTTCATTGTGGGAAGAAGCCATCAACCCAGCCACCATCTATGAATTGCAAGATCCTAAAAACCCTACTCACATTACGTACTTGGATAAGAATCAGAGAAGATACTGGCCTCTAACGGAATTAGAAAGAGCAGGATTGAAATATCAGAACATCCCAGTGTTCCCACCTAGGGATCAAGCCACAACATCGCAAAATCCCCAAGGAACCTATCAGGATAATTCATATCAGTATTCGGGACAGACACAACAAACTAACATTCCAGTTAGACCCCATGTGCAGTTCACTACACCTGGCAATAATCCAAATTATCGACCACCTACACATGTAGAACCGAGGAATAGAATTCTTGTCCATGAGAGACCACGAGCAGGAAAATGACCAAGAATACCAATAGGACGACCATTCTTCCTTGTAATGCCTAGACCACCTGAACCAGGAAGAAGATTAAGACCCATCCAAGTTTCCAAATGCATGAGAAACCACTATGATGGCTCTAGTGAACCATACAACCACATAGCTTAATTCAAGCAAGTAATAAGAGCAAAACAAGTGGAATAATTCTTGATTCAATATGAATCCTTTGGTCTAACCCTTATAGACATGGCCTTAGCTTGGTTCCAACCATTAGACCCTAATAACTTCCAAAACATAGAACAAGTATATCAATAATTGATTGAAGAATTTACCAAGTCTGGAATTTAAAACAACTAATCCTCATTAATCCATAGTTTTAAACAAGCTCCTATGGAATTGATAAGATTGGTTGCAAGAAGATTTAAGCAATATGTGGATAGATGCCTTGTTGAAGAGAGACCCACTCAAAACAAAATGGTGTCACTGTTTTTGGAAGGATTAGTGAATGGATCATTGAGATCATTGGTATATGTGAAAAGAGTCCAAAATTTGCAAGAATGTATGAAAGAGTGCATTGATCTAGAGGACAATCTAGTGGAAGATTTGAAAATACCTCAAGGCAGTGTGAAAAGTGAAGATACCACCAGCAGCATGTCAAACAAGGAACAATGTAGAGGAAATAGCTCATTTAGTGGCAAAACAACCGAACATTCAAGGGCAGAGGAACTACCCAAACAATCCTATGAGAGTACCCATGTATAGAAGATGTGTGCACTATGGAGGTAATCACCATTCTCACTTGTGCAATAGGGGAATAGTCCCACCACCAGCTTATGCTTACAATAGACCACCCACCCCGGGCCCTATGCATTATTGTAGCATACAACAAAGGTACACAAATCACAACACAGAAAACTGTCCTTACAATCGGTAGTCAAGACCGGTACAACCACCCATAAGACATTATGGATACCCTCAGAGAGATCAAGGAGGGGAGGCCTTTAGATATCCCACATATCAGCAACAGGCACCAACACCACAACCTTATGCTTATTCAGGGTACACTCAACCACAACCCGTGTTTTGACAACAGCCACCACACCCTCAGAATGTTGTCCCAGTAAAAATGGCTCAACCGGAAGAGAACAGAGAGAGAGAGAGCAATAGTCCCAGCCACGCCATTGGCTAGTAATGAACCTTATGACCCATCTTATGACCATAGTCAAGGAAATTATTCCGCATATGAGGGCACTATAGTTGAATACAGACAATCTTACGAACCTTATGCTTATAGTGTGGAAGGGCTGGATAGCTCTTACGGATATGATCAGGACTATGTGTCATTAATGTACACAGCTCCCAGAGCACCCATACCCTCCCGACCAATGAATAGACCACTTGCACCTAGAGGACCATGTTATAGATGCGGAGGAGATCATTTTATGAGAGAATGTACGTTACCCAACCCAGCACCGCAAAGAATTCGGGAAGGATATTGTAGTGATTGTGGTAAAGAACATCTTTTTAGAGATTGTCCCAAGAACCCCAACAAAGTTAACTCAAACATGCAGTCAATGTGATTGAAGTGATAGAGTCATCGGGGAGTGATAAGGAGTACACGGTGCCACTAAAAGCAATAACAAGAGCTAAAGCGAGAGAAACCTCAGAAAGAATTAGAGAGAATGATCATGCCGACAAAGAATTAAATACACCCACACCTCAAGTAGTTATAGACTCTGAAGAGTCTGGGAAAAGTATTAAAAGTAAACAGACCCAAAGATGGAAGGATCATAGAGAAAGGATGAAAGAAAAGAAACTACAACAAAAGATGGAGGACGAGAATAACGAACAAGGCCGAGAAGAAATACAAAAACTTGAAGGAGAAAATAAGATAGAAAAGTGTAAAAAACAAGAAGCAAGATCAGTTCTAGCTGACCCTATGCCAAAAGAGTTAGCCATGTGGATTCAGGCATACCAGGCACGAATAAGAGCACGACCAACCATTGAACAACATGAAAAGGAATACCCAAGAGGTGACTTAGAGAAAGAAAGGTTGGAGATATGTAAGAAATTAATTGAAGTGGCCCAACAGACCCTAGCAAAACCTGTTTCGCGACTACCCAACTCAAGAATTCCCGAAAAAGAATTCCAAGAGTATGTTACCCATAATGATCCCAAGAAGGGAAAAGAAGACGAGACCTGTGGTGAGAATTACTGCGAGAATAAAAGAGAAGGATCTGTTGTCCCCGAAGTCGACGGGGAATGGCCTAAAGACTTGTGGGCAAGAGTCTAGGAAGACAGATGGAAGAAAGCAGAAGGAATTGAACCTCCCTTTGAGGAAGTAGAAGCAGAAGGTGAATTTGAAGCATCAATACTTGAAGTAAACTCAGAAGGATTGTTACAACTAGATGAGAGTAAAAATGACGAAGACAGTGTGAAGACTTTGTTGAACTACACGAGAGAATATGAACATAATTCTGAATTATATTGCATTCCCTCAGTAAGAAGAAAAGAGAAAAACCCATCGATTCAAACATCGGACATTATACAACATCTTAAAAAAGTAAAAATCCCTTGTACTCTGACATTGGAAGAACTCTTGAAGGTAAAACCACAATTGAAGGAGAAACTAACTAGTCAATTGGAGACAAGGTCAGATGAAGATGAGATGCCTGATGGAGCAACCACAATTAAAATCCCAGTCGATAAGGTTGGAGATTTCAGTGAGGGAGATGAAGGAAACACATGCCTCCCCATCACTTACAGAGGTTACACCACTAAAGCCATCTTAAACTCAGGAGCAGGAGTAGGAATTGCGACCAAGGAAATTTGGGAAAAATGGGGAAAACCAGCTTTAAGACCAACATGGATGAAGATTCAAATGGCAGACGGACACACTGAATGACCCCTAGGATTACTGGAAAAAGTAACTTTTACTACCTGCAGAGTTGAATTCGAGCACACCTTAGCAATCTGTCAATTTGAAAAGGCTAGTAATTATGAGATGATACTGGGAAGGCCTTTCATGAGACAACTTAAGGTAGTGCAAGACTGGGGAAAAGATGTTGTATACTTGCAGCATGAAGGAACCACAAACATAATAAATATCCATACATATAAGTATCAAGACGTTGCCCCCCTACAATGGAATCTGATTCATAAGGAGGAAGACGATCAATCAATTCACAGTATAGGTTGGAGTGACCGAACATGGATGAACAAAGATACTCATCTATGGATATGCCAAGCAGCTAAAAGGGAAGAAGAAAGGAAGAAAGGATGGCAACAAAGGTAGGGAGTTGCTAGATCTGTACAAGATCCAACTTACATGCCCCAAATATTCCTAGATGAAGAATTCGAACCTCATGGTTGGATGGAGATTTTAGCTACTCTTGATGTTTGTGTAAACGAAGAGGTAATAACCATGAATGAATGCATTGATGAGGAAGGATATGATGTAAGTTTATACGTGGTTGTTCTCCAAGAAGTCGAAGAATGGAAACCCCTTGCATTGGTGAGGTGGAACTTCCCCTCTACATTCAAGAGGTGCTAATGGCAGTCAAGGTGCTAGTGTGTGAAGACGAGGATCTTACCGAACCTCTTGTCCTGGGCCAAGACTGGATCTATGATCATGCAGTCAGCCTCAACCTAAGAAGTGGACTTCTTCAGGCATGGGTAGGCCAAAATCACATAATGATTGAATTAGAAAATCAAGCACATAGGCCACTAGAAGAGGCACCGAATCCTGGTCCTTCCAGGAATCCACCTGAAATGAACCACGCTACTCTTGACCAAAGTTCTATGGTGCAAAGGATTTCCACTCATGACGAAGGCACAGAAGTCAACAAGAAGCTCCCTTCTTTTCCAAAGAGAATTCAAGGAAAGCAAGCCGGAAAATACAAGATACAGAGGAGCCCGAGGACCAAGAAGAATGAACACCAACCAGTACAATACAGAATACCCCATGGCATGAAGCAAATCTGGATACGCAAAGGTGAACAACCCTCGGCTTTAGAGAGAGGATTCCAAAGAGGCATCAAGTGAGCTATAGTGTCGAGGACTACAGCGAAGGAGTACCCTAGACATCGATCTAGACAAACCATTTCTATTTGGGTTCCAAAGCAGTCAATGAAGGCGATCCCAAAAGCTCAACAAATATGGGTGCCCAAGACCTGCTTACTGGCTCAAATAACTTCACCTCCAATCACAAGATCAAACCAACACTCACGAGTCCTATTGGCTCCCATACAAAGGCAACCATCTACACTCCACACCACTACAGTCTCGGCCACGCATCGGAATGTTTGGAAATGGGTACCCAAAAGGTCCCAAACCCAACACACTCTAGTATGCAAACCTTCACACATCATCGCCAATAAAAGCAACGATTCCAGCATCAAAGTTTGGAGACCTAAAACCCATATCAAACCCCCTGACCCACCTCTATAAATCCTTTCCCTCTGGTATAGGTGCATTCTGAGAACATTGCACAACCAAAGTATGCATCTAGAGTGAACCCTAACCTACTAACCCACATGTACACACATCACGAACACTTCACCCACTAACCTCTAACCACTCGGAATGTCATGTTGGTATTGTGGAGGGAACACCATAACATCCTGTTTCCAATGCAATGCTAATGTGCCTCTCTCTTCTTCTAGCAGATAAGCATCAGCAACTACAAGCACTCTCATGGCAGAAGCAACAGGTCCGAGCTCACAGGCAGGAATAATTATCGTAGGAATTGATGTGGATAGTCTACCGGTTGATGTGCCACCAACTGAACGACCTGTGGAGCTGCAACACCTTCAACAGATCCCGGTACCGGATCCACCCACAGGGATCACAGAAAGAGTCCATGCCAATTCTCATTGGTTCAATGGCATGCCAGGTCCATTAGGAGAGGCCAAGTATATATGGGAGTCTAAGTGCGAGTATGACAGATCATGGGTTCGATTCCAATTTTTCTCCAAGGAGTTTGAGACTCTACAGAACACAGAGGATCTCCAGACCATATGGCAACGTGCAGGGCTAGCAGAATACTTTGAAGCATGTTGGAAGCAGTCAGGGAACCGAAGGAGCCACAAGACAAAGAGGGTCGGAACGAAGAGATAGCACAAGCAGACACAGTAGCCAAAGAAGATCTGGCAAGTAGGCCATCTAAATTTTTCAGACATCAAGGAGTTGAGCACACAAGAAGAAAGAGCAAGTAGGGAGCTCAAAGATGTGTATGACAAATCAACAGAGAAAATCCCTACACAAATAGTGATTTTAATCACTAAACACCATTGTAAATACCATTTTGTATTTTTGTAGCTCCATTTTGTGCAAGCCAAGGAGTCCTTGAGCTTGAGGAGCTTTAGAAGTATCCACCTGCCAATTTTCGCATTTTTTAGATCTCGTTTGAGCCCTCAAATAAGCCATGGAACCTAATTTTTAACTAGGCCGGACACTAGGTCTGGACAGGGCCAAAGCTAGTCAAAAACTATAAAAGGAGCTAGAGAGCTCATTTTTGAGGTTAGCTTGTAATTGACTTGAACTTGTATGAGCTTTCTGAAAGTAATCTAAGAACTCCATTGCTTCTCACTCTTTGTCTTGCTGTGTGTGCGTGTGTGTGTATGTGTGTGCATGTTTGTGTGCTCCTCACTCACGCACTTGTGCCTTCACTTGCTTGAGGTCTTCATACCATCCTCATGTCTTCCCGGATTGACATTAAAGGAGGTTTCACTGAGCTACACCAAATTTTGGCGCCGTTGCCGGGGATCGAGCTTTGAGGACGAGAGTGTGATGGTAAGACGTAGTTTGGAGACGTTGGCGTTGTAGGTAATTTTTTTACTTTTCCTATTTTTCTTTTTCTTACCTCACCACCATCATCATCATCATCATCATCACCATCTCCCACCTCCATCTCCATCATCGCGAAAAAATTCAGTTTTTTGACTATATCTTCTCCCTCCTTTCACTTCCCTTATTTCACTTGTGAGAGAGAGCGAGAGAGCGATATTGTGTGTGCTGTTTTTGCATGTTTCTTGAGCTTTCTTGCAGGTACATGCTGCATCATCATCTCCAGCACTCAACGCAGGTAAAAAACGTCACGAAACTGTCTCTGTGTCGCCGACCTCTGTCAATCGCGACCGACAGAAAAAATGTTCCATTTGCCAAACAAAGTACAAAACCAGGATCTACAGGCCTAGAGCTTCCCAAAACTGTGTTTTGAATTTTGAAATTCATCAGATTTCTGTCAATCGCGATCGCTCTGTCAATCGCGATCGATAAACCACGACGGACAGATCTGTCAATCGCGATCGACCAGTCAATCGCGACTGACAGCCCACGACGGCTCTGTCAATCGCGACCGACAGAGTCAACGATCGATTGACCACGACGGACAGATCATACGCGTGACACGTGTCAATCGCGATTGAGTCATCAATCGCGATCGACCCATCAATCGCGACTGACAGCCCACGACGGCTCTGTCAATCGCGACCGACACAGTCAACGATTGTTTGACCGCGACGGACAGACCCTCGCGACCGACCTGTCAATCGCGATCGACCCATCAATCGTGCTGACAGAGTCAACGATCCTTTGACCACAACTGATTGACTTTTTGAGCCACATGTCAATCGCGATTGACCCATCAATCGCGACTGACAGCCACGACGGACCTGTCAATCGCGATTGACCTGTCAATCGCGACTGACAGAACTTGCGAACGCGATAGAAGGGCAAATTTGGCCAATTTTTAAGGGCAAAAAAAATAGTGGTCTAATTTTTGGGGAACCTTTAAGGGTTTAGCATTGCATTGTGAGGCCGCAACCCAAGTAATTCAAGAATTCCTGTCTGCCTGAGTAAACTGTTTTGAACCCTGTTTTAGCACCTAAACCCTGATCGGACATAACTTCCTCATACAAAATCCAATAGCTGTGATTCTTGTCTTGTTGGAAAGCTCGTGGGAAGTACAACCAAAACTTCCATTGGTTATGTGAAAATTAAGATCAGGATTATTAGATAGGGTTTTTTGAAGTTAACCATACCCGAGGTAGGAAAACTGAGGGATCCTTGGGATTGTTTTCCATAAAGGCAAAGGATAATTTGGTCTATGAGTTACATGCATGAAAGTGGTCTATTGTGTCATTTGAATTTAAGTCTAGAGTTAATCTTGGGTCTGATGCAGGTCTATTGAGAAGCAATTGAGAGCATCCAAGCAAGGGCTTTGTGCAAGCTTGAGAATCAACTTCTCGAGCACTAAAGAACAAGGATCAGCAAGAAAGGTCGGAATATTCTCAACTTCCCTTCGTCAATTCCTAGCTTAGGCTAAGAACGACTAGAGGTAGGAGTAAGTCAGGGCGAGGATAGGCAATTATCAAGTTGAAGAATACCTAAACTTTCAAGTTCAAGCTAAGGAAATAATCTTTGTACTGTCGAGAACTTTAAAGGAAAAGAACCTACGTGGAGCGATCAACTTTAAGTGCGGAACTACACTCAAATATACCTTACAACGTGATATCAGACAAGAATGGTAACACGGTAATCAACTAAAAAGAATCAAGTAACTGATACAAAAGGACTCCGCAACGAGGTTGTACTTGGACAAATTTGGGTTATTCAGTTAGGCTTATGAACCTTAGATCAGGGCGACATCTAGGGAGAGATAGACAAAGCCTTAGGTCTTCAGAGGCCAGTGTCAACCACACTGCTAGGTCTTGGGCCCAGCAGTTGAGCCACCACTCATACTACCCTAGTTCTGAGACTAGTGAATCAGAGATGTCTCAAGGCATGGACAGACCTACGGGAAGTTCAGGAGTGCCATACTTGCACAGGGTAGAAGGCCCTTACAAAACGCAGTTGGAATACCTTAGGACCAACCGATTGGGTGCTAGCATCTATGAGGACGGCCTAGGAAGATCTGTGGTACAGGTGAAGAATCCTGACCAATCCATTGGAGTAGAGCACCCAGCTGTCAAGTTTGAAAACGGAGCGTACTTAGACAAGGAAGGGACAATATACGTAGTCACCTGTCATCCAGAAAGGACTGATGAATTTGGGAATGTAATCCCAGAATCGGACTTAGGTGACCTAGAGCAGGGAAACATGGGTGCAGAACCTAGGACCCCCAGAGGCAAATATGTTCTCACTAGGATTATCACACCAGAATGGGTTCCCCAGGACAACAAGAGCATAGATCTGCTTCTTAACCGAGAAACAGACGAAGCCTTTTGGAGGTATAAATCTGATCGGCCAATTGATATAGGAATAATCATGGTCTATGAGTTTAAGGATCCTGATAGCCCCGGCAGGGTGACCTACTTAGATCACGCTTCAGAGAGGATCTTTGTGGTTACAGAAAATGATAGGCATGCTTACACTTGGAAAGGTGAATTCATTTTCCCCCAACCAAGATCAAACGTGTCCTTTGGTCACCCAGGAGCTGGAACCTCCCACGCTCACGGAACTCAAAGAGAGAGACATAGAGAAAGACCGGAGGTAAGCTTTGCCAACCCAGGGGGCAGAGAAAGAACGAGGACGGAAACAAATAGAGTAGAGCCTGAGGTACTTAGAGCTCACAGGAATCAAAGAAATGCGGATGAGTTCCCTCTACCATGACCTAGAGAGCACACAAGGACTCTGAGACCGACTCAACTATTTAAATCCATGAAGAACTACTTCGATGGCACTAGAGATCCGTACAATCATGTGGCTGAGTTTAGGCAAGTCCTGAGAGCTGAACAAGTGGAAGATCTGTTCACGCAATACAATGCCTTTGGTCTAACCCTTAGGAACACTGCCCTGACATGGTTTCAGCCACTAAACGAGAGGCAGTTCAGGAGCATAGACCAACTTCTAGAGGCATTCATTATCGAATTCTCTAAAAGTGGCATAAGACATAACACTTCCTCGCTGATTCACAGCTTCAAGCAAACCCCTCAAGAGACCGTGAGACTTGCTGGAAGAAGATTTAGGCAATACTTGGAGAGATGCCCTGTCCCTGAGCTACCCACACCAGCTAAGCAAGTGGCTTTATTCTTGGATGGATTGCTAAGTACCAAATTGAGGTCATATGTGTATCTGAAGGACCCTAGGACTATAGAAGAGTGTGTACGCATGTGCATTGACATTGAGGATAACCTAGGGGAAGAACTAGAGCTTTCCAAAATCTACAAGGACTCAGATAGTGCCTCTAGCCTCTCTTCCACCCAATCCACATCAATTGAGGAACTTGCGGAGAAAGTAGCTCAAAAACTAGGTGTCTCTAGTAAGCAAATTCCTAGATTCGCCCCAGTCAAAAGGTGCTATACTTGTGGAGGCGACCATATGGCGAATGTCTGTCCCATTACAGCTCAACCCCAAGCAAATTCGAGTAGCCAATACTGTACCATAGAACGGAGATACACAAATCACACAGCACAAGACTGTCCATACAACAAGCAGGCGGTTAGGCAACCCTACCCTAAGCCATACCCTCAGCAGGGAAGATACCAGAATCAGTACCCACCGCAGCAGTATGCTAGGCCTCAACAAACCTACCAACCACAGTACCAAAACCAACAAAGGCCTCAGCCTGTGTTAGCACAACAACCCCCTGCCCCAGCTAATGTAATTCCGGTAAAGTATACTGCAGCTGAGGAAAATTTGAATAGGGCCATAGTGCCAGTAACCCCATTGCTCTCAGAAAGTGACCCCAGTGACCATAGCTTCGATTCCACACATGTGGATAGTCCCCAGGCTTACTACATGCAGTCTCCTGAACATGGGGAGTCCTACTATAGTGAAGAGCCAAATGAACCTAGTTGGGAGTTTGATTACACAAACATCATGTATGCAAACCCCAACCCTAGACCTCAACTGAGGCAGGTAAGAACCCCATTTCCTAGAGGGCCGTGTTACAGATGTCAGGGGGATCACCTCATTCGTGATTGCCCCTTACCTCCACCTACACAACCCCAGTCAGTGACAATTCAAGGCTTTTGCCAAGAGTGTGGAAAGGAGCATCTCTTACGAGATTGCCCAAAGAACCCCAATAACATGCCAAAAATTACTCCTATCAATGTTATTGGGTTAGTAGTAGACTCTACAGGGAGTGGACATCCACTACACCCGTACAGGTAGTCACTAGAGCTCAAGCAGTGCAGCAAAACCAAGGGGCAAGCCAGGAAAAGGGCCCAGAGGCTAGTGAAACTGAGAGCATAACCAAGAAAAGGACCAGAGCTTGGCGAGATAGTCGCGAAAGAATGAAAAGACAATGGGCAAAAAAGATGAGTGAACTTGAGTAAAGCCTCAGAGAAACAAAGGCCAGGATAACTGAACTCACATCTCAAACTCCCTCTCTCACTACCCCAGCACCACCATTCCCATCTCCATCCGAACCGCCAGCTTCCAACCCACCTCACCTAATTCCACCACCCCCTAGAGTAGGATCAGTCCTAGCAGATCCCACTCCTGAGGACCTTAATATGATGCTTAAAGCATATCAGGCTAGAATCCAAGAAGGGCCAAATGTAACTGATCATGAAAAGTGTTATCCTAGAGCAGAGCTAGAGTTAGAACGAACCAAAATTTGTGCCAAAATGGTGGAATTGGCTCAGACCATGTTTGAAGCGAGTCGCCTATTTAACATCTCTAGTTCAGCCAAGACACAGTTACACTTTGATGGATTACTAGAAAGAATAGAGAGACTAATTGCACAATCAGAAAAGGAACCCGCTTCTCAACCTAAGGACAAGGCAAGTGAGCAGGTCTTCGTGCCCAGAAAGCCTATGTGCCTGAAGCCTATGTGCCTAACTCTACGGAGCCAGACACATCATCTTCTATGAATCGGTTCACACTCGAATTCCTACGAGAGATTCAAGAAGACAAATGGGCTAAGGAAAGTGAAGTCCCTCCTCCCATTGAACTTGTGGATGATGCACATGAACAATTCCCACACGACATCCCATCCATTTATGAGGAGCAGGAGAGCACCCACTCTCAGGAAAGATTAGACTTTGAGTCTAACTCCCTACAAGAATTACCCCACTTCACAAGCCCATGGGAAGCTAAGTCTACTTGTATGAGAGCACCCACGGTCATGGTACGAAATGAGGACTCAATTTTACCTAGGAACACAGAGGTAGTGAAAAACACTAAAGTGCAGTGCAATCTCAAGTTAGAAGAGCTACTCAAGGTTAGACCTGAATTATGGAAACATGTCGCCAAACAAGTACCAGAGATAGTGAAACCCCATTCCCAGGTAGGATCACATAGGACAGTGCTAGAGATACCCTTGGATAAGATAGGAGACATGTGTGAAGGTGAAGAAGGGAACACCTATCTTCCCATTACCTACCAGGGGTACACCACCAAGGCAATTCTGGACTCAGGTGCAGGAGTTGCAATTGCCACCACTTCCCTATGGAAGCGTTGGGGCAAGCCAGCACTCAGGCCAACGAGAATGAAATTGCAGATGGCCGATGGTCATATTGAGAGGCCCTTAGGATTGCTAGAAGGAATAACTCTCACCACCTGTGGTGTCGAGTTCGAGCATACATTTGCTATATGTGATTTTAGCAAGAACCATGCCTATGAAATGATCTTGGGACGACCTTTTATGCGACAGTTGCAAGTGGTACAGGATTGGGGAACCAATTCTTTGTACCTGCAACACTTAGGTGTTACGACCAAAGTGAATCTCAAAGATTACTCTCATAGAGATGTCCCTCCTATCCAATGGAATCCCATCCATAGAGCCAAAGCTGATACAGAATCGGTGCATTCCATAGGGTCAGGATCCTCATGGATGCATGAAGACACCCACTTATGGATGTGCAAAGTAGCAGTAGAAGAAGAGAAGAGAGAAGAAGCTAGAGAGATAGGTGCAAAAGAAACACATAGATCAATTCAAGATCCAGCCTATGCGCCTGTAGTTTTTCCTGACAAAGAATTTGAACCCCATGGCTGGGCAGAAATCTTAGCAACAATGGATGTAGCCATCAATGAGGAACAATGGACACCCCACTGTGATGAGGATGGCTATGACATTTCAGTCTTCTCCATAGAGCCAATCATGGGAGAGGCAGTGTTAGAAGAGTGTGAACCTAGCACTGATGCATTTGAGGATGCAAGTGACTCCGATCTAGAGTCAATCATTATGGACCCACCTTTTGCATCAGATGAAGAATACTTCTATGAAGTAGAATTTCAACCCCAGAGGTATGGAGAGCTTATAAGTGATGTAAGACTAGCCACACATGTGACCCCGAAGGAAGAAGGAAAGAAAAGAAAGAAGAGAGAAGTCACACCAGAAGAGGAAGAATCTTCGTTTGAGGTCCCGAAAAATTTTAAGAAGTATGAGATAGATGATAGGAGAGTCATGATCAGAATGCCTAAAGGAGAGGCGCAATCAGGGGAGGCCTATGATAACAAAGAAACCACCAAGAAAATAGTGGTAGCCATGGAAGAAGGAGAAGAAAGATGCACGTACATAGGCCATGACCTGATGGAAGACGAAGAGCATGAATTGATAGCCTTGCTAAGAGAATACAGAGATGTATTCGCTTGGAGTTACAAAGATTTGAAAGGTGTGGACCCTGACATATGCTCACACACCATCCCCATGACCTCAGATGCCAAACCCTCTAAGCAAAAGCCATATACATATAATGATAACTATGTTGCTAAGATCAAAGAGGAGATAGATAGACTGGTAGAAGCTAGGTTCATCTATGAAATTGAGCACACTGAATGGGTATCCCCCATTGTTGTGGTGCCCAAGAAAAATGGGAAGCTGCGTGTATGCATTAACTTGAAGAAGGTCAATGCAGCCACAATTCGAGATAACTATCCTCTTCCTATCACAGAGCATCTCTTAGAAAGAGTAGCAGGCAAGGAAGTGTACAACTTCCTCGATGGATTTTCGGGCTATAATCAAGTAGCCATAGCTCCAGAAGCTCAGCATAAGACGGCATTTGCCACTGAATGGGGCATATTTGCCTTTAGAGTAATGCCATTTGGGCTTACCAATGCACCCGCTACATTCCAGAGACTAATGTGCCATGTATTTAAAGAGTTCTTGAGGAAGAACTTGGAAGTCTATGTTGATGATCTTTGTGCTCATTCCAACATCAGACAAACCCATATTCCTGAACTCAGACAAATCTTTGATAAATGTAGAGAATATCAAGTCTGCTTGAACCCAGAAAAGTGCGTTTTTATGGTTAGGCAAGGCAAGATTCTAGGACACATAGTGTCTAAGAACGGCATATCCACTGACGAAGAGAAACTGAGAACCATCGCAGAACTACCTAGGCCAAAGAACGTCAAGGAAGTACAGGCTTTCATGGGGCATTGTGGTTACTACCGACGGTTTATACACATGTATGCCATCATAGCAAAGCCTCTGTATGGACTTCTGACTAACTTTGAGTGGACTAATGAATGTGAGAATTCCTTCAATGAGCTCAAACAACGATTGTGTTCAGCACCAATCTTGACCACCCCGGATTGGAACAATCCATTCCACGTTCACGTGGATGCATCCAATTATGCTATTGGATGTGTACTTGCACAACCTACGGGTGAAGGTAATATGGATCTTCCAATTGCCTATGCTAGTAGACAATTGAATGCAGCAGAACAAAATTATACAACCACCGAACGAGAAGGATTAGGCATGGTATATGCAGTTAAAAAGTTTAGACATTATTTGCTTGCAAATAAGTTTAAATTTTTTACTGACCATCAGGCACTGCTATATCTCATGAACAAGCCATGCAATACAGGTAGATTAGTAAGATGGTTTCTCTTACTAATGGAATACGACTTCGAGGTTGTGGTAAGGAAAGGTAGGACTCACTTGAGAGCAGACCATCTCTCTAGACTCACATCTGGAGAAGCTCCACAAGGAGTGTCAGATGACCTTCCTGATGCTTACTTGTTTAATTTGGAAGTGGTGCCACAGTGGGCTAAGCCACTAGTGCCAGTATTGACATACGGGCCTAACCATCCAGTAGTAAACACACAGAATAGAGAGGTAGTGAAAGCCCAAAAGTATCACATCATGGCAAGAAGTATGTACAAGCACACAGATCAAGGAATTTTGGCTTGTTGTGTGGAAGAGGATGAGTACGCTAAATGGTTGCAATTAGCACATGTAGGTGCATTAGAGCAACACTATTCAAAGCAACAAACCCTACAGACACTAAGGAGACTCGCAGTGCATTGGCCGACTATGGAAGGTGATGTCCAAAAGTTGTGCAAGGAATGCCCAATCTGCTGCACTAAACCACCTGTGGAACATGCCACTCTTTATCAAGTGTCCATAGTGCCAGATTGGAGTGAACCACTAGTATCCTTTTTGAGGACGAAAACATTCCCTCCAGACATGACTATGGCTAGGAAAAGGAGTTTAGAACAAGAAGCCCAGGATTACTCACTCATTGGTGATAATCTATACAAGCGTGGTAAAGATGGTTACCTGAGACTATGTGTCCATGAGAGTGAATATCTTAAGATCTTGGAAACTGCTCACCAAGGTGTAGCAGGAGGACACTTTGGACCAGATCGGGTGATCAAGGCAATACTATTTGCGGGCTTCTGGTGGCCGACCCTTCACATGGATGCACATACCTATGTGAAACGATGTGATGTCTATTAGAGAACTCAGTATCCTATACGTAAAGATGAGATGCCACTGAAACCTATGATGGGCGGACGTGCATTCTCTAAGTGGGGAATAGACTTTGTAGGTCCTATTAATCCCCCAGCCAAGGGTTCACATGCTGAATACATCATTGTTGCCACAGACTATCTAACAAAATGGGTAGAGGTAAAAGCTACAACAAAGAACGATGCTCAGACAACTGCTAAATTCTTGTTTGAGAATGTATTCACAAGATACGGATTACCTATTGAGTTAGTCAGTGACAGAGGCACTCACTTCTTGAATGAAGTTATTGAAACTCTGCTCCAAGAATTTTTGGTAGTACATAATAAGTCTGCCCCCTACCACCCACAAGCTAATGGGCAAGCCGAAAGCACAAACAAGATTCTGTGCAATGTGTTGACAAAATTAGTGAACAATAAACGCTCTGATTGGGACAAACAGCTACACCATGCTGTTTGGGCATACCGATTCGCCTACAAAACGGTACTCCAAGCCACCCCCTTTCAGATGGTGTTTGGCCAAAACGCAGTGCTACCGTTGGATTTCTTAATACCTACATTGAAAGTAGCACAAGAACACGAATGGACGGGTCATGAACTATCCTCTAGACTTTTTGACCTTGAACGATTAGGAGAAACAAGACTGAGAGCAGCTGCAGGGATATATGCAGCTAAGAAACAATAGAAGGCATATTTTGATGCCCATGTTAAGGATAAAGGCTTGAAAGCAGGAGATATGGTACTAGTCTACACTTTGAAACAACATGCAAGGAAATTAGAGAAGCGTGGCTATGGACCCATGATCATTAATAAGATCTCAACGAGTGGCGCAGTATAGCTAGCCACCTTAGAGGGTGATGTTCTCCCAAGCTACATTAGCGGATGCAGAGTCAAGTTGTATCAGGAACCTCTCACAGAGGAAATGCTCAATCGACTCAATACTGCCAAGAAACGGAAAGAAGAAGAAAAGCGAATTCGAGAGGAAGCCCAAGCAGAAGCTTTAGAACGTATACGGAGAATGAAACTAAGAAGACAAGGCAGAGAGCAACCTAGGCTAGATGCACATGCAAATCAGGGATATCATGTGGCTATGTGTGAAGTTTCATGTATCAGCTCTCATAGGATAATTGATCGACGTCCTTTTATAACCTTAAACATAGGACAAGGAAAGAGTGCAAGGACTTTAAGAGCCTTGATTGACTCAGGTGCAGCCACTAGTGCTGTTCAATTGTCTTACTGTCAAGAGTTGAAATTAACAGTCAATCCTATAGAAGCATATCTCATAGGATTAGGAGGAGTGGAAACCCCTTGCCTGGGCGAGGTGGATCTTCCCATCTCCATTCAAGACGAAGTATTGACAGTCACAGTACTAGTGTGTCAAGATGAGGACCTCACTGAGCCTCTGGTCTTGGGTCAAGACTGGATTTATGACCAAGCAGTCAACTTAAACCTAAGAAGTGGACTTCTTCAGGTATGGGTGAATCAGAGTAGAATTACAGTTGAGTTAGATAATGGAGCACTTCCGGAACTAGGAAAGGCACAGACTCCTGGTCCCTCCAGGGGTACACATGAAGTTGACCATGTAGATCCAAAGCTATGTGATGCAGAGGAATGGAGATCTCAATAGAAAAGTCAAGGCGCTGACGGAACTCCCTTCTTTTCCAAAGGCCAGAAGGAGGCAGCAACTAAGGGTAGATCAATTACTGAAGACTATCTATGCGGGAGACCAAAAGAACGCGCAAAGCCGAACAACTCAGCCAGTGAAACAAATGTGGGTGCGAAAAGACGAGCTATCGACTGTAGCCAAGTTGCGACAACTATCTCAACTACCTATTAGTAATCAACGACATGATACTAATAAGAGGACTC
This sequence comes from Ceratopteris richardii, assembly GCA_020310875.1. Classification (NCBI taxonomy): domain Eukaryota; kingdom Viridiplantae; phylum Streptophyta; class Polypodiopsida; order Polypodiales; family Pteridaceae; genus Ceratopteris; species Ceratopteris richardii. Next base: position 144,151,836 of record CM035411.1, on the reverse strand, counting down.
CTAAAACCTCTGTTGAGAAAGTGAAATCTATCTGGGTGCCCAAGAAGTCGATGAAGGCTGGCCCACAATCAAGACAAATCTGGGTGCCTAAGGCTTGCTTGCGGGCGCAACTAGCCCCAAACAAATCACATCATACACGATAGGGTTCACTCACTCAAGTAGCCGCCACCCACTCTTGTCTAATACACTCGAACACACTGCCACCTAGAAGCACGCACAGACTCACTCGTAAATGGGTCCCAAAGACACATCACCCCCAAGCAGAATTACTCATGCAACCCTCCCGAGTCTCCACAAAACCAAGACCAAAAGCCATCCATGGTGTTTGGCAACCTAAGACTTGTAATAAACCCCCCGACCCCAATTTGTGAATTCATCTCCACTTACTAGCTGCATCAGTCACACACTGCATCTTTCCATCTAGCTCCTAGGACTATCCATTCATTAACTACAGACATGGTCATCATGCACTTACTAACCCACTAACCCATTACTCACATCACAATAATACTGTAAAGGGGACAACACGCGTTCTATCTTGTCCCTTACAATAGTAACGCATGCTTTGTATTCTCAACAGAACCAGATAGCAAGCAATAACGATGGCAGAAGCTGGAGGTCCCAGTTTCCAGGCAGGGTCCAGCGCACAGATTGTGGACATTGAAACCATTCTTCTAGAACCGCCACTCACCGAAAGGCCTCAAGAACTTCAAGCGGTGCATGTCCTTCCTATCCAGGACCCTCCTCAGGGACACACTTCTCAAGTGGGGAAACATGCTCATTGGTTTAGTGATGTAGCAGGGCCATTGGGTGACGGCACCTACTTCTGGGAAGCAGAAATTGAATTTAATGGCAAATGGGGACGCTACCACTTTTTCACTCGGGAATTCGAGAACTATCAGAATGCAGAGGTAATGCGATCAGTGTGGACCAAGGCAGGTCTGGATAGATATTTCAGGGCACACTTGCCTAAACCTGATTTTCTACGCTGCTCCTATTTCATAAGTACCATAACTCCTAGCAGGGTCAAGGGAGGCGATAGTACTTTTGTACTACCATCATTGTTGCTAGGACACGAACTCAAGAGATTTAAACTGACCCTCAATCTGGTATGGGAGGCATTGAACATGCAAGGTATGCACATTCCCACCGAGAAAGAAACAATGGTCCCGGGTAGGATGAAGCATAAGGATCTCAATAAATTGAAGGACATGGTGGCAATGACACCTACCATTGCTCTCCACTTACGAACTGTTATGCAACATTTTGCTTTTCCCGCACAGGAACGATTCACTATGCCCCATAAGAAAATTTGGTTCAGCTTATACTTGGCAGAAATAGAGAACCTCACCCTCAACATACCGCACTGGGTCATCGACCAGATACACCTAGCCCATCAGCGCTGGAATAAGAAGCAGAAAAATGTACTTCATGGATGTTGTGCCCTAACAAAAATAATTTACAGGTGCCTAGCATATGATGTGTCCATTCAAAGAGAACTAGTGTGGTCCAGGGCCCAAGAATTCCAAAGGCAACTATCAACAGTGGGTCCTCCATCGAAGAAGATGAGAGGGGGCGTCCAATTACCATGTGCTCAACCAAGGGGAGCCACTACCACACCTGAGGTGACTCCTCCTCAAACTAGGCGTGTTCGACCATTCATCATTCGTCTTCCCAGACCAAGTACAGAAGGACCCAACTTGGTGTTTCCCCCCATTCCATCAGACTTGGAATTTCCACAAGGATTTACTCTCAATGACCTCACGGATGAAGAAGTTGCCAAGCTGATCTACGAATCTAATCTTGAAACAGAAGCAGACCAGACCCAGGAACTGTTAAAAGTCAAGCTTCAAGCTACAAATTCGTGGGAAATCTTGTATTGACATGTGGAGCAATCAAAGGAAGCCAAAATCCACGAGATTCCATCAAGAAAAGTCACTCAACCACTCCCCAGTTCATCTCAACTAAATCCTCCAAGTTAGGAGGCTGATTTGGAAAGGTAGTTCCTAGATTTTAGGGGCACACTTCTCACTATAAAAGGAGCATGTATCCCGACTTCTTTTGGCCCATCTTCTTGGAGTTTTAGCTCATGTAAAGTGAGAACTAAGTGCTGGAGTTGTGATAAGCAAGCCCCTTGCTTAAGCTAGCCCCTTGCTTGCTTGTTTGTTTTCTTTTAGTAGGCATATCTATGTGTGTGCGCAGGCAGTGTTGCAACTCTCTACCCCTGAGTTGTTAGCATTGGTTCTCCCTCATATTGTATCCATTTGATGTAATTCTTGTCTCATTGGATATCTATTAGTCTATTTTATGCTCACAAAGTCTCTGGATCATTCTCTGAGTAATCAGGGAGCAACATTCATTTTAGTGAAGTTGTGTGATTGATATCTCTCTTGGTGTGTAGGCTCTGTTGGAAATATTTTGCTCTCTGTTGTAAGGGTTTGTTCTCCTTCTCTATGTATCCATTTGCTATGATTTTGGTGTCATTGGGTAGCTATTAGAGTCCTCTAAAGTTTATCTAAGTTTGAGATTCATTCTCTGTATAATCTCTGAGAAACGCTTGCTGGAGTGAAGTGAGGTATCTGCTTGACTGGCAGTTGTGAGCATTCAACTAGCTCATGTTGTAGACATTGTTTCTCCTTGTGTAAGCATCCATTTGAAGTGAAATTTGTTTTGTTGGAAATCTCTTGGTGTCTACTACAGGTCTACAAAAGCTCACTGGAGTTCTCTGCATAAGCTCTGAGTGAGAGCATTTTTGGTGTGCAGAGGTCAAAGAAGGATACCTGCGGAGGTCATTCACGCTTCGTCATTGCTTAGGGGTTGAGATACTTCCCCCATCAGTGGTATCAGAGCATTTGGGCATCTTGGAGGTATCACATACAAGCAAGAAGACCTCTTGGAGTTGGTGGTTGAAGATTTTCATCAACAAAAGCTTCTTGGAGGTAGCTCACATCAAGGGGGAGCTATTCTACTCAAATTTGCAAGAGCACAAGGTGTCCATCTAAGGAAAGCTTTGGATTGAGGTAACCTCAGAGCCTCATTTTCATTTTACACACATTGGCCAAGGGCTAGGTCAAGTATCAAAGACTAGATATGGGAGACTTCAACACTCAAATTGAAAGGCTAGACAAAGGTAATTATCAACCATGGAGATTTAGGGTCTCCAACTATCTTATGGGCAAGGGCCTTTGGGGATTGATTAGTGGAAGTGAACCAAGACCTAGGTTGGATGAGAATCCAACCAATGACCAGAGAAGCGCCTTTAGGGAATGGAATGAAAGAGACAAGAGGGTTATCTTTATTCTTTCCCAACAAATTAGCAATAGCATGATCGGCCATATCCAAGACTTGGATTCAAGCATGAAGGTATGGGAGACACTTGAAAGGCTTTATTCAACAAGCACCAAAGCACGGAAGATCCAACTCAAGAATGAGCTCAACAACCTTAGGAAGAGCTCAGGGAGTAGCATAAATGACTACATACTTAAGGTCAAGGAGTTATCAGATGCATTGGGATCCATCGGAAGCCACATAGATGATGACGATCTTGTGGCTTATACTCTCAATGGTTTGAGAGATGATGAGAAGTGGAAACCCTTTACCACTTCAGTTTATGTAAGGGATAATCTTCCCGATTTTGAGCAATTGGTTGCTCTCATGGTCACCGAAGAAATGAACATAGGTGGAAGTTCAACTAAAAGCAAGGATGCACAAGTTTTCTATGCAGGTAATCAAAGGGGCAAAGGAAGACGAGGACAAGGAAGGGGCAAAGGAAGGTTTGGAGGAAGGCAAGGCCACTCAAGCAATCAAGGACATGAACAAGGCACCTCATCACAAAGAGGGAGAGGAAGAACAAGAGGAAGACGAGGACAACATCAACAAAACAGGAATCAAGATAGTGAAGGATGTTACATATGTGGCAAGTTTGGCCACTATGCTAGAGATTGCTACCAAGGAGGAAACCAAAGGAGCTATAATCAAGGTTCTTCATACAAAGGCCAAGGTAATTATGCTTCTACAAGTTTAGAAAATGACAATCTCTTGATGATGCACATGAATGGGAATTCAAGCAAAGTAGATAACACTTGGTATATTGATAGTGGATGTAGCAACCATATGAGTTGCAATGCTTCTTGGTTTACTAATCTACATGTTCCCAAAGGTAAAGGACATGTAGAAACAAGTGATGATACAGCCCATGAGATCTCCCATGTTGGAGATGTAGCTTTGGATGACAAGGAGGAAGGAAGATGTCTCAAGGATGTCTTGCATGTACCTACTATCACAAAGAACTTGGTGTCCGTTGGGCAAATGGTTGAAAGAGGCTATCAAGTAAGGTTCAACAAAGGTGGATGCTTTGTGGAGAACCCTAAGCAAGGTTACAAGGTCATAGCAAGAGGAAAGAAGCAAGGGAGACTCTTCACTTTGGAGGTAAATTCTCATTCCACTCAACATGTCTACTTCACATATGGAAACAAGAGGATTTCGGAGTTGGACTTGTGGCACAAGAGGATAGGTCACATCAACATACAAATAATGAAGGAAATGCAATTCAAGAGGCTGGTTGAAGGTCTTCCCAACTTCCAAGGACAAGGTATGAAGCATTTATGTGAATCTTGTCAACTAGGGAAGCAAGCGAGACTTCCATTCAAGAAGAGTGGCTACATAAGCCAACATCCATTGGAGTTGATACATACAGATGTGTGGGGGCCAACCAAAGAGCAATCCATTGGAGGTAACAAGTACTTTGTCACTTTTATAGATGATTGCACAAGGATGGTTTGGGTTTATTTCATCAAAAACAAATCAGATGTGTTTACATGTTTCAAAGCATTCAAGGCAATGGTAGAGAAGGAAACAGGTACATATATCAAGAAGCTAAGGTCCGATGGAGGGGGAGAATATTTCTCCAATGAGTTTTCTGAGTTTTTAATGGATCAAGGCATCAAGAGGCAAGTAACATGTAGGTACACACCCCAACAAAATGGAGTAGCAGAGAGAAAGAATAGATACATTGCCGAGATCGCTAGAGCAATGCTTAATGAGATGAATGTACCTAACATGTTTTGGAGTGATGTAGCAAATACTGCCGTGTATCTTATGAATAGGGCTCCTACCTCAGGGATCCATTGCTTGACACCATATCAAGCCTATTATGGTAAGAAACCTGATCTTTCCCACTTGAAGATATTTGGATGTACTTGTTATGTACATGTGCCAAGTGAATTGAGGCACAAGCTACAACCAAAGGCAGAAAAGTGTGTGTTTCTAGGATATTCAAATGATCATAAAGGTTAGAGGTGCTTCAACCCAAACACAAAGGACTTGAGGATATCAAGGGATGTAGCATTTGATGAGCTACTCCCTTGGTATAAGAAGTATGATTGTATGCAGGACTATGAAGAAGAAAAGCATGGACATGATGAAGAACAAATCGACCTAGAGCTAAGCGGCCCAAGGTGTTCCATCAATGAAGATAGTTCAAGCATGAACTCACCATGGAGGGGGAGATCTTCATCAAGCTATGAAGCACAATCAATCAACAAAGGCAAAGCAACATTGGTGGAGTTGGATGAAGAAGGTAATGAAGTTGAAGATGATGAAGGACACATGATGGAGAAAGAAGCCACGTCAAAGAAAGGGATCAAGTTCCCAAGGCAAAGGAGGTTTATTCCTTCAAAAGGTGAAGAAAGGAAGTCTTCTAGAGTTAAGTATCCAACTCAAAGGTTTACTTATGATTCATACATGGCAACGCATTATGCATATATGAACAAAGTAGTAGAAGATCATGAGCCCGATTGCTATGAAGATGCAAGCAGGTACACCGAATGGAAAGAGGCAATGCAAGAAGAGATCGACGCACTTGAGGAAAATCAAACATGGACTCTAGTGCCCAAGAAGGAGAACATGAAGGTAATAGGTTATAAGTGGTTGTATAAAGTAAAGAGGAATTCAGATGGATCTATTTCTAGGTTCAAAGCAAGATTGGTGGCCAAGGGTTTTGCACAAACCTATGGAGTGGACTTTGAAGAGACATTCAGCCCCGTGGCAAAGATGAGCACCATTAGGACACTCATTGCAATGGCTGCTAGCAAAGGATGGAAGCTTTTCCAATTGGATATCAAGAATGCCTTTCTCAATGGAGACTTGGAAGAAGAGGTATACATGGAGCAACCACTAGGTTTTGTTCATAAAGAGTTTCCACATCATGTTTGTAGGTTGAAGAAGGCACTTTATGGCCTAAAGCAAGCTCCAAGGGCTTGGAACCAAAGATTGGTGGACTATTTGATCAAATGTGGTTACAATCAATGCAAGGCGGATCCATCTCTCTTCATCAAACAAAGAGGAGAACTTGTAGTCTACATGTATGTGTATGTAGATGATCTTATCATTACAGGTAATGATACAAAGGGCATTGAGGAGATCAAGGCAAAGCTTGGAAAGGAGTTTAGGATATCTGATCTTGGAGATCTTAGGTATTTTCTTGGCATTGAAGTTGTATACAAAGAAGAAGGTATTATGCTCATACAAAGGAAGTATATTCTAGACCTACTTGAGAGGTTTGGGATGCTACATTGCAAGCCTATTTCAAATCCCATGGAAGTTAATGTAAAGCTATGCTCTATTGATGGAGAGCCATTAGAGGATGTAACTTTTTATCGCTCTATTGTAGGCTCTTTCAATTATGCCACAATAACTAGGCCTGACATAGCATATGGAGTTGGAGTGTTATCACAATTTATGCATAGTCCAAGGACTACACACTTGCAAGCTGCAAGAAGAATGTTACGATATCTCAAGGCCACTATAAATGAAGGATTGTTCTATTCATTTGATGATAATATGCAGGTCAAAGCTTATTCTGATGCGGATTGGGCCGGTTCCAAGGAGGATAGAAGAAGTACAAGTGGTTACCTAGTCATGCTAGGTAGCAAGATCATCTCATGGATTTCAAAGAAGCAACCCACGGTGGCATTATCTTCCACGGAGGCTGAGTATAGAGCTTTGGCTCAAGTCACATGTGAGCTAATGTGGATTAAGAAGTTATTTATGGAGCTTAATTTGTAGGTTGACACATATCCAACTTTTTGTGACAACATGAGTAGCATTCATCTAGCATCGAATCCTGTCTATCATGCTAGAACCAAGCATATTGAAATGCACTATCACTTCATAAGGGAAAAGGTGATATCCAAGGAAGTTTCAGTACATCATATTGGTACCAAGGACCAAGTTCCAGACATGTTTACAAAGGCTTTGGATGGAATGAAGATTTCAAAATTCAAGCAAAGCATCAACATGAAGGAGCTTGGATGAGGATGAAGAATTGAAGCTTGAGGGGGAGTGTTAAAAGTCAAGCTTCAAGCTACAAATTCGTGGGAAATCTTGTATTGACATGTGGAGCAATCAAAGGAAGCCAAAAGCCACGAGATTCCATCAAGAAAAGTCACTCAACCACTCCCCAGTTCATCTCAACTAAATCCTCCAAGTTAGGAGGCTGATTTGGAAAGGTAGTTCCTAGATTTTAGGGGCACACTTCTCACTATAAAAGGAGCATGTATCCCGACTTCTTTTGGCCCATCTTCTTGGAGTTTTAGCTCATGTAAAGTGAGAACTAAGTGCTGGAGTTGTGATAAGCAAGCCCCTTGCTTAATCTAGCCCCTTGCTTGCTTGTTTGTTTTCTTTTAGTAGGCATATCTATGTGTGTGCGCAGGCAGTGTTGCAACTCTCTACCCCTGAGTTGTTAGCATTGGTTCTCCCTCATATTGTATCCATTTGATGTAATTCTTGTCTCATTGGATATCTATTATAGTCTATTTTATGCTCACAAAGTCTCTGGATCATTCGTTGAGTAATCAGGGACCAACATTCATTTTAGTGAAGTTGTGTGATTGATATCTCTCTTGGTGTATAGGCTCTGTTGGAAATATTTTGCTCTCTGTTGTAAGGGCTCATTCTCCTTCTCTATGTATCCATTTGCTATGATTTTGGTGTCATTGGGTAGCTATTAGAGTCCTCTAAAGTTCACCTAAGTTTGAGATTCATTCTCTGTATAATCTCTGAGAAAAGCTTGCTGGAGTGAAGTGAGGTATCTGCTTGACTGGCAGTTGTGAGCATTCAACTAGCTCATGTTGTAGAAATTGTTTCTCCTTGTGTAAGCATCCATTTGAAGTGAAATTTGTTTTGTTGGAAATCTCTTGGTGTCTACTACAGGTCTACAAAAGCTCACTGGAGTTCTCTGCATAAGCTCTGAGTGAGAGCATTTTTGGTGTGCAGAGGTCAAAGAAGGATACCTATGGAGGTCATTCACGCTTCGTCGTTGCTTAGGGGTTGAGATACTTCCCCCATCAGGAACCACATCCGACCACAACAACACCAGCCCCGACACAACCAGTCGTCGTAGAAGTCAAAGGAGATGAAAAAGAGGCAGGAGGAGAAGAAGAAGAAGCCGACGAAGAACAACATCAAGAATATGATGAACTCTCAGAGCTAGCAAGTGCCCCAGCATATTCGGCACAAATAAAAAGATTGTACCAAACCATGAAGCGAGTTCAGGAACAACACAAGATGTCACTTGAATCAGGCAAGGTGCTCATGGGCCAACTATTGGCAGAGGAAGGCGTGGACGATATGTTTATCGAATCCATGAACCTACACGCAAAGGCAGTCGGCTTGGATGAGGCCATACATGAGGCCATGACATACATTAATCGATTTGAGAAACGTGTGCCTGCCCGCCCTAGGCGATCTGGAAAACAAATACACATCAATGTATCAGAACCGGAAGGCAACACGCAAACAGAAGAACATCAGGAGGAACCACTCTCCCCACCCACCTCACCTCTCACTACACAATTCACCTCACCAACCGGCACAACCACGCCCTTTTCTACCACTACCACCGTCGTCATGGGAATTCCTCTCTCTCTCGGTATCCAATTTGGAGGAGTTTCCATGCCCACCGTCACAACACTCTTCACAAATATCACTTCCACCCCACCCACTGTCCCCATCTTTACAGTCACACACACATTGGACACAATGGAGACATCACCCGCCACAGTACCACCCCCACCCCCCACACAACCTCAATCTCCCATACCCCCTCCACCTACTTCACCACTTGACTCCACCGCATTCACAACTCCCTTCCCCTTCCCCATTCCCCCTGCATCTTCATCTTTAACTGCATCTTTTAATGTAAATAGTATATTCCTGTCATTACATCAATGCGTATATCAACTTCAACGGGAGTACAGGGAACTAGAAGGCCGCCATCATCAGCTGACAACAAACCATTAGCAACTACAAACACGACTCTTAAGGCTAGAAGAAGAGAATGCGGAACTCAACCAACGCCACACCACTCTCGAGCAAGCCCATCAAACACTCCTGGAGACACCCCAACCATCAGCAGAACCCGGTGTCAAACAACTTGAAGCCTTGCTGGAGGTGTACCAAACAGATAACCTGAGAGTCCGACGTAATTTAACTCTACTTCGAAAGCATATGGCTACAGCACTTGAAGAAAATAAACGGTTGCAGAAACAAAATGAAGAAAACCTGGAAGCAGCCATGGAAGGGTCCCCCCATGAGATCGATCCAGAACAGTTCAAAGCGGTTCCCACAGAAACAATGAAAACCATCTTGGAAAGTTATGCAGATTTATTAGACGCACATGATGACTTGGAAAGGGAACGAGATGAGCTACGTAGCCAGCTTAGGGAAAAGGAGGCTCCAACCAAGGTAATAGAAACGGCCTCGACTTCAGAGGAAGTAAAGGCATTGACAGAGCAGGTGGCTGAACTCCAGAAAAAGTTACTAGAATATGAAAGGCAGCCCTCCCCAGTTGTAGAACCCGAACCGGAGGATTTAGTACCCATTGAGGTGGATGAAACATATGAGGAACCATACGTTCCTATGCCAATGCCAGGTGGTGCATAGACCTCAGAAGGAATGGATACATTAGAAGTTGAAGTACCTGAATGGCTCCAAACACTAGAGAAGACAGCAACAACCCATGAAGATAGAGTGGCCATTCAAATCCAATCTATGGCAAAGTTAGAAGACACCATCATCAAGTCTGAATACTTTCGAAGCATGTCTCATCATAGATGGATCGGCACCAACGATGATCAATATGTGCCATATTGTGTGCTCCTTGCGGATTACAATGCAGAGATCCAACGTAGTTGTGGCAAACCTCCAACTTTTGCCACACAATTTGGGCCAGAGGATATCCCAGAAAGTGCGAAGAAAGGCTCCATTCATCAACCAACCTGGAGAATCCGTCTTCTTGAAACCTACCCGGAAATGGTTCGTACCTGGACTAACATGCCTCTTTTTATTAAATACAATCCTTGTTATGTTCCTGTATTCTGCCGGCGCACTTGGCTAGAGTTTACAATTGCTGTCAAGAATGTCAAGGGTTGCGCAAAGTGGTTAAATTATGTTTATCTAGCTCCGCCACAAGGCCCTCCCACTGTAAATTACATGATTTCTACAATCAGACACTGGAGCACTCGACTACGGAATACCCCCGATGTGATGGCACAAATGTGTATGAAAATCTTTGAACTAATGCTAATCACCTTCAAGACGTTCAAGAATATTAAAGACCCCCACTTCTCAGGTGTCGGATTTCTTACAGGAAACCAAGATCTGGTATACGACATGAGCACAACCCCATCCATAGAGGTAATATATGCTTGGCACGCCAGAATAAAGTACCTCCCAGCTTGTTTTAAACAGACATTCGAGGAGATGTTCATAACGGGATTCTGGGAATATCACTCAAAAATATTTGTACCCAGGCCCTCACATCTCCTCCACTTATTCGCTGTGGAGAGAACCATCCATTTAGAACAACTGCGGGTGCCACATCCGGACGTACCAGGACTAGTGAATTGGGATGCATTATTAACAAATCTAGCACGGGGGCTCCGATTAGAAGAACACCACCTCGCTGCCGATGTCGTCCAATATTATGTCCAATGCACAGTGCGACAAGGGTCTGTCAGGGGCGACAGACGCGAGAGTGGGGGGGGGTGTTGGCAGCAGTCAGGGAACCAAAGGAGCCATAAGACAAAGAGGGTCGGAACGAAGAGATAGCACAAGCAGACACAGTAGCCAAAGAAGATCTGGCAAGTAGGCCATCTAAATTTTTCAGACATCAAGGAGTTGAGCACACAAGAAGAAAGAGCAAGTAGGGAGCTCAAAGATGTGTATGACAAATCAACAGAGAAAATCCCTACACAAATAGTGATTTTAATCACTAAACACCATTGTAAATACCATTTCGTATTTTTGTAGCTCCATTTTGTGCAAGCCAAGGAGTCGTTGAGCTTGAGGAGCTTTAGAAGTATCCACCTGCCAATTTTCGCATTTTTTAGATCTCGTTTGAGCCCTCAAATAAGCCCTCGAACCTAATTTTTAACTAGGTCGAACACTAGGTCTGGACAGGGCCAAAGCTAGTCAAAAACTATAAAAGGAGCTAGAGAGGTCATTTTTGAGGTTATCTTGTAATTGACTTGAACTTGTATGAGCTTTCTGAAAGTAATCTAAGAACTCCATTGCTTCTCACTCTTTGTCTTGCTATGTGTGCACGTGTGTGTGTATGTGTGTGCATGCTTGTGTGCTCCTCACTCACGCACTTGTGCCTTCACTTGCTTGAGGTCTTCATACCATCCTCACGTCTTCCCGGATTGACATTAAAGGAGGTGCTACTCATCACTGAGCTACAAAGCACCACTACCTAAACCGGATCTCCTCCGATGCTATTATTTGGTCTCCACATTACAAGCTAATGAAGAAAAGGACAAACCAGGATCATTTGTTCTTCCTGCTGGGTAACAATGAGTTAAAGAGGTTTGAACTTACCTTGGAGTTGGTGAGCTCTGCTTTGAATATGCACGGCACACATGTACCTTCTGAGAAGGATGCTCTCATTCCTACTAACATGAAGGATAGGAAACTACTGAAGCTTAAAGACATGGCAGCACTCAAACCAAACGTGTCCATCCCTCTCCGTATGTGCATACAACATTTTGCTTTCCCCGGCCAAGACCGCTTCACACAACCACACAAAAGAATTTGGTTCACTCTCTACTTAGCGGAAACAGGTGTGTTACCAATTAAGCTTCCTGTATGGATTATCGACCAATTGTATGAAGCAAATAAAAGGTCTTTTAGGAAATTAGTTGTGAACGGTTGCTGTGCTATCACACGCATTATCTACCGGTGCTTAGCATACGATGTACCCATTGAACGTGCCTTAACTTGGGCACAATTACAAATGTTTAAGAGGCTCAAGACGTCCACACATCAAACCAAGCGCACGAGGGGTTCAATCCCTTGTGTCCAGACACGAGAAGTTCTGACTACCCCTGAAGTATCGCCACAAAGGGAGGCCACTGTACCTCCCTTTACCATTAGAATACCCAGGTCTGGATCTGAAACTACGACACAAGCTGCCCCTTCCGCTCCTCCTGCTCCATCTGAATTTGAATTTGCTACAACTGGAGATGCTGAAGGAATGGATCCCCAGGACTTCGAAGCATTTTTACAAAGTACACAACTCTCTGATGTAGAGTTTTATTCAGATGCAGAAGAACAAGGCACATCTTCACAAAGAAGAAGAAAATCTACAGACGGTCGCCATGTACATTGGAGTGACGCTCAGCAAGGTCAACAACAAGGACACCTAGAAGAAGAAGGAGCATATGAAGAGGAGACCACTGAAGCCCCAGCCTATACAACAGAACTCCGAAGGCTGTATCAAATCATGGAACGAGTGCGATCGCAACAACTGCTCACCGAACAGAGCAGTAGAGTACTCATGACTCAGCTGTTGGAAGAAGCAGGAGTTGACTCAGAATATAGTGAAGGTCTCTTATTAATGGCAGAAACATATGGGGTAGTAGAAGCAGTTCGGACCGCCATTAGGAGATTGCTAGTTCAACATGATCCACGAAGATTCCACACACGACCACGGTCAGGTAAAAACATCCAGATCCCCATTACAACAGCAGAAGGGCCGATTACTACATCCGAACCCATTGGGACAACTTCCCAAGCAGCAGAAACCGCTAGCCAAGAGCACCCAGTCACCCATGAGGAATCAACCGAGCCACTACCACCCACACCCCCACCATCGCCTCCTAGAACAGAAACCGTGGAAATCACCTCGACCACTCAACCCACAGAACAAACCTTCATCTTCCGTACTCCCCTCTCTAGTTCAACCCTATTCTCCACCTCTGATAACCCAATCTATGAAGCAACCACCATCACTACACAATCCACCGAATCGCTCATAGAGCCTGCCCTAGGACAACCATCCCCCATGCCCTCAGCCATAGGTCATCCTGACTCCAGATCCATATTCATGGGTTTCCCTACTACCACACCACCCTTCATGCCCTCCCCAACTCTACGACCTCAACCCCTAACCTCCATCTCTCCACTTCTCCAATCCCTCCATAACTTCCTTGCTAGAACTTTTCAACCCAGGTCTCAACCATTCCCTTTATTTTCAGCTCCCCACCCCACTTCTCATCTATTCACCACTTTCACACACACACCACCTACCATTCCAATGTATATGGTAGACCCCACACTCGCACCCACTCCTGAAAGTATGGACATTTCACTGGACACCATGCTCACATGTATATCACAGTTAAGAACAGAGTACACTCAGCTCCAGCAACATAACGCACGACTGCAAGAGCACTCGAAGGTGCTACAAAATCGTCTTGCTGTAGTAGAAGAGGAGAATGCTCGCATCCATACACAATTCCATACTTTACAAGAGGCTCATAGTGTATTGGAAGTACATTTGCAGAATACAGACCAAGAAGCAATACAAGTGGTAGAAGGCCATCTAAAAACACAACTCGAACGCAATTCAAGACTTCAACGAAATATGGCACTTCTTAGAAGACACCTTGCAGCTGCTCATGAGGAGAATCGACGCCTACAGCAACAGAACCAAGAGAACTTAGAAGCAGCCATTGAAAGCACACCAGGGGCACCCATCAGCCCATCAAAGTTTCAAGCAGTGAACCCCAACCATATCAAGATCATATTGGAAGACTATGCCATGCTGCTTGAAGCACATGACCAGCTCTCAGAGGAACTAAGTCAACTGAAGCAGAAACAACAAAAAGACACAACGACTGCCCCTCCAACCACCTCATCAGCGGCTTCACTTCTCACAGACTCAGAGGCCTTAAAAGATCTCCAGAAACAGGTCACCGAATTGCAAGCACGTCTACTACAATATGAGAGACCACCTTCCCCTCCAGAGGCTCCCACGGACGAAGAAATAGTACAAATTCCTGTGGAGCAAACATTTGAAGAAGAATACGACCCACAACCCTTCCCAGGAGGTCAACAAACGGAAGAAGCTCAGGACACATTCGAAGCACCATGACCCCCATGGCTACGTCAAGTGGAGGAAATCGGGAGTTCTCATGAAGAGCGCACAGTAGTGCAAAATCAGGCCATGAGGGTCATAGAAGAAACTGTGCTATAATCTGCTGTAAGATTCCTACCTTTGCTACCCAATTTCAACCCGAAGACCTTCCTCCCGAGGTGCAAAAAGGCAAGATCCGTCAACCAACATGGCGACAGAAACTTCTTGAAACCTATCCTGAAATGCTCCGCACCTGGAACAATGCGCCATTACATCTCCTCTATAATCCATGCTATGGCCCTGTTCCACGACGCCGCTCATGGAAAGCATTCAACATAAAGGTCCAGAATAACGCACAATGCAAAGAATGGCTCAATTATCCATACATTGCGCCACCACAGGGACCACCGTCAGTAGCGTACATGATGGGAACGATTCGACATTGGATGCCTCGATTGAAGCCCATGCAGGATGTTGCGGCCCAGATGATGCTTAAGATTTTGGATATGATGCAGGTAGTACTCAAAACTTTTCGAAATGCAGCAACACCACAGATACGACTACCGGGGTTTACTAATGGAAACTATGATTTGGTGTACGACATGAGCACCACCCCCAGCATTCGAGTAGCTTATGCCTGGCATGCACGGATAAAGTATCTTCTCGCATGCTACAAACAAACATTCGAAGAAATGTTCAAATCAAGTTTCTGGGAGTATCACTCGGAGGTCTTCGCACCAAAGCCAACACACCTGCTCCATCTCTTTGCTTGTGAACAAGCCATGTACTCTGAGTACTACACCACACCGCAGCCAGAGGTCCCCGGTGCAATAAATTGGGATGCATTGGAAGCTGATCTAGCAAGAGGCTTACGGATAGGAGAACACCAACTTGCCACCAATGTCATCCAATACTATATCGACCACCCGATAGAACAGAGGTCTGTCAGGGGCGATAGACGCTAGGAAGGGGGGAGTGTTGGCATACAAGTCAGATGAAGAGCATACTAGCACAACGGAGCAGTCATGCACAATACGGCAACAAGGCCCAATCATTTTTTCCATGGACCATTTACAACTCAAGTGATTTTAATCACTACACAAACATGTTAAATTCCATTTTTGGTAGAATAGAGTCCATTTTGTTCAAGCCGAGGAGTCCTCGAGCTTGAGGAGTATTAGAATTAGCTACATATCAATTTTCATAATTTTTAGACTTCGTTTGAGCCCTCAAATAGGCTCTAGAACCTAATTTTTAACTAGGCCGGACACTAGGTCTGGACAAGGCCAAAGCTAGTGAGAAAACTATAAAAAGAGCTAAAGAGCTCATTTTGGGGGTTAGATTGTTTGTGAATTGAGCTTATGTAAGAGACTTTTTGACTAATGCAAAGAACTCCATTGTTCCTCTCCTTGTTCTTGCCTTGTGTGCGCGTGTGTGTGTATGTGTGTGCATGCTTGTGTGCTTCTCACTCACACACTTGTGCCTTCACTTGCTCATAGTCTTCATACTAGTCCTCACGTCTCCACGGATTGACAATTATGAGGTGAATCTTCTCACGTTGGTACTCACCATTGTGCTAGAGTGACACCAACCAATAGATAAACAAGAGACAACAACAACTGACCAGAAGGAATTGAACGATCAGGTTGCAAAATATGCAAATCTGTTGAAAAAAGAGCAAAGCTAAAAAGAAGAATGGGAACAAAAGTACATACAAGACACAAATGAGCTTAGGAAACAACTCAAAGCTACTGAAGCAAAACTCTTGGTAATTTATAATGAAAATGCAGATCCAATAGCAGAAATCGGCAATGAGCTCCTCGCGGCTAAAGACGTGCTCCAGATAGCCCTTCACAACGTTAAAGAAAAGACTGAGCGTATTGTAAATTGGAAGCTCAAGTAGAACAAAAAGCAAACATCAGGACACCAGTAGAGCCACAACCAGAGAATCCTACTAACGAGGTAGAGGTATGTCCTCTATCTCCCCCGATCTATCATTCTCCAATAAAAGAGCAGATGGCAAAACCATGTGATGATCATCCCATGCCATATACTGTAGAAATAGGTCAGAAGGAACGGGCACTATTGGTGTCCCGATTGATAGAAAACTTTGAAAATGAAGTTGTCAAAGTCATGAAAGAAGCCAAAATTAAAGGAAAAGACTTAGATACAATAATGAAGCCTTTCAATATTCCGTATGGGCTTTTGAAAGAGAAAAGACGCCAATATATAAAGAAGATCACACAAAAGGATCCAGATGAGTAGTTGCACTTCAAAGACAATACATTCAATTACACTCAAGAAGAATTTAAGGCTGCACAGCCTTTATGGAGAAGGAAATTCTTTGAGACAAATCCAACTTTCTGGGTGCACTAGCAAGCAGCACCATATTTATTATAGGTAAATCCTTCTTTTTGCCCAACACCACGTCATAGAGAAGCATGCGAATTTTTGGATATGCAAAAGAGTGGTGCTCAATAAACAGTGGTTAAATTATCCTCTGCTTCCAAGTCCACCTCACAATTACTTACTGACTGAGGATTACATGGTGAAAACCACTGAATTTTGGCTACATCGATATGCAATAGTACCCGATCTAACTATCAAGATGACTAATAAAATCCTCAGCATGATACTTACAGTTTTGAAGGTGTTCAAACACGCAACATATACATTTTTAAATTTCATTGGCATTAATTAGGGCACAGATATCCTTATTTTTGATCTATCTGTTATGCCTAGCCGCCCAACAATCATGGCGTATTATTCAAGACTCATGTTCTTATCGAGTCAATATATGCAAACCTTCGAGGAGGCATTTTTTATCGGATTTTTTGAAATTGATTTTGAGATTTTCCTAAAAATGTCAACGAATCTTAATGCCCGAATGGTGGCATATGAATTGAGTTTCTTCGCAAATCACAGACAGCCACCACATGACAGTGTGAAAGCTAAACAATGGAAGCAAATATTGATATGTGAAGCTAATCTGCTTAATGAGACAGAGCAAAAGGTTTATAGAATGTACTCCCGTCGCATTCCAAAGCCTGTTAGGGATGATAGAGTTCAAGAGGAGGCACTACAAGAAAAAGGGGGGCATAGCGACGCCCCCGAATTGGAAAAAAAATGGGAAAAAGGGGGGCGTAGCGATGGTAAAAATTTTGAAATTTTTTTTCCCCCGACCTTCGTCGCATAAGCGATGCTAGCGTCGCTTATGCGATGCTAGCGTCGCTTATGCGATGCTAATTAAAGAGTGTCGCTAATTTCATCGCTGCCTAGCGATGGTGTGAGCGATGTTGGCAAACTGCAGAGCGTCGCATATGCGACGCTCTGGAATGTAAAAAAAAAAATTGATTTCTCCCGGCACATTTGTGCCGGGACTTGGAGGCGAGCAAGAAGAGACCGAGAGAGAGAGAGTGAGAGAGAGAGCGCGCGAGAGAGAGAGGGCCACACAAACTAACAGCAAGCAGGTATGCGCACACACACACACACTTACACACACACACATATGTACACACACACATATACACACATAGACACATACACACATACACATAGACACACACACACATACACACAAATACACACACATATACACACATACACAAATAAGGTTGCATACACACATGCACACATAATGCATACACATGCACACACATATACACATACATATACACACACATACACAGACACATACACACACACACATACACACACACACATACACACATACACACATACACATACACATAGAGAGAGACATGCACACACATACACATACATGCATACATAATGCATATGCATATGCATACATCCATACATACTTACATGCATACACACACATATGCATACATAATGCATATGCATATGCGTACATACTTACATGCATACACACACATATGCATGCATAATTCACATGCATACATACACATACATAATGCATATGCATACATACACATACATAATGCATACACACACATATGCATACATAATGCATACACACACATACACACATATTCATACATACACACATAGACATATATACACATAGACACATACACACACATAGACACATACACACACATAAACACATACACACTCCTAGACACACACACATACACATAGACGCGCACACACATACACACACATACACACATAGACACATACACACATAATGATGCATTCACACACATAATGATGCATTCACACACATACACATGCATACACACATAGACACACATAGACACACACACATAGACACACATATACACACACATATACATACACACTCGTAGACACACATAATGATGCATTCACACACATACACATGCATACACACATAGACACACATATACACTTACACATCCAAACATACACACTCATAGACACACATTCATACACACACACATCCAAATATACACACTCATAGACACACACACATACACACAGACGCGCACACACATACACACACATACACACATAATGATGCATTCACACACATACACATGCATACACACATAGACACACATATACACACACATACACACACATATATGCATACACACACACATAGAGAGACATACACACACATACACATACATGCATACATATGCATACATAATGCATATGCACATACACACACATAGACACATACACACACATAAACACATACACACTCATAGACGCATAGCGACACATACACATAGACACACACACATACACACACATATACACAAACACATACACACATAGACACATACACACATAATGATGCATACACACACATACACATGCATATGCATACATACATGCATACACTTACACACATAAACACATACACACACATAGACACATACACACTCATAGATACACACACATACACATAGACACACACACATACACACACATATACACACACATGCACACATACACACATACACATCCATACACACACATACACATGCATACACACATACAAACACATATACACACACATACACACACATATATGCATACACACACACATAGAGAGACATACACACATAAACACATACATGCATACATGCATACATATGCATACATAATGCATATGCATATGCATACAATGTACATACATACTTACATGCATACATAATGCACATGCATAGATACATACACACACACACAGACACATACACACATAGACACATACACACACATAAACACATACATACTCATAGATACACACACATACACATAGACACACACACATACACACACATATACACACACATATACACACACATACACACATAATGATGCATACACACACATACACATGCATACACACATACAGACACATGTACACACACATTCACACACATATATGCATACACACACATAGAGAGACATACACACACATACACATACATGCATACATATTGCATATGCATATGCATATGCATACATACATACTTACATGCATACATAATGCACATGCTTACATACACATACATAGTGCATACACACACACATACACACATAGACACATACACACATAATGATGCATACACACACATACATATGCATACACACACATATGCATACATACATGCATACACATACACACATAGATACATACATACACATAAACTCATACACACTCATAGACAAACACACATACACATAGACACACACACATATACACACACACATACACACATAGACACATACACACGTAATGATGCATACACACATACACATGCATACATAGACACACATAATGATGCATACACACACATACATATGCATACACACACATATGCATACATACATGCATACACATACACACAGACACATACACACACATAGATACATACATACACATAAACACATACACACTCATAGACACACACACATACACATAGACACACACACACATATACACACACATACACACATAGACACATACACACGTAATGATGCATACACACATACACATGCATACATAGACACACATAATGATGCATACACACACATATGCATACATACATGCATACACATACACACATAGACACATACATACACACATACATACATACATACACATACACATATAGACACATACATATATGTGTTATTGTGAGTATATTTTTTATTTTAGTTAAAATGCAAGCAACTAATGTTTTTTATTTGTTTCATTGGAGCGGAAGGATTATGGCCGATATCCTACGAAACAGGAGATCGAGTATGCTACACATTTTGGATATCGGCGTTTGAGCGAGTATATGCAAGATCATCCTGATGCCTTTGTGAGTATTTTTAAATTTTATATAATTATTTTGTTTTTTATGAATGTTTTAATTATTTTATTTATTTATGTTTGTTATATGTAATACAGGAGTATTATGAAGAGACAAATATGGATGAGGTGGAGAGACAGACACAGGAGGGACGATCTCGATCGTCATAGGGTGATCATGACGACGAGGATGAGGAAGATCAGAATGATCATGATATTGCTGATGATGATGATGATCATGATGATGATGATTAGGATTTTAGTTGATTATGACATTGGATTATATGTATTTACATTGATATATATATATATATATATATATATATATATATATATATATATATATATATATATATATATATATATATATATATATATATATATATATATATATTATTTCAGTTATGTTTTGAATTGTGTGTATGGTATTAACTAATGAAGATTTTTGTTCTATTGATTGTTATTATTGTTTATATTAGGCATGTGTTTTAATACTTTAATTATGTATGTGTGTGTATATGTATGTATGTGCATGTGTATGTGTGTGTATATGTATGTATGTGCATGTGCATGTATAAGTGTATATGTGTGTATGAGTATGTGCATATGCATGTGTATGTACGTATGTGTATATGTATATGCATGTATATGTATAACTCTATGTGTATATGTGTGTATGTGCATGTATATGTGTATATGTAGGTATGTGCATGTGTGTGCATGTGTTTTAATACTTTAATTATATAATTCATTCATATGTGTGTACCTAAGTGTATATGTATGTGTGTGTATATGTATGTATGTGCATGTGTATGTATGTGTATATGTATGTATGTGCATGTGCATGTATAAGTGTATATGTATGTATCAATATGTGCATGTTCTTGTGTATGTGTGTGTATATGTATAACTCTATGTGTATGTGTGTGTATGTGCATGTATATGTGTATATGTAGGTATATGCATGTGTGTGTGCATGTGTATATGTGTTTTAATACTTTAATTATATAATTCATTCATATGTGTGTACCTAAGAGTATATGTATGTGTGTGTATATGTATGTATGTGCATGTGTATGTGTGTGTATATGTATGTATGTGCATGTGCATGTATAAATGTATATGTGTGTATGAGTATGTGCATGTTCTTGTGTATGTGTGTGTATCTGTATATGCATGTATATGTATGTGTGTGTACATGTATATGCATGTATATGTATATGTGTGTATATGTATATGTATATGTATATGTGTATATGTATATGCATGTGTATATATATGCATGTGTATATGTATGAAACATGCATGTGTATGTGGATGTGCATATACATGTATTTGCATATATGTTAATGTGTGTGTGTGTGTGTATATATATATATATATATATATATATATATATATATATATATATATATATATATATATATATATATATATATATATATATATATATATATATATATATATATATATATATATATATATATATATATATAATGCATGCATGGACATCTTTTTATGTGGTTGTAGGAATGTTTGTGCATATGCATGTGTATATGTGTGTATGTCTAAGTGTATGTGCACATGTATCTATGTGTATATATGTGTGTGTATGTGCATGTGTATATATGTATATGTGTGAAAGTGCATCTTCATCATGTATAAGTGTATGAGTGCATATCAGTAAGTGTGAGTATGCTATGTAATGAAAATAACACAATTCAAATGATCTACAAAGAATAGAAATTGTACTTACAATTTTTAGCCATACTTTTTGCTTGGTTAGCTTCCTGAATAACTTGCAATAAAGAGAGAAAGAAAAGAGAGAGAGAGAGAGAGAGAGAGAGATCTAGAGAGCGAGAGAGAGATCTAGA
This sequence comes from Ceratopteris richardii, assembly GCA_020310875.1. Lineage (NCBI taxonomy): Eukaryota > Viridiplantae > Streptophyta > Polypodiopsida > Polypodiales > Pteridaceae > Ceratopteris > Ceratopteris richardii. The sequence goes on along the minus strand of CM035411.1, from coordinate 144,129,266 downwards.
GAGAGAGAGATCTAGAGAGAGAGAGAGAGTGAGAATTAAAAGAGAGAAAGATGTAGAAAGAGAGAAACAAAGATAGAGGGAGACAATAAGAGAGAGCTTAGGCAAAACAACAATTCTGCATATACTTGCTTCAGTTCGTAAGCGCAGCGCAATTGCGAACATTGGAGAGCTCTTCGATCGGATGCCTAAAAATGCCAATCGCAGAGCCTCCAACATTTTAATTTTTGTCCGTCAACAGATCGTCGTGTAAGTGATGCTATTCGTCATCGAATACGCGACAATTTTAGCGTCGCTCATGCGACGGCATGTAACGTCGCCTATGCGATGCAGGAAAGCGTCACTTATGTGACGCTTTTAAATTGTGTTGTTTTAGCGATGTTGTATGGGAACGCCGCAATCCCGTCGCGTCACAAGTCACAAATACCGTCGTTTTATGCGTTGTTTAATCGACGGTCGGTGCGCGACACTAATTACAATGCAAGTTGCAATTTTATAGCGATGTAATTCTGTCGCCTTAACCGTCGCTATATGCCCGTATTCCTTGTAGTGGAGGCAGTGTTGAAGGAGAGTCCAGCAAAAAGAAAAGAAGAAGAAAACCAAGAAAGAAGCTTCATTAAAGGTATTATATCCGAAGACATATCTCTGCAGGAAGCCCTGTAGGGGCACACAACACCCATCTCTGCATAGAGCCCCGCAGGGGCATACAATGGGGGAAGGCACGTAAGCGACAAGGGCAGATCAACACCAACAAGTATCCATGAAGAAGTGCAAGAAGATATCTGTAGCTTACCCTTGTAAATTAGTAGGAAATTAACCTTTCAGTTAATATAGTGCCGGTCTCTTGTGTGAAAGGACCATTTTTAGGGCACATGTATATAAGACAATTTGTGACTCTTCGTAGAGACTTTTTGCCAGTGCGAATCAAGAGCACAAAATTTCGAATTTGTGTCTTCTCCTCTCTATATCTTCTTCCTTGTGAGTTTGCATGCATGTGTGATGCTTGGAAAGAGTGCTTGGAAGTGTTGTCTATCCATGAAAGTGCCTGTTTACTGTTGGTAAGGTCTGTGCAAAGTGTAGGAAGTGTTGAAGTGTAAGAAGATCAATCCTACGACTCAGTATTTTGCTCATAACTTGAAGCAAAAGCATCAGAGTCGAGTGAAAAGACAAAACCATTGGATGCGTCTTCTCGAGAGCTTCGAAAGGAACCCGCTATTCACTACATTCAAAGTTCGGAGCTGAGAGAAAAGCTCGATTTACTATTGACTGCTGCTCCAAGTATCACAACATCATAACTGATCCCTGAAACTTGTTTGGAATAGATTTATACTTATTTGCACTTTATGAGAGTTCATTTGCATTGACCATCATTTGAATGCATGTCTTCATACACTTGGCTAGGTTTTGATACTCCTCAGATTGATAATTAAAGCGAATCCCCACTATATGTACTTGAGAGGGATCGAGGTATAGTCTCTTTCTCCACAAGTCCCTAAGCTGGTACTTAGGTACACAAAGGGCTTCAAAATTTGCTCAAAATTTTTACTTTTGATCTTTGCTTCCCTGTTGAAGCTCAAAGTCAAGGACAAAGCATGGAAGCACATCAAAAGGTGGACACACAAGGAAAGGGAGCAAGTAGGGAGCTCCAAGAAGTGTATGTCAAATTTTCAAAAGAATCCCCTACAACAATAGTGATTTTCATCACTAAAAACCATTGTAAATACCATTTTCTATTTTTAGTAACTCCATTTTGTTCAAGCCAAGGAGTCCTTGAGCTTGAGGAGTATTAGAAGTATCATCCTACCAATTTTCATAATTTTTAGACTTCGTTTGAGCCCTCAAATAAACCCTGGAACCTAATTTTTAACTAGGCCGGACACTAAGTCTGGACAGGGCCAAAACTAGTCAAAAAACTATAAAAAGAGCTAGAAAGCTCATTTTTGAGGTTAGCTTGTTAGAGAATAGAGCTTTTGTAAGAGAACTCTTTTGCAATCAAAGCTTTCCATTGTTCCTCTCTTTGATCTTACCTTGTGCGCGTGTGAGTGTGTGTATGTGTGTGCATGTTTGTGTACTTTCACTCACGCACTTGTGCCTTCACTTGCTCGTGGTCTTCATACCGGTCCTCACGTCTCCGCGGATTGACAAGTAAAGGAGGTGGTGCTTACGCTTGAGCTACACCAAATTTTGGCGCCGTTGCCGGGGAGAGAGCTTCGAGGACAAGCGTTGTGATGGTAAGATCATAGATTTGCGACGTTGGAAGGTAAAAAAACTGTCATTTGAGTTCATTTTCTGTTTTTTCCTCTTCATCTTCATCATCATCATCATCTCCACCTTCTTCCATCTTCTTCTTCATAGAAACTTCTTGTTTTTTAGTGCATTTTCACCATTTTCATACCATTTTTCATGCATTATTGTGTGGGAAGGAGTTAGGAGGTGCAAGGGAGAGCAAGCGCTGTGTTTTTTTTTCATGATTTTCTGCTCATACGGAGCTCGCCATTGCCGGCGCTCAGAGATTGAATTTCCCGCCAAAAAACGCGATTCTGTGAAAATTCAAATTTTTTTGAAAAATCACGATTTTCTGTTTCCCGCCTAAAAACTTGCTGAAAGAATCAGGATTCTGTGGTCATTCTCAGAATCGCAATTCTGTGGTTCTGCTCAAAATTGCGATTCTCACAAATCACAATTTTCAGCCAAAAAACACGATTCTAAGAAAACATGATTCTATGGTTGTGCTCAAAATCGCGATTCTCACAAATCACGATTTTCAGCCAAAAACAGGATTCTGTGAGAACACGATTTTCAAAAAACACGATTTTGTGGAAACACGATTCTCTGTTGACAATCACGATTTTCATGTAAAAACAAACATGATTCTGAGAACCACGATTTTGTGAAAAACACCATTTTGTGAATCACGATTCTCTGAGACAAAATCGCGATTCTCTAGAACACGATTCTCTAAAACACGATTCTGAGAACCACGATTTTGTGAAAAACACAATTTTGTGAATCACGATTCTCTGAGACAAAATCGCGATTCTGTAGAACACGATTCTCTAAAACACGATTCTGAGAACCACGATTTTGTGAAAAACACGATTCTGTGAATCACGATTCTCTGAGACAAAATCACGATTCTCTAGAACACGATTCTGTGAAACACAATTCTGTGAAACACAATTCTGTGCTCAAAATCATGATTTTCAAAAACACGATTGTGTGCTCAAAATCGCGATTTTCAAAAACACGATTATGTGCTCAAAATCGCGATTCTCACAAATCACGATTTTCAGCCAAAACATGATTTTGTGAAAAACACGATTTTGTGAATCACGATTCTCTGAGACAAAATTGTGATTCTCTAGAACACGATTTGGTGAAAACACGATTCTCTACTCAAAATCGCGATTCTCACCAATCATGATTTTCAGTAAAAACACGATTTTGTGAAAAAGGCGATTCTGTGAAAACACGATTTTTTGCTCAAAATCGCGATTTTCAAAAAACACAATTCTCTACTCAAAATCGCGATTTTCAAAACACGATTTTGTGAAAATACGATTCTCAAGGTACAAAATCGCGATTCTCTTGAAGTTCACAAAATCGTGATTTTCTTGAAGTTCCCAAAATTGCGATTTTCTTGAAGTTCACAAAATCGCGATTCTCTTGAAGTTCACAAAATCGCGATTCTCTTGAAGTTCACAAAATCGCGATTCTCTTGAAGTTCACAAAATCGTGATTTTTTTCCAAAAGGTCCTGTTTGCCTGTTTTGACCCCCAGGAGCCTGATTTGACATAACTTTTTCATCCAAAGTCCATTTTTTGAGCTCTATAGCTCGTTGGAAAGCTTGTTTCAAATCCTACACGGCCTCAACTATTTTTTTTATAAGAATAATGCGTTGATTTTCAGATATGATATTTTGAAGTTGACCCTCAAGTGGGACCAAGAACCCAAGGGGACTCCAAAGGATTTGTGAACCATACCAAGGGGAAATTTTGGACTCTTAGCCAAAGCTTATGAACCTGAGATCTGGTAGACACCTAGGAAAGGATAGACAAAGCATTAGATCTTCTCAGTCCAGTGTCAACCACACATCAAAGTCTTGGGCACAACAACTAAGTGGTTGTCCTTACGTACTAAACTCTGACACAAGTGACTCAGAAATGTCTTTTAGCATGGGAAAATCTGCAGGTGGCTCAGGAACTGCCCATCTACAAACACCAGAAGGACCCTATAAGACACAATTGGAATATATTCGGACCAACCGATTAGGTGCTCACATCTATGAGGATGGCCTGAGGCGATCAGTGGTCCAACTCAAAAATCCAGATCAACCATTTGGACTGGAACACCCGGTGGTCAAGTTCGAAGAGGGTTCATACATTGATAAGGAAGGAACCATGTATGTGGTCACCAACCTACCAGATAGGACTGATGAGTTTGGAAATGTCATTCCTGAGAATGAAATAGGAGACCTAGAACAAGGAAATGTAGGACAAGGACCCCAGACTCCTAGAGGTAAGTCAGTTTTGACCCGAGTGATCACTCCAGATTGGATCCCTCAAGACAACAAAAGCATAGAACTATTCTTGAATAGAGAAACAGAAGAAGCCTTTTGGAGATTCAAGCCAGATCAACCTAGCCAATTGGGCATAGTCATCATCTACGAGTTCAAGGATCCAGAGACACCAGGCAAAGTGGTCTACCTGGATAACACATCAGAGAAAATTTTCTTGGTAACAAAACATGATAGACATGCATATACTTGGAAGAGTGAATTGATTTTCCCTCCACCAAGATCCAATGTTTCCCATGGCCTCTAAGGAGTAGGATCATCCCATGCTCATGAAGCCCAGAGAGAAAGAACTAGAGAGAGACGTGAGGTAAGTTTTGCACACACCGTGGGCAGGAATAGGTCAGGATTTGAAAATGAAAGACCTGAAAGAGAGAGACATCAAGCACATAGGCAACAAAGATATGAATAGGATTTTCCATTGCCTAGACCCCGAGAGCACCCAAGAACCTTTAGACCCACTCAAGTGATCAAGGCAATGAAGAATTATTTTGACGGGTCAGGAGATCCTTATGATCATGTGGCCGAGTTCAAACAAGTGTTAAGAGTTGAGCAGGTTGAGGATTTGTTCACCCAGTATGAGGCATTTGGTTTGACTCTTAAGGGCACTGCCTTAGCTTGGTTTCAACCACTGAGTAGTCGCAACTATCGCGATGTAGGCCAACTGCTAGACGAATTCATTGTAGAATTTTCCCAGAGTGGTATCAGGCATAACACATCATCTTTGATCCATAGTTTTAAGCAGACACCCCAAGAAACAGTGCGACTAGCTGGTAGAAGATTCAGACAATACCTAGAAAGATGCCCTGCTCTAGAGTTACCCACACCAACCAAACAAGTGGCCTTGTTCTTAGATGGTTTACTGAGCACAAAGTTAAGATCATACGTGTATTTGAAGGATCCTAGATCCATAGAAGAGTGTGTGCGGATGTGCATTGACATAGAAGATAACTTGGATGAGGAGTTAGGATTGTCCAAACTCTATAAGGATTCTGATAGTTCTACTAGTCATACTTCAAAAATCTCCACGGAAATAGAGGAGATAGCTGAGCAAGTTGCCAAGAAGCTGGGAGTCCAAAATAGGCAAACACAAAGAGTCACCCCATTGAATCGGTGTTATACCTGTGGAGGCGACCACATGGCTAATGTGTGCCCAATGCACAACCAGAATATGAGAGAAAGGAATACCCCATACTGCACTATTGAAAGGAAGTACACAAATCATACGGCTCAAGGCTGTCCCTACAATAGGCAGGCTATTAGACATAATTATCAGCAACCTTACCCACAAGGTAGGTATCAGAACCAATACCAACAGCCATATTATAGACCACAACAGCAATATCAGACACCATATAGGCCACAACCAGTCTTGGGAAACCAACCACCAGCTCCTGCCAATACCATTCCAGTTAAATATGTTGTGGCAGAAGAGAACCTTAATAGAGCATTGGTACCAGTGACCCCACTAATCTCAGAGAATGACTCTCATGCTCATAGTTCAGACTACTCCCATGAAGGTAGCCCACATGCTTATTACACAGAGTCACCTGAGCATAGTGAGATTTACTCGTATCAATATGAGGCACCACCTGTGGAGTAAAATTGGGAGCCTGAATACTCCAATATCATGTATGCAAATGCTAACCCTAGGCCCCAACTGAGACAAGTAAGACCACAAGCTCCTAGAGGAGCATGTTTTAGATGTCAGGGCGACCATTTCCTTCGTGATTGTCCCCACCCACCATCTCCAAGTCAAGGACAAGCTATCACAATACAAGCTTTTTGTCCTGATTGTGGCAAAGACCATCTCCCTTGAGATTGTCCAAGAAACCCCTCCAGTGCACCCAAGATTACACCCATTAATGTGGTAGGCTTAGTGGTGGATTCAAGTGCTAGTAGTAGTAATGTGGCTCCTATACAGGCAATTACTAGGGCACAAGCACAAGCTAAACCAGCAGAACAATCAGAGTCGAGTGAATCAGGAGAGCCTAGTAAGAGGAAAACAAGAACATGGAAGGATACCAGAGAAAAGTCCAATCGTAAATGGAATAAAAAGTTATCAAAACTAGAAGAAAGCTTGAAAAACGCAAAAACAAAAATAGAAGACATTGCATCTCAAAACCCCTCACATGCCGAAACTCCATCCACTCCACCTCATTCCACCCCACCACCCATTGTAAATAGACCGCAACCAGGTTCTGTTCTTGCAGATCCAACCCCAAAAGGCTTGGAAATGATGTTCAAGGCCTACCAAGCTCGACTTCAAGAAGGGCCTACAACTACAAACCTAGAAAAGAGTTACCCTAGAGCGGACTTAGAGATTGAATGGATGAAAATGTGCATGAAAATGGTAGAACAAGCTCAAGCTATACTCGAGACTAGTCAAAAGTTCAATCAGACAAACTCTATCAAACCGGATTTTCATTTTCAGGGCTTACTACAAAGATTAGAGCAGTTGGTAAACAAATCACAAGTTTCTTTACCTCCACAGGCTCAACCAGTTATTGAAAGAGGAAGCTCACTACCAAGGGGAGCTTATGTTCCTAAATCCACGGATGTTGGAATACCTCCTTCAATTCAACAGTACTCTCAAGAGTTCTTGCGGGAAATACAAGAAGAGAAATGGGCTAAGGAGAAGGGTAATTCCCCTCCTATTCCTGAGATTGATGACCTTCATGATCAATTTCCCCAAGACATTCCATCTATTTACGGAGATGAAGCAGAACAACAAGAAGACAAAGGATTAGATTTTGAATCTAATACCTTAGAAGAACTGCCTCAATTTCTAGGCCCATGGGAATCTGAATCTCTTCATATCAGAGCTCCCACAATACTGGTAAGACATGAAGACTCAGTGGTCCCAAGGAACACTGATGTCGTGAAGAACACTAAGGTTCAATGTCATCTCACTGTAGAAGAGCTGCGCAAAGCAAAACCTGAGCTATGGAATCATGTGAAGGATCAGGTCCCAGAACTTGAGTCCAATATGCCAAAAACAGACTCTAAGCAAAAAGTACCAGAAATACCTCTAGACAAATTAGGGGACATGTGTGAGGGTGAAGAAGGTAATACTTATCTTCCAATCACCTACCAAGGTTACACAACCAAAGCAATCATAGATTCAGGTGTTGGTGTTGCTATTGCGACCACCTCCTTGTGGAAGCAATGGGGCAAGCCCACATTAAGCCCAACTAGAATGAAGCTTCAAATGGCTGATGGTCATTTTGAAAGACCTCTAGGATTGCTAGAAGGGATAACTCTAACCACTTGTGGTGTAGAGTTTGAGCATACATTTGCTATATGTGACTTTGAGAAAAATAATGTCTATGAGATGATCCTAGGAAGACCCTTCCTACGACAATTGCAAATAGTACAAGATTGGGGAACCAACTCCTTGTACTTAGAACACTTAGGGGTCACCACCAAGGTCCATTTGAAGGATTACTCCTTCAGAGATGTACCACCCCTACAGTGGAATCCTATCCACAAAGCAAAAGAAGATTCAATCTCTGTGCATTCTGAAAGTTCACCTGATCCATCATGGCTGCATGAAGATACTCATTTGTGGATGTGCAAGGTTGTAGAGGAAGAGGAAAAATGCTTGAAGGCGAGAGAAGAAGGAACTTCACCAGGAGATAGACCAATTAGAGACCCAGCCTACATGCCGATGATCTTTCCAGATGAGGAATTTGAGCCTCATGGCTGGCCTGAAATCTTAGCCACCATGGACATTGCTGTCAATGAAGAACAATGGACACCTCATTGTGATGAGGAGGGTTATGATATTTCAGTGTTCATGTGTCAGGCCTTGCTAGAAGAATGTGACCGTAGTGATGTCATAGAAGAAGAAGAGAATGACGATGATATAGATTCCATTGTGATGGATAGTTGCTTTAACTCAGAGCAGCACTATCTAGAAGATATAGGAGTGTTCACCCAGAGAGAAGAAGAACCTCTCACAAGTATTAAAACGGTAAATTCAAAGGATGGGAGTGAGAGCAGTCAAAAGAAAAAGAAAAGAAAAGCAGTGAAACAAGAAGAGGAGGAATCATTGTTTGAAGTACCAGAAAACTTCAAGAAATATGAAGTTGACGACCGCAAAATTTTGGTACGAATGCCTAAGAGAGAGGCCATCATAGGAGAATCATATGATAATAAAGAAAAAACCAAGAAAATTGTAGTGACCATTGAAGAGAACGAAGAGAGATGCACATATATAGGAGATGACCTAAGTGCAAGAGAAGAAATGGAGCTTGTAGCTCTATTAAGGGAATATAGGGATGTGTTTGCGTGGCACTATAGAGACTTGAAAGGGGTAGATCCAAGAATTTGCTCTCATACTATCCCCATGACCGCTGATAGGCTGATTGAAGCTGGATTTATCTATGAGATTGAGCATACTAAATGGGTGTCCCCCATTGTAGTGGTGCCCAAGAAGAACGGGAAGTTGCGAGTGTGTATTAACCTTAAAAAAGTTAATGCGGCTACAATCAGAGATAGTTATCCACTTCCAATCATGGAACACCTATTGGAGCGTGTTGCAAGCAAGGAAGTTTATAGCTTCCTTGATGGATTTTCAGGTTACAATCAAGTAGCCATTGCCCCAGAAGATCAACACAAAACAGCTTTTGCTACAGAGTGGGGAGTCTTTGCATTTCGTGTGATGCCATTTGGGCTCACCAATGCACCTGCGACATTCCAAAGGCTCATGTGTCATGTCTTCAAAGAGTTCTTGCGAAAGAGCTTAGAAGTGTATGTGGACGATTTATGTGCTCATTCCCAAGAAAGAGGATTTCACATCCCTGAGCTCAGACAAATCTTCAATAAGTGTAGAGAATATCGAGTGTGTCTGAACCCAGAAAAGTGTGTGTTCATGGTGCGTCAAGGTAAAATCTTAGGTCATATTGTTTCTAAGAATCGAATCTTAATAGATGAAGATAAGGTACGAGCCATAGCGGAGCTACCAAGGCCAAGGAATGTTAAAGAGGTACAAGCCTTTATGGGTCATTGTGGATATTACCGTAGGTTTATCCACATGTATGCAATTATAGCTAGACCCCTTTATGCCTTGTTGTCTAATTTTGAGTGGACCGACGAATGCGAGAATTCTTTCAATGAACTGAAGAAACATTTGTGCACAGCACCAATATTGACAACCCCAAATTGGAGTAAGCCATTCCATGTCCATGTGGATGCCTCCAATCATGCCATTGGATGTGTGCTAGCACAACCCACAGGTGAAGGAAATTTAGATTTGCCCATAGCATATGCTAGTAGACAACTAAACCCAGCTGAAAGAAATTATACCACAACCGAGCGAGAGGGCTTAGGCATGGTATATGCTGTGAAGAAGTTTAGGCACTATTTATTGGCCAACAAGTTCAAGTTTTTCATTGATCATCAAGCTTTGTTATATTTGGTCAATAAACCTTGTAATACAGGACGCTTAGTAAGATGGTTCCTCTTACTAATGGAATATGACTTTGAAGTTGTTGTGAGGAAAGGTAGAACCCACCTTCGGGCAGATCACCTTTCTCGCATTACTTCAGGAGAGTCACCGCAAGGAGTGTCTGATGAATTACCCGATGCTTATTTGTTCAATTTAGAAGTTGTTCCTAAATGGGCAAATAAGTTGGTACCAGTCCTAACCTTCGGCCCCGCAAATAAGAATGTGAAAACATCACAAGAAGAAATTGTAAAATCACAAAAATATCACATATTGGCAGGAAGCATGTACAAACAAGATATTGAGGGTGTATTAGCTTGTTGTGTCGAGGATGATGAACATAGTAGTTGGTTGCAGCAAGCTCATGAAGGATTGCTAGGAAATCACTATTCTAAACAACGAACATTGCAAAATCTGAAGAGTCTAGGAGTGTATTGGCCTAGCATGGACAAAGAAATACATGAGTGGATTAAGAATTGTCCAATGTGCAGAGAGAGACCCCCAGTGGAACATGCGACCCTTTATCGTGTCATTAATTCCAGATTGGAGTGCTCCATTGGTAGAGTTATGAGATTGCGAAGATTACCCAAAGAGGCTAGTCTAGCAAGAAGACGAAGCATGGAGCAAGAGGCTCAAGGCTATGCCTTAGTAGGGGACAACCTATACCGAAGAGGCAAAGATGGTTCCTTAAGACTTTGCGTTCATGAATCAGACTATTTAAAGGTCTTAGAGATTGCACACAGTGGTGTTGCAGGTGGACATTTTGGTCCTGACCTACTGATCAAGACCATTCTATTCTCAGGACTTTGGTGGCCAACTCTCCATATGGATGCACATACCTATGTGAAGAAATGTGACACATGCCAACGTGCACAATATCCTTAGAAAAGATGAGATGCCTTTGAGGCCAATGATGGGAGGACGTGCATTCTCAAAATGGGGTATAGACTTTGTAGGTCCTATTAACCCCCCAGCTAGAAACTCCCATGCAGAGTACATCATTGTAGCCACAGATTACCTTACAAAATGGGTAGAAGTCAAAGCCACAACAAAGAATGATGCTCAGATGACGGCTAAGTTCTTATTCGAGAATGTGTTCACTAGATATGGACTACCAATAGAGTTAGTAAGCGATAGAGGCACCCACTTCTTAAATGAAGTCATTGAAAATCTTCTCCAAGAATTCTTGGTGATACATAAGAAGTTTGCCCCCTATCATCCCCAAGCTAACGGACAGGCCAAGAGCACAAATAAGATCCTATGTAATGTCTTGACTAAATTGGTAAATAATAAACGCTCTGATTGGGACAAACAGCTTCATCATGCTGTTTGGGCTTACCGAGTTGCCTACAAAAAAGTACTCAATGCCACCCCATTTCAGATGGTCTTTGGACAGAATGTTGTGCTACCTTTAGATTTCCTAATCCCAGCATTAAAAGTAGCACAAGAGCATGAGTGGAATGGACATGAATTGTCCTCTAGGATCTTTGATCTAGAACGCTTAGGTGAGACAAGGCTACGCGTGGCAGCAGGTATCTATGCTGCAAAGAAAAGGCAAAAGGCATACTGTTGGCAGTAGCCTTGGTACATCAGGATCTACAAGACGTGAAAGTCAAAGAAGGGACAGTACAAGCAAACAGGGCAGTCAAAGAAGATCTGGCAAGTAGGCCAATATTTTTTCAAGACATTAATGCAAATCAGAGAGATGGACACGCAGGGAAGAAGAGCAAGTAGGGAGCTTGAAGATATGTATGGCAGATCACTAGAAGAAATCCCTACAACAACAGTGATGCTTATCACTAATAATCATTGTAAATCTCATTTCACATTTTTGTAGCTCCATTTTGTGCAAGCCAAGGAGTCCTTGAGCTTGAGGAGCCTTAGAAGTAGTTGCGTACCAATTTTCATAATTTTTAGATCTCGTTTGAACCCCCAAATAAGCCCTGGAACCTAATTTTTAACTAGGCCGGACACTAGGTCTGGACAGGGCCAAAAGCTAGTCAAAAACTATAAAAGGAGCTAGAGAGCTCATTTTTGGGGGAGATTGTAATTGAAACGAACTTGTAAGAGCATTTTGAAAGTAATCTAAAAAGCTCCATTGATTCTCACTCTTTGTCTTGCCTTGTGTGCGCGTGTGTGTGTATGTGTGTGCATGCTTGTGTGCTTCTCACTCACGCACTTGTGCCGCCACTTGCTCGAGGTCTTCATACCATCCTCACGTCTTCCCGGATTGACATTAAAGGAGGTGCTACTCATCATTGAGCTACACCAAATTTTGGCGCCGTTGCCGGGGATCGAGCTTTGAGGACGAGCGTGTGATGGTAAGACGTAGAGTTGACGCGTTGGAGTTGTAGGTATTTTCTTCACTTTCATCGATTTTCTTTTACTTTCTTCACCATCTTCATCACCATCTCCCACGTCCATCTCCATCATCGCGAAAATTTCAGTCTTTTGACTATATCCCCATCTACACCTCATTTCCCTCATTTCACTTGTGAGAGAGAGCGAGAGAGCGAATTTGCATGTGCTGTTTTTTGCATGTTTTGTGAGCTTTCTGCAGGTACAGGCCGCATCATCATCCCCAGCACCCTGCGCAGGTACGGAAATCTGAGTAACTGTCTGTGTGTCGCCGAGCTCTGTCAATCGCGACCGACTGAAAACTTGCTCTAATTGCTAAACAAAGTGCATATCCATGACCTACAGGCCTAGAGCTTCCCAAAAATGTGTTTAGTTTTTTGAAATTCCACAGATTTCTGTCAATCGCGATCGCTCTGTCAATCGCGATCGACAAACCACGACGGACAGATCTGTCAATCGCGATCGACACGTCAATCGCGACCGACAGCCTACGACGGCTCTGTCAATCGCGACCGACAGGGTCAACGACCGATTGACCACGACCGACTGACCATACGCGTGACACGTGTCAATCGCGATCGAGTCATCAATCGCGATCGACTCATCAATCGCGACCGACACAGTCAACGACGGTTTGACCACGACGGACAGACCACGACGGCTCTGTCAATCGCGACCGACACGGTCAACGACTGTTTGACCACGATCGACAGACCCTCGCGACCGACCTGTCAATCGCGATCGACTCGTCAATCGCGACCGACAGAGTCAACGACGCTTTGACCACGATTGATTGACTTTTCGCAACCCTTGTCAATCGCGACTGACCAGTCAATCGCGACTGACAGCCACGACGGACCTGTCAATCGCGATCGACACGTCGATCGCGACTGACCTGTCAATCGCGACCGACAGACGTTGCGAACGCGTTAGAAGGGCAAATTAGGTCAAACTTTTAAGGCAAAGTGATTGGTCTAAATTGTGTTTAAGTGTGGGACAAACTCTAGGGTGTAGTATTGCATTGTTAGGCCGTGCCACAAGCTACTCGAGTATTCCTGTTCGACTGTTAGCTTGTATTGAACCCTGATTTAACTCCCTAAACCCTGAACAGTCCTAACTTTTCCATACGAAATCCAATTTTTGAGCTCTTGGGCTTGTTGGAAAGCTCGTGGCATATACTACGCGCCCTCAACTGTTTTTTATAAAGATAATGCATTGATTTTCAGAGAGGGTATTTTGAGGTTGACCATACCCAGGGGGCTCAAAGTCAGGGGTCTTTAGAATTATTTTCCTAAAAAGTCACAATGCAAATATGTGTATATGATTCATGAATGAAAATTGTGGGTTGTGTCCTTGAATCTAAGCATTGAGCTAACCGTGGGACTTTTATAGGTCCATCGAGAGCAACAGAGAGCGTACAAAGCAAGGTTTCTTTGCAAGCTTGAGAACCGGATTCTTGAGCACCATAAAGCAAGGAATCAACAAGTAAGGTTGGATTATTCTCAACTCCCTCTGTCATTTCCTAGCTCAAGCTAAGAACGAGTAGAGATAGGAGTAAGTCAGGGCAACGATAGGCAGCTATCGAGTTGAAGACTACCTAAAAACTCAAGTTCAAGTTAAAAACATAATCTCTGTACTGTCGATAACCTAAAGAAAAAGAAACTAACGTGGAACGATCAACCTGAAAGTACGAAGAACATTCAAGTGTTCCTGATGACGTGATATCAGACAAGATCATAAAACACAATAATTGACTAAAAAGAATCAAGTGACTGGTACCAATTGATTGGCAACGAGGTTGTACTCGGGAAAAAATTGGGATAATCGGTTAGGCATATGAACCTTCGATCAGGACGACACCTAGCCAGGGAGAGACAAAGCCTTAGGTCTTCAGAGGCTAGTGTCAATCACACTGCAAGGTCTTGGGCCCAGCAGTTGAGCCACCACTCATACTACCCTAGCTCTGAGACCAGTGAGTCAGAAATGTCTCAAGGCATGGACAGACCTACGGGAAGTTCAGGAGTGCCTTATTTGTACAGGGTAGAAGGCCCTTACAAAACACAGCTGGAATATCTTAGGACCAACCGACTAGGTGCTAGCATCTATGAGGACGGCCTAGGAAGATCCGTGGTCCAGATTAAAAATCCTGATCAATCCATTGGACTAGAGCACCCAGCTGTCAAGTTTGAAAATGGTGCATACCTGGACAAGGAAGGAACTATATATGTTGTCACTAGTCACCCTGATAGGACAGATGACTTCGGGAATGTAATCTCAGAAGCAGACTTAGGTGACCTGGAACAAGGGAACATGGGTGCGGAACCTAGAACCCCTCGAGGTAAATCAGTTCTCACTAGGATTATCACGCCTGAATGGGTCCCCCAAGACAACAAGAGCATAGAGTTGCTCCTCAATCGAGAAACTGATGAGGCCTTTTGGAGGTATAAGTCTAATCAGCCGACAGACATAGGAAATATCATGATCTACGAGCTTAAGGATCCGGATAGCCCAGGCAGAGTGACCTATTTAGATCATGCTTCAGAACGGATCTTTGTGGTGACAGAAAATGATAGGCATGCTTACACTTGGAAGGGCGAATTTATTTTCCCCCAACCAAGATCAAATGTATCCTATGGTCACCCTGGGGCTGGAACTTCCCAAGCACATGGTAAGCAAAGAGACAGAAGTAGAGATAGACCGGAAGTAAGCTTTGCCAACCCTATAGGCAGAGAAAGAACGAGAACGGAGACGAATAGGGTAGAACCTCCTGAGATACATAGAGCCCACAGGAACCAAAGAAATGTAGATGGATTCCCTCTGCCGAGGCCTAGAGAGCACGCAAGAACTTTGAGACCCACCCAGCTAGTTAAGTCCATGAAGAATTACTTTGACGGCACAGGAGATCCCTATGATCATGTGGCAGAGTTCAAGCAAGTCTTGAGAGCTGAACAAGTGGAAGATCTGTTCACGCAGTACAATGCCTTCGGTCTAACCCTTAGGAACACAGCACTTACATGGTTTCAACCATTGGATGAGCGTCAGTTCAGGAGCATAGACCAACTCCTAGAGGCTTTCATTGTAGAGTTCTCTAAGAGTGGCATAAGACACAATACTTCCTCATTGATCCACAGCTTCAAGCAAACCCCTCAAGAGACTGTGAGACTTGCAGGAAGAAGATTTAGGCAATACCTTGAAAGATGTCCTATTTCGGAGCTACCCACATCTGCTAAACAAGTAGCCCTATTCCTTGATGGATTGCTGAGTACGAAATTGAGATCCTATGTGTATCTGAAGGACCCTAGGACTATAGAAGAGTGTGTACGCATGTGCATTGACATTGAAGATAACCTAGGGGAAGAGCTAGAGCTTTCCAAAATCTATAAAGATTCAGATAGCGCATCTAGCCACTCTTCCATGCAATCTACATCAATCGAGGAACTTGCTGAGAAGGTAGCTCAGAAATTAGGTGTGACTAGCAAACAAATTCCAAGGTTTGCTCCTGTAAAAAGGTGCTATACATGCGGTGGTGACCATATGGCGAACGTCTGTCCCATTATGGCTCAACCCCAAGTAAACCCTAGTAGCCAGTACTGCACCATAGAACGGAGATACACCAACCACACCGCGCAAGATTGCCCATACAACAAGCAGACTGTTAGGCAATCCTACCCGCAACCCTACCAACAAGGCAGATACCAAAACCAAAATCCACCACCACACTATGCTAGACCCCAACAAACCTACCAACCACAATATCAGGCCCAACAGAGACCCCAACCGGTGCTGGCTCAACAGCCTCCAAACCCCACTAACGTGATTCCAGTAAAGTATGCTGTTGCAGAAGAAAACCTGAATAGGGCCATAGTACCAGTAACCCCATTGATCTCAGAAAGTGACCCAAGTGACCATAGCTTTGATTCTACACATGTCGATAGTCCCCAGGCTTACTACATGCAGTCTCCAGAACATGGTGAGTCTTACTATAGTGAGGAACCAAGTGAACCTAGTTGGGAGTCAGATTACACGAACGTCATGTATGCAAACCCCAACCCCAGGCCTCAGCCTAGGCAAGTAAGACCTCCATTCCCAAGAGGACCGTGCTACAGATGCCAAGGAGATCATCTCATTCGTGATTGTCCCTTGCCTCCACCTACACAACCCCAGTCAGTGACTATCCAAGGTTTCTGCCAAGATTGTGGAAAAGAGCATCTTTTACGAGATTGCCCAAAGAACCCAAATAATATGCCAAAAATCACTCCGATCAATGTGATTGGTTTGGTTGTAGATTCCTCAGGAAGCGTCACTTCCACTGCACCAGTGCAGGTAGTCACTAGAGCTCAGGCTTTGCAGCAAAACCAAGAGACAAACCAGGGTAAGAACTCAGAGGCTAGTGAAACCGAGAGCATAACAAAGAAAAGGACTAGAGCATGGAAAGATAGTCGGGAAAGAATGAAAAGACAATGGGCTAAAAAGATGAGTGAACTTGAGGAAAGCATAAGAGAAACCAAAGCTAGGATAACTGAAATCACCTCTCAAATCCCCTCTCACAATACCCCGCCTCCACCCCTTCCATCTCCATCTGACCCACCACCTTCCCCACCACGTCATACGATTCCACCACCCCCTAGGGTAGGATCAGTATTAGCTGATCCCACTCCTGAAGACTTAGACATGATGCTCAAAGCATATCAGGCCAGAATCCAAGAAGGGCCAAACGTCAGGATCATGCCAAGTGCTATCCTAGAGCTGACCTAGAGATAGAAAGAACCAAACTATGCGCGAAAATGGTCGCATTGGCTCAGACTATGTTTGAAGCCAGTCGCCTTTTCAATTACTCGGGCTCAGCCAAGACGCAATTACACTTGGATGGATTCCTAGAAAAGTTAGAGAGGATAATTGCCAGATCTGACAAGGAAGAAAAAAATCAGGAGAAAGAAAAAGCAAGCAAAAACCTGAGCCATTCCCCATCGGAAGTTTATGCAGCCAATTCCACTAAACCAGACAACTTCCCCTCCTTAGAAAGATTAGAGAGGCTAACTGCACAACCAGAAAAGGAGCCTACCCCTCAAAAAAAGGAAAGGGCAAGAGAACGGATAAGCCAGCCTCTTCAGGAAGCTCATGTGCCTCCTCAAGGAGCTTATCTTCCTCCCCAAAGGTCACAGGTGCCTCTCTCGAAAGCTTATGTGCCTCCACAGGTAACCCACATTCCTTCCCAGAGAGCGTATGAGCCTGTGCGGAAAAGTAATAGCATAAGTAATCCTCCCCAAGAAGCTTGTGCTTCAACTATCTATGACAACAAGGAAAGAGCCAACGATAGGATAAGCCCTCCTTCCCAGGTAGCATATGTACCTAATTCTACGGAGCCAGACACTTCTTCTTCTATGAATCGGTTTGCACCAGACTTCCTACGAGAGATTCAAGAAGACAAATGGGATAACGAAAGTGAGGTCGCCCCTCCTTTTGAACTTGTGGACGATGCACACGACCAATTCCCACAAGACATCCCATCCATCTACGGGGAACATGAGAGTACTCAATCTCACGAGAGATTGGACTTTGAATCTAATTCCATACAAGAGTTACCCCACTTCACAGGCCCATGGGAAGCAAAATCCACGTGTATGAGAGCACCCACAGTCATGGTAAGGAACGATGACTCAGTCATACCAAGGAACACGGAGGTAGTAACGAACACCAAGGTGCAGCGCAATCTCACTTTGAAAGAAATGCCTGAGGATAGACCAAACGCGGGGAAACATGCAGCCAGTCGAGTAACTGAAGTTGCAAAACCTCATTCCCGGGTAGGGTCCCATAGGACAGTGCCAGAAATTCCCTTGGATAAGATAGGAGATATGTGCGAAGGTGAAGAAGGGAACACCTATCTTCCCATTACCTACCAGGACTACACCACAAAGGCAATTTTGGACTCAGGTGCAGGAGTTGCAATTGCCACTACCTCCTTATGGAAGCGTTGGGGCAAGCCAGCACTCAGGCCAACGAGAATGAAATTGCAAATGGCAGATGGTCACATAGAGAGACCCCTAGGATTGCTAGAAGGAATAACTCTCACCACTTGTGGTGTCGAGTTTGAACATACCTTTGCCATATGTGACTTCAACAAGAATCATGCCTATGAGATGATTTTGGGAAGACCATTCATGCGACAGTTGCAAGTGGTACAGGATTGGGGGACCAATTCTTTGTACCTGCAGCACTTAGGTGTTACAACCAAAGTCAATCTCAAGGATTATTCTCATAGAGATGTCCCACCTATCCAATGGAATCCCATCCATAGAGCCAAAGATGAAACAGAATCGGTGCATTCCATAGGATCTGGATCCTCATGGATGCATGAAGACACTCACTTATGGATGTGCAAAGTAGCAGTGGAGGAAGAGAAGAGAGAAAAGGCTAGAGAAATAGGTGCAAACGAAACCCATAGACCCATTCAAGACCCAGCCTATGCACCTGTAGTTTTTCCAGACGAGGAATTTTGAACCTCACGGTTGGGCAGAAATTTTAGCAACAATGGACGTAGCCATCAATGAAGAACAATGGACACCTCACTGTGATGAGGATGGCTATGATATTTCAGTCTTCTCCATAGAGCCAATCATGGGAGAGGCAGTTCTAGAAGAATGCGAACCTAGCCCTGATGCATTTGAGGATGCAAGTGACTCCGATCTAGAGTCAATCATTATGGACCCACCATTTGCATCAGATGAAGAATACTTCCATGAGGTAGAATTTCAAACCCAGAGGCATGGAGAGCTGACAAATGACGTAAGATTAGCAACACATGTGACCCCTAAGGAAGAAGGAAAGAAACGGAAGAAGAGAGAAGCCTTACCAGAAGAGGAAGAATCTTTGTTTGAGGTCCCAGAAAATTTTAAGAAGTACGAGATGGATGACAGGAGAGTCATGATAAGAATGCCTAAACGAGAAGCACAATCAGGAGAGGCCTATGATAACAAAGAAACTACCAAGAAAATAGTAGTGGCCATAGAAGAAGGAGAGGAGAGATGCACGTACATAGGCCATGACCTGACAGAAGAAGAAGAGTACGAATTGATAGCCTTGCTAAGAGAATACAGAGATGTATTCGCTTGGAGTTACAAGGATTTGAAAGGGGTTGACCCAGATATATGCTCACACACCATTCCCATGACCTCAGATGCTAAACCCTCTAAGCAAAAGCCATATACATATAACGATAATTACGCTGCCAAGATCAAGGAAGAGATAGATAGATTGGTTGAAGCTGGGTTTATCTACGAAATTGAGCACACCGAATGGGTATCCCCCATCGTAGTGGTGCCCAAGAAGAATGGCAAGCTGCGTGTGTGCATTAACTTGAAAAAGGTTAATGCCGCCACGATTCGAGATAACTATCCGCTTCCCATCACAGAACATCTCTTAGAAAGAGTGGCAGGCAAGGAAGTGTACAGCTTCCTTGATGGATTTTCGGGCTACAATCAAGTAGCCATAGCTCCAGAGGATCAGCATAAGACAGCCTTTGCCACAGAATGGGGCATTTTTGCTTTCAGAGTAATGCCATTTGGGCTTACCAATGCACCAGCGACCTTCCAAAGGCTGATGTGCCATGTGTTTAAGGAGTTCCTGAGGAAGAGTTTAGAAGTCTACGTTGACGATCTCTGTGCTCATTCCAATGTTAGACAAACTCATATTCCTGAACTCAGACAAATCTTTGACAAGTGTAGAGAATATCAAGTCTGCCTGAACCCCGAAAAGTGTGTTTTTATGGTCAGGCAAGGCAAGATCCTAGGACATATAGTGTCAAAGAATGGCATATCTACTGACGAAGAAAAAGTGAGAGCCATAGCAGAGCTACCTAGGCCAAAGAATGTCAAGGAAGTACAAGCTTTCATGGGGCATTGTGGTTATTATCGACGATTTATACACATGTATGCTGTCATTGCAAAGCCCATGTACGGACTTCTGACAAACTTTGAGTGGACGGATGAATGCGAAAATTCCTTCCAAGAGCTTAAACGAAGATTATGTTCAGCACCAATCTTGACCACACCAGATTGGAATAAGCCATTCCATGTTCATGTTGATGCATCCAATTACGCTATTGGATGTGTACTTGCACAACCTACTGGTGAAGGTAATATGGATCTTCCAATTGCCTACGCCAGCAGACAATTGAATGCGGCTGAACGGAATTACACCACAACAGAGCGCGAAGGATTAGGCATGGTATATGCAGTCAAGAAATTTAGGCACTATTTGCTTGCAAATAAGTTTAAATTTTTTACTGATCATCAGGCATTGTTGTATCTCGTAAACAAGCCATGCAATACAGGAAGATTAGTGAGATGGTTTCTCTTGCTAATGGAATACGATTTTGAGGTTGTGGTAAGGAAAGGTAGGACTCATTTGAGAGCCGATCATCTCTCTAGGCTCACATCGGGAGAAGCCCCACAAGGAGTGTCAGATGACCTTCCTGATGCGTACTTGTTTAATTTGGAAGTGGTGCCGCAGTGGGCCAAGCCAATGGTACCAGTATTGACCTACGGGCCTAACCATCCAGTGGTAAACACACGGAATAGAGAGGTTGTAAAAGCCCAAAAATACCACATCATGGCAGGAAGCATGTACAAGCACACAGATCAAGGGATCTTGGCTTGTTGCGTAGAAGAGGATGAGTACGCTAAATGGTTGCAATTAGCACATGTAGGTGCGTTAGAGCAACACCATTCGAAGCAACGAACATTGCAAACTCTAAAGAGATTCGGAGTGCACTGGCCAACTATGGAAGCGGATGTCCAAAAGTTGTGCAAAGAATGCCCAATCTGTTGCACTAAACCACCTGTGGAACATGCCACTCTCTATCAAGTATCCATTGTGCCAGATTGGAGCGAACCACTAGTATCATTCCTGAGGACAAACACATTCCCTCCAGACATGACTCTAGCTAGAAAGAGGAGTTTGGAACAAGAAGCCCAGGACTATTCACTCATAGGTGGTAATCTATATAAGCGCGGTAAAGATGGTTACCTGAGATTATGTGTCCATGAGAGTGAATATCTTAAGATCTTAGAAACTGCTCACCAAGGTGTAGCAGGAGGACACTTTGGACCAGATCGGGTGATCAAAGCGATACTATTTGCGGGCTTCTGGTGGCCTACCCTTCACATGGATGCACATACCTATGTGAAACGGTGTGATGTATGTCAAAGGACTCAGTATCCTATACGCAAAGATGAGATGCCACTGAAACCTATGATGGGTGGACGTGCATTCTCTAAGTGGGGAATAGACTTCGTAGGTCCTATTAACCCCCCAGCTAAGGGTTCTCATGCGGAATACATCATTGTGGCAACAGATTATCTCACCAAGTGGGTAGAGGTAAAAGCTACAACCAAGAACGATGCTCAAACAACTGCCAAATTCTTGTTTGAGAATGTATTCACGAGATATGGACTACCTATAGAGCTTGTAAGTGATAGAGGCACTCATTTCTTGAACGAAGTGATTGAAAATCTACTCCAAGAATTCTTGGTAATACACAAGAAGTCCGCCCCTTATCACCCTCAAGCTAATGGACAAGCTGAGAGCACTAATAAGATTTTATGCAATGTACTGACGAAATTAGTGAACACTAAACGCTCTGATTGGGACAAACAGCTACACCATGCTGTTTGGGCATACCGAGTTGCCTACAAAACGGTACTCCAAGCCACCCCCTTTCAGATGGTTTTCGGCCAAAACGCTGTGCTACCCTTGGACTTCCTAATCCCTACATTGAGAGTAGCACAAGAACACGAATGGACAGGTCACGAACTCTCCTCTAGGATCTTTGACCTTGAACGATTAGGGGAAACAAGACTAAGAGCCGCTGCGGGAATATATGCCGCCAAGAAGAGACAGAAGGCATATTTCGATGCCCATGTGAAGGATAAAGGCCTGAAAGCAGGAGATCTAGTCTTGGTCTATACACTCAAACAACACGCGAGGAAGCTAGAAAAGAGAGGCTACGGACCTATGATCATCAATAGGATCTCCACAAGCGGAGCGGTACAATTGGCCACATTAGAGGGTGATGTTCTCCCAAATTATATTAGCGGTTGCAGAGTCAAGTTGTACCAGGAACCCCTCACAGAAGAAATGCTTAGCCGACTCAATACTGCTAAGAAACGCAAAGAGGAAGAAAAGCGAGTGCGAGAAGAAGCTCAGGCAGAAGCTTTAGAACGCATTAGAAGGATGAAATTACGTAGGCAAGGCAGAGAGCAGCCTAGGACAAATGACTATGCAGATCAAGGATATCATGTGGCAATGTGTGAAGTCGCAGGAACCAGCTCACCTAGGATAACTGATCGACGTCCTTTCGTAACCCTAGATATCGGACAAGGAAAAAGTGCAAGGACTGTAAGAGCCTTGATTGACTCAGGTGCAGCCACTAGTGCTGTTAGAATGTCTTACTGTCAAGAGTTACAGTTAACTGTCCAACCTGTGGAAGCATACCTCATAGGATTGGGAGGAGTGGAAACCCCTTGCATGGGCGAGGTGGAACTTCCCCTCTACATTCATGATGAAGCAATGACAGTTAAAGTACTAGTGTGTCAGGATGAGGATCTCACTGAGCCTCTTGTCCTGGGTCAAGATTGGATTTATGACCAAGCAGTCAATCTAAACCTAAGAAGTGGACTTCTCCAGGTTTGGGTCAATCATAGTCGAGTTACAGTAGAATTAGACAATCGAGCACTCAAAGAACTAGGAAAGGCACAGACCCCTGGTCCTTCCAGGGGTACACATGAAGATGACCATGCTGTTCTTGTCCAAAACTATGTGTTGCAGAGGAATGATATTCGCAAAAAAGGAGTCAGGAAGGCAAAGGAACTCCCTTCTTTTCCAAAGGCTAGAAAGAGGCAGCAACCCAAGGTGGATCAAAGGCAGAAGAAGCAGGGTACTACCTATGTCAGAGATCAAAAGTACCTGCGCAGCAGAACAACCCAGCAAATAGATCAGGTATGGGTGCGGAAAGGCGAACGACCGGTTGCACCACCGTCAACTACAAGAGCAAAGCCTCTTATTAGTGACCAACAACACACCGCTAATAAGAAGTTTTTCAGAAAACCTTCTGCTAAAGTAAAATCTATTTGGGTGCCCAAGAAGTCGATGAAGGCAAGCCCACAATCAAGACAAATTTGGGTGCCTAAGGCTTGCTTGATGGCACAAGTAGCTACGCTGAGGCCACAACTTAAACAGCATAACGCAGCGACGCATGCTGCCAGATTTCATTCGTTCTCGACACTCATGTACACACCAAAACCCAAGAACGTGCATGTAATCAATTGTATATGGGTCCCAAAAAGGCCTCATTTGCAAACCACTACACCGAAAAAGCTCTGTAGAGGCTCTCCGAAACCGAAAGCAAAGCCCATTCACTGCATTTGGCAGCCTAGGGCCTGTAATAAACCCCCCGACCCCAATTTGTAAATTCATTACCCACTTACTAACTGCAATAGTTTCCTAGGACAACACAATCACTAACTACACACACTGCCTTCATGCACTTACTAACCACTAACTCACCATCTACCTTATGTTAATGTTGTAACGGGGACAACAACGGATTTATTTTGTCCATTACAATGTTAACACTTGGTTCTATATTCTCACAGAACCAATCAGCAAACAGGGCCATGGCAGAAGCAGGTACCAGCTCTCAAGCCGGATCGGGTCCCCAGATCGTGGACATAGAAACACTTCTCCTTGAGCCACGTCTCACTGCAAGACCGCAAGAGCTTCAAGAAGTGCATGTGCTCCCCATACAGGATCCTCCTCAAGGACACACTTCTCAAGTAGGTAAGCATGCGCATTGGTTCAGTGATATTGCTGGACCACTGGGCGATGGAACCTACTTCTGGGAAGCAGAATTGGAGTTCAATGGCAAATGGGGTCGATACCACTTTTTCACACGCGAATTTGAAAGCTACCAAAATGCTGAAGTCATGAGATCAGTTTGGGTCAAAGCAGGTGTGGAAAGTTATTTCAGGACCCACATACCAAAGCCGGATTTTTTACGATGTTCATATCTGATCAGTACAATCACGCCAAGCAGAGTCAAGGGCGGCGACAGCACCTTTGTGTTGCCATCACTGCTGCCGGGTAATGAGCTCAAAAGATTCAAGTTGACCCTCAATCTGGTAAGAGAAGCGTTGGCTATGTATGGCATGCACATCCCCACAGAAAAGGAAACCATGGTCCCAGGTCGAATGAAGCACAAGGATCTGAATAAGTTGAAGGATATGGTAGCCATGACACCTACCATTGCGCTTCACCTGCGAACCATCATGCAACACTTTGCGTTTCCCGCCCAAGAACGATTCACAATGCCCCCGAAAAAAATATGGTTCAGTTTATATCTAGCAGAAACCGAAAGCCTGCCCATCAATGTGCCACACTGGATCATAGACCAGATCCACCTAGCACATCAAAGGTGGAACAAGAAACAGAAGAATGTGCTCCACGGGTGTTGTGCTTTGACCAGAATAATCTACAGATGCTTGGCTTATGATGTGCCTGTTCAGCGGGCACTCGTATGGTCCCGAGTCCAAGAATTCCAAAGAAGACTATCAGCAGCAGGTCCCCCATCAAAGAAGATGAGGGGGGGAGTCCAACTACCCTGTGCCCAACCAAGGGGAGCTACCGCTACACCAGAAATCACCCCTCCCCAGACACGACGAGTTAGGCCATTCACAATCCGGTTACCACGACCAAGCACGGAGGGGCCTAATCTGGTGTTCCCACCCATTCCATCCGATTTGGAATTCCCGCAGGGATTTACTCTTGAGGACCTCACGGATGAAGAAATTGCCCGATTAATCTATGACTCTAACCTCGAAGCGGAAGCAGCGCGAGCTCCGGAACCACGACCCAAAACAACATCGGCCCCCACCCAACCACAAACTGTAGAAGTCGATGTAGATGAACAAGAGGCAGGAAGAGATGAAGAAGAGGCCGACGAAGAACAACACCAAGAATATGACGAACTCTCCGAGTTAGCAAGTGCCCCAGCATATTCTGCACAAATCAAGAGACTATATCGAACCATGCGACTGGTTCAGGAACAGCATAAGATGTCTCTAGAACAGGGCAAAAGACTCATGAACGACTTGCTAGCGGAGGAAGGTGTGGACGAGTTGTTCATTGAGTCCATGAACCTTCATGCCGACGCTGTCGGACTGGATGAGGCCATTCATGAGGCCATGGCCTACATCCACAGGTTTGAAAAAAGAGTTCCCGTTCGTCCCAAGAGGTCCGGGAAGCAAATTCACATCAATACATCAGCACCAGACGAGGCAGCGCAAGCAGAAGAATATCAGGAAGCACCGTTGTCACCCCCATCCCCACCTCACACTACACAATTCACTCCACCACAGGACACTGACACTACCACATCCACTACCACTACCGTTGTCATGGGCATCCCCCTCTCCCCGGGAATCCAAGTCGGGGGAGTCACAATGCCGACCTTCACCACCCTGTTCACCGATGTCACATTCACTCCACCCACGATTCCCATCTACACCGTCACTCAAACAGTTGACACGATGGAAACATCACCAGCCACAGCACCGCTCCCTCCCCCCATGCCACCTTCATCACCCATACCCCCTCCACCCACATCTCCACTCACATCCACAGCATTCACCTCTCCCATTCCCGCCCCCATTCCCCCTGCATCTTCACCTTTCCCAACATTATTTAATGTAAATAACATATTTTTTGCATTAAACCAATGTGTATACCAGCTCCAACATGAGTACAAAGCTCTGGACAACCGGTATCAGCAACTGGAGACGCACCACCAGAACTTACAAACACAATTTCACATTCTACAAACAGAAAATGCAGAACTGAATCAACGCTACACGACGCTTGAGCAGGCTCACCAAACATTACTGGCAGCACCCCAACCATCGACAGAATCAGGTGCCAAACAACTAGAAGCTCTGCTCGAGGTATACCAAGCCGATAATCTCAAAGTCCGGCGTAATCTGGCACTCCTCAGAAAACACATGGCGGCCGCCCTAGAAGAAAACAAGAGGCTGCAGCAGCAAAATGAAGCAAATCTAGAAGCAGCAATGGAAGGCTCTCCACACGAAATTGATCCAGAGCAGTTTAAAGCGGTGCCCTCAGAGACAATGAAGACCATCTTGGATAGCTATGCAGATCTATTAGAAGCTCATGATGACTTGGAAAGGGAACGTGATGCGCTGCGCAATCAACTCCAAGAGCAACAGACGACACCCAAAGTCACAGAAACGACCACGACTTCAGAAGAAGTCATGGCATTGAAAGAGCAGGTGGCCGAATTACAGGCAAGATTACTCACACATGAAAGGCAACCCTCTCCAGTGGTCGAACCTGAACCCGAGGATTTGGTACCCATCGAGGTAGACGAGACGTATGAGGAACCTTACGTTCCTATGCCAATGCCAGGTGGTGAGCAAACCGCAGAAGGAATGGATACGTTAGAAATCGAAGTACCTGAGTGGCTCCAAACACTAGAGAAAACGGCATCAACTCATGAAGATCGAGTGGCAGTTCAGATCCAATCTATGGCAAAGATAGAGGACACTATTATTAAATCAGAATACTTCCGCAGCATGTCCCACCATAGATGGATCGGAACCAATGATGACCAATACGTGCCCTATTGTATACTCCTGGCGGACTACAATGCAGAAATCCAACATAAATGTGGCAAACCTCCAACGTTTGCCACACAATTTGGGCCAGATGACATCCCAGAGAGTGCTAAAAAAGGATCCATTCATCAACCCACTTGGAGGATCCGACTCCTCGAAACCTATCCGAAGATGGTTCGCACCTGGACGAATATGCCTCTTTTTATTAAATATAACCCTTGTTATGTTCCTGTACTCCGCAGACGTACATGGCCAGAGTTTACCATTGCAGTCAAGAATATCAAGGGATGCGCCAAATGGTTAAACTACGTCTATCTAGCACCCCCTCAAGGACCTCCCACCGTCAATTACATGATCTCTACTATACGGCACTGGAGCATCCGATTAAAGAACACCCCTGATGTAATGGCCCAGATGTGCATGAAAATTTTTGAGTTAATGCTTATTACATTCAGGACATTCAAGAATATCAAGGACCCACATTTCTCAGGCGTCGGATTCCTTACAGGAAACCAAGATTTGGTGTATGACATGAGCACCACTCCTTCCATAGAGGTGATATACGCTTGGCACGCCAGAATAAAATACCTCCCGGCCTGC
Source organism: Ceratopteris richardii (assembly GCA_020310875.1). NCBI lineage: Eukaryota > Viridiplantae > Streptophyta > Polypodiopsida > Polypodiales > Pteridaceae > Ceratopteris > Ceratopteris richardii. Next base: position 144,101,605 of record CM035411.1, on the reverse strand, counting down.
TTTAAACAAACATTCGAAGAGATGTTCATAACAGGGTTCTGGGAATACCACTCAGAAATATTTGTACCCAGACCCTCACATCTCCTCCATTTATTTGCTGTGGAGCGAACCATTCACTCAGAGCAGTTACGGGTGCCACATCCAGATGTCCCAGGGCCAGTCAATTGGGATGCATTGCTGACAGATCTAGCAAGGGGACTCAGGTTAGAAGAACACCACCTCGCCGCCGATGTGGTACAATACTACGTCCAGAAAGCAGCTAGACAAGGGTCTGTCAGGGGCGACAGACGCGAGAGTGGGGGGGGTGTTGGCAGTAGCCTTGGTACATCAGGATCTACAAGACGTGAAAGTCAAAGAAGGGACAGTACAAGCAAACAGGGCAGTCAAAGAAGATCTGGCAAGTAGGCCAATATTTTTTCAAGACATTAATGCAAATCAGAGAGATGGACACGCAGGGAAGAAGAGCAAGTAGGGAGCTTGAAGATATGTATGGCAGATCACTAGAAGAAATCCCTACAACAACAGTGATGCTTATCACTAATAATCATTGTAAATCTCATTTCACATTTTTGTAGCTCCATTTTGTGCAAGCCAAGGAGTCCTTGAGCTTGAGGAGCCTTAGAAGTAGTTGCGTACCAATTTTCATAATTTTTAGATCTCGTTTGAACCCCCAAATAAGCCCTGGAACCTAATTTTTAACTAGGCCGGACACTAGGTCTGGACAGGGCCAAAAGCTAGTCAAAAACTATAAAAGGAGCTAGAGAGCTCATTTTTGGGGGAGATTGTAATTGAAACGAACTTGTAAGAACATTTTGAAAGTAATCTAAAAAGCTCCATTGATTCTCACTCTTTGTCTTGCCTTGTGTGCGCGTGTGTGTGTATGTGTGTGCATGCTTGTGTGCTTCTCACTCACGCACTTGTGCCGCCACTTGCTCGAGGTCTTCATACCATCCTCACGTCTTCCCGGATTGACATTAAAGGAGGTGCTACTCATCATTGAGCTACACATACTTTGATGCACACATCAAGGATAAGGGAGTGAAAGAGGGAGATCTAGTGTTGGTTTACACACTAAAGCAACATGCTCGTAAGTTGGAAAAAAGAGGATATGGACCCATGATCATTAATAGAATTTCCACTAGCGGTGCCGTTCAATTGGCTACTTTAGAAGGTGATATCTTGCCCAACTATATTAGTGGATGTAGAGTCAAGTTATACCAAGAACCTCTTACAGAGGATATGCTTACAAGACTCAACAGTGCTAAGAAGAGAAAAGAAGAGGAGTCAAGGGTGAGAGAAGAAACACAAGCAGAGGCTAGAGAGCGCATAAGGCAAAATAAGTTACGGCGACTAGGCCTAGATGTCAACTCAAAAGCCCCAAAATATCACATGGATATGTGCCAAAAATCAGGCATAGCGACTTCTCAAGTCATTGACCGACGACCCTTTGTGACCACAGAGATAGGACAAGGGAAGGATGCAAGGACTGTGAAAGCATTAGTTGACTCAGGTGCAGCAAGTAGTGCAGTTAGACTTTCCTACTGCCAAGACTTGCAGTTGAACATCAATCCCATAGAAGCTTATCTCATAGGATTGGGAGGTGTGGAAACCCCTTGTTTGGGTGAGGTGGAACTTCCCATCTACCTTCAAGATGTTCGAATGAAAGTCAAAGCGCTAGTGTGTCAAGATGAGAACCTTACAGAACCACTTGTTTTGGGTCAAGATTGGATTTATGACCATGCAGTAAACTTAAACTTAAGAAGTCAAATTCTTCAAGTTTGGGTACATGAACAATGCATTACAATAGAATTAGAGAACTGCATGCTCCCAGATCATGGCACCACACACTCTCTTAGTTCTTCTAAGACTAATCATATGGAAGAAGATGTATGTGTCAAAAGCTCTATGATGCAAAAGGAGTCAATCGTGGAAGAACAGGCTCAATGACAAGCGGACTCCTCCTCTGGGGCAAGGACTAATGCCACCACAACAACTCAACCAACAAAGCAAGCACAACCGAATAGAACAACTGCTATATCAAATAGACAACGAGATTTCCAAAGGAAGGTAGTGCCGAGCATGAAGCAGATATGGGTACACAAAGGAGAGAAACCACCAGCCTTGGCCCCACAAATCCCATCCAAGCAAGCCAACCAGGTCAGAAGACGAAGGAAGCAGCTCGGACAAGCTCAATCACAAGGTATCCAACAAGTTTGGGTGCCTAAGAAATTAGTTGAAGCTCAACAAGGGCGATTACAGATGTGGGTACCTAAGAAGCTCTTACATCTACAACAACCTATGTTCTCCCACATGCGAAAGGTCTCAACAAAGAAGCCAAAAGGAGAAGAGGGTAAGAACCACGTACAGAGACCAAAAGGAGATCAAATCAGCTCTTCAACAATAGTAGGAAGACGTGCAAAAAGGATATGGGTTTGGAAGCCAAAAGTACAAGTAGCCTCCATCGAACCAAAGCGCCAACCACACTGGATACCACAGTTCAGAAAGCATCCAACGAGGAAGACGCCTGAAGTAATCTCTACAGTGCCAGTTGCTGTTCTAAAATGGGTCCCTATCAAGAGGAAGGATCAGTGGTCATCTCGAGATCCAATGGATACCTCCAACAAAGATGACATCAACATTTGCAGGTGTCATCAGGCCTCGACGAGCGACAACCATGTGCTCCTTGCACAACCCTGTCTTTTGCACCATTCAGGTCATGCATTTCCAAAGTATGCATTAATATAGGGCCACATTACACGGCCGTGCATAGACACACTTGAGAATCCCAAGCACAAGAGCACATTGACATATGTCAAAGATTTTCATTGATTGATACTAAACTCTGTCTTCTTGTTTTGTGATATTGTTCCTATTTTTTTTTTTAAAAAGAAGAAGAAAAGAAAAAAAGAAAGAGAGGAAGAACTTGTTCCCAGGTTTGGCGCATGAAACATGAATGAGTCATGCTTAGTTGAAGGTGGAACCATCTATTACTGGGCATTTATCAGTTTGGATAGAAGTGTGTCTCGGCTAGCAGATGATATTATTGCTGCCTTATCTGGTAGATGTCAAGCACTTGGCAGGAATAGGGCATCCACAACTATTGTTTTCCCTTACCATGGTAGGAGGGAAGAGCTTGAAGGTGAGAAGACTCCTGCTTAGGGTGAGCTAAAGGGAAGATGTGAAACTAGGCTCGGTGTAGTTACCCAATGCTATTTGTCAATGAATATAAAGAAATTCAATTCTCGGTATTTGGCAAATGCTACTTTGAAGAGAGGGAACAAGACCAGGTGCTCGAAGAATATCCCATCTATGGATCATCAACCAGGGCATTCATCAACAATGATAGACCAACCAATGGTCCATCACAATGACATGTGTACAACACGAAGAGATCCGCATCGACTGACCTTTCACTATGGTAAGAATCTCCTACTTGGGCCACATTATAACCATGATAGAGTAGGAAACCTCTTCATCAGCATACCCTTGAGCACTTAGCTCAAGACCCCAAATTTTCGCACCATACTTCTTCCAATGCATTTTCCAAGTAAGCATGCATACGGCTACATTACAAGGCCGTGCACAAGGCACATAATTTTTTCAACCCATGCACTGACACACTTACCCATCATTCACTATGGGTTATGAGTACTTGGCATCACTACTCTGAACATCATCTTTAGAAGAGCTAGAGGACATCCTAGGGGCAACATCAATACCTAGGAAGCAATTCAAAGCTAGCAGTTGCTCCAACTCAATCTTGATAACCTCTTTTGAGCAACTCACAATCTTTGAAAGCTCACAACGACACATTCATGCGGAATCCACGAAAGAAGCACATACGAAGGGACTACGACTTGCAAAGGCTTGCAGTGACAAATGAACAACCGGACAACCAACGCTACCAAATTTGGAAGATAGAAGGCTCTTGTTCATCCAGAATGGATACTACCTCTCAAATCACCACATGGAACAACCACTACCACAAGGGTCTCTCAGGGACGACAGACTCGAGAGGGGGGGGAGTGTTGAAGATCAAAGTCAAGGACAAAGCATGGAAGCACATCAAAAGGTGGACACACAAGGAAAGGGAGCAAGTAGGGAGCTCCAAGAAGTGTATGTCAAATTTTCAGAAGAATCCCCTACAACAATAGTGATTTTCATCACTAAAAACCATTGTAAATACCATTTTCTATTTTTAGTATCTCCATTTTGTTCAAGCCAAGGAGTCCTTGAGCTTGAGGAGTATTAGAAGTATCGTCCTACCAATTTTCATAATTTTTAGACTTCGTTTGAGCCCTCAAATAAGCCCTCGAACCTAATTTTTAACTAGGCCGGACACTAGGTCTGGACAGGGCCAAAACTAGTCAAAAAACTATAAAAAGAGCTAGAAAGCTCATTTTTGAGGTTAGCTTGTTAGAGAATAGAGCTTTTGTAAGAGAACTCTTTTGCAATCAAAGCTTTCCATTGTTCCTCTCTTTGATCTTACCCTGTGTGTGTGTGTGTATGTGTGTGCATGTTTGTGTGTGCATGTTTGTGTACTTTAACTCACGCACTTGTGCCTTCACTTGCTCGTGGTCTTCATACCGGTCCTCACGTCTCCGGGGATTGACAAGTAAAGGAGGTGGTGCTTACGCTTGAGCTACATTCTCTCATTAGTTTCACCACCTGATCATTAAATTGTTTTGTAAGTTGGGACACCAATAGTGCCCTCTCATTATGGCTTAGTTATGCAATAGCCCATTTATGTCCTATCGGTGCCTTTCTCTACTTCTTCTTCTCTTATTGGTGAATAATGTATGGGGGGAGAAGGACATCTGCATACTTAGCTATCTGAGATTCTTAGTGCTTGTGTTATATTTGGTTGACTTTCTTGTACTTCCACTGGTTGATATAATAGAATTGCATTCATTAACTCTTTATTTTTGTTTCTCAGGTTGTCTACTTTTTCCATGTATACTTTAATTTGAGCTTCTAAAAGTTTGCTTCTATTTGTTAAGCGTGTCTTCTCGGCTTTGCTAGTCTCATACTTACTTTGAAGCTCTTTAAGCTGATTTTGCATTTTTTTATTTTCTATAGTGAGTAGATTGCATCTTTCCATAGCTTCATTTGTCTCATGTTCTTTAGTTGCAAGTGCCAGTCGAACTTGTAATACATGTGCACATAGCTCTTCACTTAAGGCTTTGAATTGATTTTCCTCCACTAATTCCTTGTAATAATCACTATCTACTTCCACAAGTTGTTGTTGAGTGTCCATGGTTGTCTAGATCATTTGTTTTACCACTGGCTTGAGTTGTGCCACATATACACTCAACCATGTTTTTGGTATGCTTCGTTCTTTGGCTGTATGTACATCTTTTCTTTTTCCACATGTGTTGTTTTGTTATGTCGTTGTCTGATTTGTAGTTGGATTTGAGGTTCTTCTTTTTCATGTGTGGTAGGTTTTGTAGAACTTCCTTGAAATGTGACATCCAATGGGGAAGGCTCTGCTACTACCCTTATAGGTGTGAATGCGTGGTTCATCCATTTCTTCTTGATTTTTTTCTTCTTTGGGAACCTTCTTTGTACCCTAGCTATCTAATTGGGTCTCAACGATTTGAATCTCTCTTATCATTCATTTTCTATTTATGTACATCTTCTTTACTTGGATCTTCCTTTGGTTTCTCTGTGACTGGATTCTCCTGCATTTGATCCAACTTTGTGCATTCTACTTCAAGGGAACCCTTCACCTGATTTATCTCCTCCCAATTACCATCATCATTCAATTTGCTATGGATATCGACATTCCTCTTGGACTTTAGATGAAGAGCTAGAATTAACTAATCCGAGTTCTTTGTATCTATGGAATTTGGTTAATCTCTTTCCTTGCAGTGTTGCTATATGAGTTTGTTGATAATGGTGCCCGTGAACTGGCAGATTTATCTATCCTTTCCATGAATGTATCATCCATGGTATCTTTTAATTCCTCTTTGATGATAGGCTTGGACTATTCGATTTTGGTTCTTGGAAGTATATGTGTTCGTTTTAATGAAGGAATTGCTTCTTCTGTGTTGAATGCTTCTCTTAATCGCATTGCACCTCTCATCCGTGGTTGAGAGCTACTTCCTGCTTCATTGATTACATTCATTCCTTTCTTGTTTCTCAATACGGTGGCTAGCTTCACATACTTTGCCATTTTGGTTGAGGGTGGCATTTCTTTAAGGTATTCCGAATACCTAAGGCATATTATATCATTATTGTCAAAGCCACACTTTCATTTAGAAACTTCTTCTAACTCCATTGTTTCTTTGCCTCAAAAAAGCATTCTTGAATATAGGGTGTCAGGTTTATCTGGTTGCCGATCTGTTTGGTGGCATTAGATAATAATTTCACTATTATTTTTTGTGGTGTCGTATACCTGTGCATATTGGGAAAACAGAAATGTTGATGCACCAATCTGACTTCCTCTTCAATATCCACACGATTTATGTCTACAAACATTCTGGTTTTAGTTCCATGGCTTTCATCTTTTAGATCCGTGGTCCCATCTTTGACCCATCCAAATGCTTCTTTGATTAGTTCATGCGTGAATTGGATAGTTACCCATTCTCCTTCTGCATCGAGAACCTTGGCTTCTGGTACTGATGGTTGGTGTAGTGCTGGTTGGATGGTGTTCATGACTTGAGTGCATATCTAGAAATCCGGCTTATAGATTGGTAACTCAAAGTACTTATGTATTCCAGCTTTTGTCATTACATTCACCATCATTGGAAACTTGTGTAAAACCTTGAAATCTTGGGACATGACTGTGAATATGTAGTGAGTATCCATTATTTTGACAGTCACCAAGAACAAATGCTCTCCTGCTGGTTGGTGTTCTCTAAACCAATGTCATTTAGCTTTTTTTACACATTGCAATGGAAATTCAAGTACTTCCTCTTGCATTTTCTCTTCAAAATCATTGGAAGCCATCTACACTCATAGTAAAGTAGAGAATCAGTTTACATAGGAAATCAATTCCATGTCTTTATGTGTTGCTCATTAACATGTTGTTTCCTCTGCTTCGTGCCCCTTTTGTAAGTAAGTAAGGTGTCCTACCACACTTTTCTTAAGTTTTAATCTTGAAATAAAACAAGAGATTAGTGATAGCTGAAGCATTTATTTATATACACAAGGTGATCATTCCTATGATCGTAGAAGCTAAGTCCTATTCCGGTTAAGTAAATGTGCACCACTACTTTTATGGAAGAAGTTATGTGCCGAATGTGTGGCCATGTAATGTGGCCCTATCATGCATACTATAGATGCAATTGATGCTTCATGCGTGCAATTAGAGTCTTCTGGGATCTTTTCTTCAGTTCCTTGTCGCTTTTTGGGTCTCCATATCCACCTTCTAGTTTGTTCTTGTGGCATTTGCTTCTGTCGGGTTCCTCTCTCTGTGGTCTTTGGCTCATTCTTGTTGGTGGGCCGAGTCTTATATGTCATGGTCCTTTGGTATCTTTGGCAAGTCTTGATAGATTTCTTCGCTTCATGTTGCTTGTATGACATCTCATTGAGTTTTCCTATCGCTTGATTTGCTACCCGTCGAACTACTTTCGAGATCCATATGTGTTGCTAAGACTTGTGGGGCCTCTACCAATGATTTTGGAAGCCATACATGAAGAATTCTTGGTTTATCCCTTTGCAATCCTAAATAGTGGTTGTTATGTTGTGTTTCTACTAGATAGTCAATCTGTTCCTACGTTGTACTAGCATGTTGAGTCAATCGATCCTTGTGTACCCATCGTAGTCATGTATTGAATGCATGTGATGTTCAGACAGTTGACCTCCATGTTTGTTTCCTTCTTATAGTGTCGATAGATTGAGAAGAAATGTCCTTACTATTTCTCTTAGGCTCATGTCTTGTAGGAGAATTGATCACATAATCATGTAGTATTCCCTATTTGTAAGAAATATCCCATTCGTAAAGATGAGATGCCATTGAAACCTATGATGGGTGGACATGCATTCTCTACATCTTACCATCACACGCTCGTCCTCAAAGCTTGATCCCTGGCAACGGCACCAAAATTTGGTGTAGCTCAGTGATGAGTAGCACCTCCTTAATGTCAATCCGGGAAGACGTGAGGAAGGTATGAAGACCTCGAACAAGTGATGGCACAAATGTGTGAGTGAGAAGCACACTAACATGCACACACATACACACACACGCGCACACAAGGTAAGACAAAGAGAGAAGCAATGGAGTTCTTTAGATTACTCAAAAGTGCTCTTATAAGTTCAAATCTATTACAATCTAACCTCAAAAATGAGCTCTCTAGCTCTATTTATAGTTTTTGACTACCTTTTGGTCCTGTCCAAACCTAGTGTCCGGCCTAGTTAAAAATTAGGTTCTATGGCCTATTTGAGGGCTCAAACAGAGTCTAAAAATCATGAAAATTGGTACGATGATACTTCTAATACTCCTCAAGCTCGAGGACTCCTCGGCTTGCACAAAATGGAGTTACAAAAAGGTGAAATGGTATTTACAATGATTTTTAGTGATGAGAATCACTGTTATGAAAATGTTGTTTTGGAAAAATTTGAGTGGCCTACTTGCCAGATCTTCGTTGACTACTTTGTCTGCTTGTGCCTTCTCTCTGCTCGGGCTCCCTTCTTTGGATTCCTTGTCTTGTGAGTCCTTGGGTGCTTTGATTGTTGCGAACAATACCCAACTGGAACAAGCCCTTTCATATTCATGTAGATGCCTCCAACTACACAATAGGATGCATTCTAGCTCAATCGGCAGATGAAAGAAAATTAGACCATCCTATTGCCTATGCGAGTAGACAACTGAATCAAGCTGAAAGAAACTATACAACTATGGAACGAGAAGGTTTAGGGATGGTGTACGCTATAAAGAAATTCAGACACTACCTTCTAGCCAACAAGTTCAAGTTCTTCATAGATCATCAAGCCTTATTGTACTTAGTCAATAAGCCTTATAACACGAGAAGGCTAGTGAGATGGTTTCTGTTATTAATGGAGTTCCATTTGAAGTAATTATGATAAAGGGCAATACCCACGTGAGAGCTGATCATCTATCTAGGTTAACACATGGAGAACCACCTAATGGAGTATCAGACGATTTTTCCAGACACTTACCTATTCAATTTGGAAGTATGTCCTAAGTGGGCAGAACAACTAATTTCAATACTCACCCATGGACCACAACACTCAATTAACAAGCTGATTAGAAAGGAAATTCTACTATCACAAAACTTACACATTGTAGCAGGAAGTGTGCACCATAAAGAACCCAATGGTGTATTGTCTAGATGTGTAGAAGAAGAAAAACAGAAGAACTTGATTGAGCAAGCGCATGTAAACAAATGGAGAATGCACAAGGGAACCCATGGAACTCTAAGGGAATTGAAACGATTAGGAGTCTATTGGACTTATATGCCTAAGGATGTTCATGAGTATGTTGGCCGTTGCACAGAATGTCAAGAAACCACTCCAGATGACCGTACATCATTACCCTTCTCTACAATAGCACCCAACTGGAGTAAGATGTTAGTGAAATTCTTAAAGACACAAGAGCATGAGGATGATACAAGTTTAGCTAGGAAACGATCCCTAGAAGAAATGAGTAAGGACTATGTTATTTTGGGGAGAGAATTATTCAAGAGAGGAAAAGACAATCACCTACGACTATGTGTGCATGAAGGAGAGTACTTAACCATATTAGAAATGGCACATGCAGGCACCGCAGGAGGACATTTCTCAGCCGAAAGAACTTAAAAATGATTCTCTTTGCAGGCTTGTGGTGGCCAACTCTACATATGGATGAAGAAACTACGTATGAAGTTGTGAGGCATGCCAAAGAGCTAAGTACCCGATTTGACGAGATGATATGCCTTTGAGACCTATGGTTTGTGCAAGAGCATTTTCCAAGGTATTGATTTCATAGGACCCATTAGACCACTAGCCAAAGGATCACATGATGAGTACATAATAGTGGCAAAAGACTATCTAACTACATGGGTAGAAGCAAAATCAACTAGGAAAAGCGATGCACAGACCACAGCTAAGTTTCTTTTTGAGCACATCTTTACTCGCTTTGGACTACCTATAGAGATAGTAAGTGACGGAGGAACTCACTTCATTAATGAAGTAATAGAGACCTTGATGAATGAATTCTTACTGATTCATAAAAAATCAGCCCCTTATCATCCTCAAGCCAACGGCCAAGAAGAAAGCTCCAATAAAGTGTTGTGCACTATACTGACAAAGATAGTCAATAGTGGAAGGTCAGATTGGGACAAACAATTGCATCATGCAATTTGGGCCTTCTGTGTGGCTTACAAGACAGCCATTGGAACTACTCCATTTAACCTAGTGTATGGACAAAATGCAATCCTGCCAATTGATTTTTGGTGCCCAATTTAAGAGTAGCACAACAATATGAATGGACAGGACATGAGTTGTCCAAGCAACTCGAGCAGATTGAGAAACTACACGAAACAAGACTACAAGTAGTTGCGGGAGTTTACAACGCGAAAAGGAGACAGAAAGCATATTATGATGCACACATCAAAGATAAAGGCCTCTAAGAAGGATATTTAGTCCTGGTGTATACCTTGAAGCAACATGCCAAGAAGCTGCAAAAACGCAGATATGGATCCCTACTAATCAATAGGATTTCAACGAGTGGAGGAGTCAATCTAGCCACACTAGATGGAGATATACTTCCTAATTACATAAGTGCTTGTCGAGTAAAACGATATATGGAACCATTGATGGATCAGATGTTAGCACGGCTCGTAGGTGCGCAAAACCGAAAAAAAGAAGAAGAGAGAATTAGAGAAGAAGCAAGGCAAGAAGCCCTAGAGCATATCAAGAAACAAAAAGAGTGGATAAGGCAAAGGGATGAACGAAATTTACAAGGGGAAGAACCAATTCCCATGGCCAATTACCAAGTTCAACAAGCCGACACAAGGAACCTCATCATATCTCTACCATATTTGAACCTAGGGATTGGAACTACCGAATACCAGTTGATAGATGCATTGATAGACTCTGGAGAAGCACTAAGCTGCATACGAATGATGGTTATTTCACATCTTCAAATGATTATGAACCCAACTAAAGCACGCGTGAGAGGCATTGGAGGCCAAGTCATAGAATGTGTTGGAGAAGTCCTCATATCCCTCCACATCGGAAATTCCACTATGAAGCAACCAATTTTGGCATGTAAGGATGAGGATTTAATAGAAAACTTGATCCTAGGACAAGATTGGATTATTGAGAATGAAGTGAGCATTCATATAGCTCAAGGATACATCTCAGCCAAAATAGGGCATAAGGAAATCTTTAGCCTGTTAGAAGTAAGACTTCCTCACATGCATGAAGTCATCAAGCGTGAGAAAGAAACCCTAGAAGAAGAGTTAGAAAACGAATCAATTGAGAGCACACCAAAAGGATGCCCTAAGCTAGAATTACCAACAATATGAATGTGTCACTTGACCATGTGCCTTCTTTTCTCATGAGAGGTGAGCTGAAGAGAGCCAGTGAGGACAATACTCCTAAAATCATCTATATCCAAAGGAAAACCATCCAAATGGAAGTCTACTACTCGAACGTCATATCCAGGGAATACTCATTTACAATGGATTCAGAAGGATCAAAGGACTAAACTAGGTGATTCCACACAAAAGCACGCCAATTTGTTAGTGAAAGAAAGGGGAAATCACCATTACAAAATACCACAATCAGAGCCACCAAGAATCCTTCATGTGTGGCTTCCAAAATCATTAGTAGAAGCCCAGAAAACACGGCAGCATATGTGGATTCCAAAGCAGGTCAGACAAACTACAACCCAAGAACTAGACAAAATCAAGGAGATATCACACCAACAAGGTGAAACAAAGTGGTCCAAAAGGAGCCACCAAAGGTACCAGAGGAACACGACATCAACCAATCAGCCTTCAAGAAAGAAAGAGGAAAAGTCTAGAACACGACAAAACTAAGAGAAGATGAAGCCTCACACATCAACTACAAAAATGGATATGGAGACCCAAGAGGCTGCAAGGACAGGAACAACCAACTCAATAGGACTCCACTTGCACTCATCAAGAGTCGATTGCACCTAAAGTATGCATGCCACATGCAACAAGACTACAATTACGACCACCACCACGTGCTTGAGAGATGACTCTCCTCCCAACCAAATGCCTCTATATATAGCTCTCTCCAGGGGACTGCCTTCTTGGGCAGGTGGATACTAACCATCCAAGTTTCAGCCATGTTTAAAAATCCTTTGTAAACTGTAGGAGAAAGTTTACCATTTCGGTGGAGTCAACCATACCAACTTGACCAATATAATTTCAAAATGAAATTGTCCAACTTAGGACATTTTTCTCAAAGATTTAACTTAAAAGTTATCGGGAATTGTCAATCTACTGAGCAACTCCTAACTTTTCTATTCTAGAGTATATTGGACTCTAGGAAATTATTTATGCTATAACTTGAAGCAAACTCAAATGAATAATTCCACTTAGACTTATCATTGAAAAGGTTCTTGTACATAACATCTATCTAGGATGTTCAAGTCAGTTATCTAATTCTAACCAGCTAACCCTGGTCTTTTGCAAAAGGAATCAGATACCATGTTTGAGCCGATTCCAAAAGATTTGGAAAGCAGAAAGAAATCACTAAAACTCTGTACAACCAATTCAAACTTCAAACATACATAAACTTGCTATGAGTCAAAGTCTAGTTGACTCAGAACTTTAACTTCTCAACGATCTATTTCAACAAGGTATTGAAGCATTGTCTTTATCTTTAAGAGAAATAAGCTGGATTCTCAAAAAGATTCAAAATAAATCAAAAACATCATCCAACCACAAGATACTAGTGTGGTAACCAACATCAGTGTGTCGACCCACTGAAGTTCTGTTGATGAGGTTTGTATTCAAATAACGCTTCACGTGAGACTAAGTTCATGTCAGATTTAGACTTTTTGACTCCTAATCGTGAATGCAATTCTTGTGCATTTCTTTGATTCAAAAGAGTGAATTTACCAAGTTACACTAGGAACTTGATACTTGACTTAGTCGATTAAATCTTTAGTTGAAAAGATCAACTCAAAATCAAAGTCCAACTTCGTTAAAAAATTTATCAAATATTTCTGATTAATAACACTTAAGCTTGAAGTGTTCTAAGAAGATCTTGGAAGTTACTTACTTCATATCTTCTGTTTCCTTGATCTTGAAGTTATCTTGAAGTGTCTTGAGATCCTTCTTGAATATAAACTCCTTCTTTGAGGTTTTAATTCCCTTGAAGATCAAACCTAACTTCAAGATCCAAACGAAGACTAAAAGATAATCATCATCTCACGGTCCGATGTCCCATACCATCTTTCCTACATCAATCTGAGTATAAAATCGGGTGTCCCATACCACCCTATTTTATATTCACATTAATGTGTGCATGACATTTATCCTAAAGTCTAAACAATTCTTCTTTACTACGGTTTTCAAATAAAAACCAATTAGAATTCCAAGTACTTGAATTTTCATAGATTCATGTTTCAATTGGTTTATCCTTGACCAATTTTGTAGTGACAAGAGCTTTTGACTTCTTGTCTTTTAGATTCCTTTCTTTACGATGCTTTAGATACCTACCCCGACCGGGACTTTTATAGGAATCTCTCTACTACCTTAAGTCTAAGCATCCACTCATGCTCTTTGGATTAGTACCAAAATCCCTTTAAGGATAGGCAAACATTTAGTTTTACCTTCCACAGACTTAAGTACCATTTGCATGGTTGCAGACTACATTTTTGGAATTCCCTTACTCTGTTCATACTTGGAACAGCTTACTTTTTCATAATTTTCCATTCAATAAATGGAAATTGAGTGAATAATTCCTAATGGAATGTTTATTGCCAATACTTGGGCAATCTACAGAGTAGTTCTAATCGCACATTCTTGGACAATCATGGCCAAGTTTGATCAAGTCTGGTTGATAATTGCGACAAAAATAAAGACTTAGTCTTTATCTTTTAAGATCTCTTAAACTATCTTAAGCTTCTTTGCTTACCTACAGGATTTTTAGAGATCTTTCCCTCAACTTAAGTCCAAGCATTTTCTAATGCTTTTCAGATTCCAAAGCTAAGAATCTATGATATACCTTAAGGTTATATCACTATTTGGACTTAAATACCAAAACTTGTGGTTAGGGATTTGTTGGGAACTACTTGCGGAATCAAGTAATTCTAAGCTAATGATTCATCTTGGAATCTTTTACTTTCTAGTCCAATGATTCATCTTGGAATCTTCTCCTTTACTGGAAAGATCTTCAAATGGAATTCTAGACTTTTGGATAAGACCAAGACTTAAGGCTTTGCTTGTCCAAAAGATATTCTCGTTTAACCAATGAAATAGTTAATTGGACTCTTTCATTAGCTTATCTTTAGGAAATAGCTTAACTTCCAAAGATTACTTTGCTTGGGTCTCTTCTTTAAGCTTTTCTTATCTTAAACACCACCAAGCATACTTTTCTTATCTTCAGAAAAGTGCTTTAATAAAGTTTCCATGTTTATGTTTGAAAACTTTGCACAAGCAAATAATGCTTGGAATCGTTTACTTAATCTTATAAAAGATATTCTTGATTTTTTATAAGATTCAAAGCTTTACCACTTGAAGCTAATCTTTTAGGAAAGAACTTGTTTCCTAAATTGTCTTTAGGAAATATCATGATTTCCTAAGATATATCTATTTTAAAAATGAAAATAGTTTGAATCATTTCATTAATTGTCATAACTTTGGGAAACTACTTGATTCCTAAATGTGAAGAGAGATGGTGGATGCAATCCAAAGATGAGTAGGTGCCGCTACAACCAGCTTCACAGCAGCCAACTGAGACTTCAGAGTTGATTAGTAGACCCTTTGAGCTTCCTAAATCCACCAAAATATCAGCCAAGTACTTTGGAACATGTATCCCAAAAGTTTAAGTCAAGACCGACAAGTTGCGAAATGACTAGCTCCCAAAACTTGCTATTTTTGGACATACACCTGCTGGAAAAAATGAACAGTGCTCTCAACCTGGAAGGAATTAGAAAAATTCCTTTTGGGCATAGCAAATAGACTTAGCAAGCTTCCTATTCCAAGTTAAAACACTTCAAATGATGGACTGAGCACTGAGAACAAGTTTCATCAAGTTCTGGAACATTCCCACAATTCTCGGGGCTCTGCAGAGATAGACCAGTAAGCAGTAAAATGCAGATATCTCCAAAAGTATAAATCCAATGACCTTGACAATTTATAGGTAGAAACTAGACAGTGAGAGCTATCCAACGCACTTTAAAACACTGAAAAAGGTTCAGTAAAACTCGAGATATGACCTTCTGAAGTTACTGCTCTGAGTGAGTATAGCAGAGAACAAAATAGAGAGGTAGATGATAATAAATGTATAGATTCACATATGATTACAACCACATTGGCAATGAATCTTTGCACAATGGGAGTAGAATGATAGAGCTATGGAGTAAGCTCTTCAATCTCTACAAAATGACATGAAGTGGTCACGTACAAGGCTTGCTAATCGCCTCTTCCTTCTTGCTCCTTTTATAGCAATTCTTGGAGGGAGTTTTGAATTCGAATTCGAATGGCTCCACCTAAAAGTGATCCCCAAAGTTAGGAGAGATTCCCTCAGCTCAAAAATTCGTGATTTTGGTAGTTGGAGCCACGAATTTGCTTTTACATCATGGATGAGGTAAGCCATCCTTTTACTTTTTTCTTTTTCCATTTACAAGAGATAAAATGTACTCTTTTACAAGAGGTGTTCACATGACTACTCATGTGACTTACAAATGAGGATAATATCAAGCATATCAAGCATGTAGGCTTGGGCAAAATGCACCAACAGCTCCCCCTCAAGCCTAACATGCTTGGCCTCCAAATAAGTCTTCAATTGTCCTTGATTTCCTGCAAACCAATCATCAACTTGAATCTACTTAATTTCGTACCATCAAGAGCTTTCGTCAACATGTCTGCACATTGCATATCTGTAGAGACGTAGGATAGTTGAATATCCTTGCTCATTAGCTTCTCCCTTACATAATGGTAGTGGACTTCAATATGCTTGGTTCTAGCATGGTATACCGGATTAGCTGCTAGATGTAGTGAGCTTGTGTTGTCACCAAAAATGTGAGGTGTTGAAGAATGAAGTCCAAGATCTGTGTACAAAGATTTTAACCACATTATTTCTTGAGTTGCATTAGCCAAACCTCTATATTCAGCTTCAGTAGAAGATAATGCCACGGTTGGTTGCTTCTTCGATGACCAAGAAATGATTTTTGAACCTGCAAATGATATATACCCTGATGTGCTTCTTCTATCATCTTTAGATCCGGCCCAATCTGCATCTGAGTAGACCTTTAGCTCAATATCTGAAGTATATGAATAGAACAAACCTTCATTCATGGTCCCCTTTAGGTACTTGAGGACTCGCTTGGCTGCTTCCATATGTGGTCTTCTCGGCTTATGCATAAACTGACTCAATATGCTAACACTATAGCATATATCCACCCTTGTGAGTGTTGCATAGTTCAAACTTCCAACCAAGCTTTGATAGCTTGTGATGTCTTCAATTGGCTCTCCTTCATAAGCACTAAGCTTATGATTTTGCTCCATAGGTGTACCTGCACACTTGGTATTTTCCATCTTGAACTTGACGAGCATGTCATGGACATACTTCCTTTGTGTGATGTATATACCTGAATCTGTGTAGATCAACTCCAATCCAAGAAAATAAGTGAGTGGTCCGAGGTCACTTATTTTGAACTCCTCCTTCATTTGACTCTTTACCTGTTTGATTCCTTCAAGATCATTGCCTGTGATAATAATATCATCAACATACACACATAAATAGATCACTTCAGATCCATTCCTCTTTATGAACAAAGAGGTATCCGCCTTGCTAGCTTTGAATCCTTGGTCCTGCAAATAAGTAACCAATCTGAAATTCCAAGCTCTTGGAGCTTGCTTCAATCCATACAAAGCTTTCTTTAGTTTGCATACATAGTTAGGATGATGTGCATCCTCATATCCAGGAGGTTGTGCCATATACACTTCCTCAGAAATCCATCCATTCAAGAAAGCATTCTTTACATCAAGTTGATAAAGATTCCAATTTCTAGATGCAGCAAGACTAATGAGAACCCTAATTGTAGGCATTTTTGCAACAGGAGAGAAAGTCTCCTCATAATCAATACCATGGGTTTGAGCAAACCCTTTAGCAACTAACCTTGCTTTGTGTCTATTTATACTTCCATCTGGATTCCTCTTGATTTTGTATATCCATCGAGATCCGATTATCTTCATAGATGGCTTGTTAGGTACAAGCTCCCAAGTGTTATTCTCCTTCAAGGCTTCCATTTCTTCATCCATTGCATCTCTCCAAGCTTTCTTGCTTTGTGCTTCTTCGAATGTGGTAGGTTCTTCATTGGTTGAATCCTTTGCAATGTAGATTGAGTGCTTGGTGACCAAAGAAGTATCATAACCAAACCTCTCTGGTTTCTTCTTCTCCCTCGAAGACCTTCTAAGTGGTTGATGTGAGCTCTCGGGTCCATATGTAGCATCCTGCATCTTTGCTTTACCTTTGTTCTTCCATAGCTTTAGTCTTTCCAAGTCTTCTAGGTCAATCTCCGAATCACTTTCTTCAATCTGCTTTGGCTCCTTTGGTTGAAGTGAGGGAAAGTCTTCATCCAAGTCATACGGCAGCTTCACTTTCCTGTCATCATCAAACCATGATTTGTTTTCATCAAAAATTACATCTCTACTCACAGAAAATCCTTTATTGGTTGGATTGTACAATCTATATCCTTTTTGGTTTTGATCATAACCAATGAATACACACTTCTCTGCCTTGGGATCCAATTTCCCTCTTACTTGAGAAGGAATGTGAGCATAGGCTAAGCATCCAAAGATTTTACAATGCTCTAGACTAGGTCTTCTTCCATTCCACACTTCATATGGAGTGGTTCCATCTAGTGACTTAGATGGAAGTCTATTTATGAGATATGTGGCTGTCGACACAGCCTCTGCCCATAGGTAGTTCGGCAATCCCTTTTCATTGAGCATGGACCTTGCAGCTTCGACAATAGCTCTGTTCCTCCTCTCTGCTACACCATTGAGTTCGGGTGTATACCTTGTAGTGACTTCCCTTTTAATGCCTCTTTCATGCAAGAAGGCATCAAATTCAGAAGAGAAGTATTCTCCTCCACCATCTGATCTGAGTCTTTTCAAAGTCCTACCTGTTTGATTTTCAACAAGAGCAATATACTTCTTAAAGCAATTAAACACTTCATCCTTGTGCTTCATGAAAAACAGAATGGTCCACCTGCTACAATCATCTATGAAAGACACATAATATCTTGAGCCTGATATAGATGGCTCCTTACTTGGACCCCACACATCCGTGTGCACTAGATCCAAAGGATTTTGATACATATATCCTTTCTTATTGAAAGGTTGTCTATGAGCCTTGCCGAGTTGACAAGCTTCACACTTATAAATCATGTGTTGCCTTGTGATATTAGGCAAACCAAGTACACTTTGGTCCCTGCAAATCTGTTTGAGTGTCCTCTCACCAATGTGAGCAAGCCTTTTGTGCCATATCTCCAACTCTGTTAGAGTTTGAGATCCATAGCTAAACAAAGCTATGTTCTTTGTATCTTCCACTTCAAAGGTGAAAAGCCTTCCTGTCTTTTCTCCTTTGGCAATCCTTCGAAAGCCTTGCCTTGGGTCTTCAACATATGCTCCAAATCGATTGAATCTAACCTGCAATCCTTTTTCAACAATCTCTCCAACACTTATTAAATTTTTGGTAATTGTAGGGACATACAAGACTTTGCTTAAGAGGTTCATATTCCCATCTGATGTCTTCACATTACCTATCTTCTCCACTGAGTGCTTTGTGTCATCTCCTGTCTGCACTTCATGCTTGTTATGAGGATCTTCCAAATCAGAAAGTAAAGCCACATTTCCTGCTACATGGTTCGAGCATCCCGAATCAATGTAAAATATGTGATCATCATCCTTACCCTTCTTTGTTGATAGATTCATAATCAATAATGAATCTTCTTGACTTTGGTCCTCTGCATAGTTATTGTAATCTCTTCTTCCTCTATGGCCACTTTGATAGTTGTTGTTGTTGTTGTAATTGTTGTTGTAGTAGTTGTTGTTATTGTAGCCTCCATTGTACCTACCTCTATTTGATCCATAGCCACCTCTATTGAATCCTCTTCCTCTTGAGTTCCTTGGATTCCTGAAACATTCTTCAGTAGTATGGTTAGATAAGCCACATATGTTGCAAGGTTGAGATGATTGGAATCTCCCCCTGCCTTGCTTTCCACCTCTAGCTCTTCCTCTACCTGCAAAGTTTGCTTGGAAAGAGCTTCCTTCATCTTCATTCTTCCTATTCTTTGACTTGTCCTTGACCTTAGCTTTATCAGAATATAAGGCAGAAGTTTGATTACCTCTTGAGGACTCACCACCTTTGCTAATCTTTGCTTCATGAGTGAAGAGTTGGCCCATGAGTGTGTTGAGGTCGGGTACATGCATATCCATGTATAAATCCATGGCTGTTGTGAATGACTCCCACTTGTCGTCTGCTTTGATTCCATTCATGATTTGTCTTATGATTTGCTCCTCTTCAATTACCTCTCCAATGCTTCCAAGTTGGTCGGAAATCTCCTTCATCTTTGTGACATAATCAGTCACATTTTGCTTCGGGCTTTTCTTCATTGTTGTGAACTCCATCCACAATTGGTTCTTCCTTGCTCGAGTGTTGGAAGAGAAGAAAGAAGCAAGTGCATTCCAGGTTTCTCTTGATGTCTTGCATCCCTTGACATGAGGTAAAAGAAAATCAGAGATTGAGTTTAGAATATAAGACCTTGCAAGTGCATCCTTCGAACACCAATTCGAAAGTCCTTCCACTTCTTCATGTGATGGTTGCCCTTTGTTCCTCATGGTTGGCATTGCTTCATCTCCGGATATGAATCCATATAGATTCCTCCCTTGAAGATAAGCCTCCATCCTTAGAGACCATGCCGGGTAGTTGTTTCGATCCAATTTGTCAATTGTTGATGGAAATCCATCTCCCATGTTGCTTGACTATGCTCTGATACCACTGTGAAGAGAGATGGTGGATGCAATCCAAAGATGAGTAGGTGCCGCTACAACCAGCTTCACACCAGCCAACTGAGACTTCAGAGTTGATTAGTAGACCCTTTGAGCTTCCTAAATCCACCAAAATATCAGCCAAGTACTTTGGAACATGTATCCCAAAAGTTTAAGTCAAGACCGACAAGTTGCGAAATGACTAGCTCCCAAAACTTGCTATTTTTGGACATACACCTGCTGGAAAAAATGAACAGTGCTCTCAACCTGGAAGGAATTAGAAAAATTCCTTTTGGGCATAGCAAATAGACTTAGCAAGCTTCCTATTCCAAGTTAAAACACTTCAAATGATGGACTGAGCACTGAGAACAAGTTTCATCAAGTTCTGGAACATTCCCACAATTCTCGGGGCTCTGCAGAGATAGACCAGTAAGCAGTAAAATGCAGATATCTCCAAAAGTATAAATCCAATGACCTTGAAAATTTATAGGTAGAAATTAGACAGTGAGAGCTATCCAACGCACTTTAAAACACTGAAAAAGGTTCAGTAAAACTCGAGATATGACCTTCTGAAGTTACTGCTCTGAGTGAGTATAGCAGAGAACAAAACAGAGAGGTAGATGATAATAAATGTATAGATTCACATATGATTACAACCACATTGGCAATGAATCTTTGCACAATGGGAGTAGAATGATAGAGCTATGGAGTAAGCTCTTCAATCTCTACAAAATGACATGAAGTGGTCACGTACAAGGCTTGCTAATCGCCTCTTCCTTCTTGCTCCTTTTATAGCAATTCTTGGAGGGAGTTTTGAATTCGAATTCGAATGGCTCCACCTAAAAGTGATCCCCAAAGTTAGGAGAGATTCCCTCAGCTCAAAAATTCGTGATTTTGGTAGTTGGAGCCACGAATTTGCTTTTACATCATGGATGAGGTAAGCCATCCTTTTACTTTTTTCTTTTTCCATTTACAAGAGATAAAATGTACTCTTTTACAAGAGGTGTTCACATGACTACTCATGTGACTTACAAATGAGGATAATATCAAGCATATCAAGC
Source organism: Ceratopteris richardii (assembly GCA_020310875.1). Classification (NCBI taxonomy): domain Eukaryota; kingdom Viridiplantae; phylum Streptophyta; class Polypodiopsida; order Polypodiales; family Pteridaceae; genus Ceratopteris; species Ceratopteris richardii. The sequence continues at coordinate 144,080,397 of CM035411.1, read as the reverse complement.
ATGTAGGCTTGGGCAAAATGCACCAACACTAAAGGTCAATTAATATTTGTCTTGGTTTCTTTTTTAAGCCTTGAGTTAGCTTAAATAGAATCAAGCAAGTTTCCTTCAAAAGTTTTCGCGTCGATTCAAGACCTTGCATCATGCCTCGAGATGCATTTCTGGAAATTAACATCTATGAACATTAGAGTTCGAGGGATTCTAGAAGTTCAATACTTCTACTTATTTTCATCAATGTCTGATGAATATTAAAGTATTAAACCTTCCAAAATTTATTGAACTTACAAGTTCAATTGGTTTGTGTTTCAACAGAAACTTCTCTACTTAGGTGCATGAACATGAACATCCAAAAACAACTAAATCCTCGTTAGTTGCTAAGAATGTCTAGGTTTCTTTCCAAACTTAGACTGAGCATGCACATTGGAAAGTAGCTCTATTTTCAACATGCTTTCTTTTCCTCAAAAAGACTCGTACTAAGTGGTACCTAGGTATCACTTTTTGGGAAAAAATAGACTAGATACTTAGTTGCATGATGGTCAAGATCCTTGCAACTAGGTAATTTTCTATTTTTCCCACCTAGATAAGTCAAGTTAGAAAAAGAAAGGAACAAAAGTATATGTGTTCAGCTACTTACCAAAAGAGCATGCGTATGCTCATGCATCTACTTGCAAGCAAATGCATGTTCATGTATGCAAATGCCCATTCTTGGGTGCAAATACATGTGAGTACATGCAAGTGTAATGAACTTAAGCAAATCTCAACCTTATTAGGTATGCAAACAAGCATCCATGCAAAAACAACCTGCTTGCTATTCTGGCAAAAGGTAATTATTCAAGTGCATGAACTGGAGAATTAACTACCTTTCCCAAGAAAGTGCGAGCTTGATGTGCATAAAACATTCTTTTATCCACAAATAATCTTTTCATTTTTGTGCATGAATGGAAATAGAAATTTCAATTGCATACCTAAAATTGAAAAGTACTTTGTATACTTTTGCGTCATTTCAATACCGTTTAGTTCTCTAATTAGCTTCCATGTTGAGATAATCATGATTGGACTACGCTTTTAGTCCTAATTAATGCATCCTAAATGAAAGCATTCGAGCAAACAAATATCAAAATGAAAACATAATTTGGAAAATACTTAGCTCCACATAGAGCTACGTCCTTCCCTTGATCTTTTGGAAGAGTGATTCATTCTCTTGAGCTTCATGAGTCTCCCAACATGTCTGTAGATGGAACTCCTTTGCTCTCCTCTCGCTCGCGATCGAAACTTCTCTTCTCACACTCAATGGCTATGAGTGCGTGGGTTGTGCATCATCAATGATTGTTCTACCCGTGAGCCATGAAAAGGCTCTGAGTAGGTGTAGATCTAATAGAAATGAAGGAGCAAATCGCCTTGCTGCTGTGGATAGAACGGACGACTTCACACCTCAAGATCTTTGGTTCGGATCCCATCCGCCTTCCTCTGAAGTCCTTCTCCTTTTAGAACTGATCTTTACGCTGCTACAACGCCCGAGAAACACCTATAAAATTGCCTTCTCTGAAGACTCTCTCATGCAAGAGCTATACTTTCTTGGATAAGGGACAGACGCCATGAATGGGTGGTCATGGGTCGAGCCCCAGGCGGCGCACCACTGCTACCATCGATTTCTAATTATATCCTTTTGTTCATGGAGAAGCTTCCGCAGCGGCAGCAATCAGATATGATTTGATATCTGATAGAAGAGGAGTATACCATAGCATATGATGGGTTTATAAATGACGAGAGTCATGACTTCAAAACGATACTGACGCCATGTAAATCATTGGACTTCTGGTTTATGATGACCAGAGTTTGATTCCTTGGAGATCTACTATTTTGCCACCATGGATGCGGGAAGATTTATATCCCTTGCTGTACGATGGTTCTGCCTCTCTCCGCAACTACTACAGCAAGACATAGTTGTATTTCCTCAGCAGCACCGTCGGCTGGGTTCAAAATCGGGAGGAGCTTCGTAACACATAAACGCCTACTGCTCCGCCTGCTGCACAATCATAGTTATCGTTAAATAAAACTCTGTTTGTACTCTGTTTTGTGTAGAAGAAAGCGCTTTTGTTTGTACAACACAGCGTATGCATGCCTTGGCGTAGGTCGCGTGAGCTGCGAACCATGGCTAACCGACTGATTTCGATCCCCCGAGATGGCAGTAGTGCAACTTTTCTTTTTGATCTTCAAAGATATGCAAGGTCCACATGCAGAAAATGTAGAGAGAACAAAAGCTCAATACCGCAAAGCCAATCTGCTCGCCTGGTTACATAGTTCGCCTCTCTACAGGCTGTCGAGGGTTCGATACCCATTGTCGACAACCGACTTCATTGTTTTGTCGCCAAAAATATACGTGAGCACGAACCACTAAGGAGGAGACACACATAGTGAGAGAGAAAGAGAACAATATGAAGAAGCTGGATTTGCAAGATCTCACGAAAACTTTTGAGGAAGGTGATGATGTCCCCCAAGGTCACCATGAGAGCTTGGCTCTGATACCAATGCAACAAGACTATAATTACGACCACCACCACGTGCTTGAGAGATGACTCTCCTCCCAACCAAATGCCTCTATATATAGCTCTCTCCAGGGGACTGCCTTCTTGGGCAGGTGGATACTAACCATCCAAGTGTCAACCATGTAACTACATGTGCGCCAAGTGTCCCAGTTAACTCGAGTTAACTCAAGTGGATGCTTCTAGAAGGCTCTAGAGCTCTTTGGGCAAAATACTCTCCCCATGTCTCCCATGGGGATTGAACCCAAGACCTCTTCCTTCACATCCTTGAGACTTAACCACTAAGCTAAGTGGATCACTTGTTCACAAGAGCACAAGAACTTCTAGTAAGTCTAAAACTCGAGATCTTTGGTCATACACACGGATGACCAAACGGTGTCCGATTTCAGATCCGTCTGAACCGGCCACACCCTTGGATCATAAACTTACTTTATTACACCACGGCCGCATTACGAGGCCATGCATTTGGCACATAATATGTTCAACAAAACTAGTGGTGCACATTTCCCACTTGGGAATAGATCCTAGATTCTACTTCCATAGAAATGAACCAACAATGTAAATAAATAAATGCTTTGGCTAAACTAACTTTTGTTTTCTTTCAGGAATATAAATTTAAGGAATGGGTAAGAGACCTTACTTAAGCAAGGGGAAACAGAGTGATGCAATAAGCAACATGTCATTGAAACACACATAACACATGACTTAACTTCTATAAGAAGTTGATGTTCTCCTTATTACAAGTACAGATGGCTTCTAAGGACTCTGAAGTGACTATTCAAGAAGAGGTGCTAGAATTTCCCACACAGAGTGTGACAAAAGCAAAAGGTCATTGGTTTTTGGAGGACCAACCTGCTAGGGACTATCTGCTCTTAGTAACAATCAAGATTATGGACGCAGACCATCAGTTTCCAGTGATGTCCCAAGATTTCAAAGTGGTGCATGAACTTCCATCCACTATAGACATAATGAAGAAAGCAGGTATTCAGAAGTACTTTGAACTACCAATCTACAAACTGGACTTCTAGCGATACACACAAATGATGAATACCCTCCAAATGGCTTTACATGATCCGTTAGTACCTGAAGCTAGAGTTCTAGATGCGATAGGAGAGTGGGTAATCATTCAATTCACTCATGATTTGATAAAGGAAGCCTTCGAGTGGGAATAGCATGGAAACACAGTTCTAAAAGATGAAAGCCGAGGTGCTAAAACCTGCACATTCACAGACATCAATCGTGTTGAACTAGAAGAAGAAGTCAGATTGATTCATCAACACTTTTGCTTCCCAAACATGCATCGATATACCGCACCACAAAAGATCATAGTGAAGATGCTATCTCATGCCATCAAACAGATAGGGAACCAAGTGAATATGACGCCATATATTCAAGAACACCTTTTTGAAGCAAAGAAACAGTGGAACCATAAGAAGTTCTTGAATGGAAGCGTTGCATTAACAATACTGATCTATCATGCCCTAGGCATTCAGGAACATTTGAAAGAGATGCCCTTATAAGAAGAAATGGCTAAGTATGCGAAGATTGCCACGGTTCCAAGGAAAAAGAAAGGAGTAAAAATAGTGGAAGAAGCTGAAACCAACTTTCAACGGAGAATGAGAGGTGAGAGATGATGCAGGGAGAAGAAGCCATTCTAGCCTCAAAAAGGATACATGTACTTTCGAAAACAAGTCTAGAAGACATTATGCCCATCACGAAAGCGGAACTAACCAAAGCCATGGAAGCAACTCATCAGTACATGGAAGGTTAGGTAAACCTATCGGTACAAGGACATCATTACCAACAAACTATTGTAGACAATGAACAAAGAAAGAGACTGACGAAGGTTCATCGATATAGAGAGTTGGGATTGGCCAACTCTAGTTCATCGTCCGATACACTAGAAGAGCAAGAACCATCTATGTTGAATGTGGATATTAAAAGTGACTCAAAAGATGATGGTCAATGGGAGGAATTGAATCAAGTAACAGATGACTTTGGAGTGGAAGGTACAACGATAGATCAGATTCCTGATGACACTATCAAAGGCACCACAAGGCAGGAATCACTTAAAGAAGAAATCCATGTATTCAAGATGAATGAAGCAACAAGCATTCAAATCATAGAGACTCACTTAGAAGGAGGAGCATCGTTCAGGAACCCAAAGGAAGAAAAAATAGAAGAAACAGTGGAGGAGCCCAATCCCTTCACACCAATGAGGGTGGTAGCGGAACCCTCTCCTTTGGATGTCAATTTTCAAGGCAGTGCTACCAAATCGACCACTAATGAAGAGGAGGAAAGAGAGCGAGAGATACACCTACAAATAAGACAACCACACAATGAAACCATACACGTGGAACAAGGAAGAGACATACGAACAGGGGAAGAACCAAGCATCCCCAAAACATGGCTAAATGTGGATGTCGCTAAATTAAAGCCGATCATCAAGAAAATGATACAAACTGCTATGGACACTCAACACTTAATGCTTGAAGCAGATGCAGATTATGATAAGGCCATGTGTCACTCTAGCACAATGGCAAGTACCAACGTGAGGAGATCCACCTCATAATTGTCAATCCGTGAAGATGTGAGTACTAGTATGAAGACTATGAGCAAGTGAAGGCACAAGTGCGTGAGTGAGAAGCACACAAACATGCATACACATACAAGCACACACGCACATAAGGCAAGAACAATGAGAGGAACAATGTAGTTCTTTGTATTCGTCAAAAAGTCTCTTACATAAGCTCAAATCACTAACAATCTAACCCCAAAAATGAGCTCTGTAGCACTTTTTATAGTTTTTTGACTAGCTTTTGCCTTGTCCAGACCTAGTGTTTGGCGTAGTTAAAAATTAGGTTCTAGAGCCTATTTGAGGGCTCAAACGGAGTCTAAAAATTATGAAAATTGGTATGTAGCTCATTCTAATACTCCTCAATCTCGAGGACTCCTCAGCTTGAACAAAATGGAGTCTATGCTATCAAAAATGGGATTTACAATGTGTATGTAGTGATGAAAATCACTTGGGTTGGAAATTGTTTATGGAAGAAAATGATTGGGCCTTGTTGCCGTATTGTGCATGACGGCTCCGTTGTGCTTGTATGCTCTTTTGTATGACTTGTATGCCAACACTCCCCCCTTCCTAGCATCTATCACCCCTGATAGACCTCTGTTCTATAGGGTGGTCAATGTAGTATTGGAGAACGTTGGTAACAAGCTAATGCTCTCCTATCCGTAATCCTCTTGCTAGATTAGCTTGGAGCGCATCCCAATTTATTGCACCTGGGACATTGGGTTGCGGTGTCTTGTAGTACTCGGAGTACATAGCTTGTTCACATGCAAAGAGATGAAGCAGGTGTGTAGGCTTCGATGCGAAGACCTCCGAGTGATACTCCCAGAAACCTGATCTGAACATGTCCTCGAATGTCTTTTTATAGCATGCAGGGAGTTATTTGATGCATGCATGCCAGGCGTAAGCCACACGAATGCTAGGGGTGGTGCTCATGTCATACACCAAATCATAATTTCCATGGGTAAACCCCGGTAGATGTACTTGTGGTGCTTCTACATTTCTAAAAGTTTTGAGCACAACTTGCATCATGTCTAGAATTTTAAGCATCATTTGGGCTGCAACATCTGACATGGGCTTCAGTCGAGGCATCCAATGTCGAATTGTTGCCATCATGTAAGTTGTTGATGGTGGTCCCTATGGTGGCGCGATGTAAGGATAGTTTAGCCATTCCTTACATTGGGCGTTGTGCACTTTAATGTTGAATGCTTTCCATGACCTGCATCGTGGAACTGGGCCGTAGCATGGATTGTACAATAGATGTAAAGGAGCATGATTCCATGTGCGGAGCATTTCAAGATATGTCTCTAGAAGCTTTTGCTGCCATGTCGGTTGATATATCCTGCCTTTTTGTGCTTCGAGAGGAAGGTCTTCTGGTTGGAACTAGGTTGCGAAGGAAGGAATCTTTCCTATGACTCTCTGTATTTCCGCGTTATAATATGCCAGAATGATATAGTAAGGCCTGTATTGGAGTTCTGATGATATGATGAGACTACTAGATGACAAGTTCTTGAAGTAACTGGATTGTAATACTGTTTCCTCTATGACTCTCATGGCCTGATTTTGCACCACCGTGCGCTCTTTGTGAGAGCTTCCAATTTCTTCCACTTGTTTTAACCACAGAGGTCGTGGCGCTTCGAAAGTATCCTGACCTTCTTCTGTTTGTCGTCCCCCTGGGATGGGTTACGGCTCATAGTCCTCTTCAAATGTCTGTTCCATAGGAATTTGTATTGTTTCCTCGTCGGTGGGAGCCTCAGGTGGGGAAGGTGGTCTTTCGTATTGTAGTAGGCACGCTTGCAATTCTGTGACCTATTTCTGGAGATCTTTTAGGGCCTCTGAGTCTGTGAGAAGTGAAGCAGTGGAGGAGGTGGTTTGAGGGGCAGCTGTCATGTCTTTCTATCATTTCTGCTTCAGTTGATCTAGTTCCTCTGATAACTGGTCATGTGTCTCAAGTATATAGCATAATCTTCGAGGATTATCTTTATGTTTTCTGGGGTCACTACTTGGAATTTTGAGGGACGGATCGTTGCCCCAGGTGTGCTTTCGATGGTAGCCTCTAAGTTTTCTTGATTTTGTAGTTGGAGTCGTTGATTCTCTTCATGAGCAGCTGCAAGGTGTCGCTTAAGTAGGGCCATATTTTGCTGAAGCTTTGAGTTGCGTTCCAGCTGTATCTGTAGATGGCTTTCTAACCCTTGGATTGATTCTTGATCTACATTTTGAAATTGTGTCTCCAAAATGACGTGAGCCTCTTGTAAGGTTTGAAATTGAGTTTGGAGACTAGCTTTGTCCTCTTCCAGTGTATCGAGGCGTTGTTGTAATGCTTTAGAGTGTTCTTGTAACCTTTGATTATGTGCCTGCAGCTGATTGTATTCTGTCCTTAACTGTGACATACATGCAATCATGGTGTCAAATGCATTGCCTATGGATGAAGGTGTGGTTTATACAATGGAAGGTGCAAGGGGAGGGAATTGGGGAGTGGGAAGAGTGAATGTTGTGTCTACAGGCGATCTGTGTGCTGGTGAGATTGGTGGAGGGGGGATGGGTGAAGGTGGGAGTGTGAGGGGTGGTGGAGGTGATGTTGGTGGTGAAATGTCCATACCCTCAGGGGTGGACATGTGTTGAAGTTGAAGCTCAAGATCAAGGAAAAAGCATGGAAGTGCATCAAGGAAGTGGGCACACAAGAAGAAGGAGCAAGTAGGGAGCTCCAAGAAGCACCTGTCAAATTTTCAGAAGAAATCCCTATAAAACTAGTGATTTTTATCACTAAAAACCATTTTCCATTTTTCTAACTCCATTTTGTTCAAGCCGAGGAGTCCTCAAGCTTGAGGAGTATTAGAATTACCATCCTACCAATTTTCATAATTTTTAGACTCCGTTTGAGCTCCCAAATAAGCCCTGGAACCTATTTTTTAACTAGGCCAGACACTAGGTCTGGACAGGGCCAAAACCACTCAAAAAACTATAAAAAGGGCTGGAGAGCTCATTTTTGGGGTTAAGTTGTTGTAGATTTCAGCTTTGTAAGAGAGATCTTTGGCAATCTAAGTCCTTCTATTGTTCCACTCTTTGCTCTTACTTTGTGTGCGTGTGTGTGTATGTGTGTGCATGCTTGTGTGCTTTCCCTCACGCACCTGTGCCATCACTTGCTCACGGTCTTCATACCGGTCCTCACGTCTCCACGGATTGACATTTATGAGGTGTATCTCCTCACGTTGGTACTTGCCATTGTGCTAGAGTGACACCAAATTTGGCACCGTTGCCGGGGAGAGAGCTTGGAGGACGAGCGTGTGACGGTAAAACGTAGAGTAGCGACATTGGAAGGTAAAAAAATCACCATTTTCAGTTCAGTTTTTGAGTTTTTCTCCTTCTTCATCTTCATCATCTTCATCATCATCACCATCTTCTTCCCTCTTCATATTCTCTAATTTTTTTCATTTCTGAGAGTACATTCACTCATTTTTTACTCGTGGCTGTGAGAAAGAAGCATAGGGGGAGTTGAGAACCAAAAACGCTGAAGAAAAACACTTGAAAAACTCTCAAAAATACCAAAATCTGGGTGACAGTATCGCGGCGTGAGAGGAACAATGTTTGGTATCACGGCAGTGGTATCGTGACTTTGGAGATAGATTTTGCATCTACAGCTGATATAAGTGACAAGGAGGACACAAGGTACACATATTTGCAAAAATTTTTGAATTTGGGTGTGAAAATCTCCAAGTATCGTGTCCGGTTGAGTTTTGGTATCGCGATACCAGAACTCCCGTGTATTGCGATACTTGTTGAGGTATCGTATCGTGCATGCCCACTTGAGGTATCGCGATACTTTGGAAAGCTCACAAATGCACCATCAAGATGGAATACAAGGAAGAAGAACATACAAAGGGACTACAACCTGCAAGAGCTAGCAGTGGCAAAGTAAAGAACAAGACAAATGACCATGTTACATTGGAACGATGGACCGCTCCTATTGATACATGAAGGACACTACCTCTCAACGTACCAGATGGAACAACCCCTACAACAAGGGTCTGTCAGGGACGACAGACTCAAGAGGGGGGGAGTGTTGAAGTTGAAGCTCAAGATCAAGGAAAAAGCATGGAAGTGCATCAAGGAAGTGGGCACACAAGAAGAAGGAGCAAGTAGGGAGCTCCAAGAAGCACCTGTCAAATTTTCAGAAGAAATCCCTATAAAACTAGTGATTTTTATCACTAAAAAACCATTGTAAATACCATTTTCCATTTTTCTAACTCCATTTTTTTCAAGCCGAGGAGTCCTCAAGCTTGAGGAGTATTAGAATTACCATCCTAACAATTTTCATAATTTTTAGACTCCGTTTGAGCTCCCAAATAAGCCCTGGAACCTATTTTTTAACTAGGCCGGACACTAGGTCTGGACAGGGCCAAAATCACTCAAAAAACTATAAAAAGGGCTAGAGAGCTCATTTTTGGGGTTAGCTTGTTGTAGATTTCAGCTTTGTAAGAGAGATCTTTGGCAATCTAAGTCCTTCTATTGTTCCACTCTTTGCTCTTACTTTGTGCACGTGTGTGTGTATGTGTGTGCATGCTTGTGTGCTTTCCCTCATGCACCTGTGCCATCACTTGCTCACGGTCTTCATACCGGTCCTCACGTCTCCACGGATTGACATTTATGAGTTGTATCTCCTCACGTTGGTACTTGCCATTGTGCTAGAGTGACAACATGGGTGTAGTGTCTACCATGTATATCGGAATGGTAGGTGGTGTGTGTGTGATAGTGGTAATTAAGGGTTGTATGGATGGTGGGAATGGGATTGACAAGGAGGGCGGGGTGGTGGCTTGAAACATTCTACAAAAGTAGACATGGGATGGTTGAAGGATTGGTGGTATGGGGGGTGGGAAAGGTCACGAAAAGTGGCGTGGTGGTAGGGAATCCAAAGAATATGGATCTAGAGTCAGGATGGCCTATGGCCGAGGGTGTGGGGGCTGGTTGTCCTATGGCAGGCTCTATGAAGGACTCTGTTATGATGGTGGTGGTGGTATTATATAGAGGGTTTTCAAAGGAAGAAAATAAAGTGGAACTGGAGGTGGGACTACGGAAAATGAAGGCTTGCTCTATGGGTTGGGAAGTCGAGGTGATATTTACAGGTTATGTTCGAGGAGGTGAGGGTGGGGGGGTCGGTGGTAGTGGTTTGATTGATTCATCATGGGTGACTGGGAGCTCTTGGCCAGCGGTTACTGTTGCTTGGGAGGTTGTCTCAATGGGTTGAGATGTAATAATAGGTCCTTCCACCATAGTAGTGGGAATCTGGATGTTTTTACTAGACCGTGGTTGTGTTTGTAATCTTCACGGATCCTATTTAACCGATAGCCTCTCGATCGCTGTTCGAACTGCTTCTACTATACCATAGGTTTCTCCCATCAATAAGAGACCCTCACTGTATTCTGAGTCAACTCCAGCTTCTTCCAAGAGCTGAGCCATGAGCATTCTACTATTTTGTTTGTTGAGCAATCGTTGTGACCGCACTCGTTCCATGATTTGATACAGCCTTCGGAGTTCTGTTGTATATGCTAGGGTTCCGGTGGTTTCTTCTGCTTCTACTTCTTCTCCCTCTGAGCGTTCTAGTTGTTGAGATAAAGTTCTCTGCTGATCATCATCCCAATGTACATGGCGGCCTTCTGTGGATTTCCTCCATCTTTGGGAAGAGGTGCCCCACTCTTCTCTGTCTAAAAAGAACTCTACATCAGAGAGTTGTGTATTCTGCAAGAATGATTCAAAGTAGAAGGTACTCATCCCTTCAACATCTCTAGTCGTAGGAAATTCAAATTCAGGAGGGATAGGAGGAGCCAAGGGGGCATCTTGTGATGTGCCTTCAGATCCAAATCTAGTTATGCGAATGGTAAAGGGAGGCATGGTGGCATCCCCTCGTGGCGAGACTTTCGGGGTCATCAAAACTTCACGTGTTCTTTCAACTCATTGTTGCCCAATAAAGAAGGAAGGAAAAATGTTCCTGATTTATCTATTTCTTCATTCGTTTGTAATGTTGAGACCAAGTAGTAACATCGTAGGAGATTTGGTTTGGGTACGGGTGCTACAAAGTACTCGGCCATCCCTGCACGCTACCATATGGTTTGCAGATCTTGTGTGTTCTGGAGAGTCTCAAACTCCTTGGAAAAAAACTAGAATCTGACCTATGACTTGTCATACTCACACTTAGACTCCCATATATACTTGGCCTCTCCTAAGGGCCCTCGCATGCCATTGAACCAATGAGAATTTGCATGGACTCTCTCTATGATTCTTGTGGGAGGATCCGATATAGGTATTTGCTGGAGGTGTTGCAGCTCTACAGGTCATTCAGTTGGTGGCACATCAATAGGTAGACTGTCCACATTAATCCCTACAATACTTACTGGTGCCTATGAGCTCGGACTTGCTGCTTCTACCATGAGACTACTTGTAGCTGTTGATGCTTATCAGCTAGAAGAAGAGAGACACATTAGCATTGCATAGGAAACAGGATGTTATGGTGTTCCCTCAACAATACTAACATGACATTTTGAGTGGTTAGGGGTTAGTGGGTGAAGTGTTTGTGATGTGTGTGAGTTTTGGTTAGTAGGTCAGTGTTCATCCTAGATGCATGCTTTTGGATGTGCAATGTACTCAGAATGCATCTACATCAAAGTGGAGTGAGTTACAAAATTGGGTCAAGGGGTTTGATACGGTGTTTAAGTTCCCAAAATTTGATTGTGGAATCGTGGTTTTTAGTGGTGATGACATGTAGAGGTTTGTGGACTGGACTTTGGTGGATTTGGGACCTTTGGGGTACCCATTTCCTGACATTCCTACGTGTGACCGAAGATGTAATGGTGTGGAGTGAAGGAGTTTGCCCTGGGATTTGTGCCAAGTGCGCATGTGAATGTTGACTCAATCTTCTGAATGGAGGTGAAGCTATTTGAGCATGTAAGCAGGTCTTGGGCACCCATATCTATCTAGCATCTGGGATAGCCTTCATTGATCACTTTGGAACCCAAATAGAAAGGGTTTGTCTAGATTGATTCCTAGGATACTCCTTCGTTGTAATCCTCGACACTGTAGCTCGTTTGGTGCTCCTTTGGGATCATGTCTCCAAAGCGGAGGGTTGTTCACCCTTACGTACCCATATCTACTTCATGTGAAGAGGTATTTTATAATGCACTGGTCGTGGCTCATGCTTCTTGATTATCGGCCTCCTTTGTGCCATGTGTTGTCCAACTTGCCTTCCTCGAATCCTCTTTGGAAAAGAAGGAAACTCCTCATTGACTTCTGCACCTTCGTCAAGAGTGACAATCTTCTGCACCATAGAACTTTGGACAAGAATAACATCGTTATCTTCATGTGGGTTCTTAGAGGGACCAGGATTTGGTGCCTCTTCTAGTGGCCTAAGTCCTTGATTTTCTAATTCCATCATGATGCGGTTTTGGCCTACCCAAGCCTGAAGCAATCCACTTCTTAGGTTGAGGTTGACTGCATGATCATAGATCCGGTCATGGCCCAAGACAAGAGGTTTGGTAAGATCCTTGTCTTCCCATACTAGCACTTTGACTGCCATTAGAACCTTTTGAATGTAGAGGGGAAGTTCCACCTCTCCCATGCAAGGGGTTTCCATGCCTCCCAACCCGATGAGATATGCCTCTATAGCATTGACCTTCAATTGCAATTTTTGGTAGTAAGAAAGTCAAACTGCACTAGTGGCTACTCCTGAGTCAATTAAGGATCTCACAGTCCTTGCACTCTCTCCTTGTCCTACCTCTAGGGTCACAAAGGGTCGTCGATCGACTATCCTATGGGAATGTTCACCTGAAGCCTCACACATGGCCATGTGATAACCTAGAGATTTTGGAGTGTCAGGCATAGGCTGATATCTACCTTGTCTTTTCAATTTCATTCGTCGGATGCATTCTAAAGCTTTTGCCTGTGCTTCTTCTCGAATTCGCTTTTCCTCTTCTTTACGTTTCTTTGCAGCATTGAGTCGATTTAACATCTCCTCCGTGAGGGGTTCTTGATATAACTTGACTCTCCATCCACTTATGTAACTTGGGAGAATATCGCCTTCTAGAGTGGCTAGTTGAATTGCTCCACTTGTGGAGATCCTATTGATAATCATTGGTCCATAGCCTCTCTTCTCTAATTTTCGTGCATGTTGCTTCAAGGTGTAGACTAGGACTAGATCCCCTGCTTTCAAGCCCTTATCCTTCACATGTGCGTCAAAATATGCTTTTTGTCTCTTCTTGGCTGCATAAATTCCTACTGCAGCTCTCAATCATGTTTCACCTAATCGTTCAAGATCGAAGATTCTAGAGGAGAGCTCATGGCCTGTCCAGTCATACTCTTGTGCTACTTTCAATGTAGGTATCAAGAAGTCCAATGGTAGCACTGCATTTTGGCCAAATACCATATGAAAGGGTTTGGCTTGGAGTATCGTTTTATAGGCAACTTTGTATGCACCAGTGCTCTCAGCCTATCCATTAGCTTGTGGATGATAGGGAGCCGACTTCTTATGCATCACTAAGAATTCTTGGAGAAGATTCTCAATGACTTCATTCAGGAAGTGCGTGCCTCACTAAATCTATTGGCAATCTGTATCTGGTGAACACGTTCTCGAGCAAGAACTTAGCTGTCCTCTGGGCGTCATTCTTTGTTGTGGCTTTCACTTCTACCCACTTGGTTAGATAGTCTATGGCCACAATGATGTACTCAGCATGTGAACCCTTGGTTGGGGGATTGATAGGACCAACAAAGTCTATTCCCCATTTAGAGAATGCACGTCCACCCATCATATAAGGTTTCAATGACATCTCATCTTTGCGTATAGGATACTGAGTTTGTTGACAAACATCACACCTCTTCACACATGAATGTGCATCCATGTGAAGGGTTGACCACCAAAGACCTCCAAATAGTATTGCCTTGATCACCCGATCTGTTCCAAAGTGTCCTCCTTCTACACCTTGGTGAGCAGTTTCCAGGATCTTAAGATACTCACTTTCATGGACACATAATCTAAGATACTCATCTTTTCCTCGTCTGTATAGATTATCTCCAATGAGAGTATAGTCTAGAGCTTCTTGTTCTAAGCTCCTTTGTCTAGCCAAAGTCATATCTTGCGGAAAGCTTCTTGTCCTCAAAAAATCTACTAATGGTTCGCTCCAATTTGGCACTAAAGACACTTGATAAAGAGTGGCATGTTCCATTGGTGGTTTAGTACAGCAGATTGGGCATTCCTTGCACATCCTATGGACATGTGCTTCCATAGTTGGCCAGTGCACTCCAAGTCTCCTTAGTGTCTGTAAAGTTCTTTGCCTCGAGTAGTGTTTCTCTCATGCACCCACATGTGCTAAATGCAACCACTTCGTGTACTCATCCTCTTCCACACAACAAGCTAATATTCCTTGATCTGTATGTTTGTACATACTTCTTGCCAGGATATGGTTTTTGGGCTTTTACCACCTCCCTATCTTGAGTGTTTACTACTGGATGCTTAGGCCCATATGTCAGTACTAGCACTAAGGTCTGGCCCACTGTGGTACAACTTCCAAATTAAACAAGTAAGCATCAGGAAGGTCATCTGATACTCCTTGTGGGGCCTCTCTGGATGTGAGCCTCGAGAGATGATCTGCTCTCAAGTGATTTTTGACTTTTCTCACCACTACCTCAAAGTCATATTCCATTAGTAAGAGGAACCATCTTACTAATTTCCCTCTGTTGCATGGCTTGTTTACCAAGTAAAGTAGAGCTTGATGATCAGTAAAAAATTTAAACTTATTTGCAAGCAAATAGTGTCTAAACTTTTTAACCGCATATACCATGCCTAACCCTTCTCTCTCAAAAGTGGTATAATTTCGTTCAGGTGCATTTAACTGTCTACTAGCATAGGCAATTGGAAGATCCATATTACCTTCGCCCCTAGGTTGTGCAAGTACACACCCAATAGCATAATTGGATGCATCCACATGGACATGGAATGGCTTGTTCCACTCCGGTGTTGTTGCTCTAGCACAATGGTGAGAACCACCTTAAAAAGCTCCACCTCCTTAATGTCAATCCGTGGAAGAGATAGGAGTGATATGAAGATCGTGAATGTGAGATGAAGTGAGAGTGAAGGTGAGAAGCATAGAAATGCACACACACACATACACACACACACACCAGATCTGCCTCAAGTTTCTCCCAATCAATTGGCTGCGGTTCATCTGATGGCGGGAGTCAATAGTGCGTGGAATATACCATCTATTCACAGACAAATAATTGAAGTAAATGTGTGGGCCTGCTGATGAACACTTCAGAATGGTATTCCCAGAAACCGGTTGTGAACATTTCTTCGAAGGTTTGCTTGTAGCACGCCAGTAAATATTTGATTTTGCAATGCCAGGCGTAACACACCCGTAGCAATGGCGTTGTACTCATATCATATGCGAGATCTAGATTACCATGCTCGAAGCCCGGGGTGTTTACATGCGGAGCCTTAACACGACGGAAGACTTTGAAAACCATTTGCATCATGTCAAAGATTTTGACAGTCATATGCACTGCTATATCATCCATATGTTTTAAGCGTGGGAGCCAGTGACGAATCGTTGCCATCATGTATCCGATTGTAGGTGGTCTTGTGGGTGGCCTGAAGTATGGGTAGTTTAGCCAATCCTGGCATTGCTTGTTGTTCTGTATTTTAATGGCAAATGCCTTCCAAGAACGGCAACGTGGCACGAGTCCCCAACATGGGTTGTATTTTAAGTGTAGTGGTGCCTTCGCCCATGTACTCATCATCTCTGGATAATTCTGTAAGAGATCCTTGCGCCATTCTAGTTGATAGATCTCTCCTTGCTATGCATCCAGTGGCAAATCTTCTGGCTCAAATTGTGTCGCGTGAGACGGTTTCTTGCTTATTTCTTTCTCTATGGCCAACTGATATTCCGCCATTAACATAAAATAAGGTTTATACTCTAGCTCATGCCCTGATATGTATCTGCACGGGGCCAAATGAGCAAAGTATGGGGACTGTAAAATGCGTTCTTCAATCATTGCCATGGCGTGAAGCTGCGCTTCTACCCGTGCTGAGTGGGTTGTTCCGAGTTCCTCGATCCTCTTCATCCATGCGGGAGTTGGAAGTTCGAAAGTAGTCTGGCCTTCGGCCGTGACTCGTCCGCCTAGGATGGGTTGAGGTTCATATGCTTCTTCAAAAGTTTCCTCCACCGGAATAGTTACAGTTTCTTCATCAGCTGGTAGGTCCGGTGGGGAGTCTGGCCTTGGGGGTGCTTCATAGACTGCTATCTGTGATTGAAGTGTAGACACCTGGGCCCATAATGCGTTGAGTTCCTCTAAGATCTCAAGAGATGGGTCCGCAGGAGCTGGTAGTCCTTGCTGTATCGGTGTGCTTAGCTGTAGTAGTTTATTATCTTCTTTCAGTTTTTGATATTCCTCGTTCATGCTATCGTATTCGTCTAGCAATCTGACATGATCATCTAACAACATTTTCATTGATTCTGAGGGCACGGCCTTGAAGCGACTAGGGCTTGATGGTTGGTCAGGTTGATGAAGGGAAGCTTCTAAATTTTCTCTGTTCTGTTCTTGTAACCGCTGGTTCTCTTCTTTCACTGCTGCTAGGTGTCTTCTGAGTAAGCCCATGTTCCTAGTAAGAGTCGCGTTACGAATCGTCTGTGCCCTTAGCAAATTATCGAGATCGGTGATAGCTTCTTTCGTCTTTTCTTCACTTTCTACTTCCAGTTTATGATAGGCCTCTCGTAGCTCTTGGTAGCGGGTGTTCAATGAGGCATTCTCGATGGATAGTGAATTGAGCTGCGATTGTAGATCATTCGTTGTCGTTTGCAGCTGCTGATAATTAGTTCCAAGAGATGTGAACTCATCTCTTACTTGAGTCATACAGGTGTGTTATTTACAGTGGGTGATAATATTAATGGTGTGCCAAGTGAAGATGCAATAGGTGTAGATGCAAAGGGAATGGGGAATGGGGGTGTGAAAGTGGATGCTGTGGTTATTGTGGAAAAAAGTGAAGTGCCAAATGAAAGTGGGTGGTGATATATCCATGTCATTGGATGTGGTGTCAAGTGCGGTGACCGTGAATAATGGCGTGATCGTGGGTGCTTGTGTGGGTGTAAATACATGGTTTACAAAGGTTGAAGAGTAATTTACAGAGGGGTTCTCTAATGCTGCTTGGTGGAAAGGGGAAAGAGGAATGACGGTGGGTCAGGGAGGTGATACAGGGGAAAAATTCATCGGGGTTAGAAATGGAAATAGTGGTCTCGGTGGTGTAGGAAAGGATGGAAAAGATGGATGGAGAAATGGATTAGATAGAAGAGTGGATGTCCGAGGGTGAAAACTAGGTTGGGTGGGTGTGGACATGGTGAGAGGAATGGATGTTACAAGGGCTTCTACTACTTTGTCGTGGAAGAATGTGGAAGGTCTGGGAGAGATCGGATGTACAAGGGAGATTGGAGATATGGGAGGTGAAAGAGGAGCGGTTGGGGTGGCGGGTACTTCGGTAACTGTGGTGGTATGTATAGCAGTAGTATGGGGTGGGGAGTCGATGATAATGGTGTCTTCTGCCAATGAGCCTTCAGGGAAGAGACGTGCTTCCCTGGCCTGTTCTGAAGATTGACAGCCAGTGGGTACCCGAATGTATTCACCAGGTTTGGTTAGTAAGCGAACTCTGTGGGAGTCATACTGCGGTAACGGTTTCCTCTGCAAATATCGTAAGGCTTCTGTGGATCCCACTGATTTGACAAGTTCTCAGAAGCCTCTGATGTATACTTCTTCGAATCCGCCTGAGACAAGTTCATGTTCTATAAGTGCTTGGCTCTCTTCCTCAGTCAGTTTCTTGCGCGCCCAAAATTTCTCCATGGTGCGATATAGCTTCTTGATGGCTAGCGTATAAGTTGCTGCTTCAAAGGTTTCATCTTCATGCATACTAGTATCACCTTGGGTGTCGGTGTGCTGTCCTTGTTCCTCTGTCTGTACATGCTCTTGGGATTCATGAGTGCCTTGGCTGGCTTCATCATCGCCATCATCCTCATCTGTCTCTGTTCTTTCTTCCTCAGAACTAGACACTACTTGTCCTTGTGGTTGGTCTTGGGGCATGGTCGGGTAGCTTGGCCGCTCATATTCCTGAGAGAAAATCTGGCCTTCAGAAAACTGAAATTCATTGGAGAAAGCATCTTGCATTTCAAAATCAAAGGTTGTATCTAGTGGCTCTGCTTCAAAGTTAGGTATCGGAAAAGAAAAAGCTTTCGCACCAATAGTGGTGGGAACTTCTGCTGCAGTGGTGGTAGGTTCCTGAACTGATGTTGCCTGTGAGGTAACTGCACTGGTAGTGCCTTCTGTTACAACTGGTCTTGATAATCATATGCGAATGGGTTGTATCGTTGGAGTGGCTTCTGTCGGAGACTACTCTGGAGAGGGTTGTGGTGAGGGTGATTCTGGCACCTGAAGGCAGGGTATAGTTCCTCTCATTCGCTTTCCTACTCTTCCTTTGCTAGCCTTCCTAGCTTTCTTTGTGGTTCCTTTTAATGCTTTCAGCTCCTCGCTTGTCAATGCACGTTCGATCGACAAGTCATATGCTAAGCACATATATACAATTCTAGTCAGCTCGCAGCATCCATTGATGACTTTCTTTCTTTCCCATCTATGTTGGGCTAAGTAGAGCTGATCAATTATCCAGCTAGCCAGATCAATTGTTTGTGGTCCAGTACATGCTGAATATAAGCCAAACCAGATACGCTTGTGGGGCATGGTGAATCTATCCTGAGCGAGGAAAGCAAAATGCTGCATGCATATCCTCCATGGTTTAGATAGCTCAGGTGTGATTGCTGAAATATCTTCCCACTTAGTAACATCCCCACGTTTCATTGGCTCTGGGATTAGCCTTTCGCGTTCTGTGGGAGTATGCGTTCCATGGATCTTAATGGCAGCTCTAATCAAATCTTTAGAAAGATAAAATCTTTTATATGGTGGATCGTTCACTAAGGATGGCAAAATGAAGGTGCCTGGAAAATCTTTGTTCTCCGAAGCCGTCAATGTTGTGACTAAATAGTAACATCTGTAGAAGCGAGGTTTAGGCAAAGGGTCACTGAAATACTCTGTAAACCCTGCTCTTGCCCAAACATGCGTTAGGTCTTCTGTGTTCTGTAGTCCTTCGAGTTCTCTAGAGAACAACTGATATTTGCCCCAGGTACGGTCATCAAACGTCAAATTGGTCCTACTAGCCCTTGAAACCAATGAGAATTGCGATGAATCTTCTCAGTATATCCCCTAGGAGGATCGTCGATCGGCATAGGTCTTGGAAATCCCTGGAATTTTGGGGGTTGAGCCGTAGGATGGGGCTCCGCTAGTAGTTCTCCAATATTGGACATGGGTGCACTGGGGCCAGCTTCTGATGGTCCTTCTACCTACATGGTGTATGATGCGAGTGCGTAGAAGATCTGCTACAAAAGATTAGCACATTAGTATGGAAATTAGTTATGATCCCATTAAAGTGAGACCGCAATCCCTTTCCATAACCAATGTGTAACCCGTATAGCCGAGTGTTGTGATGTGGTTTATGGAATGATTTCTTGCAAACTAATGCAGGTCTCTAGACACCTACATGCTTCAGATGATGCATACATTGCTTAATGAGGTGTTATTACAAATGATGTTGGGTTATAGTGTGTGGATTTGTACAACTTTCAATCGTGAATGAGTTATTACAAGGTTGTAGATTAGTCGGGGTGGGAGTTATGTTAGACAATGGGTTAGCAGAAGACTTGTGGATACATTTCGGTATCCACTTCCTAAGAGTTTGTGAACGGGGGATAGGTTTCTACTGAGGGACAAAAGGTGATATCAGATGTGGTGGTATTGAGGGTTCAAGAGATTTCGGAGGGGTGTATATTACATGTCTTGAGGGTTGAGCTATAATACACTGTTTGGGTACCCAAATCTGCGTGGGTGTGGGTCGGTTCATAAGGTACTTCTTGGCGATCCAAATTTGTCGAATGTTCGCATTCGTAGAAGAAGGTTGAAAAGATGTTGGACATTGACTCTGCTTCTGCCTTGACTTCTTCTTATCCTTGTCTACATCATTGAGAACTATCGGTGTTTTTTGTCCTTTTGGCATCCATATTTGTCTCGTGCCGCTTGCTTTGTGATGCTGATACTGCTGGTTTCTTTGTGTCGTCTGATGTTGTCTTCGGTCTGGGTTCCTTTGTCGTGGTTGACTCCTTTGTGGTTGAGGTTGAGAGGTCCGATGGACACTCTGCATTATAAAAGAAGGGAGGTCCAGCACTTGCGAAACCTGCCCATTAGGAAGTGCTCCATTTTGTACTTTTAATCTAGGCGAGTCCGCAGTAAGTGTGGAAGGATGGGCACCGCAGGGTGTTTTGCCCATGTGGACGCTGATGAAGTCCACATGACCGTTGATAGTATCCATTTGACAAAGCGGTTGGGTGGTTGCCCCTTCTAATTTGCAGGAAGCCCAAGGGAAAATCTCTTGATGTCCTTCTAATTGACAATTGTCCATCGCCAAGCCCGAGTGGGTTGGTGTGAACGTAGCGTGACTAATCTGACCAAAGATCTTCCGGTCTTCCGTTGCATGCATTTCATAGGGTCTAGGGTTACAAACCTCAGTCGGAATGCCGTTAGGGAAGTCAAGCGGTATCACTCGCTTCTGATCTAAGGTTCCAATCTTTGAGGAGCCTTGTCTAAGATTTAAGTCCACTGAGTGATCGTATAGCCAATCTTGGCCAAGGATTAGGGATTCTATCAGGTCGTCATCATGACACACTAGTAGCTTCACTGTCAAGGTCACTTCTTTTATGACGATAGGAAGGTCCACCTCACCCATGCAAGGGGTTTCCATGCCTCCTAGCGCTATGAGGTATG
This sequence comes from Ceratopteris richardii, assembly GCA_020310875.1. Lineage (NCBI taxonomy): Eukaryota > Viridiplantae > Streptophyta > Polypodiopsida > Polypodiales > Pteridaceae > Ceratopteris > Ceratopteris richardii. The sequence continues at coordinate 144,059,397 of CM035411.1, read as the reverse complement.
CCTCAATTGGCCACATTTCTATTCCTGAGTCCTTATAGTGGGACCATCTAATCGCACTAGTCGCAGCACCTAAGTCAATTAAAGCCCTGAGTTCTTGGCAAGGGTTACCGTGCTCCAGCCTGACTGTAATGAATGGTCTCCGATCCACTATGCTAGGATGAGTACTTGACTTTGCTTGACACATGGCCATGGGGTATCTGGGTGTTGTTTCCAGATGGTTATAATGTTCTCTCCCTAGTCCTTGTCTTCTTAACTTCATGCGCTTAATGTGTTCTATAGCTTTTGCCTGAGCTTGAGCTCGTATTCTATTTTCTTCCTCCTTACGCTTCTTTGCCAACGTGAGTCGTCTAAGCATATCCTCAGTAAGAGGTTCTTGGTATAACCTGACTCTACAGCCACTAATGTAGTTAGGCATTATGTCTCCTTCTAAGGTGGCTGCAAGAGAACAAGGATTACGACCACCACATACTAGAGAGATGACTCTCCTCCCAACCAAATGCCTCTATACATAGCTCTCTCCAGGGGACTGCCTTCTTGGGCAGGTGGATGCTAATCATCCAAGTGTCAGCCATGTAACTACATGTGCGCCAAGTGTCCAGTGGATGCTTCTAGAAGGTTCTAGAGCTCTTTGGGCAAAATACTCTTCCCATGTACCTCATGGGGATTGAACCCAAGACCTCGTCCTTCACATCCTTGAGACTTAACCACTAAGCTAAGTGGATCACTTGTTCACAAGAGCACAAGACCTCCTAGTAAGTCTAAACTCGAGATCTTTGGTCATACACACGGATGACCAAACGGTGTCTGATTTCAGATCTGTCTGAACCGGCCACACCCTTGGATCATAGACTTACTTTATTACATTCTTCCCCCCTTGGAAAAGATTTTCGTCCTCAAAAATAGAGCTATATACATACTGTAGGCAACCCCCGAGCCTCATGTTCTAAAACTGGAAGAACATGGTCATGTTCTAGAACTGGAAGAACATGTCTCATCTCTGTGGTGGCATCCCTGCCCAAATGATTCAAAACACTATCCGGGTTTTGCACTTTGATGAACGGGACAAAGTACAAACTAGTGAATGAATAATAAAGGTGGATCTAAACAGATATCCCTGGCTAATTCACAGTTTCTGGATGTGCGATCTAGGCACAAACATGTGAACTAGGTGGATTCAAATTACTAGTCCATTTCTAGGCATAACTGGTGCATGGGCTTAGTAATGAAGGTGGGATTCTTATCCCTCACAAGACTTTGAGAATTCTTGATTCACTTGAATTTGTTTTGGAGAACTTGAAGTTTGGTTGTCCCATACATCTAACTTTAGATGTTTATTCAATGGTTTACTTTGATCCAACAGTTACTTGATTTTTCACCCGACTAGAGGACTACTCTGTCCCAATGAGTTGAAAAAATCCTATGTAAACTGTAGGAGAAAGTTTACCATTCCGGTGGAATCAACCATACTAACTTCACCAATTCAAATTCAAAATGAAAATTGTCCAACTTAGGACACTTTTCTCAAAGACTTTTAACTGAAAGTTCTTGGGAATTGTCAATCCAATGAGCAATTCCTAACTTCTTTATTCTAGAGTATACTGGACTCTAGGAAATTATTTATGCTATAACTTGAAGCAAAATCAAATGAATAAGTCTACTTAGACTTATCATCTTTTGAAGATTGAAAAGGTTCTTATACATAACATCTATCTAGGATGTTAATTTAGTTATTTTATTCTAATCGGCTAACCCTGGTCTTTTGCAAAAGGAATCAGATACCATGTCTGAGCCAATTCCAAAAGATTTGGAAAGCAAAAAAGAAATAACTAAGACTTTGTACAACCAATTCAAACTTTGAACATACGTAAACTTGCTATGAGTCAAAGTCTAGTTGACTCAGGACTTTTAACTTTTCAAAGATCTATTTCAACAGGATATTGAAGCATTGTCTTTATCTTTAAGAGAAATAAACTGGATTCTCAAAAAGATTCAAAGCAAATAAAAAACATCATCCAACCACAAGATACTAGTGTGGTAACCAACATCAGTGTGTCGACCCACTGAGGTTACGCTGATGAGTTTTGTATTCAAATAATGCTTCACTTGAGACTAAGTTCAGGTCACATTCAATCTTTTTGACTCCGTGAATGCAATTCTTGTGCATTTCTTTGAGTCTAAAAGAGTGAATTTTATCAAGTTACACTAGGAACTTGATGCTTGACTTAGTCAATTAAATCTTTAGTTGAAGAGATCAACTCAAAATCAAAGTCCAACTTCTTTCAGAAATTTATCAAATATTTCTGATCAATAACACTTAAACTTGAAGTGTTCTATGAAGATCTTGGAAGTTACTTACTTTATATCTTCAGTTTCCTTAATCTTGAAGTTACCTTGAAGTATCGTAAGATACTACTTTCATCCTTTACGAATTAAACTTTTCCTTGAAGTCTTAATTCCCTTGAGGATGAAACCTAACTTCAAAATCCAAACTAGGACTAAAAGATAATCATCATCCTACGGTCCGATGTCCCATTCCATCTTTCCTACATCAATCTGAGTATAAAATCTGGTGTCCCATACCACCCTATTTTATATTCACATTAATGTGTGGGTGATTCTTATCCTAAAGTCTAAACATCTCTTGATAGAGTACCTTATTTCTTCAATTCTTTTACAAGAATTGGAAGTTTCAGGCATTACCTCTAACTAGATTTTCTAGGTTTTGATTCCTTCACATGATCGTCTCACAATCATGTGCTTTACCTTGGGAACTTGAAAACCTTTAATAGAATATCTCCAATCCTTTTTGCTAGGGTTTTCAAATGAAAACCAATCAAAATTCCAAGTACTTGAATTTTCTTGAATTCAAGTTCAATTGGTTTACCCTTGACCAATTTTGTAGCGACAAGAGCTTTTGACTTCTTGTCTTTAGATTCCTTTCTTTACTGTTGCTTTAGGTACCTACCCCGGGGACTTTATTTAGGAATCTCTTTACTGCTTAAGTCTTAAGCATCCGCTCATGCTTTCTGGATTTGTACCAAAATCCCTTTAAGGATAGGTAAACACTTATGTTTTACCTTCCACAGACTTAATTACCATTTTCACGGTTGCAGACTACATTCTTGGAATTTCTTTACTCTGTTCAGACTTGGAACAACTTACTCTTTTTCACAGTTTTCCATCGAATAAATGGAACTTGAGTGAATAATTCCCAAAAGGAATTTATTGCCAATACTTGGGCAATCTACAAAGTAGTTCTAATCGCACATTACTTGGACAATCATGGCCAAGATTGATCAAGTCTGGTTGATCTTGCGATAAAAATAAAGACTTAGTCTTTATCTTTAAGATCTCTTAAACTATCTTTAAGCTTCTTTGCTTACCTGCAGGATTTTAGAGATCTTTCCCTCAACTTAAGTCCAAGCATTTTCTAATGCTTTTCAGATTCCAAAGCTAAGAATCTTTGATATACCGTTAGGTTATATCACTTATTTGGACTTAAATACCAAAACTGGTGGTTAGGGATTTACTGGGAACTACTTACTCTATAACTTTTCTTGAAAGATGCTAGTCTCACGTCTGGGGAGATTTTTCTTTCAAGAACTTTTTGATTCCTATCAAGTAATACTAGGCTATAATTTGAAGCAAATGATTCATCTTGGAATTTTTTGCTTTCCAGTCTAATGATTCATCTTGGAATCGTTTGTAAAAAGAACATTTGAAAGAACTTCTTTCAAATAATATCCAAAAAATTTACTGATTCAATTGTATTTATTTCTTGAGTATCAAACTAGAGACGAAATATCACATTTGCCAGTATGAAAGTTTAAGTTGAACTTTCATTTATGTGATATCGACTTCTATTCTTGAGTTTGATACAAAACTCATTATTATTGGTCAATCTTCAGATGTTACTAGAGTCCTTTAAACATATTTCACTAATCAAATTTATGTTTAAAGTCCAAGCATCTATTGATTGATCCAATAGTAATGCAACTATGAACACTTTGAACTTTATAACTTGTTTAGGCGAAGTTCATGGATTGAAAATCCATTTCTTGGAACTTTCTATTCCTAAATGAAAAGTTCACACTTGCTTCAAGTCTTTAGGAACTTATATTATTTCCTAAAGACTGCTTAGCTAGTTGCATCATTTATTGCTTAGCTAGTTGCATCATTTACCAGAGATGCAACTATAGAACCTAACATCCTTTTATTGACGTCAAGGATCATTTGATGTTGAGGTTTAACCTTTGATTTCCATCACCCCTTGGGATGAAATCAAATGAAAATTTATAAAAGATTGGTACCTTTATATCTTGGCAAAACATTTATATCCTAAAGAGGTTTTGCCTGCATCATTCCTTGGACCTATCATATAATATGAATTTATGCGTATTTTGGGAAGAGTTCATGAATCAATTAAGATCCTCTACTTGGAACATCTTCCTTCCCAAAGCTAAATTCATCTTAAACATGGTAGGAGAATGATCTCACATGAAATAGAAGAGTGCTCATGGAACTTTGGAAATATAGTTGATGCTCTCATCCAACCTTGGGATGCTTGAGAAGTTATATAAAATATATAACTAATCAACTAAAGCTTTATCCGCATGACTTTCTAAGTACATCCAGGACTTAGAGTCATCATACATCACAAAAGAGTTGCAAGTAATTAAATTTTCTTGGTCATCAAGGAAATTTATTACTTAACTTTCTCTTAGTGCTTACTCATACCTAGCAAGACATCTAACATACTTAATTCTCATTAAGTATTTATGTTTGATAGTAGAGTATCGACTTGGGAAGAAATTGACTAATTACTTGAGTTGCAAACTAGAACTAGTATGTCTTTGCAACTAACTAGTCCTTGGTCTTCCCTAATGTCAAACTGCGAGCTTTGCAAAGTAAGCTAGATACTAAGAGAGTACATTTTCATATCTACTTGCAAACAGCATTCCATTCTTCCATGCAAATGCATGTATCTACATGCAAAAGCATATGTTCACATGCGTATGCATGCATGTTCTTTGCATGCTCAAAAAATAATACAATAATCATGCATGAACTTGATGCACAATTTTTTCCTTGTACTAAGAATGTATATCATGCAATCCTGATGCATGTATATCCTTTCCTTTGTCTAAATGCACTACGATATAAAAAATACCCTTAAGGTGCAATAGAAAACTTACTCAATGGAAAGGAAATATGTATTTAAACTACCAAAATACATTCTTTGATGCACAAGGATCTTTTTGAAATCAAGTCTTTCCTTAATGCAAACTAATGCTTGGAATGAGAAATGGATTAATTTATTATTCTAATCTAGACTTAATCAATTGAAATCTTGGCTATTTCAATGTGCATCTAGGATTAAGTGTAGAATAATGAAAACAAGATAAATCAAGCATTAAGGCCAAGCAAAAACTGGAAAATACTTAGCTCCACATAGAGCTACGTCCTTCCCTTGATCCTTTGGAAGAGTGATTCATCCTCTTGATCCTTGCAAGGAGCTATTCACCATTCTTGAAGCTTCCTCATCAAGAAATAGTCTTGGATGACTTGGTCCGTCGAGATCTACTAACTTAGGCCTCCGGATCTTCACTCCACAGCTCCAATTCCTTCAAGCTTTGCTCAATCTTTGATTCTCCTTGTTTGTTTCTTTGGCTAAAAGCAGAATACTTCTCGGGTTCGGCCTGCAACAACTGATTTGGCTCCTTGGATGACTGAGAGTTGGGCTTGCACTTCAGCTCTGCTTACTGCTTTAGGAGATTCTGCTCTACACTAGAGAACAAGCAAAACTCGTGGGCGGCGTGGCTACGTGAGCATGTTTCCAAGGAACCCGTCTGGGTTCGATCCCTAGTAGGCGCAGTGGGCAGAGAAGGCTACGTTCTATTTTGTTCCTTTCGGAGATCTTCTGCAACGCTGGGTTTGAAAGCAACACAAATCTCTGCAGACTTCTGGACGTGAACGCCCGTCGACCTTATGGATAGGCGAGTGTCCTCTAGTTGGGGGGGCGGGGGTTCGAATCTCCTCTGCTTCACCAGAGAATATCACCTTTTAGATCTATAAATTTAGATCTAATTCAGCGCCGGCTCTGATCAATCTGCTCTGCTACGTATATATCCTCACGCGGTCGATGATGCTCTTGTGGATAGAGCAGCGCACTCCAATCCGTGGGACGGGGGTTCGATTCCCTCGCCATACACAGCAGAGATGATCTTCTTCTTTTGCTATGCTTCTCCTAAGCCAATCCAGCAGAATCAACGTACTCTCTTCTCAAAACGGCCGCGAGCTTCTTTCTTCTTCGTAGAAGAGTTTATGCACACGCATATAGGCGAGAGCAGATTGATGAGCAAGATGATGAAAGAGAGCTATGGAGAATGAAGCTCTGATACCAATGCAAGAGAACAAGGATTACGACCACCACATACTAGAGAGATGACTCTCCTCCCAACCAAATGCCTCTATATATAGCTCTCTCCAGGGGACTGCCTTCTTGGGCAGGTGGATGCTAATCATCCAAGTGTCAGCCATGTAACTACATGTGCGCCAAGTGTCCAGTGGATGCTTCTAGAAGGTTCTAGAGCTCTTTGGGCAAAATACTCTTCCCATGTACCTCATGGGGATTGAACCCAAGACCTCGTCCTTCACATCCTTGAGACTTAACCACTAAGCTAAGTGGATCACTTGTTCACAAGAGCACAAGACCTCCTAGTAAGTCTAAACTCGAGATCTTTGGTCATACACACGGATGACCAAACGGTGTCCGATTTCAGATCTGTCTGAACCGGCCAGACCCTTGGATCATAGACTTACTTTATTACAGTGGCTAATTGTACTGCTCCACTTGTTGAGAGTCTGTTAATGATCATAGGTCCATAACCTCGCTTTTCTAACTTCTGTGCATGTTGTTTCAGCATATATACTAGAACTAAATCTCCTTCTTTCAAGCCTTTATCTTTCACATGTGCATCGAAATATGCTTTCTGTTGCTTCTTTGCTGCGTATATTCCTGCTGCTGCTTTCAGCCTGGTTTCTCCTAATCGTTCCAAGTCCATTATTCTTGCTGATAATTCATGGCCGGTCCATTGATGTTCTTGTGCAACCTTAAGCGTCGGTATCAAGAAGTCCAAAGGAAGCAAGCCATTCTGACCAAAAACCATTTGAAAGGGAGTTGCATTGGGTACGGTCTTGTAGGCCACTCGATATGCCCAAATAGCGTGGTGTAACTGTTTGTCCCAGTCTGAACGTTTGTTGTTCACGAGTTTCGTCAGTACGTTACAAAGGATCTTGTTAGTGCTTTCAGCTTGACCATTGGCTTGAGGATGATATGGTGCGGATTTCTTGTGAATCACCATAAAATCCTGTAACAAATATTCAATGACTTGGTTTAGAAAGTGAGTTCCTCAATCGCTCACTAACTCTATAGGCAATCCATATCTTGTAAAGACATTTTCAAATAAGAATTTTGCAGTCGTGTGTACATCATTCTTTTTCGTGGCTTTTGCCTCTACCCATTTGGTAAGATAATCTATCGCAACAATAATGTATTCAGCATGTGTACCTTTTGCAGGGGGGTTAATGGCTCCTACAAAGTCTATACCCCACTTAGAAAATGCACGTCCTCCCATCATGGGTTTCAATGGCATTTCGTCTCTGCGAGTAGGAAATTGAGTTCTTTGGCACACATCACATCTCTTTACATAGGTATGTGCATCCATGTGAAGAGTGGGCCACCATAATCTTGCAAAGAGGATGGCTTTGATTATCCTATCGGGCCAAAATGACCTCCTACAACACCTTGGTGTGCAGTCTCTAGTACACTCAAATAATCACTCTCATGAACACACTGTCTTAAATATCTGTCACGTCCTCGTTTGTATAGATTATCGCCAGTAAGTGAATAGTCCTGAGCTTCCTTCTCTAGACTTCGTTGTCGTGCTAAGGTCATTCCTTGAGGGAATGTTTTCGTCCTCAAGTACGTCACTAAAGATTCACTCCATTCTGGTGTGAGAGACACGTGATATAAGGTAGCATGTTCTACTGGTGGTCTTTCACAACAAACATGGCATTCTTTACACAACTTGTAGACATGTGCTTCCATTGAAGGCCAATATACTCCTAGTCTATGCAGAGTCTGCAATGTACGATGTTTCGAGTGATGTTGCTTTAATGCACCTATGTGTGCTAATTGCAACCAATTTGCATGTTCTGATTCATCTACACAACAAGCAAGAATCTTTTGATTATCTCGTTTATATATACTTCCTGCTAGTATTTGATATCTTTGAGACTTGGTAATTTCTCCTTCCTTGATCCTTATCCTAGGATTCTTAGGTCCATATGTGAGAATAGGGACTATAGGCTTAGCCGATTCTTGTGCTATCTCAAGGTTAAACAAATATGCATCGGGTAATTCATCTGCTATTCCTTGAGGAGCTTCTCCTGAGGTTAATCTTGAAAGGTGGTCAGCTCTGAGATGTGTCTTTCCTTTCCTGACTACTACTTCAAAGTCGTACTCCATGAGTAATAGAAACCAACGTATTAATCTTCCCGTATTACATGGTTTATTGACTAAGTACAATAGGGCTTGATGATCTGTAAAGAACTTGAACTTATTTGCCAACAAATAATGCCTGAATTTCTTTACTACGTAGATCATTCCTAATCCTTCTCGTTCCGTAGTGGTGTAATTTCTTTCTGCTGCGTTCAATTGTCTACTTGCGTAAGCTATGGGGAGTTCTATATTACCTTCATTCGTGGGTTGTGCTAACACACATCCTATGGCATAGTTGGATGCATCCACATGTACATGGAATGGCTTACTCCAATCCGGGGTTGTCAATATGGGTGCTGAGCACAAGCGTCGTTTAAGTTCATTGAATGAATTCTTGCACTCGTCTGTCCATTCAAAATTGGTCAAAAGAGAGTATAGAGGCTTGGCTATGATTGCATACATATGTATGAATCATTTGTAATAATCGCAATGACCCATAAATGCCTGTACCTCTTTTACGTTAGTTGGTCTAGGTAGATCGGCAATCACTTTTACCTTTTCTTCATCTGTCAAAATTCCATTCTTTGACACAATGTGTCCTAGAATTTTGCCTTGTCTGATCATGAAAACACATTTTTCTGGGTTCAGACAAACCTGATATTCTCGACATTTGTCAAATATTTGTTTTAACTCTGGGATATGCGTCTGCCTAATATTCGAATGAGCACATAAGTCATCGACATAAACTTCCAAATTCTTGCGTAAGAATTCCTTAAAAACATGACACATGAGTCGCTAGAAAGTGGCGGGTGCATTTGTGAGCCCAAAAGGCATCACATGAAATGCAAATATGCCCCATTCTATGGCAAAAGCCATCTTGTGTTGATCTTTTGGAGCAATGGCCACTTGATTATAGCCTAAGAACCCATCAAGAAAGCTGTAAACTTCCTTGCCCGCAACTCTTTCCAATAAATGTTCAGTGATAGGAAGAGGATAACTGTCTCTAATCATGGCGGCATTAACTTTTTTAAGGTTAATACACACACGCAATTTTCCATTCTTCTTGGGCACAACCACAATGGGGGATACCCATTCAGTATGCTCAATTTCGTATATGAATCCTGCTTCTATCAAGCGATCTATTTCTTCTTTAATCTTCGCAATGTAGTTATCATTGTACGTGTATGGTTTCTGTTTCATGGGTTTTGCATCTTGAGTCATAGGGATTCTATGAGAACATATGTCTAGATCTACTCCTTTTAGGTCTTTGTAACTCCATGCGAACACATCTCTATATTCGCGCAATAGGGCAACTAATTCTTCTTCTTCTTCATTCATCAAATCATGCCCGATGTATGTACATTTTTCTTCTTCTCCTTCTATGGCTACTATGATTTTTTTGGTTTTCTCTCGATTATCATATACTTCTCCAACTTCAGCTTTTCTGTTAGGCATTCATACCATTATTCATCTATCTTCTATTTCAAAGTTCTCGGGAACCTCAAACAAGGATTCTTCTTTTTTGGACATGGTTTCTATCTTCTTTCTTTTCTTACCTTCACTTTCGGCAGTTACTTGAGTGGTTAACCTCACCTCATTCATAATTTCTTCGTGCCTCGGAGGTTAAGTCTCTACTTCGTAGAAATATTCTTCCTCTGACGCAAATGGAGGGTCCATAATAATTGACTCTAAATCGAAGTCACTTGCATCCTCAAATGCATCAGTGCTAGGTTCACATTCTTCCAAAATTGAATCACACATGATCGGCTCTATCGTGAAAACTGAAATATCATAGCCATCTTCGTCACAGTGGGGTGTCCATTGTTCTTCATTGATGGCTACATCCATGGTTGCTAGGATTTCTGCCCAACCATGGGGCTCGAATTCTTCGTCTGGAAATGCTACAGGTGCGTAAGCTGGGTCTTGAAGGGTTCGTGGATGTTGTACTAAACCTAAGGTCCTAGCTTCTAACCGTTCTTCCTCTTGTTTTGCTACCTTACACATCCATAAATGAGTGTCCTCGTGTAACCATGAGGGGTCTGACTCTACTGAGTGTAGCGATTCCGTTTCTACCTGTGTCTTATGGATGGTATTCCATTGTATTGGGGGTACATCCCGATGTGAATAGTCTTTAAGATTGACTTTAGTAGTCACTCCTAAATGTTGCAAGTACAAAGAATTAGTTCTCCAATCTTGTACACTTTGCAACTGACGCATGAATGGTCGTCCCAGTATCATCTCGTAAGCATGATTTTTACTAAAATCACAAATGGCAAAGGTATGCTCAAACTCCACACCACAAGTGGTGAGAGATATGCCTTCTAGTAAGCCTAATGGTTTTTCTATGTGTCCATCAGCCATTTGTAGCTTCATCCTGGTAGGTCATAGTGCTGGCTTACCCCAATTATGGACGGCTCCTGAATCTAAGATGGCTTTCGTGGTGTAGCTCTGATGGGTTATTGGAAGATAAGTGATACCTTCCTCTCCTTCATTTACATCTCCGATCTTTTCTACTGGTATCTCTGGTACCTTCTTGTGTGTTCCTATCTGTGAGGGAGTAGTAGCGAGCTCAGGGAATTGATTTGCTACATGTTTCCACAGTTCTGGTTTAACCTTTAACAACTCCTCTAGAGTGAGATTACACTATACTTTAGTGTTCTTGATCACTTCCGTGTTTCTAGGGATTATTGATTCTTCATTCTTCACTATTATCATGGGTGCTCTCATACTAATAGACTTAGCTTCCCAAGGTCCTGTGAACTGAGGTAATTCTTGTAAAGAATTAGATTCAAAACCTGTGTGTTCACTCGCTCCTCCTCTACATCGTCGTAAATAGAGGGAATGTCTTGGGGAAATTGCTCCTGCAAGTCGTCTATTTCTTGAATAGGAGGATGAGCTCCTTGTTCTTTTCTCCATTTCTCTTCTTGGATTTCTTTTAAAAATTCATGTGAATATTTATGTATGGAAGACTGGTTGTCTTCACCCTCGGTGTTTGGTACTTGAGACAGGGATGGTGTATTCCTTTCCTGTGTCTCTGGGACAGTAGGGTTCCTATGCTGATTCTTTTTCTCCTTGCTATCAATCAAGGATTCTAGCCTCTCCATTATTCCTTGAAAGTGTAGTTCAGGTTTTGCCATGTTATTCCAATTTAGATATCTAGAGGCTTCGAACATTGCTTGTGCTAATTCTACCATTTTCATGGAAATCTTAGTTCTCTCGATTTCTAAGTTTGCTCGAGGGTAGTTCTTACTCATTTCAGCTATCTGGGGTCCTTCTTTTAATCTTGCTTGATATGCACGAAACATCATGTCTAGGTTTTCTGGTATGGGTTCTGCTAAAACTGATCCTGATTTCTGAGCTGGGTTCTCTTGATTTAATTCTTGAGAGGTCAACTCTAGGATTTTGGCTCTCGATTATTTTAAACTTCCTTCCAACTCTGTTATCTTTTTACTCCATTTCCTCTTTATCCTTTCTCTAGAATCTTTCCAAGATTTCGTCTTTTTGTTACTAGACTCTCCAACTTCACTAGTTCCGGTTATTTTCTCCTGATTAAGCTGTTGATTCTGTAAGAGCACCTGGGCTCTTGTTATAGCCTGGATAGGCACGTATGTAGGGTTGGATCCATCTGCGTTGTTTACAATACCTATCATGTTGATTGGTGTCACATTTGAAGCGTTAACTCGGTTATTAGGACAATCTTTGATTATATGTTTACCACAGTCGGCACAAAAGCCTTGTATGTTATAGTACTGTGACTATCCCGATATCGGAGGATGTGGACAATCCTTTATGAAATGGTCACCTTGGCACCTAAAGCATGGTCCTCTAGGGCCCTGTGGTCTTTTCTATCTCAATTGGGGCCGTGGATTTGGGTTTGTGTACATCACGTTAGCGTATTCGGGCTCCCAACTAGGTTCCACTGGTGGACTATCATATTGATATGTTTCTATATGTTCTGGTGACTCTGTGTAGTACGCAGGTGGACTATCTACATGTGTAGAGTCAAAACTATTTGAGTTGGGATCACTCTCTGTGATCAGGGGTGAAGAAGGCACTAAAGCCCTACTTAGGTTTTCTTCTGCAGCAGCATATTTAACTGAGATGACATTAGCTGGCGGGGGTGGCTGCTGAGCTAAGACAGGTTGAGGTCTTTGTTGTGCCTGATACGGGTAGTTCTGAGGAGGCCTATAGTAATACGGTTGAGCATTGTATTGGCCTTGATACCTACCTGGCTCTGCATATGCTTGTGGGTAGTTCTATCTCAGTGCCTGTTTATTGTATGGGTAGTCCTGTGCCGTATGATTTGTGTATCTTCTCTCGATCGTACAGTATTGGCCACTAGGGTTGGCTTGTGGTTGTATTGGGGCACACGTTTGCCATATGATCACCACCATAGGTGTAACAACGCTTGTTTGTTGTTACCCTAGGCATCTGTTTACTAGAAACTCCTAGTTTCTGTGCCACTTTTTCTGCTAGATCCTTTATTGAGCTAGACAATTTTGTGGATGCTAGAGAGGAACAGTCTGAGTCCTTATATACCATTGAGAGTTCCAACTCATCTCCTAAGTTATCTTCAATGTCTATGCAAATCGTTACATACTGCTCTAGCGTTTTGGGTTCCTTCAAGTACACATAGGAGCGTAGTTTACCGTCTAGAAACAATGACACTTGTTTGGCCTGTGAAGGTAATTCTTGCATTGGACATCTTTCAACATATTGTCTAAACCTACATCCTGCCAGTCTAATTGTTTCTTGAGGGGTCTGTTTGAAGCTATGAATCAACGAAGACATGTCATGCCTGATTCCACTTCTAGAGAATTCCGTGATGAATGACTCTAAAAAGTGATGGATATCTCTAAATTGCCTTTGTTGCAATGGTTGGAACCAAGTTAAAGCTATATTCTTTAACGTTAGTCCAAATGCATTATATTGCGTGAACATGTCTTCTACTTGTTCTGCTCTTAGTACTTGCTTAAATTCCGCAACATGGTCATAGGGATCTCCTGTCCCGTCAAAGTAGTTTTTCATGGATTTTACTAACTAAGTGGGTCTTAATATTCTTGCGTGTTCATGAGGTCTAGGTAGAGGAAAATCATCTCTACCACCTGGCATTCTTTGTCTTTCCACTCTGTCCATGTCTATGGTGGTTCTGTCTCTCCCTATGGGATGATTGAAGCTTACTTCAGGTCTCTCTTTCTTTTTCTCTCTTTGATTAGCATGGGCGGAGGATGTTCCTGCCCCTTGATGACTCGCGTTTACGTTCGCTCGTGATGGAGGGAATACCAATTCACCTCTCCATGTGTAAGTATTTCTTGCGTGGTCTGGTACCACAAAGACTCTTTCTGAAGTTTCATCCAGGTATACAACCTTTCTAGGTGTATCCGGGTCCTTAAATTCGTAGATTATAATGGAGCCTACCTCACTTGGTTGTTCCATTCTGTACCTCCAAAATGCTTCGTCAGTTTCTTTACAAACAACTCTATGCTTCTATTGTCCTGAGGGATCCATTCTCGAACTAGTACTCGTGTCAGTACAGATTTCCCTCTAGGTGTCCTGGGTTCTTCTAATGGTTCCTTTCCTTGGGATTTTGCTTCCGTTTCTAATTGAATTACGCCAAACTCATTCGTATTGTTTGGCTGCGTACTTAAGATGTACATCGTTCCTTCTTTGTCTATGTACGCGTCTCTCTCGAATTTCACCACTGGACGTTCCAATCCAATGGGTTGATCCGGGTTGTGCATTTGCACCACTTGTCTTCGCAAACCATCCTCATAGATGCAAGCACCTAAGCGGTTGGTTCAGAGAAATTCTAATTGAGTTCTATAGGGTCCTTCGGGTCTTTCTAAATATGCTACGTTTGACCCTCCTTCTGGTCTTTCTGTGCTGAATGCCATTTCTGATTCACTCGTGTCTGAGCTCTCGTAGGGATAACTAGTGTTCAATTGTTGAGCCCACAATCGAGCAGTGGTTCCTACACTTGCTTCTGATGATCTAAGGCTTAGTCGGTCTGACTTACCTATATGTTTGCCCGATCTAAGGTTCATGAATTTACTTCGCGGCACTCTCTGATCGTCAATGTTCCTTGTTTTTAATTGCTTGGTTCTTTTTAAGTGTCTTTAAGTTCTTGTCTAGATGTATGCATCAGGAATTGACTTTCTGTGGTACTTTTTAGTTCTCATTCCGTCAAACTTAAGTTCTTTCCCTTAGGTTTTCGTATCACACACTTTTAATTTAGTCTTAAACTTGAGAAATTAATTCTCTCGAACTTGAGGCATTCCTATCGTCTTTAATCCTATCCACAATGCTAACGTTTAGCTTAAGCTAAGAATTGACTGAGGGTGTTGAGTAATCTTCCAACCTCAAGTCAGCTTTGGTTGCCCTGATGCCCAAGAAGCTGCACTTCCCAAGCCTTGCGTCCTTCACTGCCTTGCTTTGTTTGCCCTTGATTGCCCTTGCTAGACCTGGAAAAATTCAATGTTAAACCAATTCTCAAATGGATGATCAAGCACTTGAGTACATACACCTTTAAAGATCCTTTCCCCTTGCCCAAAATTTCAATGTTGCCCCTTGGCTTTCTAGTCCCACACTAGGTCAACCTCAAATTAGCTTATCAAATTAGCTTATCTAAAAATGAACCTCAAATTAGCTTTCTAGTCCCACACTAGGTCAACCTCAAATTAGCTTATCTATAAAGCTCAAAAAACGGACTTCAGATGAAAAAGATATGACCGTTCAGGCCCTGGGGGGTAAAAACTGACAAATAGGTTTTTCTTTAAATATGAGCTAAGGGGTCTCCTATGAGTCTAATCACCCCAAAATTTTCCAAAAATAGCCCCAAAATTGGTCAAAAATTAAAACCCTAAAATTTACGTTTGGGGTGAGCAATCGCGATGGTCTGAGATAATCGCGATGGTCTTGGACCGTCACGATGGCATCGCACAATCGCGATGGTCTGAAGGAGCGAACAGTCGCGATGGGATAAATTCGAGTAGTCGCGATGGCGTGAATGTGAATTGTTGCGATGGTCTGGAATGAATGATCGCGATGGCTCGATCGGCGGACAATCATGATGGCGTGAGTCAACGGTCAACGTGAACCATCACGATGGTCCAAAGTGAACCGTCGTGATGGCATGAGCCAATCGTGATGGTCCGGGCGCAATGGCGTGAGCCAATCACGATGGTCTGAGTTTGAGTCATCGCGATGGTTTGAGGGTATCGTTGCGATGGCATAAGTAGCGAACAAGCGCGATGGTCTAG
Source organism: Ceratopteris richardii (assembly GCA_020310875.1). Lineage (NCBI taxonomy): Eukaryota > Viridiplantae > Streptophyta > Polypodiopsida > Polypodiales > Pteridaceae > Ceratopteris > Ceratopteris richardii. The sequence goes on along the minus strand of CM035411.1, from coordinate 144,043,635 downwards.
CTTGCCATGTGGCAGCGTCGGCGCGATGGCATGAGCCAATCGCGATGGCGTGGGGTCGACGAGATCGTCGTGATGGCTCAAGTGAGCCGTCGTGATGGCATGAGCCAATCGCGACGGTGTGACACAATCGCGATGGTCTGAGCCAATCGCGATGGTCCACCAAAGTATGAATTTTGCAATTGTGTTTGTAGATCCGTGTATGCGCGTGTGTCACCTACCTCGTGGTGAACTCGCTTACCAAAAATACCGAAGTTGGAAGACCATCGCGATGGTCTGACACACTCGGCAGATCTCTGACAGAAAGTGAAATTTTACCTTTTCCAAGCTTTCCTTATGCACTAGAGCTCTATACCTGCAAGAAAACTCAAAAACACACAAGTACACACAAGCACAAAAGCTCTCTCTCGCGCATGCACAAATGAGGGGAAATGAGGAGAATGGGTGAATATGGTGATTTTTTTGATTTTTTTGGAGTTGGAGATGATGATGCGGTGATGAAGATGGAGTGTGGGGGAGGTGAAAAACACAAAAAACTAAGTAAAAACAACAACAAAAACTGAAATTTTTACCTTCCAACGCCACTTCTTGCTATACTCTTACCATCACACATTCGTCCTAGACTCGATCCACAGCAACGGCGCCAAATTTGGTGTTGTTCTAGCACAATGGTGAGAACCACATTAAGAAGCTTCACCTCCTTAATGTCAATCCGGGGAAGAGATAGGAGTGATATGAAGATCGTGAATGTGAGATGAAGTGAGAGTGAAGGTGAGAAGCATAGAAATGCACACACACATACACACACACTACGAAGAGACAAGCAAGACACAATGGAAGGTGAGAATTCAACTCTATTGCTCAAGATCTCAATTACAAGCTCAAAGTAGCTCTAAGCTCACACTAACCCACCTCAAAAATGAGCTCTCTAGCTCCTTTTATAGATTCTAGACTAGTTTTGACCGGTTTCACATCTAGTGACCGGCATACTTAAAAATAGGTCCTAGATGCTTTTTGAAAGGGTAAACGGTGTCTAAAAATAACCAAAATTGGTGCACTCATTCTACCTAAGCTCCTCAAGCTTGAGGACTCCTCGGCTTGCAAAAAATGGAGCTATAAATTACAAAAAGGGGTTTTTCTATTTACATATGGTACAAAAGTGATGAAAATCACTGTTGGAGGTTTTGAAGAATATTTATAAAACATAAATCTTTGAAAAATTGATTCGATTGACTCCCTGCTCTGTCTTTACATGCTTCCGTGTCTTCTGTGCCTCTGGCTACTGCTAACAGGTGTAGTCAACATTGGTGCTGAACACAATCATCGTTTAAGCTCATTGAAAGGTTTCTCACATTCATCAGTCCACTCAAAGTTTGTCAAAAGTCCGTACAGAGGTTTTGCAATGATGGCATACATGTGTATGAAATGTTGGTAATAACCTTAATGCCCCATGAAAGCTTGCACTTGCCATTCTTTGGCCTAGTTAGTTCTACGATAGCTCTCACTTTCTCTTCGTCAGTGGATATACCGTTCTTTGACACTATGTGTCCTAGAATCTTGCCTTGCCTGAACATGAAAATGCACTTTTCTGGGTTCAGGCAGACTTGATATTCTCTACATTTGTCAAAGATTTGCCTGAGTTCAGGTATATGGGTCTGTCTAATGTTGGAATGAGCACAGAGATCATCAACATAGACTTCCAAATTCTTCCTCAATAATTCTTTAAACACATGGCACATCAGTCTTTGAAAGGTTGCAGGAGCATTGGTAAGCCCAAATGGCATTACCCGAAAAGCAAATATGCCCCACTCTGTGGCAAAAGCCATCTTATGCTGATCTTCAAGTGCAATGGCTACTTGATTGTAGCCAGAAAATCCATCCACCAAGCTGTACACTTCCTTGCCTGCTACCCTTTCTAATAGATGCTCGGTGATAGGAAGCAGATAACTATCTTTGATAGTGGCTACGTTAACCTTCTTCAATGTTGGAGACCTCTTAATCTCCAAAGGTTTGATCTATACTGACTTAAGAACACTTCTATATCAGTTATAAACCAAACTTTACACAAATATTGTTCTTCTTTATCAAAACTTCCATTAACACTTCTCTGAGTGAAGAAGTTTCTACTTCAGAAAGTTTGCTTCAGAAATCAACTTCATTACTTGCACATAACTTCAAATTTCCTCAAATAAATGATGCACAAGTATTCACAATACCTTTGCGCAATCATACCAGTCACTAGTTCTCCAAAATAATCATCAAAGTTTTAATTTGATCCTTAAGATCAAAGATATGTCATAACTGTCTTCCAGAGATAGCGCCTTCGACACAGTCAACTTCTTAAGTTGATTTCTCACAACACAAATCCCGTTTTGCTAAATGCTTTTAGCCATAGCTTCCTTATCTCCTAACTTAGATTTTGAGTGCTCACTCATTAAAAACTTTACAGTATACACTGAGATCTAAGCAAAACACTGAGACGGAAAAGTGCGCTACTCTGAGACTTCTATTTTACATTCTACATACAAATGTTCCTATTGATCATTCTCACAGTAGGAAAGGAATCAGATCATGAAACTCTGAACATAACTTCATTAGCTTCTTAATTAGATGTGTACAAAAGGATTCTTGATCCACATGATCAGACTGAGAGAACTCAGAGAAAAATCCGTCGCTATTTTCAGAGAGAAAACTCTCTACACTTCTCTAAGACACTTGTCATCTACAAATGACTCTCTCTCTCTATTTCTTATCATTATTAACTTATATATACATGGTTTTTGACTTCTCTCACGTCTATGACATTACTCCTTATCATCCTAAGGATTATATCTATACTCAAATTACAAGAATTTCCATTTCTAATGTACATATGTATACAGGCTTTAGTTCTGAAATCTCTTCATTCTCTCAAGTGATTTCTTCCACTTCATTCTGACCATAAACTTTCTTCAAGGTCTTTATAATCACCAATTTGTGATTGGTTTGTTCCAACATTCAAGTTAATGCATACACGTAATTTGCCATTCCTTTTGGGCACCACTACAATGGGGGATACCCATTCAGTGTGCTCCATTTCATAGACAAATCCAGCTTCCACCAAGCGATCTATCTCTTCTTTGATCTTGGTAGCATTGTTGTCATTGTATGTGTATGACTTCTGTTTAGAGGGTTTGGCCTCTGAGGTCATGGGGATTGTATGTGAGCATATGTCAGGGTCTACACCTTTCAGGTCCTTGTAACTCCATGCAAACACGTCTCTATATTCTCGGAGTAAGGTTATCAATTCCTGCTCCTCCTCCTCACTTAGGTCGTGTCCTATGTATGTGCATCGCTCTTCACCTTCCTCTACGGTCACTATGATTTTCTTTGTAGTTTCTTTGTTATTGTAGGCCTCTCCTATGACGGCTTCACATTTAGGCATTCTTACCATGACTCTCCTATCTTCAACTTCATGCTTTTTGAAATTTTCCGGGACCTCAAACAAAGATTCTTCTTCCTCTGGTATGACTTCTCTCTTCTTCCTCTTCTTGCCATCGTTCTTAGTGGTCACTTGTGTGGTTAATCTCACATCATTGGTAATCTCTTCATGTCTCTGAGGATGAACTTCCACTTCGTAAAAATATTCCTCATCTGATGCAAACGGTGGGTCCATAATGGTTGACTCTAGGTCACAGTCACTTGCATCCAGTCACAGTCACTCTGGATCCTCATCACAGTGGGGTGTCCATTGTTCTTCATTGATGGCTACACCCATGGTCGCTAAAATCTCTGCCCAACCATGAGGTTCAAATTCTTCATCAGGAAATACTACGGGTGCATAAGCTAGGACTTGAATTGATCTATGAGTTTCCTTAGCACCTACCTCTCTTGCCTTTTCCCTTTTCTTTTCCTCTTCTGCCACTTTACACATCCATAAGTGAGTGTCTTCATGCATCCATGAGGATCATGATCCTATGGAATGCACTGACTCCATATCATCTGTGGCTCTATGGATGGGATTCCATTGAATGGGGGGCACGTCTCTATGAGAGAAATCTTTGAGATTCACTTTGGTTGTGACACCCAAGTGTTGCAAATATAAAGAATTGGTCTTCCAATCCTGTACTACTTGCAATTGTCTCAAGAATGGTCTTCCTAGAGTCATCTCGTAGGCTTGATTTTTGCTAAAATCACATATAGCAAAAGTATGCTCAAATCCTACACCACAAGTGGTGAGAGTTATTCCTTATAGTAGCCCTAGGGGTCTTTCAATGTGACCATCAGCCATTTGTAGCTTCATTCTGGTGGGCTTGAGTGCTAGCTTGCCCCATCGCTTCCATAGGGAAGTGGTAGCAATTGCAACTCCTACGCGTGAGTCCTAAATTGCCTTGGTTGTGTAACCCTGATGAGTGATAGGGAGATAGGTGTTTCCTTCTTCTCCTTTGCTCATGTCCCCTATCTTATCCAAGGGTATTTCCGGCACTGTCCTATGAGATCCTACCTGGGAACGAGGTTTTGCTATGTATGGCACTTGCTTGGCTACATGTTTCCACAATTTAGGCTTAACCTTGAGTAGCTTTTCTAAAGTGAGATTGCACTGCACTTTAGTATTCTTCACTACCTCTGTGTTCCTAATTATGATTGAGTCTTCGTTTCTTATCATCACCGTGGGTGCTCTCATGCAAGTAGACTTAGTTTCCCATGGACCTGTGAAATGAGGTAATTCTTGCAAGGAATTAGACTTGAAGTCTAACCTCTCATGTGACTGGGTACTCTCCTGCTCTCCATAAATGGAAGGAATGTCTTGTGGGAATTGATCGTGCGCGTCATCCACAAGCTCAATTGGAGGAGGATCTTTAGTTTCTTTAGCCCATTTCTCTTCTTGAATTTCTCATAGGAATTCTAATGAATACCGATTCATAGAAGAAGAGGTGCCTGGTTCAGTGGAGTTAGGCACATAAGCTTCCTTGGGAGGAATGCTTATTCTATCACTTGCCCTCTCCTTAGCCTGGGAGTTGGCTCCTTTTCTAGACTTTGTAATTATCGTCTCCAATCTGTCTAATAGACCATCAAAATGCAATGGTGTTATAGTGGAGCTAGAGCAATTGAAGAGGCGACTGGCCTTAAACATGGCTTGAGCCAATTCCACCATCTTGGCACACAAGTTGGTTCGTTCAAGCTCTAGGTCAGCTCTAGGGTAACATCTTTCATGATCCGTTACATTTGGCCCTTCTTGGATCCTGGCCTGATATGCTCTAACATCATATCTATGTCCTTGGGAGTGGGATCTGCTAAGACTGATCCTACTCGGGGTGGTGGGTGGGTTACGTGTGGTGGATTAGAAGGTTGGGGAATGGAAGGTGATGGGAATGGTAGTGGAGGTGAGGTGTGAGAGTGCGTTTGAGATGTGATTTCTATTATCTTGGCTTTTGTTTCTCTCAGACTTTCCTCAAGTTTGCTCATCTTCTTTGCCCATTTCCTTTTCATACGTTCACGGCTATCTCTCCAAGCTCTTGTTCTCTTCTTATTCTGGCTCTCAGTCTTGCTAACCTCCGCATTCTTTTCTTGGACTAAGTCTTGGTTTTGCTTAAATGCGTGAGCTCTCATGATGACTTGCACTAGGGCCGTGGAAGTCATACTTCCCGTGGAGTCTACCACTAGCCCAATAACATTGATAGGAGCAATTTTTGGCATATTGTTGGGGTTCTTGGGACACTCTCGTAACAAGTGCTCCTTCCCACAATCGGGACAAAATCCTTGAATTGTCAGAGATTGAGTTTGTGTAGGTGCGGTAGAGGGCAATCACGAATGAGATGATCTCCCTGACATTGGTAGCATGGCCCTCTAGGAAATGGAGATCTTATCTGCCTAGGCTGAGGTCTAGAGTTGGGGTTTGCATACATGACATTCACATATTCTGGCTCCCAAGTAGATTCACTTGGCTCTTCATAATAGTATGACTCATTATGCTCTAGAGACTGCATGTACTAAGCCTGTGGGCTATCAATATGGGTAGAGTCAAAACTATGATCACTTGGATCACTTTCTGAAAGCAATGGTGTCACTGGCACTAGAGCTCTATTTGGATTTTCTTCTGCCACCGCATACTTCACTGGAATCACATTGGCTGGAGGAGGGGGTTGCTGCATTAGGACTGGTTGCGGTCTTTGCTGCCCTTGATAGGGTGGTTGATAGGGTTGCTGGGGCCTACCATACTGCTGTTGTGGGTACTGGCTTTGGTATTTTCTTTACTGTGGGTAAGTCTGAGGGTAATTTTGTCTCACCGCTTGTTTGTTATATGGGCAGTCTTGTGCAGTGTGGTTGGTGTATCGCCTTTCTATGGTGCAGTATTGGTTGTTCGGGTTCACTTGGAGTTGAGCCATGATGGGGCACACATTAGCCATATGGTCCCCTCCACAACTGTATCATCGTTTTCCTGGGACAAATCTAGGAATGTGCTTGCTAGAGACGCGTAATTTCTGAGCTACCTTTTCTGCTAGATCCTCAATTGATGTGGATTGTGAGGAAGCGAGGCTAGTAGAACTATCTGAATCTTTATAGATCTTTGAGAGCTCTAATTCCTCCCCTAGATTATCCTCAATGTCTATGCACATGCGTACACATTCTTCTATGGATCTAGGGTCCTTCAAGTACACATATGATCTAATTTTGGTACTTAACACTAGTGTTGTACTTGGACACTTTAGTGTCTTGAGAAAGAGAGAATCTTTGATGAATTTTTTAGATTACTAAAAGGAACCATTTATAAATGTAACTATGCAACATGTTGGCATAAGGGTTGAATATTTTTAGAAAAATATAGTTTTTATTAAAGGATATAAAAATTAATATTTATTCACTAATTTTATGATGCTAATTTCAATACTGGCACAGAAATTACAGTGATGTAAGTTAGAGGTTTTTTTATTAAAATCATGATCTTGTTATTTTCATTGGTCTATATGTCAACATGTTTCTATCGATAATTAGAGATTTGTAATGAATTTTACTAGGTTTATGGCACAAAATGAAGCTCATTTGTGATATGACAGTCTTATCAATCTATGAATTATTTTGCAAAGTGATGGTATGAACATGCATCATTTTTTGTTATCAAAATACTATTTTATATTATTACCACTAGAAATATTTTTTTGACAACCTTAGGAGTCAAATTTCTATGTCGTTTCTTCAAGTTAAACAATACCATTGTTTTTCTACGCTAAGAAAAGGTCATTTTATGAGGAAATATTGCATATGCTACATGATTAAAGTTAACATGCTAGTTTTTTCTATATAAAATAGTTTATAATGCTTATAGAATTATTTTGATTCATAATATATACCTTATATCATTTAGAAAACCTAAATTTTAAGGATGAATTTTTATTCTCGGTAGAGAGGATTATGGCCATTCAATGAAATATTGAGATTTTTAGTGGTATGTAAGATACATACAAAATTATTGGTTCAAAGACATGTAGCATATCTTTATTCTACTATATTTTTGAGATAAAACACAAACCATTTTAGTGTTCTTATGAATCAATATCATATAGAAGGCTGCTAAAGTGTATAAATGTATAATGAGCACCCTATATTGTATTAATTTTGCTATTATAAAAAATGATTTTTCTAGTTCCCAAGACTTGTCTTAAATGATTATATGATAGTAAAGTAACATTAGAAAAATGATTCCAATAGGAGGAAAATTCTTTTTATGGAGATATTTCTTTCTTCTCATATATAAGCTTACAGAAAAACAATTTTTTCTCAACCATATTCAATCATTTGTATATTTTGAGTTAGCAAAAAAGGTTATTTTTTAAAATATATATTTTTTATAGAGCATCTAGGTATAGATCTTTATGGGGCTTTAAGGTTTTTTCAAAATTTTATTTGATTAGTATGTGTGATTTTTTTTATTTATTAGAAAAAAGGACACTAGAGTGTCCTGTTTTGGTACAACACTAGTGTTAGGTTACAATCCGTCTAGAAATAAGGCCACTTGTTTGGCTGGAGTGGGTAACTCTGGAGCAGGGCATATCTCTAGGTATTGCCTAAACCTTCTTCCTGCGAGCCTCACTGTCTCTTGGGGTCTTTGCTTGAAGTTGTATATCAAGGAAGATGTGTTATGCCTAATGCCACTCTTAGAAAACTCAGTGATGAATGATTCAAGAAGTTGGTCTATATTTCTGTACTGATCTTGGTGAAGTGGTTGAAACCAAGTCAAGCCAGTGTTCTTGAGAGTTAGGCCAAAAGCATTGTATTGAGTGAACAAGTCTTCAACTTGTTCAGCTCTCAAAACTTGCCTAAACTCTCCTATCGAGGTTTGGGAAAGAAAAATTCACCCTTCCAAGTGTATGCGTGTCTTCCATGTTTTGAGACCACAAATATCCTCTCTAAAGCATCATCTAAGTAAGTTACTTTGCTTGGGCTATCAGGATCTTTGAATTCATAAATGGTAAGGGCTCCTACTTCATTAGGCTTCTCAGGCTTATACCTCCAAAAAGCCTCATCCGTCTCTCGATTCAAGAGCAAATCTATGCTCCTATTATCCCGGGGAACCCACTCTGGAGTGATTATTCTAGTCCGAACTGACTTGCCTCAAGGGGTTTTTGGCTCTTTCCCTAAGTTCCCTTGCTCTATGTCACCTATTTCGACTTCTGAGATTATGTTGCCAAATTCATATGTTCTTTCTGGTTGGCTAGTGACCACATACATTGTTCCTTCTTTATCAATGTAGGAACCATTTTCGGACTTGACTACATGGTGTTCTAGTCCCATGGGCTGATCCGAGTTTTTAATTAGGACAACAGATCTTCTCATACCATCCTCATAGATGCGTGCACCTAAGTGGTTGTTCCTGATATATTCCAATTGAGTCTTGTAGGGGCCTTCATGTTTTTCTAGGTATGCCACTCCTAAGCTACCTATAGGTCTTTCCAAGTTATAAGACATCTCAGAGTCACTAGTTTCTGAGTCTAAAGCGTAGGGATAATCACTCAACTGTTGGGCCCAAGATCTCGCTGTATAGTTGACACTAGCCTCGGATGATCTAATACTCTAATGGTCTCTCCCTAGGTGTCTTCCTGATCTCAGGTTCATATGCCCTTCCAATTATCCCAATGATCCTTGTACAACCACGTTGCTGACTCTTTGATACTAATCACTTGTTCTTTTTAACTTTCTTTGTTTGTTTTCTTGTCTTTAGTTAAGCGTCATTAGGAGCACTTAAGTGTGTCGTATTTGATGTTTTCCGTCCACTTAGTTTAAGTTCTTTTCTCTTAAGTTGTCCCTTGACTGCAATTTAACCTATTCTTAGACTTGAGAATTTAGAGGTTCTCAGAACTTGAGTATTTTTATCATACCCCTAGTCAATCAAGACATCTACTCGCACTTAGCCTAAGTTAAGAATGAACTGAGGGGGTTGAGAGATATTCCAACTTGAAGTTGTTTCTCCTTGCTACACTTGTCTACCCAAGAAGTGCGTTCCCAAGCCTGCACACAATGGCACTTGCTTTGCTTTCTCCAAAAGCTCTCGATGATCCTGTAAAAATCACAAGTTTAGCTCCAATTTTTACCTTCAATTGACAGACAATTTATTTCAGACACTTTTAATGACCCTTTTTTCCCCCTTTTCTATTGCCAAAAAATTTCCTCTAGAGCTCCCTTGGTCTACCTACCCCACAGAGGGTCAACTTCAAAAATACCCTATTTGAAAATCAAGAAGTCATGTAGCATTCACCACGAGCTTTCTGACAAGATCTAGAACTCAAAAAATGGATTTCATATGAAAAAGTTATGACAGTACAGGGTTTAGGGGGTTACAAAGACAAACAGATCCTTTTAGGAGTTTAATGCATTTTTCTAAGGCCTTTGTAATGGCATAGGTGATTGAATATGCAAATATGTCCAAATTTTCAAAAAATTACCCCTATATTTTTTGGCCTAAAATGCTTGTCTATCGCGATAGACGGTGTGTGTTGCGATAGACACTAGCTGTCGCGTGGGCTGTCTGTCATGATAGACAGTGTCTGTCGCGATAGACGGGGTCTATCATGGGGTCCTTTCTGTCGCCATAGATGGGTGTCTATCGCGATAGACTGAGTCTGTTGTCTGTCGTGCCTTTGGTTTGTCGTGATAAACGGTGTCTGTCATGATAGATGGGGTCTATCATGGTTCTCTGTCTGTCGCGATAGATGGGTGTCTGTCATGATAGACAGGGTCTATCGTCTGTCGTGGGCCTGTCTGTCGCGATAGACGGTGTCTGTCGCGATCGACGAGGTCTACCATTCATCGTGGTTTAGTGTGTCGTGATAGACGGTGTTTGTCACGGGGTCCTGTCTGTCGCGATAGACGGTGTCTGTCGTGATAGACTGAGTCTGTCACGATAGATGGTGCTTGTCACGATAGACGGGTCTGTTGTCTGTCATGGGCTCTGTCTGTCGCGATAGACGATCTGTGTCGTGGGGTGCTGTCTGTCGTGATAGACGCTGTCTGTCACGATAGACACTGTCTGTCACGATAGATTGAAAAAACGCAATTTTTTTTTGAAACTTTTAGTGATTTGGAGTGCCCTAATGGTGTAGGTTATCGGTCCATGCATGCATTCAAAAAATACTAAGTTTTTGTGTCTGTCGCGATAGACAGAGGTCATCGTCTCGAGACATGTGCAGAGTTCTATCGTACCTGTGCAAGCTACTGGAGATGGTGGTACCGCTAGATCCTGCAACAAAAGCTCAAAAAACACACAAAAATAGATAGCATGCAAGCTCTCTCTCACAAGTGAAATGAGGGAAATGAGGTGGAGAGTGGAATATGACCAAAAACTGAAATTTTTGTGAAGATGGAGATGGAGGTGGGAGATGGTGAGGATGATGATGGTGATGCAAAAACAAGAAAATTGAATAAAAATAAGGAAAAGAAAGGATCTTACCTATGACTCCAATGTCTCAACTCTACGTCTTACCATCACATGCTCGTCCTCGAAGCTCTCTCCCTGGCAACGGCACCATTTTTTGGTGTCACTCTAGCACAATGGAAAGCACCAACATGAGGAGTTCCACCTCATAATTATCAATCCGTGGAGACGTGAGGACTAGTATGAAGACTATGAGCAAGTGAAGGCACAAGTGCGCGAGTGAGAAGCACACAAACATGCAGACACATACAAGCACACACACACACACAAGGCAAGAACAAAGAGAGGAACAATGGAGTTATTTGTATTTGTAAAAAATTCTCTTACATAATCTCAAATAACTAACAATCTAACCCCAAAAATGAGCTCTCTAGCTCTTTTTATAGTTTTTTGATTAGCTTTGGCGTTGTCCAGACCTAGTGTTTGGCCTAGTTAAAAATTAGGTTCTAGAGCCTATTTGAGGGCTCAAACGGAGTCTAAAAATTATGGAAATTGGTATGTAGCTAATTCTAATACTCCTCAAGCTCGAGGACTCCTTGGCTTGAACAAAATGGAGTCTATGCTATCAAAAACGGGATTTACAATGTGTGTGTAGCGATGAAAATCACTTGGGTTGGAAATTGTTTATGGAAGAAAATGATTGGGCCTTGTTGTCGTATTGTGCATGACTGCTCCGTTGTGCTTGTATGCTCTTTGTATGAATTGTATGAAAACACCATGTGAGAGAAAAGTCAATTCTAGGTAATAAGTGAAAGCTTATCTACAAAATTAATTCAAGCTCAACAGGCACTCTCGGCCAAGGAATCAGAAGCCGAAAAAGCAAAATGCAAAAGCACCATGCTCGCAACGGAGAACCAACAGCTTCAAGATCAAATTAAAGATCTACAAAGAAAATATGAAGCCGGCGAAGCAAAGAAGGCAAAAATGAATACCCTAAGTAAGTTGCTCAAAAGTCAAATCAAAGTATATATGGAGGAAGTAGACACTTTAAGGAATAGAAATAAAGAGCTTATGATTGCCATATTATGTAACCAACCCATCGAAACACCTGAACTGACCGCGAGCAGCACAAAAGCATTGGAGGATCAAATCGCAAAGTATGAAGATCAGCTGAAAAAAGAGCAAGCCATCATAGAGGAATGGGAAAAAAGATATATGGAAGACACCAATGAACTCAGGAAAAAGTGGAAGATGGCAGAGAATAAATTCCTTGTATAATGCAATAAAGACGCTAGCCAACTCGTTGCCATGGGAGAAGAAATCCTGAAGAACAAGGATGCAATCACGCGAGCCACCAAAGAAATTAAAGCAAAGGATGAACTCATCATCAAATTAAAAACTCAAATAGAACCACAGGTAACCATGGGGACACCGGTAGTTCCAAGCTCCATAGTGGCTATTGAGGAGACTGAGGTACGTCCTCTTTCTCCCCCCATGCATCATTCACCGATGAGGGAGGAAACAGAGACCCACACTGAGAGACATAATCGGGCTATTAGAGAACTAAGCCGACATGAGCAGGCACTACTGGTGTCCCAGCTTAAGGAAGAATTTGAAGAACATGTGGTCAAAGTAATGAGAAAGGCAGAGATTGAGAGCAAGAGCCTACAACAAATTTTGAAACCTTTCAATATACCCTACGTATTACTTAAAGAAGAGACACATCAGTATATAAAGAAGACCACTAATAAAGAACCAGATAGCAATCTGCAGTTCAACATGTAGACATTTACCTATACACAAGAGGAATTTGATAAAGCAGATCCTATGTGGAGATGCAAGTTTTTGGAAAAGAACCCTATGTTGTGAGTACACTACAAATCGGCACCATATGTGCTTCAAGTTAACCCATCTTTTTGCCCACTACCTCGATAATGCTCCTGGATGCAATTTTGTGAAGCACAGCGCCAGGGAAGCTTAAATAACCAATGGCTAAATTATCCACTATTATCGAGCCCACCACGTAACTATCTACCAACGAAAGAATACATGCTGAAGACTATCGAGTTTTAGATCGCCAGATATGCCACAGTACCGGATCTAGCCATCAAGATGACCAACAAAATTTTGAGTATGCTACTTATAGTGATAAAGGTATTTCAACACACGCAGTATACCTTTTTGAACTTCATCGGAATTAACCACGGATTAGATGCACTAGTTTTTTATTTATCTACTATCCCTAGTCGCTTAACGCTCATGGCCATATACTCCAGACTTATGTTTTTGCCGAATCCATATATGCAGACATTCAAAGAAGCATTCTTTATAGGATTTTTCGAAATGGACTCAGAGATCTTTGCAAAAATATCTTCTAAATTAAATGCGTGATTGGTGGCTTACGAATTAAGCTTTTTTACCGACCATAGACAGGCACCAGATGACAGCATAAATTCAACTCAATGGAGGGAATTGATGATATGTCAAGCAAATTTGGTTAACCATGTTGGTGCAGACCAATCACCAATTGAAGTTTGGAAGACAAAAAGGATGGAGATAAGATCAAGTCTTGAAGCAAAGAAGGTAGTTACATTCACAGGATGAATGATATGTACACATATGTACATTAGTGAAGACATAGATCACTTATACTTTTGAATAGTCATAAACTTGTACATATTTGCCTATAAATACTTTGGAAAAATGTCGGGGCAATAGAGGGGACAATAGGAGAGTATGAGAATAGTGCACTTGTAAGTTGTAAGGCTCATTAGAGTTCATAGGAATGAGAAGAAGTCTCTCTCATAACTCAGTTGTAATTTTCTGAGGAATAGAAGAAAAGTTGCGCCCGAAGTTTTCGTGTCTTCTCCTTCTGTGGTAAAGCTTTTGTGGAATGCTTTTGTACAAGTCTAAGTCTAGAGTTGATCAACCTCTGTACAAAATTTCAGCTTCCAATTGTAATCAGGTTAAGAGAATTGTGTGTAGGAACATTCATATGTAAAGAATGTTCACAGTCTCCTGAAACAGGCGCAGATTTCAAGTTCAATGAAATGAGTAGTGCTCAGTGCATAGTGTAAAGTTTTACACATATGATAGCTCAAAATCTAAGTTGAGAGATAAGCTATCTACAACCAAAAGGATTTGATCAAACGGGTTCGACATTGAGAGAACCAAAGCTAAGAAGTTACAGGTGTCAAAGTCGCTACTGCAGAGAAGTAGTTTTACACATAGGTAAAGTGTTTGAGTTATTTCTCGAAGTATACTCAGTCATTTGACGAGATTCAAGTTGCAAAAGGTGCGCAATCTTAAGGTGAAACAACCTACAAAGTTTTATCAAAAACTTTACACAAATGGTTAGTCAATCAGAGATTAATTTGCAGCAGACTTTTCTGAGAAGTTGAGTTTTTTCAGAATAGTTAATTTTCTGATAAGTTGATGAATGTTCTCTAAATTTGGTGGAGTCTGAAGTTGTTCTTGATATAGAGGTGGTCTAAATTCAAGGTCAACTTTTTCTTTTGGAGATTAACACTCTCCATCAAACCATAGAGAGCAAAAAGTCATCCAAACACACGCACGTCACCACAAAAAGCCTATCAGGATGACAGTGTTCAGGAGGAGGGACGTGTGGAGGGAGAATCAAGCAAAAAGAGAAGAAGAAGAAAATCAAAGACCAAAACGGCTCAATGAAGAAAAATCTTATCAAGAAAAGAACAACTCTCTGCCCAAAGCCCCGTAGGGGCACGCATTAGGTGACAACACCAAAGAACCAGGTCTTGAGGAATGGAAATAAAGAAAGATAACAACCAGGACTTTTCATTGGAGGTTGCACATAGCTTGCTCATCCACCAGGTGCATGCAGTGGAAAGAAATGAACAGGTGAAGCAAGGCATCAGCTCCCAGAGGATGACAAAGAAGATTTAAGAATAGGACCATTAAAACGTAACACTAACTTAGAAGAGAGAAAAGGCCTGCACAATAATGTGTGCAACAGAAAGAAGTGAATAGGCTCTAGAAAACACAACAGTGGAAAGCATACCACATGCAAGGATGGGTCAAGGCCAAAAATTATCCATGAAGGAGAGCAAGAAGACATCCAGCAGATCTTGAGCCCAGGAAGGTGCGTCAACCTCTTGATCTTCGAAAGGTCCAGATCAAAGGTTGTAAATCTAGACCTTCACACCTTCCATATGGTGTTTGCAGTGCAGATACAAAGAGGCAATTGAAAAACTAGACTACAAAGTGATTGTAGTCCATCTTCACTGGTTGTGTGCATGACGACCCGAGTTAACACAACAACCCAGAGTTAAAGAGGTTATATGTGAGCTAGACTACAAATCCATTGCAGTTCATCTCCAAGGGTTGCATGCAGTTAAAAGAAAAGAAGAGGCTAGATCGACTACAGCTATAGACAAGCTACACACAAAGAGCAAAGCCTATCAAGGGACGACAGAGACAAAGAGGGGGAGAGTGTTGTAGAAAAAAGAGGCACAAAAGAGGAGCCCAAAAAATTTTCAAATTAATGGGCACAAATTTTCTTCTTCCAAATTCCTAAGAAATTCCCTCAAAGCTATGTAAATGCACTAGAGGAGTCCTCTAGATGCATAAGCCACAAATCCTTGTAACATAATTCTTGTAAATTGGTAAGAAACTAGAGATTAGTCAATAAAGTGCCGGTCTCTTGTGTGAAAGGACCATTTTTTAGGGCACGTGTATATAAGTTACTTTGTGACTCTTTGTATAAACGAATAGTTCTATGAGCTAAGTGGAACGATGTAGTGTGAGGATGATGTAGTTAGTGTAAGACAATAGTTACGCAATATAACACAGGAGCAATAGCAGAGAAGATAACAGATATAGGAGAATCTCAACAATTTTCTACTAGCAGCAAGTACAAAGATGATGGCGTTGTCCACCCGTGCGCTCTCAAGGTAGAGCTTAAATGGTGATCTAGACAACTCTAGATAGGGAGATACAAGGTAGAGGTATGCTGGCTCAACTCAATGTCTTAGGTAGTGCAGAAGTCATGTATATATAGGATCATGGGTGGCCTGCCATGGACGGCTATACATGGGCGGTAGAGCGTGGGCGGCCACCGCCCGCGTAATTGCCATACACGGCTTAGACTGGTTGAACCGACCTAACAAATATAAATGATTTCTGACTCTGACAGGGAATATTCCATGGAATATTCCCTTTACCGTCGCGCTGGGGGCGCTGCCCCTGGACCCCCACCAGGGGGCCCGCTGGCCCCCTTGGACCCCCCAGCCGGGGCTGCTCACCGCTGCCCCGGACCCCACAATTGGGGACCCTGGTAACTCCCTTTCCTTATAATATCTTACATGGTCCAATATGACCTTCATCCAACATTCAAGTTGGGATTCCCATCAATTGGGTAATGCACGCTTGGCTTCTCCTCATAAAGGGGGCCTTACAAAATGTGCATACAATCATGAGGGGTAGACATTGATCATACTCTAACAGTTAGTAGGTGGAGGTGAATTTATAAATTGGGGTCTAGGGGTTTATTACAAGCTTTTTGTTGCCACATGTAATGTGTGATTTTACAATATGACCGTCGATGGGCTATGGGAGACTTTACATGAGCATCTATTTGAAAATTAGGCTTTTTAGGGACCCATTTATAAGAGACTCTATTAGTGCCTGTTGATGCATGTGTGAGTGTGTGTGAATGGAGCCCTGCCTTGTGAAGCTTATGGGTGTCTACTTGAGCCTGCAAGCAAGCCTTAGGCACCCAAATTTGTCTTGATTGTGGGTCAGCTGTCATCGACTTCTTGGGTACCCAGATAGATAGTCTTTTTGTGGGTAATTATCGGAGAAGAATTTTATTAGGTGCCCTATGCCGATCACTAGAGTAGGGTTTGGTTGGGGCTTCAGCCAGAGTTGTTTGAGGAAGTTTGCCCTTCCGTACCCATATTTGCTTCGATGGTCGAGATGCCTTAAGGTCACAAAAGGACGTCGGTCAATTATTCTATGGGAACTTACACCTAAGACTTCACACATAGCCATATGATACCTTGGAGCTGCATAGGCATCTATCCTAAGCTGATGTCTTCCCTGTCTTCTCAATTTCATTCTTTGAATGCATTCCAATGCCTCTACCTGCACTCCTTCTTGGATTCTTTTTTCCTCTTCTTTGTGTTTGTTGGTTGTATTGAGTCGGTTAAGCATTTCCTCCATGAGGGGTTCTTGGTATAATTTGATTCAACATCTAGTAATGTAACTTGGTAGGATGTCGCCTTCTAAAGTGGCTAACTCGATTGCCCCACTTGTTGATATTCTGTTAATAATCATGGGTCCATAGCCACACTTCTTTAACTTTCTTGCATGTTGTTTTAGGGTGTACACCAAAACTAAGTCTCCGGCATCATCATCACCATCATCATCCTCACCATCTCCCACCTCCTTCTTCATCATCGCAAAAAATTTTAGTTTTTGGTCATATCATCCTACCCATACCATTCCCCTCATTTCACTTGTGAGAGAGAGCGAGAGAGCGTATGTGTGTTTGGGCCATTCTGTGTTTTTTGAGATTTTCTGCAGGAATCAACATCCCCAGCAGCTGCACCAACTCCAGCAGGTAAAAAATATGACTGTGCAGGTCCCAAGGCGTTGACCTCTGTCAATCGTGACTGACAAAAAAGTTGACTTTTTTGCAAAACAAAGTGCATCACCATGATGTGTAGGCTTAGGGCATCCTAAATATGTGTTTGAAATTTTAATATGTCTCTGTTTTCTGTCAATCGCGATTGACCTATCAATCGCGATCGACAAACGACGACGGACATTTGCCGATGGCTATGTCAATCGTGACCGACACCTCGATCGTGACCGACTGAGTCAACGACCGACTGACCACGACGGATAGAACCCTCGCGATGGACCTGTCAATCGTGATCGACCCAGTCAATCGTGATCGACCCAGTCAATCGTGATGGACAGAGTCAACGATCCTTTGAACATGATCGATTGAATTTTCGGGCCACGTGTCAATCACGATTGACCCATCAATTGCGACTGACAGCCACGACGGACCTGTCAATCGCGATCGACACGTCGATCACGACTGACATATCAATCACGATTGACAGACCACTCGATCGTGATTGACGAGCAAATTCGGCCATTTTTTAGGGCAAAGATAGTTGGTCTATTTTGGGGTATTATTTGGGAAATTAGAAATTTGTTAGAGCATGGTGAGGCCGCTACACAAAGTATTTCGAGAAGTTCTCTTTGCCTGTTAGCCTGTTTTAACCCTAGAATCTTGAACAGTCATAACTTTCTCATACGAAATCCATTTGCTGTGATTTTTGTTTTGTTGGAAAGCTCATGGGGAGTACAACCAAAAGTTCCACTGGCTACGGTAAAATTAATATCAAGATTATTAGATATAGTATTTTGAAGTAACCATACCCAGGGGGAAGAAAAACTAAGGGATCTTTAGGATTGTTTTGCATAAAGCCAAAGAACATGTTGATCTCTGGATTGCATGAATGAAGATGGGTTGTTGTGCCAATTGAATTCAAATCCTAAGCTAACTTTGGAACTTTTACAGGGCCTTTGAGAGGAGTGAAGGGCAATCTAAGCAAGAGTAAGTGAAAGCTTGGGAACACTCTTCCTAGGCACACAAGGGCAACCAAGGAGAGAAACTAAAGGTTGGAAATTCTCAACACCCTCTGTCAATCCCTAGCTTTAGGCTAAGTACGGATAGAGGTTTTGATCAATTAGGGATACGTTAAGCACGACCAAGTCCAAGAACTCTAATCACTCAAGTGCAAGTACCAAGAGATTACATTTGCGATACAACCTAAGGGAAAAGAATTTAAATAGAGCGACCGCACTCAAAGTACGATAAAACTTAAGTGTTCCTTGCGATGAAGATTGATTGGACAAGAAGTGACACCCTAAGGAAAATTAAAAAGAACAAGTGACTAATACAAAAGAACTTAGCAGCGAAAATTGTACTTGGAAAATTTGGGATTATTCAATTGGGCTTATGAACCTTAGATCAGGACGACACCTAGGAAGAGATAGACAAAGTCTTAGGTCTTCAGAGGCTAGTGTCAATCATACTGCTAGGTCTTGGGCCCAGTAGTTCAGCCATCATTCTCCCTACCCTAGCTCTGAAACTATTGAGTCTGAGATGTCTCACGGTATGGAGAGACCTACAGGAAGTTCAGGTGTGCCATATTTACATAGGGTAGAAGGCCCCTACAAGATGCAGCTGGAATACCTTAGGACCAACCGATTAGGTGCTAGCATCTATGAGGACGGCCTAGGAAGATCTGTGGTCCAGATTAAAAACCCTGACCAACCCATTGGAATTGAACATCTAGCCGTCAAATTTGAAAATGGAGCATACTTGGACAAGGAAGGAACCATATACGTAGTCACCAGCCACCCAGATAGGACAGATGAATTTGGTAATGTGATCCCAGAGACAGACATAGGTGACCTAGAGCAAGGAAACTTAGGTGGAGAGCCTAAAACCCCCCGAGGCAAATCTGTTCTTACTAGAATCCTCACACCAAAGTGGATTCCCCAGGACAACAAGAGCATAGATCTACTCTTGAACGGCGAAACTGATGAAGCCTTTTGGAGGTATAAGCCTGATGTTGCAGAGATAAAAGAGCGCACAAAGCAGAGAAAAAGACGGGGCCCAAAATTTTTCCGATTTGGACACACAACTTTTGTATCATAACCACTTTTGTATATAATTTCCGTTGTAAATGCACTAGAGGAGTCCTCTAGATGCATCCCCACAGAAGATTAGTGATTTACCCATGTACAATAGTAGGAAATTAGTCTCTTAGTGAATAAAGTGCCGGTCTCTTGTGTGAAAGGACCAAACTTAGGGCACTAGTATATAAGTCAAAAGTGACTCTTTGTAAAGGAGACTTCTTGTCATTGTGAAGAAGGAGCACTTCTGAATTTTCGAGTTTGCCTCTTTCTTGCTGATTTTGATCTTCATTTTGCTCTTGTATGTGTGTGTTATGCTTGAAATGCAGGTGTAGGACTGTTGTCTACCCCTTCCCCCTTGTTTTGAGCTGCTGTAGTGCGTGCGTAAGCTAGGAGAAGCTATGGCGCGGGTGTTTGTGACTCCCGTAATTCACTGTTTCTATCATAACTTGAAACAGAGTGGTCAGAATTGAGTGAAACCACCACCGTTGGATTCGTCTCGTCGAGAGCTTTGAAACGAGTACCCTATTGCCTATGTTCGGAGTTCTGGGCTGGGAGAAAACCTCAAAATACCAAAACTGCTGAAAAGAGGCTTGCGGCAACACTTCCAGTATTTGAGTAGGTGTGAGTGGTAGTAGTCTTTTCTCATGTGTGAATTGCTGAACCACTTCATTTTCTATCACGTGTGCACATGTCTTCATACACTTGGCGAGTCACTCCTTAGGATTGACATTTAAATGTGTGAAAAGGATCCCACTATATGCACTTGTATGGCAATTGAGGTATAGTCTCATTGGTACAAGTCCTTGAGTCTTCGTGGCTCAAGTACACACGTTTTTGGCGCCGTTGCCGAGGAGTCACTCTACCAAGGTGCCTTCATGATAGTTATAGAGCGAGTGTGATCGAATCGTACTTGTAGACGCAAATTTGTCCATTGGCAAGTAGTCCACCATTTCAGCACTTGTCACTTCTCATCTTTGAGGTGTGTGTGATAAGTTTTAGGTTTAAGTGTAGGAGGAGGGAAGAGAAGAAGGAGTTAGGGTTAGGTCAGAAGGAGAGGAGAAGTGAGGAGAAGAGGAGTAGGAGTAGACCAAAATCCCCAGAAAATCACCAAAAAATTCCAAAATTTCAAGTTCTGTCCAAAAAGTATAAAAACCAAAAAAATTGTTTCATTTGACACTTCACTGCTCACTGGTATCGTCTGCGACAGCGACTGGTATCGTGCGGGCAGTATCGTGTGCTTCAGGCCTTCAAAGCTTGTGCAAGAGTTCAAGAAGCAAACTAGATAGACCCAAGGTGAATTCCCATCAAGATTTAATACCTAAAACTCTCTAAACTTGCACAAACCAATGATTAAAAGGAATGCGCAGTATCGCGGGGGGGAAAATTTGTGAGTAATTGTACATTTTGTGAGAGACAGAGGTTTAGGAGTGAGGAGAAGGGTGAGAGGTGCAAGGGGGTTTAAAAATTTTCAAGTTTGGAGACCTTTTGGCTTGAGTATCGCGATCGGTTGAGTTTTGGTATCGCGATACCAAAATTCCCTTGTATCGCGACACTCGCCAGAGGTGTCGTATCGCTGGATATCAGTCTTGGTATCGCGACACTATTCCGGTATCGCGACACTGAGTTGGTATCGCGATCGGGTCCGACCCCTGGTATCGTATCGTCTGGTACTAACACTTGGTATCGCGACACCATTGTGGTGTCGTATCGCCTAAGTTTTTAGTATCGCGACCTCACTTTACCGGGTGGTATCGTATCGCTTGATACTTTGGTATCGCGATCGGACCTTCCCCAAGTGTCGTATCGTCGTTTGCTTATCTTGGTATCGCGACACCATAGTGGTATCGTGTCGCCAAAATTGGTATCGCGATCGCACTCATCACTGTGAGATCGTATCGCCTGTGATCTCTGGTATCGTATCGTCTATTTTGCCAGTATCGTATCGTGGTGCTTCCTAGTGAAGTATCGCGACACTATTTCAGGTATCGGATCGTCGGTTTTTTGAGATCGAATCGTGTCTTGAGGATACTGGTATCGCGACACCACTGTGGTATCGTATCGTCAGTTCATTAAGACAGTATCGCGACACTGTCATTGGTATCGTATCGCCGAGATTTTCTGGTATCATATCGTGCATAGCTGAGGTGTCGTATCGTTTGTTTTCTGAGATAGTATCGCGACACCAGATTGATATCGTATCATCTGGGCGTCTGGTATCGTATCGCGGTCAGTGCAGTATCGCCGAGAGTGGTATCGTCAAGAAGTGGTATCGCCCAGAGTAAGCCCTTCTTTTGGCAAACAAACTGAATCATTGGTAGAGCTACCCAAAGGGAATCTAAGAAGCATAAAGAGAGGCTTCAGAGAGTGAATGAACTTGAGGTCAGGAAGAGTTCTAAGTAGTAGAAGGAGTATCATATCTTCAGTAGGAAGTACTGCCAAGGCTAGTCACCACTCAGTTTACTTAGAAACTTCCAGTGATTCGGAAGAGGAATTACCTATGGCTTCGGAAGACATGCAAGGACCCGCACCAACGAGAAGCTTCATGACTACTGTAGACGGGGACTACCGTACTTCCTTGCAGTATGTGTCCACCGATGCCCAGGAGATTCCAATCTACCTGGATGGCTTAAATAGGTCTGTAGCCAGGATGGTAACTTCCCAAAATGCCACAATTGTACCCCGACCTGCTGTCAAATACGAAGGAGGTTCTTATGTAGATAAGATCGGACATATCTACGTTGTAACTGAATTCCCGGAAAGGATCAATGAAAGAGGGGAACTCTCAGACCCTGAAAACCTAGGAAGGACACAACCAGAAGAGTTTGTGACCACCCCTAGAGGCAGATCCCGAGTGTCACGTGTCTTGAGAGGTGACTTGATACCTCAAGACGACTATTTGTTAGAAGTCTATATGATTCACGGATCAAACTTATTGTTGCAAACCGATTCACCTGTCCCAGGGAGAGAAGAGAACCCCATGGCATTCTATGAATTGAAAAACCCGGATGACGAGACTAGACTCACATACCTAGATAAAGATCAAAGGAGGTATTGGCCTGTGAGTATCCTAGACAGGTCTCGATTAAGATATATGGGTACACCTGTGTTTCCTCAGAGAGAGCAGGCAAAAACCTCACAAAATCCATTTGGAAATCAAGAAGAAACAGAAAATACTGCGTCAGGACAGACCAGCCATAGGAGCGTACCTAATCATGCTCATGTACAATTTGCCACACCAGGAGTACAAGCACACTATCAGACCCAACCAGGGATAGGAACCCAGTACAGACCTCCAGTAAGACCACATCCACCGATAGGAAGACAGCCTGGAATGCCACCAATAAGACCAGCTGTCCCTATTCCTCCTGTAATGCCCAGACCACCTGAACCAGTTAGAAGGCTGAGGCCGATTCAAGTGGCCAAGTGTGTAAGAAACCCTTATGATGGATCAGGAGAACCATATGATCACATTGCTGAATTCAAACAAGTCCTAAGAGCGGAACAAGTGGACGACTTCTTTGTACAGTATGAGGCGTTTGGACTCACCCTCATAGGAACAGCTCTGACCTGGTTCCAACCCTTAGATCCCAATCAGTTTGGAAACATGGAACAATTTTTTCAAGAATTCATAGGAGAATTCACTAAGAGGGGAATCAAACACAACTCAGCTTCGCTAATTCACAGCTTCAAACAAAATCCTAATGAAACGGTGAAGAATGCCGCCAGAAGGTTCAACCAGTACGTGGATAGATGCCCAGTAACAGAGAGACCGACTCAACAGAAAATGATTTCACTATTTTTGGATGGGCTTACTAATGGAACCTTGAGAACGCTAGTGTACGTGAGAAGACTACAAACGTTGAGTGATTGTCTTCAGGAGTGTATTGATTTGGAAGATAACTTGGCCGAGGACCTCAACAGCAAGTCCAGCCACGCTAAATCGGACGACTCAAGGAGTGCCATTTCTTCCAACTCCAGTCACGTGGAAGAATTAGCAGAGCTATTAGCCAAGAAATTAGGGGCACAGGGGCAAAGAGATTATCAACCCCCAGTTCAAAGATTGCCTATACTCCGGAGATGTAGCTTATGTGGAGGAGATCACCCTACTCACCTGTGTGTTCGAGGAGGGGGCGGTGCACAACCAGCTTATCCATACAACAGGCAACAACAACAAGGGACTTCTTGGTATTGTCACATAGAACAGAAATACACTAATCACACTACTGAGAACTGTCCATTTAATAGGCAAACACGCCCTTTCCAACCACCGCAGTATCGACCGTATGGATATCCACCTAGAGACCCGAACAGAGAGATCCCAAGATACAACCCGTATCCAGCACAGACGGGAGTACCTAGACCAATTGAACAGACACCATACCCACTACCACAACCTGTGCTAGGACCCCAACCGTCGCAACCTCAACAAGTAGTACCAGTAAAGTATGCGCAACCAGAAGAAAGTCTAGAAAGAGCTATAGTACCAGCCACAACAATGACCCAGATAGAATCAACAAACCTTGGATACGAAACCCTACCGAGTGAGTACTATCCGTATGAAGCCTACGTGATGGAATACAAACCGGCTTATGAGACTACATACTATGGGTATGAAGGCTATGATCAAACTTGTGGAGCAGAGACTTCCACTCTAATGTATACAGCTCCTAAGGCACCCCAACCCATGAGACCACCTAGTAGACCACCAGTACAGAGAGGACCATGCTTTAGATGTGGAGGAGACCATTACATGAGAGAATGCCCTCGACCATACAACCCTCCACCACCTAGAATCTGGGAAGGATATTGCAGTGATTGCGGAAAAGAACATCTTTTTAGGGATTGCCCTAAGAATCCAGTAAAAAACCAAGGTTCTGCACCAATCAATGTAATAGAGGTCATAGAAGAATCTGGAAGTGATAAGGAATACACAGTGCCACTAAAAGCCATCACTAGGGCCCAAACAAAACAACAAAAAGAACAGCAATCGGAAGAGGAACAAAAAAACAACACGAAAATAAGCCCTTCAACTCAGATAGTGGAAGATTCCGAGGATCCATGTGAAAATTCCCGCAACACAAAAGCCCAAAAATGGAAGGAACGACGAGAGAAACTCAAGGATAAATGGGCAAAGAACAAAAGTACAAACAGTAAAAAGCAAATTGAAAAGTTAAGTAAACACAAAGAACAAGGGAAGTCTAAGGAGACTCCTGAGCTAATCGAACCTAGCTCAGATAGGGAGAAGCCCGGATCAATTCTAGCAGACCCAAAGCCAGACGACTTGGATATGTGGCTAAAAGCGTACCAAGCTAGAATCAAAATGGGACCGAACATAGAGCAACATGAAAAAATCTACCCTAGAGGGGAATTAGAAAAGGAAAGACTAGCCCTATGCAGAAAACTCATAGAAGTAGCACAAACAACCCTAGAAAAGACTATCCCAACTCTACCAGACAAGGATTGCACAGGAACCTTACGAAGAATACATCAAACCAAAGGATAAAGAACTTAGGAAAGAAGATCCCCAAGGTGAACAAGAGGCAACACAAGATGGCCCTGTATCAGCCATACCAGACTTAGAAGCAGAATGGCCCAAGGACTTGTGGGATAGAATCAGAGAAGAACAATGGAAAAAGAATGGTGTCGATCCACCACCATTTGATGAAATAGATGTGGAAGACTGTCAACCCCATCCTAACCTCGAGGAGGCCTACGAGGAGATTTCAAGACTCGATAGAGGTAGAGAGGAGACCATAAGCATTTCAACATTGCCTAACTATATGGGGGAGTACGAAAGAGAGTCAGTGGTAATATGAGCACCCACGGTGCATGGAAAAGGAACAGGAGAAGGAAAGGAGAGTTCTCATAACTTAACAGAGTTAAAGAAAACAAAAGTTCAATGCCAATTAACGGTGGAAGATTTGCTTAGACTTAAACCCCAGTTATGGAAGCAAATGGCAGATCAATTGAAACCTCTGTCAAAGAACGAAGGATCAAAAGAAAAGGAACTGGAAAATAAGTCCACAATACAGGTTCCAGTCGATAAAGTAGGAGAGTTCAGTGAAGGGGATGAAGGGAATACTTGTTTACCTGTCATTTACAATGGGTACATGACCAAAGCTATCTTAGACACAGGAGCTGGGGTAGGAATTGCAACGAAGGAGATTTGGGAAAAGTGGGGAAAACCAGCCTTACGACCCACTCGCATGAAGCTCCAGTTAGCAGACGGTCATGTGGAGAGACCCCTAGGAATACTGGAAGGAATTAAGTTAACCACATGTGGAGTGGAATTTGAACACACACTAGCCATATGTAAGTTCGAAAAAGCAAACAATTATGAGATGATATTAGGACGACCCTTCATGAGACAATTACGAGTAGTACAAGATTGGGGCAGAGATTCATTATATCTCCAACATCAAGGGAACACTACTAAGATAAACTTGCACACATTCGCTTATCGGGATGTCCCTCCATTACAATGGAATCCAGTCCACAAAGAAGAAGATGACCTATCCATTCACAGTGCTGGATCAAGTGACCAATCTTGGATGCATGAGGATGCCCAGTTGTGGATGTGCAAAGAAGCAAAGAAGGAGGAGTGTAAAAAACAAATGTGGCCAATAGGGCACCCTAACTATCGATCGATAGAAGACCCCGATTACATGCCTAAAATTTTTTCAGATGAACTCTTCGAACCACATGGTTGGATGGAAATCCTAGCCACATTAGACGTTTGTGTGAATGAGGAAGTATTGACGATGAACGACTGTATAGAAGAGGAAGGATATGATGTGAACCTCTACATGGTTGTCCTCCAAGAAGTAGAAGCAGGGGAAATTGCAGAGGAAGAGTGGAAAGAAGAATACGAAAGCATAGAAATGGAACCAGAGTTTGACTCTGAGGAGCAATATTTAGAAACCATGCAAAAAGAATCAAAAGAAAGACCAACAAAAGTCTTAGCAATCGAAACCATCCCAATAATCCACGAGCCTAGAGAGGACACGAGTAAAGTGGAACCGGAACCAGACCATTTCGAAGTTCCAGAACATTTTAAAAGATACGAAGTGGAAGAAAGAAAGATAGCTACTCAAATGCCTAAACGAGAGGCCCGGGATGGAGAAGCCTATGACAACAAGGAACAAACCAAGAAAGTTGTTGTAACGATAGAAGACGGAGAATAGAGGTGCACGTATATTGGAAAAGATGTATCGGAAGAAGAAGAAGAGGATCTCATACGACTCATCCGAGAGTATCGAGACGTGTTTGCTTGGACGTACAAAGACCTCAAGGGTGTAGAACCCAGCATATGCGCTCATCGAATCCCTATGACATCAGATGCAAAACCCTCTAAACAACGCCCTTATACGTATAATGAAGTTTATGCTGCAAAAATAAAGGAAGAGATTGACAAATTACTAGCGGCAGGATTCATCTATGAGATTGAACACACAGAATGGGTATCGCCACTAGTAGTAGTGCCCAAGAAAAACGGAAAACTAAGGGTGTGTATCAACTTGAAAAAAGTAAATGCAGCAACTATACGTGATAGTTTCCCTTTACCCATCACAGACCATCTTTTGGAAAGAGTTGCCGGCAAGGAAGTCTATAGCTTCTTGGATGGATTCTCGGGTTACAACCAAGTAGCTATTGCAACTGAGGACCAGCATAAAACCGCATTCGCGACTGAATGGGGAATCTATGCATTTAGAGTAATGCCTTTCGGGCTCACTAATGCGCCAGCCACCTTCCAACGACTGATGTGTCATGTATTCAAAGAATTTCTGAGAAAAAGTATGGAAGTATACGTAGATGATCTGTGTACATACTCAAATCAACGACCAGACCATATACCGGAACTGAGAAAAATATTCAATAAATGTAGACAATATAGAGTTTGTTTGAACCCTGAGAAATGTGTCTTCATGGTGCGACAAGGAAAAATCCTAGGACACATTGTTTCAAAGAATGGAATATCCACGGACGAAGAAAAGATTAAAGTTATCCTAGAGCTACCCAGACCCAAGAATGCGAAGGAAGTGCAAGCCTTTATGGGACACTGTGGATATTACCGTAGGTTTATTCACATGTATGCCATAATAGCTAAGCCTTTATATGGTCTATTGACTCAGTTCACATGGACAGACGAGTGTGAGAAGGCCTTCAACGAGCTTAAGAAGCGGCTGAGTACAACCCCAATTCTAAAATCACCCAACTGGAGCAAGCTTTTTCATATTCATGTTGATGCTTCGAACTATGCCATTGGATGTATCCTAGCTCAACCGGCTGATGAAGGGAAGCTTGACCATCCAATTGCTTATGCGAGTAGACAATTAAACCAGGCAGAAAGAAATTATACGACTACTGAAAGAGAAGGCTTAGGAATGGTTTATGCAGTGAAGAAGTTTAGACACTACCTCTTAGCCAACAAATTCAAGTTCTTTATAGACCATCAGGCTTTGTTGTATTTAGTCAATAAGCCTTGCAACACGGGAAGATTGGTACGATGGTTCTTATTATTAATGGAGTTCGACTTTGAGGTAATAGTCAAAAAAGGAAATACACATGTAAGAGCGGATCACCTTTCAAGGCTAACGCATGGAGAACCACCTAGCGGAGTACCAGATGATTTACCAGATACGTATTTGTTTAATCTTGAAGTATGTCCGAAGTGGGCGGAACGACTAATTCCCATACTCACCCATGGCCCTCAACACTCAATAAATAAGAATAGCAAAAAAGAGATTCTTCAAACCAGAAATTTACACATTGTTGCTGGAAGCATGTATTATAAAGAACCTAATGGAGTCCTATTGAGATGTGTTGAGGAGGACGAACAGAAGCAACTAATTCAACAGGCACATGTAAACAAGTGGAAAACCCATCAAGGGATGCACGGAACAATTCGAGAGTTAAAAAGGTTAGGCGTATATTGGCCTGACATGATAAAAGACGTTCACGATTATGTAAGTAATTGTGTGGAATGCAAAGAGGCTGACCCAGAGGATCACGTGTCCTTACCTTTTTCGACCATAGCGCCTAATTGGAGTAAGACATTAGTTCAATTCCTCAAAACGAAAGAGTACGAGATAGGAGCTAGCTTAGCAAGGAAGCGAGCCTTAGAAGAAATGAGCAAGGATTATGTAATAATGGGAAAACAATTGTTTAGAAGAGGAAAAGACAATCAACTCAGATTATGCGTGCATGAAGGAGAATATCTTCCCATATTAGAAATGGCACACGTAGGAGCTGCGGGAGGACATTTTTCAGCAGATAGAATGGTCAAGATGATTCTCTTTGCAGGCTTGTGGTGGCCAACTCTACATATGGACGCGGAGACATATGTGAGAAGCTGCGAAACATGCCAGAGAGCGAAATATCCCATTCGAAGAGACGACATGCCTTTAAGACCCATGGTTTGTGCGAGAGCATTTACCAAGTGGGGTATTGATTTCATAGGACCTATCAATCCACCGGCTAAGGGATCACATGCGGAGTACATCATAGTAGCCACCGACTACTTAACAAAGTGGGTAGAAGCAAAAGCCACTCGAAAAAATGATGCTCAAACCACAGCGAAATTTCTCTTTGAGCACATTTTCACACGCTTTGGACTACCGATCGAGATAGTGAGTGATCGAGGAACGCATTTCCTAAATGAAGTCATTGAGTCGCTAATGAATGACTTTCTTGTGATTCATAAAAAATCAGCCCCATACCATCCTCAAGCTAACGGACAAGCTGAAAGTTCCAACAAGGTACTATGTACTGTATTGACAAAGATTGTCAATAATGGAAGGTCGGATTGGGACAAACAATTGCATCACGCAATTTGGGCCTTCCGAGTGGCATATAAAACTGCCATTGGAACTACACCTTTTAACCTAGTGTATGGGCAGAATGCAATTTTGCCAATTGACTTCTTAGTACCTACATTGAAAGTGGCCTAGCAATATGAGTGGAACGGTCATGAACTATCCCAGCAACTAGATCAAATTGAAAAGTTGCACGAAACTAGACTGCAAGCGGTAGCAGGCATTTATGCCGCTAAACGAAGACAGAAGGCATATTATGACTCACATATAAAGGATAAGGGACTAAAAGAAGGCGACTTAGTCCTAGTATACACCCTAAAACAACATGCAAAGAAGCTACAGAAACGCGGATATGGACCTTTGATTATACATCGAATCTCTACTAGTGGTGCAGTCAATCTTGCCACACTAGATGGAGACATTCTTCCCAATTACATCAGTGGATGCCGAGTGAGACGATTCATGGAGCCTTTGACTGATCAAATGCTAGCGCAACTGTTAGGAGCTCAAAATAGGAAAAAGGAAGCAGAACGAATTCGAGAGGAAGCCCGACAGGAAGCACTAGAACGCATTAGGAAACGGAAAGAGTGGATCAGGCAAAGAGATGAATGCTATCTCCAAGGAGAAGAGCCCATCCCTATGGCAAACTATCAGGTCAAAAATCAGGATTCAACGAGTATGTGTAAAACACAACCTTACCTAAACCTAGGGATTGGCAAGACAGAGTATAAATTGATAGATGCATTGATAGACTCAGGAGTAGGCCTTAGCTGCATGCGAAAGAGAATAGCAGATGAGCTGCAATTAGAATTGAATCCCACGAAAGCCCAATTAATAGGAATTGGAGGTCACACCATAGAATGTCTTGGAACTACGAAT
Source organism: Ceratopteris richardii (assembly GCA_020310875.1). Taxonomy (NCBI): domain Eukaryota; kingdom Viridiplantae; phylum Streptophyta; class Polypodiopsida; order Polypodiales; family Pteridaceae; genus Ceratopteris; species Ceratopteris richardii. Next base: position 144,013,398 of record CM035411.1, on the reverse strand, counting down.
GTATCCCTCCACCTAGGAAATTCCTCCATGGAACAAAGAGTCCTAGTGTGTGAGAATGACGATTTGATAGAAGACTTCATTCTAGGACAAGACTGGATCATTGAGACAGAAGCATGTATCCATCTAGCTCAAGGTTATATTTCAGCTACGATAAGGCATAAAGAGATTTTCAGCTTGCTTGAACAGAAACCCTGTATCCAAACCATGTCAATACCAAGATCGGAGGAAGTTCAAAAAATGACAGAACAAAGCATCGACTATGCTCACCCCTCAGGAAGCAAATGCATCGAAGCTGAACTTCAATCCTAGCGACGTCCACCATAGAGTCGAAGTCATCCAATGCAATTGTGGAAAAGCCAACCAATAAGGAGACGTGCTCTCCTAAACAGGCTCAAAACATCCAAAGATCGCACTATTGGAAACCAACAAGCAGATACTCGAAGCGAGAACCACCCAAATATATATGGGTACGCAAGGATCAAATACAGAGTCAAGAAATGTCCATAAGTACTCTGAAGAAGGAAACAGGCGTCACCAAACCCGCAGCAAGGAACTACAGACAAACCGAATCAGTGCAAGTATGGGTTCCCAAGCCCTTGCTTGAAGCTCAAAGATTGCGACATCAGATATGGATTCCCAAAAAGGTCATACAAGCAGTTAAACAGAATGTAAGGACAAAGCAGAAAATACCACACCAGACAAGGGAAAAGTCAACAACACATAAAAGTCATCAGAGGAAATCGCAGAGCAATGCCAAATTCACTCAGACCATGGATAAAGCAAATGGAACACGAGCAGCTGCACGAATCGAGAAAACCCAGCGACCTCTCTCAGTGTTCTCAAAATGGATCTGGAAACCAAAGCTACCACGAGGAGCGGAAGATCGAGGAGATAAAGCACCCGATTGCACTCATGTAGTGTCTGATGCACCTAAAGTAAGCATGATAGGGCCGCAATACAAGGCCAAGCATTCGGCACAGGATGTACATTATCAAACTAGTGGTGCACGATCTCCAAGTGAGACTAGATCTTAGCTTTAACCTGATAGGAATGGACATACTATGTACATAAACTCTGCTTCGGCTATACTAATGATTGTCTTCTTTCAGAAAAAATATATAAAAAGAGGCGGTAAGAAATCCCACTCTTGCAATAATGGGGAACGGAGTGACGAGCCACCATAATCACAACAATACACCGTATGGTCTCATGAAAGCCTTTCAAGCTAATGCACTTTTCTTTGTAAGTGCAGATGGCTTCTGAAGACTCTGAAGCTACAATCCAAGAGGAGGTCCAAGAATTTCCTCCCCAATGTCTTACGAAAGCAAAAGGCCACTGGTTCAGAGATGAGCAGCCAGTGGAGGAATATCTTTTCTTGGCCAACATAAAGATCATGGACACGGAGCACCACTTTCTGATCATGTCCCAGGACTTCAAAGTTTTACATGGAATGCCATCTACAATCGATATCATGAAGAAAGCAGGAATTCATAAGTATTTTGAGCTACCTATCTACAAACCGGACTTCCAACGCTGTACTCAGGTCATGAACACTCTACGACCGGCACTACATGATCCATTGGTACCAGAAGCCAATGTGATGGATAAGAATGGAGAATGGGTAGTTATTCAATTCTCCCACGACTTAATCAAGGAAGCATTTAGATGGGAAAAGGATGGTGTCAACACGGTCAAGGAAGAGAGCCGTGGTGCCAAGACAAGAACCTTCGTCGACATTAATAGGGTGGACATCGAAGAAGAAGTTAGATTGATTCATCAACATTTTTGCTTCCCTAGTATGAACAGATACACGGCCCCTCAAAAGATTATTGTGCAATTATTGTCTCATGCCATAAAACAGATCGGCAACCAGGTAAACCTTACACCTTATGTGCAAGAAAGATTGTTCGAGGCGAAAAAGAAATGGGAAAATAAGAAATTCCTCAATGGGACCACTGCCCTCACAATTATGATTTACCACGCATTGGGCATGCGAGAGTTCTTACGGGAAATGCCATCTTCAATGGAGTTGGCTCAATTTGTCAAGACAGCTACTGTACCGAAACAGAAGAAAGGAAGCAAACAAGTAGAAGAAGCAGAAACAAGTTTGCAACCCCGAATGAGAGGCACCATGAGAGGCACAAAACGACCTCGAGAAGCCCAACAAGTAGAGGAGGAAGTACCAAAAACAAAGAGAGTACATGTATTGCCTACAACCACCCCTCAAGGAACCAGAAAGATCACGGAAGAGGAATTAACCCAAGCACTGGAGGAGACTCACAAATATACAGAAGGACAAATCAATCTACCAGTGCAGGGTCATCACTATCGACAGTCTGCAAGAGCTCAGGAACCACAATGCAAACTCACCAAGGTACATAGATACCGAGAAATTGGGCTAGACAACTCAAGTTCTGGATCTGACGGCCAAGAAAAGCCCAATACATCATTATTGGATGTAGATATTCAAAGTGAATCGAAGGATGATGGCCAGTGGACCGAATTGAATGAAGTAGACTATGGTGAAGACCAAGCAGCCCACAAGGAAAAAGCTCTATCACCACTCATAGACCAAAGTACCGCCAAAAAGCAGTCAGAAGAAGAAAAGCAACATCCTATTCAATCGAAAGATGCCTCCATCACCCACACAAAGGAGGACAAATCTGATAACGAGGAGAACTTAATGATATCAGAGGATAAGCCTCAGTAAGAAGAAAAAGAAGATGAAGAACCTTTCACCCCACTAAGGGTTGTGGCAGAACCGTCCCCAATGGATGTAACATTTCAAGGGAGTGCCACGAAAGTTCGTAAGATGGTAGACGATGAAGCAGAATTGCAAGTACAACTACAGGTCCGACAACCACACAAGGAAATGATCCACGTTGCAAAGGGACAAGATGTACAAACAGGAGAAACCCCAGATATACCAAAGACATGGCTGAATGTGGACATAGCTCAGCTCAAGCCTGTGGTGCAGGATATGATTCGCACTGCACTAGACACTCAACAGTTGATGCTTGATGCTGATGAAGATTACGACCAAGCCATGCTCGATAAGCAGGAGCTTCAAAAGGAAGGTATGAATCTGGCTAAGAAATTATCTAAAGCAGAAGCTCAAGTTTTGAAGAAACACGAGGAAATAAAGACAACCAAAACCCAGTACAGAATATTAGAAACGGAAAATGCAAAACTAAAAGAGCAAGTTTTGGAGCTCACAAAGAAACTAGACCTGACTGAAAAAGAGAAAACAAGAATCCAGACTCGTAGCAAGGTACTCGAATCACAGCTCAAGGTGAGCATGGAAGAAGCCGACCACTTAAGGGACAGGAACAAGGAGCTCATGACAGCTCTCCTCAGTGATCAACCACCGCAAGATACTGACAAATCAAATGAGGATATAAATGACATGAAAGCAAAGTTGACCAAGATGGCAGATCAGCTCAAACAGGAGCAAGAGACAATTGCAGAATGGGAACAAAGATATATGAATGACACTGCAGCTCTACGCAAAAAATGGAAAAAAGCAGAGAAAGATTATTTCCGGCAGTGCAAAGAAGACACAGATCACATGCACATAGTCGCACAGGAATTAATCAAACATCAGGAAAAGCTTACAAAAGCTGAAGAAGAACTTAAGAATAAAGATGAAATCATTAAAAAGCTTCAGGAGCAGATAGAGCTAACAGGAACGCAGGGGACACCAGTAGTTCCACCAGAGACCACGGCTACTGTGGAGGAAGAGGTACGTCCTCTCTCTCCCCCCTTGTATCATTCACCAATAAGGGCGGAAAAGGAGGTTCCATTAGAACCTAACACACGAGAAATTGCAGAACTGAGCAGACGAGAAAGGGCACTACTGGTGTCCCACCTCACTGCTGATTTTGAAGATCAAATTATACAGATAATGAAAGAGGCTCGAATAGAAAACAAACAATTAGACCAAATTTTGAAGCCATTCAATGTACCATATGGTCTACTTAAAGAACAGACGCGGATGTATATAAAGTCTGCAACGAACAAAGATCCGGACCACAACCTTCAATTCCAGCATGACACTTTCATGTATACTCAAGAGGAATTTGAGAAGGCGGATCCGATATGGCGAAGAAAAATTTTGGAGAAAAATCCGACATTGCGGGTACAGTGGGAAGCATCACCATATGCGCTTCAGGTAAACCCATCTTTTTGTCCTGTACCCCGCAGACGCTCTTGGACGCAATTTTGGGAAGGACAGCGTCAAGGCAATATCAATAACCAGTGGCTTAACTATCCGTTACTACCTAGTCCGCCACATAATTACTTACCTACCGACGAATATATGGTGAAGACAATGGAATTTTGGATTGCAAGGTATGCTGCAGTTCCGGACTTAGCCGTCAAGATGACCAATAAAATATTTAGCATGCTCATTACAGTGTTGAAGGTGTTCCAACATGCTAAGTATACATTTTTGAATTTCATCGGCATTACGCAAGGGTCAGAAGCTCTCATTTTTGATTTATCAACCATTCCGAGCCGACTCACCATTATGGCGTATTATTCGCGCCTCATGTTTTTGCCATCGACATATATGCAAACTTTCGAAGAAGCATTCTTTACAGGCTTCTTTGAAATGGATTCAGAGATTTTTGTAAAAATGACTTCCAATTTAAATGCAAGGCTGGTGGCCTATGAAACAAGCTTCTTTGCTGATCATAGACAAGCGCCAGAAGACGGAGTAAAGTCCAAGCAATGGAAGGAATTCATGCTATGTCATGCAAATCTGCTAAACCAAAGAGAGCAAACCGTCATTCAAACATACACGCGTCGCCACAGAAAGCCTGTCGAGGACGACAGAGTTCAGGAGGAGGGACGTGTGGAGGGACAATCAAGCAAAAAGAAAAGAAGAAGAAAATCAAAGACCAGAACGATTCATTAAGAAAGGAAAAAGAATGTATCTCTGCAGGAAGCCCCGCAGGGACGCATTACCCATCTCTGCACAGAGCCCCGCAGGGGCACGCATCAGGCAAAAAGAGAAATTATCCAGGTCATGCACGGTGGAAAAGAAATAAACAGCCTCAAAGCAATACAACAGGGTCAGATGTGTACAACCAGGACAAATCAGAGGACCAAAAGTTACAAAGGGGTAGAGGCTGAAAAGTTTAAGAGGGTGACTAAGAACAGCACATTCCTAGTCACTGGTGGCGTGCGTGGCAACCCAAGTCAACAGGCAAGACAAGTGCATCAAGCTCTCGAGTTGTAGAGCTTGAATCAAGAAGGCCATCGAATCTGCATGTTTGTTTAACTGCAGACAATACTGACCAAGGGGAGTGTGCGGAGAAAAGCTGAAGCGCCTCTAAAACGTAATGCAAGATCAAGAATCAGGCAACACTACCCATGGGACGCGTTCGCGAAGCAAAGTCTGTCAAGGGACGACAGAGACGAAGAGGGGGAGAGTGTTGCAGAGATAAAAGAGCGCACAAAGCAGAGAAAAAGACGGGGCCCAAAATTTTTCCGATTTGGACACACAACTTTTGTATCATAACCACTTTTGTATATAATTTCCGTTGTAAATGCACTAGAGGAGTCCTCTAGATGCATCCCCACAGAAGATTAGTGATTTACCCATGTACAATAGTAGGAAATTAGTCTCTTAGTGAATAAAGTGCCGGTCTCTTGTGTGAAAGGACCAAACTTAGGGCACTAGTATATAAGTCAAAAGTGACTCTTTGTAAAGGAGACTTCTTGTCATTGTGAAGAAGGAGCACTTCTGAATTTTCGAGTTTGCCTCTTTCTTGCTGATTTTGATCTTCATTTTGCTCTTGTATGTGTGTGTTATGCTTGAAATGCAGGTGTAGGACCATTGTCTACCCCTTTCCCCTTGTTTTGAGCTGCTGTAGTGCGTGCGTAATCTAGGAGAAGTTGTGGCACGGGTGTTTGTGACTCCCGTAATTCACTGTTTCTGTCATAACTTGAAGCAGAGTGGTCAGAATGGAGTGAAACGACCACCGTTGGATTCGTTTCGTCGAGAGCTTTGAAACGAGTACCCTATTGCCTATGTTCGGAGTTGTGGGCTGGGAGAAAACCTCAAAATACCAAAACTGCTGAAAAGAGGCTTGCGGCAACACTTCCAGTATTTGAGTAGGTGTGAGTGGTAGTAGTCTTTTCTCATGTGTGAATTGCTGAACCACTTCATTTTCTATCATGTGTGCACATGTCTTCATACACTTGGCGAGTCACTCCTTAGGATTGACATTTAAATGTGTGAAAAGGATCCCACTATATGCACTTGTATGGCAATTGAGGTATAGTCTCATTGGTACAAGTCCTTGAGTCTTCGTGGCTCAAGTACACACCTGATCAGCCAAATGAGATAGGAACGATCACAATCTATGAGTTCAAAGATTCTGATAGCCCAGGCAAAGCGACCTATCTAGATCACACTTCAGAAAGGATCTTTGTGGTCACAGAGCATGGTAGACATGCCTACACTTGGAAGGGTGAATTCATTTTTCCCCAACCAAGATCTAATGTCTCTTTTGGCCACAAAAGAGCTGGAACATCCCAAGCTCATGGAGCTCAAAGGGGCAGGAGTAGAGATAGGCCAGAAGTGAGTTTTGCCAACCCAATGGGAAGAGAAAGAACGAGAACGGAAATGGATAGAGTGGAACCTGAGCAATTTAGAGCTCTACGGAATCTAAGAAATGCAGATGAATTCCCTCTGTCAAGACCTAGAGAGCACACGAGGACTTTGAGGCCTACACAACTAGTTAAATCCATGAAGAACCATTTCGATGGCACTGGAGATCCATACGATCACGTGGCGGAGTTTAGGCAAGTCTTGAGAGCTGAACAAGTGGAGGACCTATTCACGTAGTACAATGCCTTTGGTCTAACCCTTAGGAACACCGCTCTTACGTGGTTTCAACCACTAAATGAGAGACACTTTAGGAACATAGACCAACTTCTAGAGGCTTTCATTATTAAGTTCTCTAAGAGTGGCATAAGGCATAACACTTCCTCACTGATTCACAGTTTCAAGAAAACCCCTCAAGAGATGGTCAGACTTGCAGGAAGAAGGTTTAGGCAATATCTAGAGAGATGTCTGATTCCTGAGCTTCCCACTCCAGCCAAACAAGTGGCTTTATTCCTAGATGGATTGCTAAGTACAAAGTTGAGATCATACGTGTACTTAAAGGACCCAAGGACCATAGAAGAATGTGTACGCATGTGCATTGACATTGAAGATAACCTAGGGGAGGAATTAGAACTTTCAAAAATCTACAAAGATTCAAATAGTTCTACTAGCCTCTCTTCCTCGCAATCCACATCTATCGAGGAACTCGCTGAGAAAGTAGCTCAAAAATTGGGTGCCTCTAGCAAACAAATCCCAAGATTTGCCCCAGTTAAGCGGTGCTATACTTGTGGAGGTGACCATATGGCAAATGTATGTCCCATTATGGTTCAACCCCAAGTGAATCCCAGTAGCCAATACTGCACCATAGAACGGAGATATACTAATCACACAGAACAAGATTGCCCATACAATAAGCAAGCGGTTAGGCAAACCTACCCTCAACCATATCCACAACAGGGTAGATACCAGAACTAGTACCCACCACAACAATATGCTAGGCCTCAACAAACCTACCAACCACAATACCAGGCCCAGCAGAGACCCCAACCAGTGCTAGCACAACAACCCCCTGCTCCAGCCAATGTGATCCCAGTAAAATATGTAGTTGCATAAGAGAACCTGAATAGAGCCATAATGCCAGTAACACCATTGCTTTTAGAGAGTGATCCCAGTGACCATAGCTTTGATTCTACACATATTGATAGCCCCCAGGCTTACTACATGCAGTCTCCTGAACATGGTGAATCCTACTATAGTGAAGAACCGAGTGAACCTAGTTGGGATCCAGAGTATGCAAACATCATGTACGCAAATCCCAACACTAGACCTCAACCTAGGCAGGTAAGACCCCCATTCCCTAGGGGACCATGCCACAGATGTCAGGGAGATCACCTCATTCGTGATTGCCCAATGCCGGCACCTACACAACCCCAGTCAGTAATAATCCAGGGCTTTTTTCAAGATTGCGGAAAGGAGCATCTCTTACGAGATTTCCCAAAGAATCCCAATAATATGCTAAAAATCACTCCGATTAATGTTATTGGGTTCGTAGTAGATGCTACAGGAAGTGTAACTTCCACTACACTAGTACAGGTGGTCACTAGAGCTCAGGCTTTGCAGTGGAACCAAGGGTTAGGCCTAGAAAAGAGTGCAGAGGTTAGTGAAACTGAGAGCATAGCCAAGAAACGGTCGAGAGCCTGGAAGGATAGCCGAGAGAGAATGAAAAGGCAATGGTCTAAAAAGATGAGTGACTTAGAAGAAAGCATAAGAGAGACAAAAGCCAAGATTATTGAGCTCACCTCTCAAATAAACTCTCACATAACCCCACCACCTTCATCCCTATCACCGTCTAATCCACCACCTATCAACCCACCTCATACCATTCCACCACCCCCTAGAGTAGGATCAGTCTTAGCTGACCCCACTCCTGAAGGCATAGACATGATGCTTAAGGCATATCAGGCCAGAATGGAAGAAGGGCCAAATGTGACGGATCATGACAAGTGCTACCCTAGAGATGACCTAGAGATAGAAAGAACCAAGCTTTGCGCGAAAATGGTAGCATTGGCTCATACCATGTTTGAAGCCAGTCGTCTCTTCAACTACTCTTGCTCAGCTAAGGCACAATTGCACTTGGATGGACTATTAGAGAAGTTAGAGAGCATAATTACAAGATCTACCAAGGAAGAAAACTCTCAAGAGAGAGATGAGGCAAGTAAAAGAATAAGCATTCCCCCCCACGAAGCTTATGTGCCTAATTCCACCGAACCAGACACCTCTTCTTCTATGAATCGGTACACACCAGAGTTCCTGCGAGAGATTCAAGAAGAGAAATGGGCTAAAGAAAGTGAAGTCCCTCCTCCCATTGAACTTGTGGATGACGCGCATGATCAATTCCCTCAAGATATTCCCTCCATTTATGAGGATCAAGAGAGCACCAAATCTCAAGAGAGATTAGACTTTGAGTCTAATTCTTTACATGAATTACCCCACTTCACAGGCCCCTGGGAAGCTAAGTCTACTTGTATGAGAGCACCCACGGTCATGGTATGAAACCAAGACTCAGTCATACCTAGGAATACGGAGGTAGTGAAGAACACTAAAGTGCAGTGCAATCTCACTTTAGAAGAGCTACTCAAGGTTAGGCCAGAACTGTGGAAACATGTAGCCAAACAAGTACCAGAGATATCTAAACCGCGTTCCTAGGTAGGTTCTCATGGAACTGTGCTCGAAATTCCTCTAGACAAGATAGGAGATATGAGTGAAGGAGAAGAAGGAAACACCTATCTCCCCATCTGTTAGCAGTAGTCAAGGAACTGAAGGACTAACAAGATAAGGAAGCTTACGAAGGGAGTCAGAGTGAAGAGAAGGTACAAGCAGACAGAGTAGTCAAAGAAGATCGGGCAAGTAGGCCATTATTTTTTCAGGAAGCTAGCATATCAAAGAGGTGGACACATAAGGAGAAGGAGCAAGTAGGGAGCTCGAAGATGTGTATGTCAAATCGTTAGAGGAAATCCCTACAAAAATAGTGATTTTCACCACTAAAAGCCATTGTAAATACCATTTCATATTTTTGTAGCTCCATTTTGTGCAAGCCAAGGAGTCCTTGAGCTTGAGGAGCATTAGAAGTAGCTACCTACGAGTTTTCATAATTTTTAGACTCCATTTGAGCCTTCAAATGGGACCTAGAACCTAATTTTTAACTATGCCGGCCACTAGGTCTGGACACGGCCAAAACCTAGTCAAAAACTATAAATAGAGCTAGAGAGCTCATTTTTGGGGCTAGCTTGTAATAGATTTAAACTTGTATGAGCATTTGGGAAGTAATCTAAAAGAACTCCATTGTCCCTCTCTTTGCTCTGTTGTTTACCTCTTCTTGAATAGCCTCCTCTTCGATTACCACCTTGATTATTTTCATTTTGATAACAATCTTTGGCATAGTGTCCATACCTTCCACATATATAGCAATTGTTCTTATTATCTTCACTCCTTTGTCTTTGGTTGTAGTTGTAGTAGCCTCTCGTACCTCTAGCGCTTGATCTTCCTCTTCCTCTTGTGTTGAAGAAGCCACTTGAAGTCCTTTGATCATCGATCCTTCTTCCTCGACCTCTATTTGAACCTCTTCCACCTCTGTTTCCACCTCTTGATGATCCTACATAAAGAGCTTGTCCTTGAGATCCTTTTTGATTTGAAGTAGAACCATTTAGATTCATCTCCTCTGTGACCATGAGGGCAATAAGTTGATCAAAATCTGGTAATTCTCCTCTGACATAAACTGAAGTAATGAAGGGTTTCCATCTCTCATCATCTTTGAGTCCGTTGAGAGTATGTGCAACCAAGTCGTCGTCCTCCACATGAGCTTGAATTGATCCTAATTGATCTGCAATCTCTTTAACTTTCAATATGTAATCATTGACCGATGTCCTTGTATCTTTCTTTATGTTATTCAACTCATTTTTGAGTTGAATCTTCCTTGCTCTTGTACCTGTAGCATACAACCTTTCCAATGCAAGCCAAACATCTCTACTTGTGTCTAGATCTTGTATGTGTCCTACCATTGAATCTTGAATATTTTGTGATAAAATGAATATAACCCTTTTGTCTCTCTCATTCCAAAGTCTAAACTCCCTCAATTGTTGCTGATTTGGGTCCTCTGGTAATGTGGGTTTGATATCTGTGCCGTCAATCAAACCATACAAGCCTCTACCTTGCAAGTATGCTGTGATTCTAAACTTCCATGCCTGATAATTGGTCTTATCAAGCTTCTCTATTTGTGCATGTTGGTCTCCCATAATACAAATGCTAAGCTTCCTCCTTTAAGCCTCCTTTCCAATGTGTGTGATGAGAAGAAATATAATATTTACCTTGTAAATGAGGTATGTGCACCTTTCTTTGCTTGGATGTTGCTTCAGATGCCTCCTTGCAATCTTCTTCTACCTTTGTGTAGTGTTGATGATGAACTCCTTCTTTGATAGCTTCAAATTCTTCGTCAAGGTATGATAACCTTCTCCAAGCCTCCAAGTACTTGCTCTGATACCAATGTTGGAGTTTATTGACCTCCAAAATATAGCAGGAAGTAGGTGGAACCCCCTAGGAACAAGTTGACCTTCTCACAAACTTCATCATAGAAAACCAGTCATGCTTGCAGAGCTTACTACTCTCTACTCACTCAAAAGTTTTTAAAACTGTTTTAACCACATATACTAGAGACCAAGAGCTTTCCAATGAGCCAAAGAACACTCAATTTGGATAAATACTCAATGAGCTATGACCTCTGCAATATGCAGCTTTAATGGAGACCTTGAAACAGAGATGAACCTGAGGACATACATCACTTGCAGAGACTACTGCTCTTAACTCACAACTCCAATGAATCTGAAAATTTCCAGAATACAAATAGACTTGGAGAGCTTTCTAACAAGCTAAAGAACACATGATTTGGATACATACACAAGGAGATATGACCTCTGCAAGTTGGATGTTTAATGGAGACCTTCAGCAGGGATAAAAAACAGAGAACACACACTACTTGCAGAGAGTGTTGCTCTCAGCTCACAAATCCAATGATTATGAAAATTGGTACTATGAAAGTAGACAAGAAGAGCTTTCAAATGAGCTATCAAACATGTAATTTGGATATATAATGAGGGAGATACAAGCCCTGCAAGCTCTGCATACAAAAACTAGAGTAGCATAGAGATACTCTCTTGGACATCCCACAAGATCACGACTTTTCTCCTCTTTTTATAGCATGGGAAACTAATCTAAAACCTTCCTAATACATCTAAATTCGTGGTAGACACTTGGATGGAGGTATTACATGACTCATGTGCTCAAATAAGCAAAGTATTGATGGACTTTGAGAACTAGCCACATCGACCTTCCACTAGGACACCACTGAAGCTCCCTTGTGACTCACTAATTTGACTCACCATGTTCTAGAACTCACGTGGTATTTTTGCTAAATTTTATGAATAATATGAGCCTTCTTGAAGTATTTGAAGACTTCCCAAAGGTATTTACATAATTTGAAACTTGTACCCTACATAAAACAAATGTTCGCAACAGATCATAACCACAATAATCAACTAAAAAGAATCAAGTGGCTGATATAAAAGAACTCAGCAACAAGGTTGTACCTTGGGTAAAAATTGGGATTGCTCAAATAGGCATATGAACCTTAGATCAGGACGACACCTAAGAAGAGATAGACAAAGTCTTAGATCTTCAGAGGCTAGTGTTAATCATACTGCTAGGTCTTGGGCCCAGCAGTTGAGCCATTATTCGCACTACCCTAGCTCTAAAACTAGTGAGTCGGAGATGTCCCACGGTATGGAGAGACCTACAGGAAGTTCAGGTGTTCCATACTTACATAGGGTAGAAGGCCCTTACAAGATGCAACTCGAATACCTTAGGACCAACCGATTAGGTGCTAGCATCTATGAGGACGGTCTAGGAAGATCTGTGGTCCAGATTAAAAACCCTGACCAATCCATTGGACTAGAACATCCAATGGTCAAGTTTGAAAATGGAGCATACTTGGACAAAGAGGGAACCATATATGTAGTCACCAGTCACCCAGATAGGACAGACGAGTTCGGAAATGTGATCCTTGAGACGGACATAGGTGACCTAGAGCAAGGAAACATGGGTGTAGAACCTAGAACCCCCAAGGCAAATATGTTCTCACTAGGATTATCACACCAGAGTGGATTTCCCAAGACAATAAGAGCATAGATCTACTCCTGAACCGTGAGACTGATGAAGCCTTTTGGAGGTATCGATCCGATTAGCCGAGTGAGGTAGGAACAATCATGATATATGAGTTCAAAGATCTTGATAGCCCAGGCAGAGTGACCTACTTAGATCACGCTTCAGAGAGGATCTTTGTGGTTATAGAAAATGATAGGCATGCTTACACTTGGAAAGGTGAATTTATTTTCCCCCAACCAAGATCAAATGTGTCCTTTGGTCACCCAGGAGCTGGAACATCCCAAGCTCATGGAGCTCAAAGAGACAGACATAGTGATAGACCTGAGGTAAGCTTTGCCAACCCAATGGGAAGAGAAAGAACGAGAATGAAAGCAAATAGAGTAGAACCTGAGGGACTTAGAGCCCCAAGGAACCAAAGGAATGCGGATGAATTCCCTCTACCAAGACCTAGAGAGCACACGAGGACTTTGAGACCGAATCAGCTAGTTAAGTCCATGAAGAACTACTTCGATGGCACAGGAGACCCATATGATCATGTGGCCGAGTTTAGGCAAGTCTTGAGAGTTGAGCAAGTTGAGGACCTATTCACGCAGTATAATGCCTTTGGTCTAACCCTTAGGAACACAGCCCTTACGTGGTTTCAACCATTGAATGAGAGGCAGTTCAGGAGCATAGACCAACTCTTAGAGGCTTTCATCACTGAATTCTCTAAAAGTGGCATAAGGCATAATACTTCCTCATTGATACATAGCTTCAAGTAGACCCCTCAAGAGACCGTGAGACTTGCAGGAAGAAGATTTAGGCAATATCTTGAGAGATGCCCTGTTCCTGAGTTACCTACACCAGCCAAACAAGTGGCTTTATTCTTGGATGGATTGCTAAGTACCAAATTGAGGTCATATGTGTACTTGAAGGACCTTAGGACGATAGAAGAGTGTGTACGCATGTGCATCGACATCGAGGATAACCTAGGGGAGGAGTTAGAGCTTTCCAAAATCTACAAAGATTCAGATAGTGCCTCTAGCTCTCTTCCTCGCAATCCACATCAATTGAGGAACTCGCGGAGAAAGTAGCTCAAAAACTAGGTGTCACTAGCAAACAAATCCCACGGTTTGCCCCAGTAAAGAGGTGCTATACTTGCGGTGGTAACCATATGGCGAACGTATGCCCCATCATGGCTCAACCCCAAGTGAACCCTAGTAGCCAATATTGCACCATACAACGGAGATACATAAATCACACAGCACAAGACTACCCATACAATAAGCAAGTAGTCAGGCAAACCTACCCTCAACCCTATCCACAACAGGGAAGATACCAGAACCAGTACCCTCCACAGCAATATGGTAGACCACAGCAATCCTATCAACAACCCTACCAAAACCAACAAAGGCCTCAGCCTGTGTTAGCTCAACAACCTCCAACCCGAGCTAACGTGATTCCTGTAAAGTATGCAGCTGCTGAGGAAAATTTGAATAGAGCCATAGTCCCAATGACTCCATTGCTTTTAGAAAGTGACCCGAGTGATCATAGCTTTGATTCCACTCACATAAATAGTCCACAGGCTTACTACATGCAGTCTCCTGAACATGGTGAGTCCTACTATAGTGAAGAACCGAGTGAACCTAGTTGGGAGCTAGATTATACAAATGTCATGTACGCAAACCCCAACTCTAGACCCCAACCTAGGCAGGTAAGACCCCCATTCCCTAGAGGGCCATGCTACAGATGTCAGGGAGATCACCTCATTCGTGATTGCCCCATGCCGGCACCCACACAACCCCAGTCAGTAACAATCCAAGGCTTTTGTCAAGATTGCGGCAAGGAGCATCTCTTATGAGATTGCCCAAAGAATCCCAATAATATGCCAAAAATCACTCCTATTAATGTTATTGGATTAGTTGTAGACTCCACAAGAAGCGTGACTTCCACAGCACCAGTACAAGTGGTCACTAGAGCTCAAGCATTGCAGCAAAACCAAGGGGTAAGCTAGGAAAAGAGCTCAGATGCTAGTGAAACTGAGAGCATAACCAAGAAGAGGACTAGATCCTAGAGAGATAGTAGAGAAAGAATGAAGAGGCAATGGGCTAAGAAGATGAGTGAACTCGATGGTGGAATTGGCTCAAACCATGTTTGAAGTCAGTCGCCTCTTTAACATCTCTAGTTCAGTTAAGACGCAGTTGCACTTTGAGGGACTGCTAGAAAGATTGGAAAGATTGATTGCACAATCAGAAAAGGAACCCACCCCTCCAAGTAAAGGCAAGACAAGCAAGAGAGTAAGCTTTCCTGCCCAGGAAGCCTATGTGCCTAACTCTACAGAGCCAGACACATCTTCTTCTATGAATCGGTTCACACCAGAATTCCTACGAGAGATTCAAGAAGACAAATGGGCTAAAGAAAGTGAAGTCCCTCCTCCCATTGAACTTGTGGATGATGCACATGATCAATTCCCACAAGATATTCCCTCCATTTATGGGGAGCAGGAGAGCACTCAATCTCAGGAGAGATTAGACTTTGAATCTAATTCCATACAAGAACTACCCCATTTCACAGGCCCATGGGAAGCCAAGTCTACTTGTATGAGAGCACCCACGGTCATGGTAAGGAATGAAGACTCAGCCATACCTAGGAAAACGGAGGTTGTGAAGAACACTAAAGTGCAGTGCAACCTCATGTTGGAAGAGCTACTCAAAGTTAGGCCAGAATTATGGAAACATGTAGTTAATCAAGTGCCAGAAGTAGTGAAACCACATTCCCAGGTAGGTTCTCATAGAATAGTGAAAGAAATTCCTCTAGACAAGATAGGAGATATGAGTGAGGGTGAAGAAGGAAACACCTATCTTCCCATCACCCATCAAGGATACACAACCAAGGCAATTCTGGACTCTGGTGTAGGAGTTGCAATTGCTACCACTTCCCTATGGAAGCGTTGGGGCAAGCTAGCACTCAGGCCCACGAGGATGAAATTGCAAGTGGCTAATGGTCACATAGAGAGGCCTTTAGGACTAATTGAAGGAATAACTGTAAGGAATTGAACTCACAACCTCTTGGTTAGGAATGTGATGGGCTAACCACTTGCCCCAAAAGCCATGGTTGAGGATTACTTCCTAATCCTCTCTCTTAGAGTGTGGTTCAACCATCTCCTACTAGGATTATGTTACATTCTTCCCCCCTTGGTCGATCATTGTCCTCAATGATCTACTCTTGTATCCCTCTAGCCTCGGTGATCAGTCCCTTGAACCCCTAGGTGCCCTTGAATTGATGTCCCTCAACCTCGCACAGTTTCTTGAACCTTGTTCGCAACCTTGGTCTCTTGAACCCTTGCTCTCAACCTTGGTGTCTTGAACCTTCTTGTTCGCAACCTTGGTGTCTCGAGCCCTTGTTCTCAACCTCAGTCTTGAACCTTGTTCTCACCCATGCTTGGTATCTTGAACACTCAATCAAGTGCCACCCAAAGATTCCCAAGGAATTCACACTTCCAAGCTAGCTCATTGGAAAGTTCGTTCCGAGAGCGACATCTAATAGTCATAGATTGTTGCTCTGATACCAATGCAAGAGAACAAGGATTACGACCACCACATGCTAGAGAGATGATAAGACTATTAAGAACATTCTAATGAAGAAGATGATGAGCCTAGCAAGGTCACCATGGAAGCTTGCTTAGAGCTCTGATACCAATGCAAGCAATTGAACTCACAACCTCTTGGTTAGGAATGTGATGGGCTAACCACTTGCCCCAAAAGCCATGGTTGAGGATTACTTCCTAATCCTCTCTCTTAGAGTGTGGTTCAACCATCTCCTACTAGGATTATGTTACAATAACTCTCACTACTTGTGGTGTAGAGTTTGAGCACACATTTGCTATATGTGATTTTAGCAAGAACCATGCTTATGAGATGATTTTGGGAAGACCATTTATGCGACAGTTGCAAGTAGTACAGGATGGGGAAACCAATTCCTTGTACTTGCAACACTTGGGTGTTACGACCAAAGTGAATCTCAAAGATTACTCTCATAGAGATGTCCCTCCTATCCAATGGAACCCCATCCATAGAGCCAAAGATGATACGGAGTCTGTGCATTCCATCGGATCAGGATCCTCATGGATGCATGAAGACACCCACTTATGGATGTGCAAAGTAGCAGTAGAAGAAGAGACGAGAGAAAAAGCCAGAGAGGTAGGTGCGAAGGAAACACATAGATCA
This sequence comes from Ceratopteris richardii, assembly GCA_020310875.1. Lineage (NCBI taxonomy): Eukaryota > Viridiplantae > Streptophyta > Polypodiopsida > Polypodiales > Pteridaceae > Ceratopteris > Ceratopteris richardii. The sequence continues at coordinate 143,996,364 of CM035411.1, read as the reverse complement.
ATTCAAGACCCAGCCTATGCACCTTTAGTATTTCCGAACGAAGAATTTCAACCTCATGGCTGGGCAAAAATTTTAGCAACAATGGATGTAGCCATCAATGAAGAACAATGGACACCCCACTGTGATGAGGATGGCTAAGACATTTTAGTTTTCTCCATAGAGCCAATCATGGGAGATGCAGTTTTCGAAGAGTGCAAACCTAGCCCTGATGCATTTGAGGATACAAGTGACTCCGATCTAGAGTCAATCATTATGGACCCACCTTTTGCATCAGATGAAGAATACTTCTATGAAGTAGAATTCCAACCTCAGAGACACGAAGAGATAACGAACGGTGTACGATTAACCACACAAGTGACTGCTAATAATGATAGCAACAAACGGAAGAAGAAATAAGTTCCCCCGGAGGAAGAAGAATCTTTGTTTGAGGTCCCTGAAAACTTTAAAAAGTATGAGATAGACAATAGGAGAGTCATGATAAGAATGCCTAAACCAGAGGCACAATCAGGAGAGGCCTATGATAACAAAGAAACCACCAAGAAAATAGTGGTAGCCCTAGAAGAAGGAGAGAAGAGATGCACGTACATAGGCCATGACCTAATAGAGGAAGAAGAGCATGCATTAATAGCCTTGCTAAGAGAATATAGAGATGTATTCGCTTGGAGTTACAAGGATTTGAAAGGTGTAGACCCGGACATATGCTCACACACAATCCCCATGACCTCAGATGCTAAACCTTCTAAGCAAAAGCCATACACATACAATGATAATTATGCTGTCAAGATCAAAGAGGAGATAGATAGACTGGTAGAAGCTGGATTTATCTATGAAATTGAGCACACCGAGTGGGTATCCCCCATTGTAGTTGTGCCCAAGAAGAATGGAAAGCTACGTGTGTGCATTAACTTGAAGAAGGTTAATGCAGCCACAATTCGAGATAACTATCCACTTCCAATTACCGAGCATCTATTAGAAAGGGTAGCAGGCAAGGAAGTCTACAGCTTCCTTGATGGATTTTCGGGCTACAATCAGGTAGCCATTGCTCCGGAAGACCAGCATAAGACAACTTTTTCCACAGAATGGGACATATTTGCCTTTCGAGTAATGCCATTTGGGCTTACCAATGCTCCTCCAACCTTCCAAAGATTGATGTGTCACGTGTTTAAAGAGTTCCTGAGGAAGAGTTTAGAGGTCTATGTTGATGATCTCTGCGCTCATTCCAACATTAGACAAACACATATACCTGAGCTCAGGCAAATCTTTGACAAATGTAGAGAATATCAAGTCTCCTTGATCCCAGAAAAGTGTGTTTTCATGGTCAGGCAAGGCAAGATTCTAGGACACATAGTGTCAAAGAACAGCATATCCACTGATGAAGAGAAAGTAAGAGCCATCGCAGAGCTACCTAGGCCAAAGAATGTCAAGGAAGTACAAGCTTTCATGGGGCATTGTGGTTATTACCGACGGTGTATACACATGTATGCCATCATAGCAAAGCCTCTGTATGCCATTTTGACCAACTTTGAGTGGACTGATGAATGTGAGAATTCCTTCAATGAGCTTAAATGGCGATTATGTTCAGCACCAATCTTGATCACACCAGATTGGAATAAGCCTTTTCATGTTCATGTAGATGCATCCAATTATGCTATTGGGTGTGTACTCGCACAACCTACGGGCGAAGGTAATATGGATCTTCCAATTGCCTATGCTAGTAGATAGTTAAATGCAGCTGAACGGAATCATATGACCACTGAACGAGAAGGATTAGGCATGGTATATGCGGTTAAGAAGTTTAGACACTATTTGCTTGCAAATAAGTTTAAATTTTTTTACTGATCATCATTGTTGTACTTGGTAAACAAACCATGCAATACAGGTAGATTAGTAAGATGGTTTCTCTTACTAATGGAATACGACTTTGAAGTTGTGGTGAGGAAAGGGAAGACTCACTTGAGAGCAGACCACCTCTCTAGGCTCACATCTGGAGAAGCCGCAAGCTCGAAAAGAGAGGTTATGGACCTATGATCATAAATAGGATCTCAACCAGTGGAGCAGTTCAACTCGCTACACTGGAAGGTGATGTTCTCCCTAGCTATATAAGCAGATGCAGAGTCAAGTTATATCAAGAACCCCTGACAAAGGAGATGCTAAATCGACTCAACACTGCTAAAAAATGCAAGGAAGAAGAAAAACGAGTTCGAGAAGAGGCACAAGCGGAAGCATTGGAACGCATCCGAAGGATGAGGTTGCGAAGACTAGGTAGAGATCAGGCCAAGGTAGATGACTATGCGGGCCCAGGTTATCATATGGCAATGTGTGAAGTCTCAGGAATAAGTTCTCATAGAATAATTGATAGATGACCTTTTGTAACCTTAGAGATAGGACAAGGAAAGGGTGCAAGGACTGTAAGAGCTTTGATTGACTCAGGTGCAGCCACTAGTGTTGTTAAATTTTCTTACTGTCAAAAGTTGAAATTAACTGTCAATCCTATAGAAGCATATCTCATAGGATTGGGAGGTGTGGAAACCCCTTGCATGGGCGAGGTGGAACTTCCCCTCTACATTCAAGACGAAGTAATGACAGTTAAAGTGCTAGTGTGTCAAGATGAGGACCTCATGGAGCCTCTTGTCTTGGGTCAAGACTGGATCTATGATCATGCAGTCAACCTAAACCTAAGAAGTGGACTCCTTCAGGTCTGGGTAAATCAGAATCGCATTACAATTGAGTTAGAAAATGAAGCACTCAAGGAATTAGACAAGGCACACACTCCTGGTCCTTCCAAGGGTACACATGAAGATGACCATGTTGTTCTTGTCCAAAATTGTGTGATGCAGAGAAATGATGATTTCAATCAAGAAGTTAGGGGTGCAACGGAGCTCCCTTCTTTTCTAGAGACCAGAGGGATGCAGCAACCAAAGGCAGCTCAAATACAGATGGAGCAGAGTAATACCTATGCTGGAGGTCAAAAGAACATGCAAAGCAGAATGTCTCAGCCATTGAAACAAGTGTGGGTGTGGAAAGGCGAACACCCTGTTGCGATCAAACCAACCACACGGGAAAAACTTCTTATTAATAATCAACAACACGACACTAATAAGAAGTCTTTCAAAAATTCTTCTACGAAAGTAAAGTCTATTTGGGTACCCAAGAAGTTGATGAAGGCCATCCCACAATCACGACAAATTTGGGTGCCTAAGGCTTGCTTGCGGGCTCAAATAGTTACACCGAGGCCACACCCTGTACAACATGGTTCACTCACTCGAACATCTGATACCCTTTCTTATACAACACGCACGGACACACATTGGTCCATGAGCACAAGCAGAATCACTTGTAAATGGGTCCTTAAAAAGCCTCATTTCCAAGTAGACACTCCTGAAAAGCCCTCCAGAGTCTCCACAAAATCAAGACCAATAGCAAATCAGTTTGTTTGGAAGCCCAAAACGTGTAACAAACCCCCGGACCCTCATTTGTAAATTCATATCCACTTACTCACTACATCACTCATACACCGCATCTTTCCATTTAGCTCTTAGGAATATCCATTCACTAACTACACACACGATCCTCAAGCACTTATTAACCTACTAACCTCTCACTAAAATCATGTTAATGTTGTAATGGGGACGCATGAACGCTTGGTGTCCATTTGCAATGTTAACATTCATTTGACTATTCTCATAGAATTGGTGACCAGTCTCTTCACCATGGCCGAGGCAGGAACTAGCTCCCAGGCAGGCACCAGCCCCCAAATCGTGGACATTGAAAGTCTTCCCATTGAAGAGGAATTGAAGGAATGCCTAGTGGCTTTGAGGGCATTACACGCCATACCGATTCAGAATCCTCCATAGGGGCACACAATGCCGGTCAGCAAAAACTCACATTGGTTCAGTGATGTGGCCGGATCTCTAGGTGAAGGCACTTACATGTGGGAGGCCGAGATAGAGTTCAATGAGCGATGGGGCAGATATCATTTTTTCACCAGGGAATTTGAGAGGCTTCAAAATGATGAAGTTCTGAAACCCATCTGGAAGAAGGCTGGACTATACGACTACTTCAAGGCTCAGTTACCCAAACCAGACTTTCTACGGTGTTCCTACTTAATTAGCACTCTGACCCCTAGTAAAGAGAAAAAGGGATATAGTACCTTCGTTCTACCATCACTTACCAGAGGTAATGAATTAAAGCGTTTCAAACTGACGAACAATTTGGTGAGGGAAGCGCTTGACATGAAAGGCATGCATATCCCCACCGAAAAAGATGCGAATGGTCATGCAACATTTCGCATTCCCAGCTCAAGAGCGGTTCACAATGCCACCCAAGAAAAAACGGTTCAGTCTATATTTAGTAGATCCTTCAATTTGACAATCAACATGCCGCATTGGATTATCGACCAAATCCACTTGGCACATCAATGGTGGTATAAAAAGCAAAAGTCGGTACTGTATGGACGTTGTGACCTCACCAGGATTGTGTATAGATGTTTGGCTTATGATGTGCCAGTTCAAAGGGCATTAATTTGGACCAGGGTACAGGAATTTCAAAGTAGACTATCAACCGCAGGGCCGCCATCAAAGAAAATGAGAAGCGCAGTTCAGATGCCCTGTGCACAAGCCCGCGGTGCGACACTGACACCAGAGACAACTCCACGACTTCCAAGGCGTATACAACCCTTCACTATCAGATTACCAAGACACAGCACTGATGGACCGAATCTGGTGTTTCCACCTGTACCAACCGACTTAGAGTTTCATCATGGCTTCACATTAGAAGACCTAACTGATGAGGAGGTAGCCAGAATAATCGAGGCTGTTAACACGGAAGTCGAGGCAGAGCAAGCTAGTGGGCAACAAACTGCTACAGACCAACCCCATCCTAGACAACCAGACGTAGTTGAAGTGGATGAAGAAGAAGAAGAACAAGAGGAGGAATGAGGTGGACAAACAGAAGAACAAGAGCAGGAATATGAACAAGAAGTTCTACAGGAACTTGAGGGTGCCCCGGCTTATACGAAGGAATTGAAAAAGCTGTATGACACCATCAACAGAGTTCAAGAACAGGACAAACTGTCCCTGGCAGCAGGAAAAGCCCTCATGAACCAAATCCTTGAAGAGGAAGGTGTGGACGAGCAATACCAAGCAACCCTTGGTATGATTTCTGATGCGTTGGGGGTACGTGAGACGGTGCATACAGCTCTTGCACACTCGAGAAGATCGGAGCGACGATACGTAAGACGCCCCCCTCGATCAGGAAAACAAATTAATATATTAGTATCAGAACCACAGGGCACCACATCCACAACCACGGGCACAGCTCACATCATTCAGGAAACTGAGGAAGCCCATACATCCAGTGCACCCCCATCACCCCCTTTACCACCCCTACCTCCAACTCCACCAACTGCACCTCCCACTACCAGTGTAACCACTACTGTCACCGCCTCCGAGTCCACTGCCCATACCGAAGCACAGACTGTCAGTCAACCTACACAACCCACACACCCTATCACCACCTCACTTGTATACACTACCACTGACACTGTAATTCTAACTACAGCCACGAAAAACCCCATTCCCCCAATCACACGTCCTGGCAGTTCATATTCACAACTACACACACCACTTTACACTTTCACCACCATCACTGCACCCACAATTCCCATGTTCACAATCACTCCCACGACTGCATCCACTTTTGACCTCATGGACATATCACCCACCTCCGCACTTCTCCCTCCCCCCATACGTCCACAATCTCCCATTCCCCCACCACCAACTTCACCCTTTTCGAGCACAGCATACACGCTCCCATTCCCCTTTCCCTTCCCTTCTGCATTCAACACCTTTCCCGCATCCACTCCCATTAATAATGTATTTATTAACATGTACCAGTGTATGTCTCAGCTGCAACAGCATTATCAGCACCTAGATGCTCAGCATACAAGTCTGTTCAGAAGCCATGAAACATTACAAGGACGATTCATTGACTTATTTACAGGAACAACATGAACAGTTAGTGGCCAATCCACCCCAGTCAGATGCGGAAGAAAAACAACAACTTGATGATTTGCTACACTCCCAGATAACAGAGAACCTCAAGCTTCGATGCAACCTAGCCTTATTACGGAAACACATGTCTACAGCACTCGAGGAAAATAAGCGACTACAAAGACAGAACGAAGAAAACTTGGAAGCAGCAATGGAGGGGTTCACCACAGGAAATCGACCCAGAGAAATTCAAGGCTATCCCATCTGGAAATATGCAAATCGTCTTGGAAACCCATGCCGACCTCCTGGAAGCCCACGCAGCCTTAGAAAGAGAAAGAGATGATCTACTCAAGCAACTCGCAGCTCAGCAAGAGTCACCAAGGAAAGTCACAACAACAGCTGACACTTCAGAAGAAGTCGCAGAACTCAGAGCAGAACTAGAATAACTACGAAGTAAAGTTCTTCAATACGAACGTCAACCCTCCCCCCTGGCGGAACCAGAGCCTAAAGACTTAGTGCCAATTCAAGTGGAGGAGATCTTTGAAGACCCATACTTTCCCATGCCAACACCCGGAGGTAAGCAAACAGAAGAAGGAATGGACACGATTGAGATAGAAGCGCCTGAATGGATGCAAAGGTTGGAAAAGGTTGCTACAACCCATGATGAGAGAGTTGCAGTTCAGATAGTGTCTATGTCACGATTGGAAGAAGTCGTCATAAAATCGGATTACTTTAGAAACCTCTCCCATCATAGGTGGATTGGCACGTCTAATGATCTGTATGTTCCATTCTGTGTATTAATGGCAGATTACAATGTTGAAATCAAGCAACACACAACAAAAGAACCAACCTCGGCGACACAGTTTGCACCGGATGATATCCCTACAAGTGCGAAGCAAGGGAATATACATCAACCTACTTGGAGGATCCGCCTGCTTGAAACTTATCCTGAGATGGTACGCACGTGGAATAACATGCCTCTATATATCAAGTATAATCCCTGTTATTGCCCTGTCTTTCGAAGAAGGTCTTGGCCGGAGTACACAAAAACAGTTTTGACGGTTAAAGGATGTGAAAAGTGGTTAAATTATGTGTACCTAGCACCTCCTAATGGCCAACCCACAGTCAACTACATGATTTCAACCATCCGACACTGGGCAGTCCGGTTCAAGAATGTCCCAGATGTCATGGCACAGATGTGCCTAAAAATTTTTGAGCTCATGCTGATTACATTCGGGACATTTAAGAACATCAAAGAACCTCATCTTTTGGCTATTGGATTTAATGAAGGGAATCAAGACCTTGTCTATGACATGAGCACCACGCCCTCCATTAACGTCGTCTATGCTTGGCATGCCCGTCTAAAGTAACTACCTGCTTGCTTCAAACAGACGTTTGAAGAAATGTTTATCACGGGGTTCTGGGAATATCATTCAGAGATATTCATTCCCAGAACATCTCATCTATTACAGTTATTTTCCGTGGAACAAGCTCTCCATTCAGAAAAGCTACGTATACCACATCCAGAGGTTCCCGGGCCTGTAGATTGGGATGCTCTACTCACTGACTTGGCCAAAGGGTTGAGAATTGTAGAACATCATTTAGCCACAGAGGTTGTGGAGTACTACATCCAACGACCCACTCAACAAGGGTTTGTCAGAGACGACAGACGCGAGAGAGGGGGGGGGGTGTTAGCAGTAGTCAAGGAACTAAAGGACTAACAAGACAAGGAAGCTTACGAAGGGAGTCAAAGCGAAGAGAAGGTACAAGCAGACAGAGTAGTCAAAGAAGATCGGGCAAGTAGGCCATTATTTTTTCACGAAGCTAGCATATCAAAGAGGTGGACACATAAGGAGAAGGAGCAAGTAGGGAGCTCGAAGATGTGTATGTCAAATCGTTAGAGGAAATCCCTACAAAAATAGTGATTTTCATCACTAAAAGCGGCCCATTGTAAATACCATTTCATATTTTTGTAGCTCCATTTTGTGCAAGCCAAGGATTCCTTGAGCTTGAGGAGCATTAGAAGTAGCTACCTACGAGTTTTCATAATTTTTAGACTCCATTTGTGCCTTCAAATGGGACCTAGAACCTAATTTTTAACTAGGCCAGACACTAGGTTTGGACACGGCCAAAACCTAGTCAAAAACTATAAATAGAGCTAGAGAGCTCATTTTTGGGGCTAGCTTGTAATAGATTTAAACTTGTATGAGCATTTGGGAAGTAATCTAAAAGAACTCCATTGTCCCTCTCTTTGCTCTTGCCTTGTGTGCGCGCGTGTGTGTATGTGTGTGCATGTTAGTGTGCTTCTCACTCACGCACTTGTGCCTTCACTTGCTCGAGGTCATCATACCATCCTCACATCTTCCCGGATTGACATTAAAGGAGGTGCTACTCATCACTGAGCTACACCATCACCCATCAAGGATACACAACCAAGGCAATTCTGGACTCACGTGCAGGAGTTGCAATTGCTACCACTTCCCTTTGGAAGTGTTGGGGCAAGCCAGCACTCAGGCCAACGAGAATGAAATTATAGATGGCCGATGGTCACATTGAGAAACCCTTAGGAATGCTAGAAGGAATAACTCTCACTACATGCGGTGTTGAGTTTGAGCATACCTTTGCTATATGTGACTTTAGCAAAAATCATGCCTATGAGATGATTTTGGGAAGACCATTTATGCGACATTTGCAAGTGGTACAGGATTGGGGAACCAATTCCTTGTATTTGCAACACTTAGGTGTTATGACCAAAGTCAATCTCAAGGATTACTCTCACAGAGACGTACCTCCCATCCAATGGAATCCCATCCATAGAGCCAAAGATGATACTGATTCTGTGCATTCCATAGGATCAGGATCCTCATGGATGCATGAAGACACACACTTATGGATGTGCAAAGTGGCAGTAGAAGAGGAGAAGAGAGAAAAAGCCAGAGAGGTAGGTGCGAAAGAGACACATAGATCAATTCAAGACCCAGCCTATGCACGTGTAGTATTCCCTGATGAAGAATTTGAACCTCACGGTTGGGCGAAAATTTTAGCAACAATGGATGTAGCCATCAATGAAGAACAATGGACACCCCACTATGATGAGGATGGCTATGACATTTCAGTCTTCTCCATAGAGCCAATCATGGGAGATTTAGTTTTAGAAGAGTGCGAACCTAGCCCTGATGCATTTGAACATGCGAGTGACTCCGATCTAGAGTCAATCGTTATGGACCCACCTTTTGCATCAGATGAAGAATATTTCTATGAAGTAGAATTTCAACCCCAGAGACACGAAGAGCTTACAAATGATGTGAGGTTAACCACACAAGTGACTGCCAAAAGTGAAGGCAAGAAGAGGAAGAAGAGAGTAGTCACACCAGAAGAGGAAGAATCTTTGTTTGAGGTCCCTGATAATTTTAAGAAGTATGAGATAGATGATAGGAGAGTCATGGTGAGAATGCCTAAATGGGATGCTCAAGCAGGAGAGGCCTTTGATAACAAGGAAACCACTAAGAAAATTGTTGTAGCCTTAGAAGAAGGAGAAGAGAGATGCACTTACATAGGACACGACCTGACGGAAGTAGAGGAGCATGAACTAATAGCCTTGCTAAGAGAATACAGAGATGTATTCGCTTGGAGTTACAAGGACTTAAAAGGTGTGGACCCTGACATATGCTCACACACTATCCCCATGGCCTCAGATGCCAAACCCTCTAAGACGGATTTATCTATGAAATTGAGCACACTGAATGGGTATCCCCCATTGTAGTGGTGCCCAAGAAGAATGGAAAGCTACGTGTGTGCATTAACTTGAAGAAGGTTAATGCAGCCACCATTAGAGATAATTATCCGCTTCCTATCACTGAGCATCTACTAGTAAGAGTAGTAGGCAAGGAAGTGTACAGCTTCCTTGATGGATTCTCGGGCTACAATCAAGTGCCCATAGCTCCAAAAGATCAGCATAAGAGAGCTTTTGCCAGAGAGTGGGGCATATTTGCTTTTCGGGTAATGCCATTTGGGCTTACCAATGCTCCTACAACCTTTCAAAGGCTGATGTGTCATGTATTCAAAGAATTCTTGAGGAAGAATTTGAAGTCTATGTTGATGATCTTTGTGCTCATTCCAACATAAGACAAACACATATACCTTAACTCAGGCAAATCTTTGACAAATGTAGAGAATATCAAGTCTGCCTGAACCCAGAAAAGTGTGTTTTCATGGTCAGACAAGGCAAGATTCTAGGACACATAGTGTCAAAGAATGGCATATCTATGGACGAGGAAAAAGTTAAAGCTATTGCAGAGCTACCTAGGCCAAAGAATGTCAAGGAAGTACAAGCTTTCATGGGGCATTGTGGTTATTACCGACGGTTTATACACATGTATGCCATCATAGCAAAGTCTCTGTATGGAATTTTAACCAATTTCGAGTGGACTGAAGAGTGTGAGAACTACTTCAATGAGCTTAAACGATGATTATGTTCAGCACCAATCTTGACCACACTAGATTGGAATAAGCCCTTTCATGTTCATGTGGATGCATCCAATTATGCTATTGGATGTGTGCTTGCACAACCTATAGGTGAAGGTAATATGGATCTTCCCATTGCCTATGCTAGTAGACAATTGAATGTAGCTGAAAGGAATTATACCACTACTAAGAGAGAAGGATTAGGCGTGTATATACAGTTAAAAAATTTAGACACTATTTGCTTGCAAATAAGTTTAAATTTTTTACTAATCATCAGGCATTGTTGTACTTGGTAAACAAACCATGCAATACAGGCAGATTAGTAAGATGGTTCCTCTTGCTAATGGAATACGACTTTGACGTTGTGGTGAGGAAAGGCAAGACCCACCTGAGAGCAGATCATCTCTCGAGGCTCACATCTGGAGAGGCCCCACAAGGAGTATCAGATGACCTTCTTGATGCTTACTTGTTTAATTTGGAAGTTGTACCTCAATGGGCTAAGCCATTAGTGCCAGTATTGACATACGGGCCTAACCACCCAGACATAAACACTCAAGACAGGGAGGTAGTAAAAGCCCAGAAGTACCATATCATGGCAGGAAGTATGTACAAATAGACAGATCAAGGGATATTGGCTTGTTGTGTGGAAGAGGACGAGTACGCAAAATGGTTACAATTAGCACATGTAGGTGCATTAGAGCAACACCATTCGAGGCAAAGAACTTTACAAACACTAAGGAGATTCGGAGTGCATTGGCCAACTATGGAAGCAGATGTTCATAAGTTGTGTAAGGAATGCCCGGTCTGTAGTGTTAGACCACCTGTGGAGCACGCAACTTTGTACCAAGTGTCTCTAGTACCGAATTGGAGTGAACCACTAGTAGCCTTCCTGAGGACGAAAACATTCCCTCAAGATATGACCCTGAAGAGGCAAAGAAGTTTAGAACAAGAAGCCCTAGACTACTCATTCATTGGTGATAATTTATACAAGCGTGGTAAAGATGGTTACTTGAGATTATGCGTCCATGAGAGCGAATATCTTAGGATCTTGGAAACTGCTCACCAGGGTGTAGCAGGAGGACACTTTGGACCAGATCGGGTAATCAAGGCAATCCTATTTGCACGACTTTAGTGGCCGACCCTTCACATGGATGCACATACCTATGTGAAGAGGTGTGATGTCTGTTAGCAAACTCAGTATCCTATACGTAAAGATGAGATGCCTTTGAAACCTATGATGGGTGGAAGAGCATTCTCTAAGTGGGGAATAGACTTGGTAGGTCCTATTAATCCCCTAGCTAAGGGTTCCCATGCTGAATACATCATTGTGGCCACAGACTACCTAACCAAGTGGGTAGAGGTAAAAGCCACCACAAAGAACGATGCTCAAATGATAGCTAAGTTCTTATTTGAGAATGTGTTCACTAGATACGGGCTACCTATAGAGCTAGTTAGTGATAGAGGCACCCACTTCTTAAATGAAGTTATGGAAAATCTTCTCCAAGAATTCTTGGTAGTACACAAGAAGTCAGCCCCCTATCATCCACAAGCTAATGGGCAAGACGAAAGCACAAATAAGATTCTATGCAATGTGCTCACCAAATTAGTGAATAATAAACTCTCTCATTAGGACAAGCAGCTACACACGCTATTTGGGCATACAGAGTTGCCTATAAAATGGTACTCCAAGCCACTCCCTTTCAGATGGTGTTCGGCCAAGATGTTGTGCTACCATTGGACTTCTTGATACCTACATTGAAAGTAGCACAAGAGCATGAGTGGAAAGTGCATGAACTCTCCTCTAGAATCTTTGACCTTGAACGTTTGGGTGAAACACGATTGAGAGCGGCAGCAGGAATATATGCAGCCAAGAAACAACAAAAGGCATATTTTGATGCACATGTGAAAGATAAGGGTTTGAAGGCAAGAGACCTAGTCCTAGTCTACACTTTGAAACATGCACGAAAACTAGAGAATGAGAGGTTATGGACCTATGATCATAAATAGGATCTCCACAAGTGGGGCAGTTCAATTAGCCACTCTAGAAGGCGACATCCTGCCAAGTTACATTAGCGGATGCAGAGTTAAACTTTATCAAGAACCCCTCACTGAGGAAATGCTCCATCGACTCAACATTGCTAAGAAACACAAGGAAGAGGAAAAGCGAATTCGAGAAGAAGCACGAGCAGAAGCATTGGAACGCATCCGAAAAATGAAGATGAAAAGACAAGGTAGAGATCAAGCTAGGACAGATGTCTATGCAACTCAAGGATATCACATCGCTATGTGTGAAGTCTCAAGTGTAAGTCCCCATAGAATAGTTGACCGACGTCCTTTTGTAACCTTAGAGATAGGACAGGGAAAGAGTGCAAGGGCTGTAAGGGCCTTGATTGACTCAGGTGCAGCCACTAGTGCTGTTAAACTTTCTTACTGTCGAGAATTGAACTTAAATGTCAATCGTGTGGAAGCATATCTCATAGGATTGGGAGGTGTGAAAACCCCTTGCATGGGTGAGGTGGAACTTCCCCTCTACATTCAAGATGTTTTAATGACAGTTAAAGTGCTAGTGTGTCAAGATGAGGATCTCACTGAGCCTCTTGTCTTGGGCCAAGAATGGATCTATGATCATGTAGTCAACCTAAACCTAAGAAGTGGACTTCTTCAGGTATGGGTAAATCAGAGTCGAATTACAGTTGAGTTAGACAATGGAGCACTCAAGGAACTAGGAAAGGCACACACTCCTGGTCCTTCCAGGAGTACACATGAAGATGACCATGCTATTCTTGTCCAAAACTATGTGATGCAGAGGGATGATGATCGCAACACAGAAGTCAAGGATACAATGGAACTCCCTTCTTTTCCAAAGGCCATCAGGATGCAGTAACAAGAGGCAGAAGAAGCAGATGACTTATGCTCGAAGCCAAAAGAAAATACAAAGCACGGTGTCTCAACCATCAAAACAAGTGTGGGTGCGGAAAGGCGAGCATCCTATTGCAGTCAAGCCACAACAACTAGCTCAACTTCCTATTAGTGATCAAGGACCAGACACTAATAAGAAGTCCTCCAAAAATTCTTCTGTAAAAATAAAGTCTATCTGGGTACCCAAGAAGTCGATGAAGGTTGACCCACAATCAAGACAAATTTGGGTGCCTAAGGCTTGCGTGCGGGCTCAACTAGTCACACACACATCACACCATGCACAACATGGTTCACTCACTCTAATAGCCGATGCCCCCTCTTATTTGATACACACAAATACATATTTACCCATGAGCATGAGCGAAATCACTTGTAAATGGGTCCCTAAAAAGCCTCATTTCCAAGCAGACACCCTCATAAAGCCCTCCAGAGTCTCCACAAGACCAAAACCAAAAGTCATCCACTGTGTTTGGCAGCCCAAAGCTTCTAATAAACCCCCCGACCCCATTTGTAAAGTCATCCCCACCTACTAACTGCATCATTCTCACACTGCATCTTTTCACTTAGCTCATAGGACTACGTGTTCACTAACAACACACACACAATCATCGAGCACTCACTGATCTACTAACTCATCATTCACCTCATTTTAATGTTGTAACGGGGACAAAAAATTTTCTACTTTGTCCATTACAATGTTAACGCATGCTTCTATATTCTCACAGAACCAGCAAGCAAACAGTAACATGGCAGATTCAGGAGGCACCAATTCCCAGGCAGGGTCTAGCGCCCAGATTGTGGACATTGAAACCCTCCTTCTTGAACCACAACTCACCGAGAGGCCTCAAGAACTTAGAGTTGTGCATGTGCTTCCTATTCAGGACCCTCCTCAGGGACACACTTCTCAAGTGGGGAAACACGCGCATTGGTTCAGTGATGTCGCAGGACCCTTGGGAGACGGAACCTACTTTTGGGAGGCAAAAATTGAGTTTAATGGAAAATGGGGACGATACCATTTCTTCACTCGTGAGTTTGAGCAGTACCAGAATGCAGAAGTAATGCGATCGTTATGGACCAAAGCGGGCTTGGATAGCTATTTCCAGGCACATTTACCTAAGCCAAATTTCCTACGTTGCTCCTATCTTATCAGTACCATCACCCCTAGCAGAGCCAAGGGAGGTGATAGTACTTTAGTGCTACCCTCACTCACGCCAGGCCATGAGCTCAAAAGATTGAAACTGACCCTCAACCTAGTACGGAAGCATTGAACATGCAAGGTATGCATATTAGCACTGAGAAAGAAACAATGATTCCAGGCAGGATGAAGCACAAGGATCTCAACAAATTGAAGGACATGGTAGCAATGACACCAACCATCGCTCTCCACCTACGAACAATCGTGCAACACTTTGCTTTCCCCGCCCAAGAACGCTTCAGTATGCCACCAAAAAAGATCTGGTTCAGCTTGTACTTGGCGGAGACAGATGATCTCACAATCAATCTGCCATACTGGATCATAGATCAAATCCACCTAGCCCATCAGCGATGGAATAAGAAACAGAAGAACGTGCTTCATGGGTGTTGTGCACTAACAAAAATAATTTATAGATGCTTAGCTTATGACGTGCCCATTCAACGAGCACTAGTGTGGTCCAAAGCTCAGGAGTTCCAAAGACGACTATCCACAACGGGTCCTCCATCGAAGAAAATGAGAGGGCCCAGACAGAGTACAGAAGGACCTAATCTAGTTTTCCCTCCAATCCCTTCTGACCTGGAGTTTCCATAGGGCTACACCCTAAATGATCTCATTGATGAAGAAATTGCTAGGCTGATCAATGAATCTAACCTCGAGACGAAAGGAGAGTAGACCCAAGGACCACAACCCACTACAACAACTTCATCCCCAACCCAACCAGAAGTAGTAGAAGTAGAAGAGGATGAAGAAGAGATAGAAGAAGAAGAAGCAAATGAGGAACATGATCAAGAATATGAAGAACTTTCAGAACTAGCAAGTGCCCCAGCCTATTCGGCACAAATAAAAAGATTGTTGAAACCATGAAGTGAGTCCAGGAATAGCACAAACTGTCGCTCGAGACAGGAAAGGTGCTCATGAGCCAAATGTTAGTAGAGGAAGGCATGGATTACATGTTTATTGAATCCATGAACCTGCACGCAGACGCGGTAGGCTTAGATGAAGCCATTCATTCAGCTATGGCTTATATTCATCGCTTTGAGAAACGAGTGCCTACCCGTCCCATGTGCTCCGGCAAGCAGATTCACATGAATGTATCGGCACCAAGAGACACTACACAGACAGAGGAATATCACGAGGCACCAACATCACCACCCTCACCACCTCTCACTACACACTTCACTTCACCACACGACACTACCACCCCAACTTCCACACTCACCACATATGTTATGGGGATTCCTATTTCACCACGCACACAATTTGGAGGGATCACCATGCCCACTTTCACAACACTATTAACGAACATCACATCCACCCCACCCATTGTCCCCATCTACACAGTCACACACACGTTTGACACCATGGAAACATCACCAGCTACAGCACCACTCCCTCCCCCCACGCAGCCTCAATCTCCCATACCCCCTCCACCCACATCACCACTTGACTCCACATCATTCACGACTCCCTTTCCCTTCCCCATTCCCCCTGCATTCTTTAATGTAAATAATGTATTTTTGACGTTACATCAATGTGTGTACCAACTACAGAGTGAGTATCAGGCTCTCGAAGACAGTCATCGTCAACTAACTACGAATCACCAACAACTACAGAGGCGGCTTACAACTATAGAAGAGGAAAATGCTGACCTCAATCAACGCTACACCACACTCGAACAGGCCCATCGAACCCTCCTGGAGACACCCCAACCATCACAATTGCTAGGCGTCAAACAACTCGAAGCTTTACTTGAAGTCTACCAAACAGATAATCTAAGAGTCCGGCGTAATTTGACCCTACTCAGAAAACACATGGCTACCGCCCTTGAAGAGAACAAGCGCCTGTAGAAGAAAAACGACGAAAACCTAGAAGCTGCAATGGAAGGCTCCCCCCACGAGATCGACCTAGAACAGTTTAAAGCAGTCCCCTCAGATACAATGAAGACAATCCTGGAAAGCTATGCCGATCTATTAGAAGCACATGATGATCTGGAAAAGGAACGAGATGCACTACGCCGCCCGGTCAGGGGACAGGAGGAACAACCCAAGGTCATAGAGACAACATCGACTTCAGATGAAGTAAAGGCATTAAAGGAGCAGGTGGCAGAATTGCAAAAGAAGCTACTTGAGCATGAAAGACAACCCTCTCCAATTATAGAACCAGAGCCAGATGAATTGGTGCCCATTGAGGTGGATGAGTCGTATGAGGAACCATATGTTCTTATGCCGATGACAGGAGGTCAGCAAACCTCACAAGGAATGGACACCCTGGAATTCGAAGCACCTGAATGGCTTCAAAAACTTGAAAAGACAGCTAAAACCCATGAAGATCAAGTGGCAGTCCAAATCCAATCAATGGCTGAACTGGAGGACATTATCATAAACTCAGAATACTTTTCGAGCATATCACACCACCACTGGATAGGCACTAATGATGATCAATACGTGCCATATTGTGTTCTCCTGGCTAACTACAATGCGGAGATTCAACGACGATGTGGCAAAGCTCTGACTTTCACCACACAATTCGGCCCTGATGATATCCCTGAAAGTGCTAAAAAAGGATCCATTCATCAACCTACCTGGCGGATACGACTCTTAGAAACTTACCCAGAAATGGTTCGTACCTGGAATAACATGCCGCTATTTATCAAATACAACCCCTGTTATGTTCGAGTCTTCCGAAGATGCACTTGGCCCGAGTTTACCATTGTTGTCAAGGACATCAAAGGCTGTGCAAAGTGGTTAACTTATGTCTATCTAGCACCTCCACAAGGATTTCCCACTGTTGCTTGCATGATTTCTACAATCCGTCACTAGAGCCTTCGACTACGGAACACCCCTGATGTGATGGCACAGATGTGCATGAAGATCTTTGAATTAATGCTGATCACATTCAGAACATTCAAGAACATCAAAGACCCCCATTTCTCAAGAGTTGGCTTCACTGTAGGCAACCTAGACCTGGTATATGACATGAGCACCACCACTTCAATAAAGGTAATATATGCCTGGCACGCAAGAATAAAATACCTCCCAACTTGCTTCAAGCAGACCTTCGAGGAGATGTTCGTCACAGGGTTCTAGGAATATCACTAAAAAATATTCGTACCCAAGCCCTCACATCTCCTCCAACTATTTGTTGTGGAGAGGACCATCCACTCAGATCAATTGCGGGTGCCACATCCAGATGTTCCAGGTCCACTGGATTGGGATGCATTGTTAACAGACCTAGCATGGGGGCTGCGACTCGAAGAACACCACCTTGCTTCAGATGTGGTTCAATACTATGTCCAACGCTCAGCTCGACAAGGGTCTGTCAGAGACGACAGACGCGAGAGAGGGGGGGGGGTGTTGGCAGCAGTCAAAGCACCCAAGGACTCACAAGACAAGGAAGCCAAAGAAGGGGGTCCGAGCGGAGAGAAGGCACAAGCAGACAAAGTAGTCAATGAAGATCTGGCAAGTAGGCCACTCAAATTTTTCCAAAACAACATCTTCATAACAGTGATTCTCATCACTAAAAATCATTGTAAATACTATTTCACCTTTTTGTAACTCCATTTTGTGCAAGCCGAGGATTCCTTGAGCTTGAGGAGTATTAGAAGTATCATCGTACCAATTTTCATGATTTTTAGACTCCGTTTGAGCCCTCAAATAGGCCATAGAACCTAATTTTTAATTAGGCCAGACACTAGGTCTGGACAGGACCAAAAGCTAGTAAAAAACTATAAATAGAGCGAGAGAGCTCATTTTTGAGGTTAGATTGTAAAAGATTTGAACTTGTAAGAGCACTTTTGAGTAATCTAAAGAACTCCATTGCTTCTCTCTTTGTCTTACCTTGTGTGCACGTGTGTGTGTATGTGTGTGCATGTTAGTGTGCTTCTCGCTCACACATTTGTGCCATCACTTGTTCGAGGTCTTCATACCATCTTCATGTCTTCCCGGATTGACATTAAAGGAGGTGCTACTCATCACTGAGCTACAGTATTTTCAAGATAGGTGTTGTGCTGAGTCGTTTTTTTAGTTCATTAAAGGATTTTTTGCATTCATCCATCCATGTAAATTGGGTCAACAGTCCATATAATGGCTTAGCAATTATGGCGTACATGTGGATAAATCGACGATAGTATCCACAATGACCCATAAACGCTTGCACTTCCTTTGCATTTTTTGGTCTTGGAAGTTCTAGGATTACTTTGATCTTATCTTCATGAGTGGATATTCCATTCCTAGATACAATGTGTGTCTCTTTGCAACTCCGAAATATGTTCCTATCTCCGCTCTGAGTATGTGCATAAGTTGTCTACATATACTTCCATACTCTTCTTTAGGAATTCTTGGAAGACATGACATCAACCGTTGGAAAGTGGTAGGGGCATTCGTGAGCCCAAAGGGCATCACCCCGAAAGCATAGACACCCCATTGAGTCACGAATGCAGTCTTATGTTGGTCCTCCATAGCAATAGCTACTTGGTTGTATCTAGAGAATCCATCCAGGAAGCTATAGACTTCTTTACCTGCGACTCTTTCCAAGAGGTGATCGGTGATAGGTAATGGGTAGCTATCACAAATTGTGGCTACGTTGACTTTCTTCAGGTTAACGCACACTCTTAGCTTCCCTTTCTTTTTGGGCACAACCACTAATGGTGACACCCAGTGTTCTATCTCGTAAATGAATCTGGCTACTAATAGCTTGTCTATCTCTTCTTTAATTTTTGCTGCATAGACATCATTATAAGTGTAAGGGTGCTGCTTTGATGGTTTTGCATCAAGTGTCATTGGTACTCGATGAGAACAAATGGAGGGCTCTACACCTTTGAGGTCCTTATAGGTCCATGCAAACACATCCCGATATTCTTGAATCAATCTTATCAATTCTTCTCCCTCCTCAGGTGACACATCTTTTCCTATGTACGTGCATCTTTCTTCTCCATCTTCTACAGTCACTATTACTTTCTTCATTTGTTCCTTGTTGTCATATGCTTCTCCTTCTCTTGCTTCTCTCTCAGCCATTTGAATGGCTATCTTTCTCTCCTCTACTTCGTATCTTTTGAAGTGTTTTGGGACTTCAAATTGTTTTGGGGTTGGTTCAATCTTATCTATTGTTTCCTCATGGTTCTCTCTCAACTAATTTGCTTCTATTTCTAACACTTTAGTTATTCTATCCTTTTCCTCGGCTTGGATGGCTTCTAAATACCGTTCCTCTTAATCAAATTCTGGTTTCATCTCTATGCTCTCATACTCTTCCTTCCATTCCTTTTCTAATACTTCTCTTGCTTCTACCTCCTGAAGGAATACCATGTAGAAGCTTACATCTGTGCTTTGAATGCTTCATCAGGAAAAACTTGAGGCATATACATAGGGTCCTCCATAGGTCGATAGTTTTGATGTCCAATAGGCCATGTTTGAGTCTTTTTCTCTTCTCTCTTTGCTTCCTTACACATCCATAATTGGGCATCCTCGTGCATCCATGATTGGTCACTTGAACCGGCACCATGGATTGACAAATCATCCTCTTCCTTGTGTATGGGATTCCATTGCAAGGGGGGTACATCCCTATATGCAAATGTATGCAAATTTATCTTGCTAGTAGTTCCTTGATGTTGTAGGTATAAAGCATCTCTTCCCTAGTCTTGTACTACCCTAAGCTATCTCATGAAAGGTCGTCCCAATATCATTTCATAGTTATTAGCTTTTCCAAATTGAGATATGGCTAATGTGTGCTCAAACTCCACTCCGCAGGTGGATAACTTAATTTTCTCCAGTATTCCCAAAGGTCTCTCTACATGCCCATCGACTAATTGAAGCTTCATATGTGTTGGTCGTAGGGCTGGCTTTCCCCATTTCTCCCAATTCTCTTTGGTGGCTATGCCTACTCCTGCTCAGGTGTCTAGTATGGCCTTGTTCATGTATCCATTGTATGTGATGGGTAAACATGTGTTGTGTTAAACGTCTAAACGCGGGACTAACTGTCAGTAGCACATTTAAACATTTATTGGGTTCTTGGGAGTGGAAGGGGTCTGTTAGATAGAGGCCCTATACTTAGTTCCCAAACTAACCACTTACACACAACAATACACTGATGCTCAAAACTCTATCAAGACTCCGTTACACCTACAACCTTACAGCACCCAGCCCAAACTTCCCCAATTTTGACCGAACACACTGCTTCCACTTATGCAATATCGTGACACAGAGTTACTTGATGAACTCAAGACTTTTCCCAAATACAGAATACTGTAGCACTAGAGACAACATCAGTAATTCAACCTTCACCGAATGGGTACAAACAATCAAACAAAGTCGAAGATACAGAAGAACTCAACACTCTCAGACACACAGTACTAGGGGGGGAAGTCCAGTGTGCAACTTAAGACGACCCTTATTGTAGCTTAACCTTTGCCGTATGAGGATAGACTACAACACCGAAGACTATCACAATACGACTCAGAGTTCTCCGAACACTACTGCAACTACACAAATTTCATCCAACATGTTACAGCACCTTACAAGAAATAGCGACACCACGATACACTTAATCAACAGAACAATCGCAACCGAATACCGCAGAACAACTCGCTCAGACAGACAGTCTGGTGATCTCACAGAACGTCGTCACTATAAATTACAACCCGAACAAATGTCGAATCAACACCACAGAAATTAGATAAGATACTCTAAATTAACCAACTCGACACACAGTAACGTCACAGACAAATCACCCAGATAGACAGTCTAGTGAATCCAACGAACGTCCCTTGTGTCTCTTTTCCATTGCTTTATATTAAGATTACAAGGTGTCTGCGTAACAACCTTTCACGCGTGCGAAAAATAGATTTAGTTATACAACTTCCAATCTGGCGGCAGATAACAGTTGCCCTTATCTCCTTCGCTAAATTCTCCAACTTTATCCATTGGAATTTGTATAGTAGAAGGGGCTTCGGTTTCCTTACTTTCCTTTTTGTTCTTCTCATGCTCTAACTTCAAATGTCTCGCTAATTGTTTCCATATTTGGGGCTTGGCCTGTAGTAATTCTTCTACAGTCAACCGACATTGTACTTTGGCCTTCTTGAGTTCAGCTAAATTGTGGGAGGTCTTGTCTGAAGACCCCTTTTCCTTTCCTCGTACTGTGGAAGCACGGAAGATTATGGATTCTTTCTCATATTCTCCCATGTAGTTTGGTAGGGTAGAAATGATGTGTGCTTCCTCCCTATTTCGGTCTAGCATAGAGACTTCTTCATATATTTCTTCCAATTTTGGAATTGGTTGATCGTCTTCCACATCTAATGCCTCAAAAGGATGGCTTGCATTTCCATTCTTTTTCCATCGGTCTTCTTGAATCTTAGTCCATAACTCTCTTGGCCAATCCGCCTCTAATTCAGGGACTATGGATATTGATTTGTCCTGGGTGTTAAGTAGTTCTTCCTTATTATCCTTCTCTTTTGGTTTCTAGTCATTTTCTTTAAAAAAATCATTGTATTGATTTTCCAGTATTCTTGTCTCTGGGAGGATAGGGATAGTCTTTTCTAGAGTGGCCTTAGCTACCTGTATGAGCTTTCTACGTATAGCAAGTCTCTCCCTTTCTAACTCCCCTTGTGGATAGAGTTTCTCGTGCTTCTCTACATTTGGTCCAGTCGTGATCCTGGCTTGGTAAGCTTTCAACCACATATCCAAATCGTCCGGTCTTAGGTTGGCTAAGATTGATCGTGGCTGGTTTGGTTCTAGTGTCTGTCGTGTAGTGGGAGTTTCTTCTCGTATTTCAGGTTCCTTAGGTTTCTTACCATCTCTTGTGGCCTTCTTATCTTCCTTACTTTTGTTTTTCATCCATTTGTCTCTGAGTTTTTCCTTTCTATCCTTCCACTTTTGGTTTTTCTTTGTTTGGATACTCTCACGTGGATCTTCCGAGTCTTCTGCTACCTGTACTCGAGGTTCTAGGTTTTTAATCTTTTCTTGCTCCGAGCCTACTTGTTTTCTCTCTTATCCTTTAGCTTGTGCTCGTGTGATAGCTTTTAAGGGCATTGTGTACTCGTTTCCACATTCATTGCAATACCCTTCCCAAGTCTTGGGGGGTGGTGGGTTGTATGGCTGAGTGCACTCTCTTATGAAGTGGTCTCCCCCACATCTATAGCAAGGTCCCTTTGGCACAGGCGGTCTAATGGGTAGCCTCATGGGTGTTGGTGCTTTGGGTGCGGTGTACATTAGGGCTGCAAACTCCTATCCGTAGTTGTTGTCATATCCCTCATATCCATAGTATTGTGGGTCATAAATTTGGTCATACTCGAGCAAACTGGTGTCATAGGGATAGTATTCTCCTAGGGTTTGCTTGTATCCTTGATTTGTTGATTCTATACTGGCTAATGGCATAGCTGGTACTATGGCTCTCTCCATGTTTTCCTTTGGTTGAGTATATTTAACTAGCACTACATTCTGTGGAAGTGGTGGTTGCTATCCTAACACTGGCTAAGGTTGTCCATATTGCCCTTGTTCATATGGCCTAGGTGCTCCTTGTGGTCCTAGATAGGGATTGTATCTTGGAATCTCCCTTCCTGGCTCTCTAGGAGGGTATCCATACGGCCTATACTGAGGTTGATTTAAGGGTCTTGACTGCCTATTGAATGGGCAATTCTCAATGGTATGATTAGTGTATTTTGTTCTATATGGCAATACAGGGTGGTTCCTTGATGTGGTTGCCTATTGTATGGATATGCTTTAGGCATACTTGTTCCTCCTCTTACACACATGGGAGTTGGATGGTCTCCTCCGCATAGGCTGCATCTTCGCAACATCGGTATTCTCATTGATGGATGCTAGTAGTTTCGTTGTCTATGAAATACTAACTTCTTGGCTACCAGTTCCGCTAACTCCTCTACGTTAGTGGAGTTAGATGTCACTATACTTCTAGTGTCTTCTGATTTCATAGGACTTGGTGTACTTTTGAGATCGTCAGCTAGGTTGTCCTCTAGGTCAATACATTCTTGAAGACACTCACTCAATGTCTGTAGCCGCTTCACATAGACTAAAGTTCTCAAGGTCCTGTTCGTCAATTCGTCCAAGAATAGTGATATCATTTTTTGTTCAGTGGGTCTTTCTGTTGCTTGACATCTATTAACATATTGATTAAATCTCGAATGGGTATCTCCCATAGGAGTGGTAACCAAAGATATGGGAAGCTCAGAGTGTGTGTTGATTTAAAAGTTCAAAGCTGCCACTATTCAAGATAGTTACTCACTTCCCGTAAACGATCATATCTTGGAAAGAGTATCAAGAAAGAAAGTATATAGCCTCCTTGATGGATTTTTAATAAAAAATCATGTTGATTTTTCTCTTGTATTGGTGCTTATCGCAAGCCTATGTGCTTGACCATAATCCATGGACTTCATTGGACTTTGAGTAAAGTCATATGTATACAAATATATTTCGTGATCACCACTATGGTAAAAAGGCATTGAATTTTTATCCATTTATAAATGGATCTTTGAAATAGAATCCTGTAAATTTAAGGAGAGCCAAAATCCATGATTCTCATTTGAATTCAAATTCAAATGACTAGCTAAAGGTAGGGAGAATATTAGGCGGAGTTTGTCAAATAATCATCTTCTAGAATCAAGGAATACATTGATAGCTTAGTCACAATTCATTTCTTGAGGGTAAATTGTACTCAACGTGAAGCACTTGGAGTCCTCCAAGACCTCCATTTACTATAGTTTACTTCTCAACACATTTACACCAACTTTTATCTTCATCTCTATTCACCATTCATTGCTACTATATACTTCTCAAAGACTATCAACTTCTCTGAGCCGTTGAAGTGGATTTATCATCTCCGTGAGTTATTTATCAATTAGATCATGAACTTAAAACTCTTACAAGTGTGTCAACAAAATATTTTAGCTATTGGATCTCTTTTTATAGAGATATGATTATATCTCTATGACTTTGTATCTATATCATCTGCTTCCTAAAAAGTTAGGTCTACACCCTCAACTTCTTAAGTATCTAGCTCATAGTGTAGTCACTCTAAATTCATGAAATAAATTGTTTTAGCTCAAGTAGCTTCCTATTTGAAGTTTTAAAAAAGGATTTTGATTAGCTCGGAGTAGCTTGTGAGCTCCAAGCATCTCTCTAAGAACCCTCTTCCATAAATAGAAGGTTTTCTCTACATGTGCAAATTTTGAAAGTTATCTATCTTGATCAAAATTTTGAGATCACTGCTTGAAGGTACTATGGTCATATTATTGCATATATTCCAATCTTAGGAAGTTTATTATAGATTCCAAGTGAGAAATGGGCTTGTCTAGAGTAGTTTTTGCAAAGACCCTCTCATCTCTGCAAAGTACCATCACTCCTCATAGTGGTATCAGAGCATTGTCGTAATTTATACCTTATGGGTGATGGATTCCCTTCTTCAATTGAAAAAAATGATCAAAGAAGCTACTCAACATGAACTCTAAGGATGGAAGCATATTTGCAAGGGATAAGAATTTATGGGTACATCTCTAGAGATGAGTTGATGCCTATGCTATGGACCAAAGGTTGAATAGGAAAGGTTAAACACATGGTGTGCAAAGGATGCTTTGGGAAGGTCATACATTCTAAACTCTATTTTCAATCTCTTACTTTCACACGTTAGGAACTGTAAGACATCAGAAGAGACCTAGAATGTTTCGGAAGCATTATTTTCTTCAAGCACCAAGGCCAAGAAGAACCAACTATGGATGGAATTCACATCTCTCAAGAAGCAGCCGGAGAAAAATGTCACCAAGTTTGTCACAGAGATGAAGGACATTGTTGTTGGAACCTTAAAGTTATGAAGGAAAAATGAAGCTATGAAGGCTACAGAGTACTTGGAGGCCTCCCTCAGAGCTAAGGTTACTTGAAGGCTCAAGGTTTTATGTGGTAGCCTCCCAAATTTTCCATTTTTCCCTCTTGTATACAAGTTCCTTCATAGGAACTACCTCTTATCTATTTTTGTGAGAAAACCCATAAAAACTCAACCTTAACCTTATTTTTTTGTAAAACTCTCCTTTTTTAATTCTTGCCTTATTTTAGAAGTGAGAGCTCTCTTTTGGATACGTGGAAAGAGCTCTCTCTCTCTCTCTAAGAAGATTCCCTTTTTGATTTTCCCAACTACCTATCAATTTTTGAATCTCTAGTTAATGAAGCCTTTGATCACTTTTATTCAACGGTTTCCTCCTCCTCTCTTATATAAGGAGGAGCTCACTTTGTAAAAGGGAGGTCCCTTGGCCATGGCCTTAGCCTCCATTTTGGCAATGGAAGAAGGTGTCATTTGGTTTCATCCAAGTCCTTGTGTGCAATGGCATTGGTCTTCGTGTATGGATTTGTGCATGGTTGGGAGGATGTTCCCCTTTGCTCCTTGTGATGTCATTTGTATATCATATGTTGCATGGTCACATTGAGAATGGCAAGCACACTTTGATCCCTGCATAGTTGCTTGATCTCTATAATTGAATAGTGCTATGTTCCTTGTGTCTTCAATCTCAAATGCGAATAATCCACCAGACTTCTCACCTTTAACAATCCAAATTGAATCATGACCTATCTAAACTTCATAATTCAATTTGGGTTCTTCAAGATCAGATAATAAATCTACATTTCTAGCCACATGATTGCAACAACCTGAATCAATATAAAAAATATGAGCATCATCTTTACCTTGCTTGGATGTCATGTTCATGATGAGTAGTGAATCTTCTTGGTCTTCACTATAGTTGTTGTAGTCCCTTCTTCCTCTGAAACCTCCTTGATAATTGTTGGTGTTGTAGCCTTGATTGTAGTTATGGTTGTAGTTGCCTCCACCATTGTTGTACCTGCCTTTGGATTGTCCATAGTTACTTCTATGGAAGCCTCTTCCCTTTTGATTCCTTATATTCTTGAAACATTCTTTTGCAGTGTGGTTGGTAAGACCACAAATGTTGCAAGGTGAATTGTTGTAGGATCTCCCCATGTCTTGCTTTCCTCCTCTACTCCTTCCTCTAGCACCTCTTCCTCTTCCTACATAATTAGCTTGAGAGGTATTATCCTCTTCTTCATTTTTCTTGCTTTTACCTTTATCCTTAGCTTTATTCTTATTTGTATAAATGGAAAAAGATTGGTTAGCTCTAGAGTTTTCACCATTCTTATTGAGCTTTGTATCATGGGTGAAGAGTTGCCCCATCAAGGTGTTGAGGTCACGTATTTGCATATCCATGTAGAGGTCCATTGCTGTGGTGAAGGACTCCTACTTATCATTAGCTTTGATAACATTAATGATCTGCCTTACTATGTCTTCTTCTTCTATCTCCTCTCTGATGCTTGTAAGCTAATCAGCCATATCTTTCATCTTGGTTACATAATCATCCAAGCCTTGTTTTGGTTGTTTCTTTAGAGTTGTAAATTCTATCCATAACCGATTATTCATAGCTCTTGTATTTGATGAGAAATATGATGAGAGTACTTCCCAAGTCTCTTGGGAGGTCTTGCATTTCCTAATGTGTGGTAACAAGAAATCAAAGATTGAATTTAGTAGATAAGACCTAGCAAGAGCATCCTTTGCACACCATGTGGTCAACCTTTCTTGCTCTTCCCTTTTAGGTTGATGCTTGTTCTTGAAGATTGGCATTTCTTCATCTCCTGAGATGTATCCATATAGACATCTCCATTGAAGGTAGGCTTGCATTCTTAGTGACCATGCTGAGTAGTTGTTTCTCTCCAATTTGTCAATGAAGGATGGAAGTCCATCTCCCATCTTTCTTGTTGTTGCTCTGATACCATTGTTGTAGGAGATGGTGGATAGTCACAAGACATGAAGTTGTGTTGCTAGATCTTGCTTCACACTTTCTAAGAATGATTGCTGGAGAGTGTAGTGGGCCTCTTTAGCTAGCTAATGATCATAAATAATCATATATGTTGCTTTTAACATGATCCACTAATCAATGGATCAAAACAAATAGGTAGGAGTTGATCCAAGAACAAAAAACTTGTTATTTTTGTTCCTACACATGTTCAATGTTTTGAACAATTTTTTGAGCACAATAGCAATTGGCTTAATTCCTTTTGGAAAACTCTAATTCACTTTGTAAGCTATCAATCATGAGTGATTTCATAAAAATGATAAACTATACATAGAGAAAGATGTTTAATACCTCGCAATCCAGTAAAGTAATGCTAATGAAACTTTGTAGTCATGTAGTAGATAGTATTCTGAATCTACCATGCTTTAAATCATGACAAATGATCAATCATGCACTGAGAACAAGCTCTGAGAAGACTACTATTCTGATGGAGTTATAACAAAGAGGTGAAGTGAGAATGTAATGATCATATATGTATTAAGTCACATACAAATACAATTTCATTGGCAATCATACAATGCTCAATGTGTAAGAGGTGAATGAGCTATGAGATAAGCTGTCACATCACAATGAATCTCTTCAAAATGATCTCATGGGTTGAGATTACACGCGAGTCTTTTGATCCTCTTCTTATAGTTGTGCTTGGAGCCAAAGTTTGAATTCAAATTCAAACATCTACCTAAAAGGTGAATTCTAAAGTATAGGATATATTCCCTCATCACTCAACAACCAAATGATTTGTGATTTAGAGCTTCCTAACTCCACATGGATGTGAACCACTTTTACAAAGATAAATGTGAAGGATTTTTACAAGAGGTTGATCATATGAAGCCTTGCATAAGTTATATCAATAAATCAAATATGAGCTAATTAACCAAGTATGTGGGCTTGGTTTTAATTGCACCAACATGAGCAAACCTAGGGAGAATTCTATCTATATAATGCGAGTCTAG
This sequence comes from Ceratopteris richardii, assembly GCA_020310875.1. Taxonomy (NCBI): domain Eukaryota; kingdom Viridiplantae; phylum Streptophyta; class Polypodiopsida; order Polypodiales; family Pteridaceae; genus Ceratopteris; species Ceratopteris richardii. The sequence continues at coordinate 143,967,993 of CM035411.1, read as the reverse complement.
TAGAGTATGACGAAACTTACGAGCAACAATATTAAGGTTATGAAGGGTACAAAAAATCCTACAGACCAGAATATGCGAACCTGATGTATACTGCACCTAAAGCACCAGCCGAAATGAGACCACCCATTGGACCACCTACACCAAGGGGACTATGTTATAGGTACGACAGAGACCACTTCATATGGGAATGTACATTGCCTTACAACTGTTGGAAGCAGTCAGAGGCACAGACGCCACGGAAGCATGTAAAGAAGGAGTAGGGAGCCAGGCGGATCAACCAGGCGGAACAACCAGGCGGATCAATTTTTTAAACAAATATATTTCTTATTAATTCTCCAAACATTCAACAGTGATTGTTATCACTAATTGTAACATATGTATCATAAGAAAACCCCATTTTGTAATCCATAGCTCCATTTTGTGCAAGCCGAGGAATCCTCGAGCTTGAGGAGCTTAGGTAGAATACTCGTACCAAATTTCGTTATTTTTAGACATCGTTTACCCTTCCAAATAGCCTCTGGGACCTAATTTTTAACTAGGCCGGTCACTAGATGTGAAACCGGTCAAAACTAGTCTAGAAACTATAAAAAGAGCTAGAGAGCTCATTTTTGAGGTTGGTTCATTTTGGTTAGTGTGAGCATAGAGCTAGTTTGAGCTTGTAAGAGTATTCTTGAGCAATAGAGCTAATTTTCCCACCTTCCATTGTGTCTTGCTTGTCTCTTCATCGTGTGTGTGTATGTGTGTGTGCATCTTTGTGCTTCTCACCTTCACTCTCACATCATCTCACGTTCACGATCTCCATATCACTCCTACCTCTCCCTCGGATTGACATTAAGGAGGTGAAGCTTCTTAACGTGGTTCTCACCATTGTGCTAGAGCAACACCAAATTTGGCGCCGTTGCCGGGGATCGAGTCTAGGACGAATGTGTGATGGTAAGAGTATAGCAAGAAGTGGCGTTGGAAGGTAAAAATTTCAGTTTTTGTTGTTGTTTTTACTTAGTTTTTAGTGTTTTTCACCTTCCCCACACTCCATCTTCATCATTGCATCATCATCTCCATTTCCAAAAAAATCAGAAAATTCACCATATCCACCCATCCACCTCATTTCCCCTCATTTGTGCATGCGAGAGAGCGAGAGAGAGTTTTTGCGCTTGTTTGTGCTTGTGTTTTCTTGAGTTTTCTTGCAGGTACAGAGCTTCAGAGCATCAGGAAAGCTTCCAAAAGGTAAAAAATGTACTTTCTGTCAGAGATTTCCGAGTGTGGCGGACCATCACGATGGTCTGCACTTTTCGGTTTTTGAGGTAGGCGACCACACCACGAGGTAGGCGATCCTTGCGCACACACGGCACCATAGTTGCATTTCAAAAATTCGTCATTTGGTGGACCATCGCGATTGGCTCGGACCATCGCGATTGTGTCGCACCATCGCGATAGGCTCACGCCATCGCGACGGCTCGGCCGGACCATCGCGACGGTTCGCTTTTTCGGACCATCGCGACGGTTCACTTGAGCCATCGCGACGGTCCACTTGGACCATCGCGACGGTTCAGCTGACCCCGGACCATCGCGATTGGCTTAGGCCATCGCCACGACAGTGCCACGTGTCACCCAGACCATCGCGACGGTTCATTTTGGACCATCGCGACAGCCCAAAATCGGACCATCGCGATTGGCTCAAGCCATCGCATCGCGGACCATCGCGACGGTTCACTTCGGACCATCGCGATTGTCCGCCCGATCACGCCATCGCGACGGTTCATTTTTTGGACCATCGCGACGGTTCGACCTCACGCCATCGCGATCGTTCACTTCGAGCCATCGCGACGGTTCACTTCGGACCATCGCGATTGTCCAAATCCCGCGCCATCGCGACGGTTCGCTTGGACCATCGCGACGGTCCCAGACCATCGCGATTGCCCACCCCCATCGCAAATTTTGGACTTCAATTTTTGACCAAATTTGAGGGTATTTTTGGAAAATTTTTGGACCATTAGACTCATAGGAGACCCCTTAGCTCATATTTGAGGGAAAATTGGATTGTCAATTTTTACCCCCCAGGGCCTGAACGCGTGTAACTTTCTCATCCGAAGTCCGTTTTTTGAGCTTAATAGCTCGTTAGAAAGCTCGTGACGAGTACTACGTGACCTCAACTGTTTTTTTCATAAAGGATACGTCTATTTTTGGACAAGCTATTTTGAGGTTCACCCAGTTTGGAACTAGGAAGCCAGGGGGCACACATTAAAATTTGGGCAAAAAGGGAAGGGATTAAAAGGTGCATATACTCAAGTGTTTGATCATCTTGTGAACTGGTCTAATATTGGAATTTTTCCAGGTCTAGCAAGGGCAATCCAAGGCAAGCAAACAAGGCAGTGGAGACAACAGAGCTTGGGAAGCACGGCTTCTTGGGCAACAGGGCATCAGAGCAACCAGAAAAGCCGACTCGAGGTTGGAAGAATTACTCAACCCCCTCAGTCAATTTTTAGCTTAGGCTAAACGGTAGTTGTGGATTAACGACGATAGGAACGCCTCAAGTTCAAGATACCTAATTCTATCAAGTTTAAGACTTAAAGTAAAGGTGTGTGTGACACGAAAACCTAAAGAAACGAACCTAAGTCTGACGGAACGAGAACTCAAAATCATCACGAAAGTCGAATTCCTGACGCATATATTAAGACAAGAATCCAAGGAAAAGAAAAATTAAGAAGAATCAAGAATTAATCACAAAGGACTGTTGACGATCTAAGTGTGTAATTGAGTGAGCAAGGAAGGAAATTAATGAACCTTAGATCGGGCAAACATATAGGTAAGTCGGACCGACGAAGCCTTAGATCATCAGAGGCTAGTGTAAGAACCACAGCACGATCTTGGGCTCAGCAATTGAATAATAGTTATCCTTACGAGAGCTCAGAAACTAGCGAATCAGAAATGGCATTCAGCGCAGACAGACCAGCAGGAGGATCTCATGTAGCATACTTAGAAAAACCAGAAGGACCCTATAGAACGCAACTAGAGTTTCTCCGAACCAACCGATTAGGTGCTCGCATCTATGAGGATGGTTTGCAGAGGCAAGTGGTGCAACTGCACAACCCTGATCAACCCATTGGATTGGAAAGACCAGTGGTGAAGTTTGAGAGAGACGCTTACATAGACAAAGAAGGAACAATGTATATCTTGAGTACGCAGCCAAACGATACTAATGAGTTTGGCACAATCCAATTAGAGACGGAAACGAAATTTCAAGGAAAAGAACCGTTAGAAGAACCTAGGACACCTAGAGGGAAATCCGTATTAACAAGAGTACTCATCCCAGAGTGGATCCCTCAAGATAACAGGAGCACCGAGTTGTTCATAAATAAAGAGACAGACGAAGCCTTTTGGAGGTACAGAAAGGAAAACCCTGGTGAGGTAGGCATCATTACAATCTATGAATTCAAGGACCCAGATACACCTGGAAAGGTTGTATACCTGGATGAGACTTCAGAAAGAGTCTTTGTGGTGCCTGAACGCGCTAAAAACACCTACACTTGGAGAGGTGAATTGATATTCCCTCCATCCAGAACAAACATGAATGCAAATCAACAAGGGGCAGGAACATCCTCAGCCCATGGAAATCAAAGAGAAGGAAATCAGGAGAGACCGGAAGTAAGCTTCATTCACCCCATAGGGAGAGATAGAACAACCACGAACACTAATAGGACGGATAGACAAAGAGAACATGGAATACCAGGTGGTAGAGATGATTTTCCTCTACCTAGACCACGTGAACACGCAAGAGTATTGAGACCTACACAATTAGTAAAATCAATGAAAAATTATTTTGATGGGACAGGAGATCCCTATGACCATGTCGCAGAATTCAAGCAAGTACTAAGAGCAGAACAAGTTGAAGATATGTTCACGCAGTACAATGCATTTGGACTAACGTTAAAGAATACAGCTTTAACTTGGTTCCAACCACTGCAACAAAGGCAATTTAGAGACATCCATCACTTTTTAGAGTCATTCATTACTGAATTCTCTAAAAGTGGGGTTAGACATGACACGTCTTCGCTGATTCATAGTTTTAAACAAACCCCTCAGGAAACAGTAAGACTGGCAGGTCGTAGATTCAGACAATATGTTGAGCGATGTCCAATGCAAGAGCTACCCTCACAAGCCAAACAAGTATCACTGTTCCTAGATGGCTTGTTGAGCGCTAAACTACGCTCTTATGTGTACCTAAAAGAACCTAGAACGCTAGAGGAGTGTGTAAGAATATGTATAGACATTGAGGACAACTTAGGAGATGAATTAGAACTCTCAAAGGTCTACAAGGACTCAGATTGTTCTTCTCTAGCTTCCACAAAATTGTCTAATTCGATAGAGGACCTAGCAGAAAAAGTGGCCCAAAAACTAGGAGTTTCTAGTAAACAGGTGCCCAAGCTACCGATGAACGTACGTTGTTACACTTGTGGTGGAAATCATTTGGCAAACATGTGCCCCAATGCACCTCAACCTCACGCCAACCCTAGTGGCCAATATTGCACAATTGAGAGAAGATACACGAATCATACGGCTCAGGACTGCCCATACAATAAACAAACTGTGAGACAGAACTACCCGCAAGCATACCAGCAGCCAGGTAGGTATCAAGGCCAATACAATGCTCAGCCTTATTACTATAGGCCTCCCCAGAACTACCCATACCAGGCTCAACAGAGACCTCAACCCGTCTTAGCTCAGCAGCCACCCCCACCAGCGAATGTCATCTCAGTCAAATACGCTGCTGCAGAAGAGAACCTAAGTAGGGCCTTAGTGCCTTCTTCACCCCTGATCACCGAAAGTGACCCGAACTCAAACAGTTTTGACTCTACTCATGTAACTAGTCCACCCGCTTATTACACGGAGTCACCAGAACATGTGGAGACATACCATTATGATAGTCCACCAATGGAACCTAGTTGGGAGCCAGATTATACTAATGTGATGTACACAAACCCAAACCCAAACCCACGGCCCCAATTGAGACAACAAAGACCACAGGGCCCTCGAGGACCATGCTTTAGGTGTCAAGGAGATCACTTCATTAAGGATTGTCCACATCCTCCAATAGCAAGGCAATCACAGTACTATAATGTACAAGGCTTTTGTGCTGATTGTGGCAAAGAGCACATAATCAAAGATTGTCCTAAGAACCCAGTTAACACTTCAAATGTGACATCGATCAACGTGATAGGTATTGTAAACAACGCAGATGGATCCAACCCTACATACGTGCCTATCCAAGCTATAACTAGAGCCCAGGCACTTTTACAAAACCAACAGCTTAATCATGAGAAAATAGCCGAAACTAGTGAAGTTGCGGGATCGAGTAGTAAAACGACGAAATCGTGGAAAGATTCCAGAGAAAGGATAAAGAGAAAATGGAGTAAAAAGATAAGTGAGTTGGAAGGAAGTCTAAGAGAATCTAGAGCCAAAATACAAGAATTGACTTCACAAGAATTAAATCAAGAAAACCCAGCTCAGAAATCGGGATCAGTCTTAGCGGAACCCATACCGAAAGATCTAGACATGATGTTTCGTGCATATCAGGCTAGAATAAAAGAAGGACCTCAAGTAACGGAAATGAGTAAAAACTACCCTCGAGCGGATCTAGAAATTGAGAGAACTAAACTTTGCATGAAAATGGTAGAATTAGCACAAGCTTTGTTTGAAGCCTCTAGATATCTTAATTGGAATAACATGGCAAAACCGGAATTACACTTTCAAGGACTAATGGAGAGGCTAGAACACTTGATTGAAAGCAAAGAGAGAGAGGATCAGCATAGGAACCCTATTATCCCAGAGACACAGGAAAGGAATGCACCATCCCTGTCTCAAGTACCCAATACAGAAAGTCAAGATAACCTATCTTGCATACAGAGGTACTCACATGAATTTTTGAGAGAAATACAAGAAGAGAAATGGAGAAAAGAACAAGGAACTCATCCTCCTATTCAAGAAATAAACGACTTGCAGGAACAATTTCCCCAAGACATCCCCTCTATATATGATGAGGTAGAGGTGGAACAACTGAGTGAACCCACAGGATTTGAATCTAATTCTTTACAAGAATTACCTCAGTTCACAGGACCTTGGGAAGCTAAGTCTATTAGTATGAGAGCACCCACGATAATAGTGAGGAATGAAGAATCAGTGATCCCTAGGAACACGGAAGTGATCAAGAATACTAAAGTACAGTGTAATCTCACTCTGGAGGAGTTGTTAAAGGTAAAACCAGAATTGTGGAAGCACGTAGCAAACCAATTCCCTGAGCTAGCTACCACACCCTCTCTGATAGGATCACATAAGAAGGTACCAGAGATACCCGTGGAAAAGATTGGAGACGTAAGCGAAGGAGAGGAAGGTAACACATATCTTCCAATAACCCATCAGGGCTACACCACGAAAGCCATCTTAGATTCAGGAGCCGGAGTAGCCATCGCTACTACCGCTTTGTGGAAACGTTGGGGTAAGCCAGCACTCAGACCCACCAGGATGAAGCTACAAATGGCCGATGGACACATAGAAAAACCGTTAGGCTTACTAGAAGGCATATCTCTCACCACTTCTGGTGTAGAATTTGAGCATACCTTTGCCATTTGCGACTTTGGGAAAAATCATGCTTATGAAATGATATTGGGACGACCATTCATGCGTCAGTTGCAAATTGTACAAGATTGGGGAACTAATTCTTTGTACTTGCAACATTTAGGAGTGACTACCAAAGTCAATCTTAAAGACTATTCACACAGAGATGTACCCCCAATACAATGGAATACCATCCATAAGACACCAGCAGAGACGGAATCCGTGCACTCATTAGAATCAGATCCTTCTTGGTTGCATGAGGATACCCATTTATGGATGTGTAAAGTAGCCAAACAAGAGGAAGAGCGGTTAGAAGCCAGGACCTTAGGTGCGGAACAACATTCACGAACCCTTCAAGATCCAGCCTATGCACCTGTAGTATTCCCAGACGAAGAATTTGAACCCCATGGTTGGGCAGAAATACTAGCAACCATGGATGTAGCCATCAATGAAGAACAATGGACACCCCACTGTGACGAGGATGGCTATGACATTTCAGTTTTCACAATAGAGCCAATCATGTGCGACGCAGTTTTAGAAGAATGTGAAGCTAGCATTGATGCATTTGAGGATGCAAGCGATTTTGATTTAGAATCAATTATCATGGACTCACCCTTTGCATCAGAGGAAAAATATTTCTACGAAGTAGAGACTCACACTCAGCGACACGAGGAAAGTACGAATGAAGTGAGGTTAGCCACAAAAGTAACGAACAAGAGTGAAGGAAAGAAAAGGAAGAAGAAAGAAACCATGACAGAAAAAGAAGAATCTTTGTTTGAAGTACCCGAGAATTTCAAGAAATATGAAATCGACGATAGAAGAATCATGGTACGAATGCCCAATAGAAAGGCGAATGACGGACAAGTATATGATAACCGAGAGAAAACCAAGAAAATAATAGTTGCCATAGAAGGAGAAGAAGAAAAATGCACCTACATAGGGCATGATCTGACGATTGAAGAAGAAGAAGAGTTAGTTGCCCTATTGCACGAATATAGAGACGTTTTTGCTTGGAGTTACAAAGATTTGAAAGGAGTAGACCCAGATATATGTTCTCATAGAATCCCTATGACTCCAGATGCGAACCCGACAAAACAAAAACCTTACACGTACAATGATAACTACGCTGCGAAGATTAAAGAGGAGATAGATCGCTTGATAGAAGCAGGATTCATTTACGAAATTGAGCATACCGAATGGGTATCCCCCATCGTGGTTGTGCCCAAGAAGAATGGGAAATTGCGTGTGTGTATTAACCTTAAAAAAGTTAATGCCGCCACGATTAGAGATAGTTATCCTCTTCCTATCACAGAACACCTATTGGAAAGAGTTGCGGGCAAGGAAGTTTACAGCTTTCTTGATGGATTCTCAGGCTATAACCAAGTAGCCATTGCTCCAGAAGACCAACACAAGACGGCTTTTGCCACTGAATGGGGCATATTTGCATTTCGTGTGATGCCATTCGGCTTGACAAATGCACCCGCCACTTTCCAGCGACTCATGTGTCATGTTTTTAAGGAATTCTTACGCAAGAGCTTGGAAGTTTATGTCGATGACTTATGTGCACATTCAAATGTAAGGCAGACACATATCCCAGAGTTAAGACAAATATTTGACAAATGTCGAGAGTATCAGGTTTGTTTGAACCCAGAAAAATGCGTTTTCATGGTCAGACAAGGCAAAATTCTAGGACACATCGTGTCAAAAAATGGAATCTCTACGGACGAGGAAAAGGTGAAGGTAATTGCAGAATTACCCAGACCAACTAATGTGAAAGAGGTACAGGCATTTATGGGCCATTGCGGTTATTATAGGAGATTCATACACATGTATGCAATCATAGCCAAGCCTTTGTACTCTCTTTTAACCAATTTTGAGTGGACAGATGAGTGTGAAAATTCATTCAATGAACTTAAACGACGATTGTGTTCAGCACCTATATTGACAACTCCAGATTGGAGTAAGCCATTCCATGTACATGTGGATGCATCCAATTACGCCATAGGATGTGTGTTAGCACAACCCACGAATGAAGGTAACATAGATCTCCCCATAGCTTACGCTAGCAGACAACTGAACGCAGCAGAAAGAAATTACACCACGACGGAACGAGAGGGATTAGGGATGATCTACGCTGTAAAGAAGTTTAGGCACTACTTGTTGGCCAACAAATTCAAGTTCTTTACAGATCATCAAGCCCTATTATATTTAGTCAACAAACCTTGTAACACAGGACGACTGATACGTTGGTTTCTATTACTCATGGAGTATGATTTTGAAGTGGTAGTTAGGAAAGGAAAGACACATCTTAGAGCTGACCACCTTTCAAGATTAACCTCAGGAGAAGCCCCTCAAGGAGTAGCGGATGAATTACCAGATGCATACTTGTTTAACCTCGAGATAGCACCGGAATGGGCTAAGCCGTTAGTCCCTATTCTGACATACGGACCCAAGAGTCCTAGGATAAAGATCAAAGAAGGAGAGATTACCAAATCTCAGAGGTACCAAATAATAGCAGGAAGCATATATAAACAAGATAATCAAAAGATTCTTGCTTGTTGTGTAGATGAATCAGAACATGTGAATTGGTTGCAATTAGCACACTTAGGTGCACTAAAGCAACATCATTCAAAACATAGAACACTACAGACTCTGCATAGATTAGGAGTATATTGGCCTTCTATGGAAGCAGATGTCCACAAGTTGTGTAAAGAATGTCAGGTGTGTTGTGAAAGACCACCAGTAGAGCATGCTACACTCTATCACGTGTCTCTCACACCAGACTGGAGTGAACCTTTAGTGACCTACTTGAGGACGAGCACATTCCCTCAAGGCATGACCTTAGCTCGACAACGCAGTCTAGAGCAGGAAGCTCAAGACTATACACTTATTGGCAATAATCTATACAAAAGAGGACGAGATGGATATCTAAGACAATGTGTTCATGAGAGTGATTATCTGAGAATACTAGAGACTGCACACCAAGGTGTAGCAGGAGGTCATTTTGGACCAGATAGGATAATCAAAGCCATTCTCTTTGCAGGATTATGGTGGCCCACTCTTCACATGGATGCACATACCTATGTAAAGAGATGTGACGTGTGCCAAAGAACTCAGTTTCCTACTCGCAGAGATGAAATGCCATTGAAACCCATGATGGGCGGACGTGCATTTTCAAAGTGGGGTATAGACTTTGTAGGACCCATTAACCCCCCTGCAAAAGGTACACATGCAGAATACATTATTGTTGCCACAGATTATCTCACGAAATGGGTAGAGGCAAAGGCCACAAAAAAGAATGATGCTCACACGACTGCAAAATTCTTATTTGAAAATGTCTTTACAAGATATGGATTGCCTATAGAGTTAGTGAGCGATCGAGGCACTCACTTTCTAAACCAAGTCATTGAATATTTGTTACAGGATTTTATGGTGATTCACAAGAAATCTGCACCATATCATCCTCAGGCCAATGGTCAGGCTGAAAGCACTAACAAGATACTTTGTACCGTACTGACGAAACTCGTGAACAATAAACGTTCAGATTGGGACAAACAGCTACACCACGCTGTTTGGGCATATCGAGTGGCCTACAAGACCGTACTCAATGCAACTCCCTTTCAGATGGTTTTTGGTCAGAATGCAGTGCTTCCCTTGGACTTCTTGATACCGACCCTTAAGGTTGCACAAGAACATGAGTGGACCGGCCATGAATTATCAGCGAGAATAATGGACTTGGAACGATTAGGAGAAACCAGGCTGAAAGCAGCAGCAGGAATATACGCTGCGAAGAAGCGACAGAAAGCATATTTTGATGCACATGTGAAAGATAAAGGCCTAAAAGAAGGAGATTTAGTTCTAGTATATACGCTGAAACAGCACGCACGGAAGTTAGAAAAGCGAGGTTATGGACCTATGATCATTAACAGACTCTCGACCAGTGGAGCAGTACAGTTAGCCACCTTAGAAGGAGACATAATGCCTAATTATATTAGTGGTTGTAGAGTCAAGCTATACCAAGAACCTCTTACTGAGGATATGCTTAGACGACTCACGTTGGCAAAGAAGCGTAAGGAGGAAGAAAATAGAATACGAGCAGAAGCTCAGGCAGAAGCCATAGAACGCATTAAGCGCATGAAGCTAAGAAGACAAGGACTAGGGAGAGAACATTATAACCATCTGGAAACACCACCCAGATATCCCATGGCCATGTGTCAAGTAAAGTCAACCACTCATCCTAGCATAGTGGACAGGAGACCATTCCTTACAGTTAGGCTAGAGCACGGTAACCATAGCCAAGAACTCAGGGCTTTGATTGACTCAGGTGCTGCGACTAGTGCGATTAGATGGTCCCACTATAAGGATTCAGGAATAGAAATGCGGCCAATTGAGGCATACCTCATAGGCCTAGGAGGCATGGAAACCCCTTGCATGGGTGAGGTGGACCTTCCTATCCGCTTTAAGGAGGTGACCATGACAGCGAAGCTATTAGTGTGCCATGATGACGACCTGATAGAACCCCTAATCCTTGGCCAAGATTGGCTATATGATCACTCAGTGGACCTAAATCTTAGACAAGGCTCCTTACAGATTGGAACCTTAGAGCAGAAGCGAGTGATACCGCTCGACTTCCCTAACGGCATTCCGCTTGACGGTTGTAACCCTAGACCCTATGAAACGCATGCGACGGAAGACCGGAAGATCGTTAATCCGACCAGTCACGTTACATCTACACCAACCCACTCGGGCTTGGCTATAGACAGTTGTCAATTAGAAGGACGACAGGAGATCTTCCCTGGGACTTCCTGCAAACTAGAAGAGACAGTTACCCAACAGCAAGGGCAGAAGGGCACAATCAGAGGTCAGGTGGGTTGCATTAGCGGCCAAATGAGCACGACACCCTACGGTGCTCATCCTTCCAAGCTTGTTGCGGACTGGCCTAGATTAAAGTTACAAAAGGCATCACTTCCTAATGGGCAGGTCACGCAAGTGTTGGAACTCCCTTCTTTTCCAAAGCAGAGTGTCCATCCGACCTCTCAACCCCAGCCACAACAGAGTCAACCACGACAAAAGAACCCAGATCGACGACAGTATCAGAAGACACGACCAGGAAGGCAGTTTAGGCCTCCCAAAGGAAGCGGCACCAGACAAATATGGGTGCCAAAAGGACAAAAAGCACCAAAGATTTCCAACCAAGCAGAGGTCAACAAGAAAAAAGCAGAACAGAAACAAAATCGATATCCACCATCCCCTCGACCTCCATCTACAGGTCCGACCATTCGACAAATGTGGATCGCCAAGAAGTACCTTATCCATAGACCCACGCCCACGCAGATTTGGGTACCCAAACCATGTATCATAGCTCAACCCATAAGCCATGTAATATATAACCCCCATAACTCATCTCATCCCTCGATACCACCAAACCCGACACCACCTTTTACCCCTCAGCAGAAACCCACCACCCGTTCAAGGACTCTTAGGAAATGGATACCGAAACGTGTCCAACCGTCTTCCCCTAACCCATGGTCTAACTACCCCCCGACTAACATACAACCTTATGCTAAATCACTAACCTTTAAACCTTGTATAAATTCACACACCATCATCACACACCACTCGTAATCTCATCTCATCAAGAAATGTATGCATGATCTGAAACGTATAGGTGTCTAGAGACCTGCACTAGTGCTGCAAGAAACATTGCATCCATCACATCACAACACTTGGCTACACGGGTTACGCATCAGTTATGGAAAGGGATTGCGGTCTCACTTTAATGGGATCATGATTAATTTCCATGCTAATGTGTTAATCTTTTGTAGCAGATCTTTCTCACTAGCGCACCAGCCACCATGCAAACCGACGAAGGAACATCAGGAGCAGGCCCCAGTGTAGCAGCAGTACCACTCAATGTGCTACGAGCAGAGTCCCACCCTACTGCTCCACCGCCGGAATTTCAGGGATTTCCAGGGCCCATGCCTATCGATAACCCCCCTATGGGCTACACCGAAAAGATACACAGGAACTCTCATTGGTTTCAGGGCCTGGCAGGACCCCTCGCGGACGCAGACTTTATATTTGAATCCTCTCTGACTTTTGATGACCGCACGTGGGGAAAGTACCAGTTTTTCTCCAGAGAGTTCGAAGCCCTACAAAGCACCCAGGATTTAACTCATGTTTGGGCCCGAGCAGGCTTCACAGAATACTTCAGTGATCCTCTGCCCAAACCGGATTTTTATAGGTGCTATTATTTAATCACTACCCTGCTGGCATCAGAAAATAAGGACATCCCAGGAACCTTTATATTGCCTACTCTAGTGGATGATCCACCTTACAAGAGATTTTATCTCTCTAAGGACCTAATCAGAGCAGCCATCAAGATTCATGGAACCCACACTCCCACAGACCGAGAGAGATTGATTCCAGAACCGATGAAACGTGGGGATGTCACGAAGTGGGAAGAGATTTCGGCCATTACACCTGAGTTGTCAAAGCCACTAAGAATATGCATGCAACATTTTGCATTTCCAGCTCAGGACAGATTTACCATGCCACACAAAAGAATATGGTTCGGATTATATTTGGCATGTACGGGACCTCAAACAGTTGATCTGGCAAGCTGGATCATAGACCAAATGTATCTGGCACAGCACAGATGGGAGCGTAAAAAAGTGCTTAACGGATGTTGTGCACTCACAAGAATTGTGTATATGTGTTTGGCTTATGACTTGCCCATCGAGCGTGCATTAACAGGAGAGGAATTGAAGGCATTCAAGAGCACAGCGAAGAAAGCTAGGAAGCCCAGTAGGACACGGGCAGGTAAGCGCATGCGAGGCACCATCCCTTGCCTCCAAGTGCCAGAGTCGCCATCACCACAACCCTCTCCCGAGCGCCCACAGACAGAAGCTGCTCCCACTGTACAACCTATTCGCATACGGTTGTCCAGACCAGTAATTACGGAGGCCACCACGAGTACCGCTGCACCTCAGGCAGCTACCACCACAGAACCCCTCACCACAACTGCAGAAGCTCCCACCACTATTGGTGCGGAAGCGTTTTCTTTCCCGATACCACATATGGAGGCCGACCCCATAAACACGACATTTGATTTTGAGATGCCTGATGCATTCTCAAACGAGTTCCAGTATTCAGAAGCACCACTGTTCTCCCAGGAATATGAACGCCCCAGCTACCCTACTACGCCGCGAGACTTGCCACAGGGACAAGCTGTGTCGGGCTCTGAAGAAGAAAGAACCGAAACAGACGACGATCAAGGCGACGATGAAGCCAGCCAGGGCTCACATGACGAACAGACAGAGGGCCAAGGCCAACAAACCGACACACACGGCGACACCAGCACATATGAAGATGAAACTTTCGAAGCCGCAGCGTACACATTGGCCATAAAGAAATTATATCGTACCATGGAGAAAGTCTGGGCACGAAAGAGGTTAACTGAAGAGGAGAGCCAGGCATTAATTGAACAGGAACTCATCTCCGGAGGATTCGAAGACGCATATATCAGAGGGTTCAGAGAATTAGTCAAATCCGTAGGCTCACATGAAGCACTCAGGTTTTTACAAAGAAAGCAACTACCACAGTTTGATCCCCGCCGAGTGCGACTACTCTCAAAACCTGGGGAGTATATTCGTGTACCAACAGGAGCCCAATCTTCAGCACAAGCCAGGGAGGCACGCCTCGCCCCCGAACGTTCATTAACCGCAGAAACCATCCTTGTAGATTCGCCACCCCGTACCACCATTGTACATACCACTACTATCCTCGAAATAACATCCACCCCTTCGACTCCTCTCTCACCTCATCTTTCACCAACCCATCCCGGATCACCCGCACACCCACCGGCTTTCCCCGCATCCACACCTGTACAAAGCAACGTAGCCACAACCTCTTCCTTACCCATTCATACCACCAGGCCCACACCCAACCCTCTGCATCCGTATGTTAACCCCTTCACCCCTTCATCCTTCCCAGCGTTTCCCCCACCTCTAAGACCCCCATTCCCCTTCCTAACCCCACTAACCTTCTCACCAGTCTCACCTCCCCAACCTACCATAACGCCTATTTCCCCGTTTCACCAAGCCGCTCCAACCATCCCCCCTGTAAACTACTCTACGTTTGTAAATCCCGTATTCACACCTACGCAACCACCCACAATCACACCACTTTTCACAGTCACAACATTAAACACGTCCAATGGCATGGACATATCACCACCCACCTCACCACCACCCACTCCACTCACAGCACCCTCATATTTAGGCACTTCACAATTTTCCACAATCACCACTGCATCCACAGTCCCAACCCCGCTCCCCATTCCCACTGCATCCTCATTTAGCACTTCACTACTACTATCGCCCACCATAGACACCGCATTTCAACACATGTTCGCATGCATGACGCAAGTCCGCGATGAGTTTGCATCACTCGGCACCAACTATCAACAGCTGCAGAAAACGACGAACGACTTACAAACGCAGCTTAATTTGTTATCAATTGAGAACGCCTCACTGAACAGCCGATACCAAGAGTTACGAGAGGCTTATCACAAGTTAGAAATAGAAAGTGAGGAAAAAAGCAAAGAGGCCACCGCGGATTTAGATAACCTACTTAGAGCCCAGACTGTCCGCAATGCAACGCTCACTAGAAATATGGGCTTACTAAGAAGACACTTAGCCGCAGCAAAAGAGGAGAACCAGAGACTCCAAGAGCAGAACAGAGAGAACTTGGAGGCGGCTTTAGATCATCCAGAACAGCCACTAAGTCCGAGCAGATTCAAGGCAATCCCATCCGAGTCGATGCGGATGCTGCTAGACGACCATGTCAGATTGCTCGAGGACTATGATCGTATGAACGAAGAACATCAAAAGTTAAAGGAAGACCACAAACTGCTACAACTCAGAGAACCAGCAACACAACAGGTACCAGTAGCAGCGGAATTACCAGCGCCTGTGGACCATGCCCCTGAAGTTTTAGAGGAACTCAACGCACTCCGGGCCCAGGTAACAAATCTTGAATCTAGGATTGCCATCTATGAAGCACCACCAAGGCCAGACTCCCCACCTGAGCTACCAGCTGAGGAAGAAACCGTCACTATCCCGGTGGAGGAGACCTTCGAAGAGGCTTATGAACCGATACCCATCCCAGGCGGACGTGTCACGGCCGAAGGCCAGATGACCTACGAATTACCTACCCCCGCATGGATGAAGACAGTAGAAGAACTCGGAACGACACACTCGGCCAGAGTAGAGGCACAGCTACATGCCATGGCCATAATTGAAGAGAAAATTTTACAATCACCATTCTTTGCTCAAATGGCCCCGCGACGATACATATCCGGGCATGAGCTTCAGTATAAACCATACTTCATGTTAATGGCAGAATATCAGTTAACCATAGAGAAAGAAACCGGCATGAAACCAACGCATGCCACTCAATTCGAGCCAGAGGACTTGCCACCAAGGGCGCAGAGAGGTGAAATACTTCAACCAGACTGGCGCAAAGATTTACTGCAAAATTATCCAGAGATGATGAGCACGTGGGTAAAAGCGCCGCTTCACTTAAAATTTAATCCGTGCTGGGGACCAGTACCACGACGCCGCTCTTGGACTGCCTTCGCAATAAAGCTACAGAACAATAAGCAGTGCCAAGACTGGTTGAACTATCCCTACTTCAAGCCACCAGTCGCGTTACCCACCGTAGGCTACATGATGGCGACGATCCGCCACTGGCTCCCTCGATTAAAACATATGGATGATATTGCTGCGCACATGACTGTCAAAATCTTTGACATGATGCAGATGGTCTTTAAAGTCTTCCGATGCATCAAGGCTCCCCATGTAAACACCCCGGGCTTTGAGCATGGCAACTTTGATTTAGTCTATGATATGAGCACAACGCCATCGCTACGGGTGTGTTACGCCTGGCACTGCAGAATCAAATATCTACCGGCATGTTACAAGCAGACATTTGAAGAAATGTTCACCACCGGTTTTTGGGAGTACCATTCAGAAGTATTTATAAGCAGGCCCACACACTTATTGCAATTATTCGCCTGTGAACGAATGGTGTACTCCACACATTATCAGCTCCCACCACCAGACGAGCCGCAACCTATCGACTAGGAGAAACTCGAGGCTGATCTAGCCCGAGGTATTCGTGTATCAGAGCACACCCTCGCTCAAGACCTCCTACAGAATTACATCCGGCAGACCTCACAACAAGGTTCTGTCAGGGACGACAGAAGCGAGAGGGAGGGGGGTGTTGGAAGCAGTCAGAGGCACAGACGCCACGGAAGCATGTAAAGAAGGAGTAGGGAGCCAGGCGGATCAACCAGGCGGAACAACCAGGCGGATCAATTTTTTAAACAAATATATTTCTTATTAATTCTCCAAACATTCAACAGCGATTGTTATCACTAATTGTAACATATGTATCATAAGAAAACCCCATTTTGTAATCCATAGCTCCATTTTGTGCAAGCCGAGGAATCCTCGAGCTTGAGGAGCTTAGGTAGAATACTCGTACCAAATTTCGTTATTTTTAGACATCGTTTACCCTTCCAAATAGCCTCTGGGACCTAATTTTTAACTAGGCCGGTCACTAGATGTGAAACCGGTCAAAACTAGTCTAGAAACTATAAAAAGAGCTAGAGAGCTCATTTTTGAGGTTGGTTCATTTTGGTTAGTGTGAGCATAGAGCTAGTTTGAGCTTGTAAGAGTATTCTTGAGCAATAGAGCTAATTTTCCCACCTTCCATTGTGTCTTGCTTGTCTCTTCATCGTGTGTGTGTATGTGTGTGTGCATCTTTGTGCTTCTCACCTTCACTCTCACATCATCTCACGTTCACGATCTCCATATCACTCCTACCTCTCCCTCGGATTGACATTAAGGAGGTGAAGCTTCTTAACGTGGTTCTCACCATTGTGCTAGAGCAACAACAACCCACCACCCCCTAGGACATGGGAAGGATATCGCAATGAGTGTGGCAAGGAGCATCTCTTTAGAGACTGCCCAAAAAGCCCCAATAAGGTTCATAACACTACCCAGATTAATGTAATTGAAGTTATCAAATCATTGGGAAGTGACATGGAATACACAGTGCCATTAAAAACCATTACTCAAGTCCAAGCCAAAGGACATTCAGTAAAAGAACAAGAGTCTAAACTTGGCATGGAGAAAAGTTAAGAGCCTAAGATACAGATAGTTGAGGATTCAGAAAACCTACAAGAAACTAACCAAACAAAGAAGACACAAAGTTGGAAGACTAGAAGAGAAAAACTCAGGAATAAATGGATGAAGAAGAAAAATGAAGAGAATAAGGAAGTTGTAAAGGAGATTAAGACACCCCATGAGCTAGAAGTGCGAGGAAACACTCATCAAAAGATTCAAATACAGAAGCCAGACAAACCAGGATCAATTCTAGCAGATCCAATTCCAAAAGACTTGGATCTGTGGTTGAAAGCTTATCAATCCAGAATCCCGACCGGACCAAGCTTAGAGAAGCATGAGAAAACCTACTGACAAGGGGAGCTAGAAAAGGAGAGATTGGCGATATGCAGTAAATTCAGAGAAATAGCTCAGACCACATTAGAAAAAAATACCCCAGTCCTTCCAAAGACAAGAATACCTAAAAGCCAGTTCAATGAATGTCTAGAAAATAATAGTCAAGGACAAGTAAGAATACCAAAAGAGGAGCATGGTGAAGAAGAACAACAGAGTAACCAGATAGAAGTGATTTCTATAATTCTAGAATGCGAGGCCAATTGGCCACAAGACTTGTGGGCCAAGATCCAAGAAGAATGATGGAAAAAGAATGAGAGTTCAACACCACCTTTTGAAGAACTAGACACTAAGGAGACCCAAACGATACCAAATTTAGAGGAAGTGTATGAAGAATTTTGCATTTTAGATCAAAATAGGGAAGAATCAAACAACATATC
Organism: Ceratopteris richardii; assembly: GCA_020310875.1. NCBI lineage: Eukaryota > Viridiplantae > Streptophyta > Polypodiopsida > Polypodiales > Pteridaceae > Ceratopteris > Ceratopteris richardii. Next base: position 143,949,419 of record CM035411.1, on the reverse strand, counting down.
CACACTGCCAAATTATATGGGAGAGTACGAGAAAGGGTCTATAGTATTCCATGATCCTATGATTCGGGGCAAGGAAGATGGGTCTCAAGATAAAACCTCACACAACTTGGTAGAGCTTAAGAAGACTAAGGTACAATGCTTATTGAAAATAGAAGAATTACTACTAGCCAAGCCCCAATTGGGGAAGCAATTGGGGGGACACTTGAAAATAGAAGTTGGAGAGCCTACAAAGGAAAAGAGAGAAGCTAAAGCTCCATCAACCATGCTAATCCCAATTGATAAAGTTGGAGAATTTAGTGAGGGAGATGAAGGTAATATGTGCCTACCCATCACCTTTAACAGATATATGACCAAAGCCATCTTAGACACAGGAGCTAGTGTAGGCATATCTACAAAAGAGATTTGGGAAAAATGGGGAAAACCTGCCTTGCGACCCACATGCATGAAGCTTCAACTAGTAGACGGTCACGTAGAAAGACCCCTAGGAATATTGGAGAAGATTAAGCTAACTACCTGTGGAGTAGAGTTTGAACATACTCTAGCTATATGCCAATTTGGAAAAGCCAATAATTATAAATGATATTGGGATGAACTTTTATGAGACAAATCGGAGTGGTACAAGATTGGGGAAGAGATGCATTGTATTTGCAACACCAAGGGACAACCATGAAGATAAATTTGCATACATTTTCATATAGGGATGTGCCCTCGCTACAATGGGATCCCATACATAGAGAAGAAGATGATGTGTCCATTCATAGTTCAGGATCTAGTAATCAATCATGGATGCGCAAAGATGCTCAATTATGGATGTGCAAAGAGGCAAAACGAGAAGAAAACAAAACTCAATTATGGCCAATAGGACATTACAATTACCGACCCATAGATGATCCATTGTATATGCCTCAAATTTTCCCAGATGAAGCATTTGAACCACACGGTTGGATGGATATCTTAGGCACCTTAGATGTGTGTGTAAATGAGGAAGTATTAACCATGATTGAGTGTGTAGATGAAGAAGGTTATGATGTAAATCTTTACATGGTAATCCTCCAAGCAGTGGAGATAGGAGAATCACTAGAAAAGGAATGGAGAGAGGAGTATGAAAGCATAGAGATGGAACCAGAATTCGATTAAGAGGAACGATATTTAGAAGAAATTGTGGTGAAAAAGGAAAATGTGACTCCAAAAGTATTCGCAGTAGAAGTGGTCCCAACAAGACAGGACAATGAGGAAATGCTAGATAAGGGAGACGAACAACCAGATCTTTTTGAAGTTCCAAAACACTTCAAAAGATACACAATAGAGGAACAAAAAATAGCTATTCAAATGCCTAAAAGAGAAGCCAGAGAAGGAGAGGCTTATGATAATAAGGAACAAACTAAGAAAGTGCTAGTGGCCATGGAAAAAGGGGAAGAGAGATGTACTTACATTGGAAAAGATGTATCTCTGAACGAAGAACAAGAATTGATAGCACTAATCAAGGAATATAGGGATGTATTTGCATGGACCTACAAAGAACTCAAGTGAGTATATCCATCCATTTGTTCCCATAGAATCCCAATGACACCTGATGCAAAACCCTCGAAGCAACATCCATACACATACAATGATGTTTAATCGGCAAAGATTAAAGATGAGATATACAAATTGTTAGCGGCCGAATTCATTTATGAGATAGAGCACATAGAATGGGTGTCACGTTTAGTGGTAGTACCCAAGAAGAATGGAAAACTGAGAGTCTCTATTAACCTAAAGAAAGTAAATGCAGTTACTATCGGTGATAGCTACCCATTACTAATCACTGACCATCTCCTGGAAAGAGTTGTAGGCAAGGAAGTTTATAGCTTGCTCAATGGATTCTCTGGATATAACCAGGTAGTCATTACTACGGAGGACCAACATAAAATAGCTTTCGCAATTGAATGGGGAATATATGCTTTTAGAGTGATGCCATTCGGGCTCACCAATGCCCCTGCAATTTTTCGAAGACTGATGTGTCATGTATTCAAGGAATTTTTAGGGAAGAGTATGGAAGTATATGTAGATGATTTGTGCACTTATTCCAATTAAAGAAGAGAACATATTCTAGAATTAAGGAGAATATTCGAGAAATGCCGACAATATCGAGTACGCTTGAACCTAGAAAAGTGCATCTTTACGGTAAGGCAAGGGAAAATCTTAGAACATATTGTATCAAAGAATGAAATTTCCACTGACGAAGATAAGATTAAAGTAATCCTAGATTTACCTAGACCAAAAAATGCAAAGGAAGTACAAGCCTTTATGGGTCATTGTGGATACTATCATAAATTTATCCACATGTATGCTATAATCACTAAACCTATTTATGGGTTATTAATTCAATTCACGTGGACGAAGGAATGTGAGAAAGCATTTAATGAACTAAAATGATGATTAAGTACAACACCTATCAGATACCTAATTCGAAAAAAACATTCCACATCCATGTGGATGTGTCTAATTATGCAAGAGTGTATACTAGCTCAACCAACAGAAAAAGGAAAATTAGACCATCCCATCATATATGCTAGTTGTTGCAGACAAAAGAGGCACAAAAGAGGAGCCCCAAAAATTTTCAAATTAATGGGCACAAATTTGCTTCTTCCAAATTCCTAAGAAATTCCCTCGAAGCTATGTAAATGCACTAGAGGAGTCCTCTAGATGCATAAGATCACAAATCCTTGTAACATAATTCTTCTAAAATGGTAGGAAACTAGAGATTAGTCAATAACGTGCTGGTCTCTTATGTGAAAGGACCATTTTTTAGGGCACATGTATATAAGTCACTATGTGACTCTTTGTAAAGACTTTTTGCCATTGTGAAGAAGGATAGATGAAATTCGAATTTACTTCTTTCCTGCTGATTTCCATCATCTCAATGATCTTTCCTGTGTGTATGATGCTTGGAATGTGTGTGTAGGGCTATTGGCTACCCCTTCCCACCATTTTCGAACTGCGGTAGTGTGTGTGTGAGCCAACACGAGTTGTAGAGCGAGTGTTGGTGTTTCCTACCATTCACTATTTTGTGCATAACTTGAAGAGCATTTGTCAGATTCAAGTGAACATACTAGAAGATGCGTCTTGTCGAGAGCTTCGAAAGGAACTTGATATTGCCCATATTCGGAGCTTTGAGCTGGGAGAAAAGTTTGAATTTGTGCTTTCTGCTATAAGTGGTATTGTGACATGCATTTTCAGAGAGTTAGTGAGTTGGAGAGGTAGATAAGTCTTGTCACATGCATTGTAGCTCAGCCACTTCATTTTCCATCATGTGTGCACACGTCCTCATACACTTGGTTCATGTGGTTCTTCGAATTGATAATTAAACGTGTATCGATCTATCACTACACGCATTTGTGGGGCGACTGAGCTTTAGTCTCATTGGCACAAGTCCCTAAGGCTTCACAACTTAGGTACAAAAGTTTTTGGTACCGTTGTCGGGGAACAAACTTAAGCAAGGTGCCTTTGTGATGGTTATAGCTCTAGAGTGAAGGAACCGTACTTGTAGAGGTGAATTTGTTCACTGGCAAGTAGTCAAGCACTTTTGCAGTTGTTACTTCACATCCTTGAGGTGTGTGTAATGAGTTTTTAGGTTTAGGGTTAGGAGTGAAGAAGGAAGGAAAGAGTTAGGGTTAGGTTAGAGAGAGGAGTAGAATAGGAAGAAGTTAGAAACATCAAGAAAAATCCCAAAAAATTACCAAAATTAGTGTAGAGTAGCACGCATCAGAAAACTATAAAAACCAAAAAAATTAGTTCATTTGACACTAGTGCAGGAACTGGTATCATGAGCGGAGCAACGATCGGTATCGCCTGAGTGGTATCACACCTGACAAGCAAAAAGCAACCGTGAGAGCTCAAATCTTAGGCAAGACATCATTGAAGGTTACCACAAGTTTTTAATATCAAAATTACTTCAAAAACACCACCACACGTGATTAGAGATGTTTCTGGTATCGCGGGGTAGAACAGGGAGTTTTTGGAGAGTCTTTGAGTGAGACAGAGGATCAAGAGTAAGGAGGGGTGAGAACTAAACATATTTGCACAAAAACTTTTGAGTTTAGAGTGATTTTGGCTGAGGTATTGCGATCGGTTGAGTTTTGGTATCACGATACCAAAATTCCCTAGTATCACGATACTCGCCTGGTATCGTATCTCTACATACCCACTTGAGGTATAGTGATACCATTCTGGTATCATATCATCAAGTTGGTATCACGATCGCGATCAACCGGTGGTATTGTATCGCGCTCCACTCGGTATCGTATCATCCCAGTCACGGTATTGTATCATTGACCGAGCGGTATCGTATCATGTGCACTATTGGTATCGTATCGTCAATTTAGTATCGTATCGTGCAAAAAAGTGATATCATATCGCCCCACCTCTCTGGTATCATATCGTCCATTATTCCAGTATCGTATCATGAGGGATTCACTATCGTATTGTATCGTGAAAAATTTGGTATCATATCGTCTCCAAGCCAGTATTGTGTCCCGAATTTTGGTATCGTATCATGCAGTGGACAAGTATCATATCGTGCAAAGTTTTGGTATCGTATCGTAAAGAATCCGGTATCGTATCGTCTAGTGACCAGGTATTGTATCATCCACTAATTGAGTATCGTATCGTCAAATGCAGAGATATAGTATCACGCAAATGCTGGTATCATATCGTGTGATTTTGTGGTATCATATCGTGTTATTTTGTGGTATTGTATTGTCTATCTGGTATCGCCAAACGTGGTATCGTCGAGCACCAATCAAGCCTTTTGAAGGAAAATTTGGGAGAAGTTGAAGAGTCAATTGTGGGGAAGTTGGAAGCCAACATAGGCCCAAAAGGGTGAATGAACTTGAGATCAGGACGAGTACTAAGTAATCGGAGGAGTGTCATTTCGTCGATAGGAAGTGCAACCCAAGCAAGTCATCATTCTATTTATACTGACACCTCTAGTGATTTAGAGGAGGAGATAGCTATGGCTTTGGAAGAGATGCAAGGTTTTGCCCCTAGGGAGAACTTCATGTCAACTATAGAGGGGGAATACCGCACCTCTTTGCAATATGTGTCCACTAATCCCCAAGGAATCCCTATTTACTTGGATGGCTTAAATAGGTCTGTAGCTATGATGGTGAACTCCACTGAATCAGCAATAGTGCCTAGACCTGCAATCAAGTATGGAGGAGTGTACATGGACAAATTAGGTCACATCTATGTGGTAACAGAACACCCAGATCGGATCAATGAGAGAGGAGGATTGGAAGGACAAGGAAACTCGGGAAGACCTGATCTTGAAGAGATAATAACTACACCAAGAGGCAAATGAGTGGTAACTCGAGTCTTGAGAGGGGATCTGATACCTCAAGATGATTACCTATTAGATGTCTACTTAATCCATGGATCAGACTTATTGTTACAAACCGATTCACCCACACACAGAGAGGAAGATAGCCCAATGACTTTCTATGAGTTAAAGGATCTCGAAGATGAGTCTAGAGTCACGTACCTAGACCAGAACCAAAGAAGGTATTGGCTAGTAGATGCAGTTGATAGGGCTCAGTTGAAGTATATGGGATTGCCTGTATTCCCTTCGCGAGAGCATGCAACTACCTCCCATAATCCCTTTGGGATGTATCAAGAGCCAAAGAATACAATGTCAGGACAAACGAGTCAATGAAGTGTTCCTAACCGAACTCATGTGCAATTTAATATGCCATGAGTACCGTCATACAATCAAACCCACCCAGGACTAGGCAACCTGAATCGACCACCAGTGAGGCCAAGACCACAACCAGGAGTGCATCATGGGGTACGTCCTATTAGACCAGCAATTCTTGTAATACCTAGACCACCAGAACCCATAAGAAGACCAAGAACAATTCAAGTGGCTAAGTGTATGAGAAATCATTATGACGGAATGGGAGAACCTTATGATCACATAGCTGAATTTAAACAAGTTGTATGGGCGGAGCAAGTGGATGATTTCTTTGTGCAGTATGAGTCCTTCGGACTTACTCTCACAAGGACGGCTTTGACTTGGTTCCAACCATTAGATCCCAATCAAATATGTCCCTATACGTATGTAATAAGTCCATAAACTTTTGCTCTTCCTCTTCTAAGACATCTTTCCCTATGAAAGTGCACCTCTCTTCATATTTTTCCTTGGTTACAAGAACTCTTTTTGTTTGTTCTTTATTATCATATGTCACTCCTTCTAAGTCCTTGTAGGTACATGCAAATATGTCCCTATACGTATGTAATAAGTCCATAAACTTTTGCTCTTCCTCTTCTAAGACATCTTTCCCTATGAAAGTGCACCTCTCTTCATATTTTTCCTTGGTTACAAGAACTCTTTTTGTTTGTTCTTTATTATCATATGTCACTCCATCGACATCCTCTCTCTTAGGAATGTGAATGGGTATCTTTTGTTCCTCTACCTCATATCTTTTAACTTTTTTTGGAGCTTTGAAGCATTCTTTTGTAAGCTCTTCTCTCTCTACTTCTGCTAATGTAGGAACTTGGTCCTTGGGTCGTTCTTCTATTGTGAAAGTCATTTGACTATAAATACTTTTGAACATTCTAAGTAATTTTTTTCATTTTCAGATTCATCTTCCCAAATCATGAAACACAAAAGATTGGCAATATCAAAGCCATCCGCATCTATACACCCCATCATGATCACTACATGTTCATTCATGCACATGTAAAGTGACAAAAATCTCCATCAACCCATGCGGAAAAAAGCTTTCATAAAAAAGTACTTGTGGCATACAGACATGATCCTCTAATGGCCTCTCTTATCCACTTATTGTCATTGGATTGTAAAGTCTCTTCTTTTCCATTTTGGTTGTCCTACAGATCCATAAGTCTCTATCTTCATGTATCAAAGATGAATCACTAGAATTGGCAATATGGAGAGAAACTTCATCGATCTTCTTTTGTTTGGGATTCCATTAGAGAGGGGATCCATCTTTGTACAAGAAGTTGTGTGGATCAATATTTGTGGTTGTTCCCTAGTGTTGTAGATATAAGGAATCTCTTCCCCAATCTTTCACTACTTTCAAATGATGCATGAAAGGTCTCTTCAAGATCATTTCATAGTTACCTTCATTGCCAAATTGGCATATGGCCAAGGTATTTTCAAATTCTACTATGCATGTTGTGAATGCAGCATTTTTTAATAAATCATAAGGGGCATTCGACATGGACATCTGCCAACTATAGTTTCATTAAATTTTGTCTTAGCATAAGATGTCCCCATTTTTCCCATTCTCTCTAGTGCAAATACCCACTCATCCACTTGTGTCTAAGATTGCCTTGATCATGTATCCATTGAAGGTTACTGAGGGACAATTGTTTCCCTCACCACCTTCACTAAATTATTCAAACTTATCCACTGGAACTTTAACAATGGATTTTCCTTCTATATTAGAATTGGTCTCCTTGTGGGATTTATTACCCTTTAGTTGACTTTCTATTCTATCCCATAGGTGAGGTCTAAGTTGCAATAAATTCAACCTTAAATTCAGCAATATGCTTCTCAATAGGAACAATGGGCAACATATCATCAATATATACAACAATGATTAGAAGTATATTATCTACATGCTTCACATATAAGGTACTCTCAATTGGATTGTTCTAAAATCCATGTGCTAGCAAGCAGACATGTACCTTCTCATGCCAAGCACATGGTGCTAGCTTCAATCCATACAATGCCTTCTTCAACTTGCACACTTTTCTTTCATGCCATTTCTACACAAAACCATGGAGCTAAACTACGTACACTTATTTATGTAGATCACCGTTTAGAAATGTAATTTTAATGTCCAATTGATATAGATTCCAAGTACCCTTTTGGTTGCAACAAGATGAGGTACTATTGGTGCCTACAAAAATTGAGATAACACTCCAATTACATGTGCAATATCTGGACTTATCATAGTAGCATACAAGAGAGAAACAATTATTGACCTATACATGGTCACATCCTTCACTTGTTCACCTTCATCAGCACTTAGTTTAACATTCACCTCTAATGGATTTTAAATGGGCTTGGAATCACATAAGTCAAACTTCTTCAAAAGATCTAGAATGTATTTCCTTTGCATCAAGTATATACCTTCCTCTTTATATAGTACGTCAATCCCAAGGAAGTACCTTAAAATCCCTAAATTAGAGATTTTAAACTCACATCCAAGCTTCAAAAGCATAGGAACTAATGTTAGTGGTTAATTACCACTTTACCTCATTGTAAAAGTCACATTTGACTTGAAATCTTTGTAATCACCTACCTAAAGGAATTCGTGGAAACAATTTAACTCTGATTGAAGGAATATCTCCTAGAATATAGAAGCTTGATCATAGGGAGCCAAAATTTGAATTTGAATTCAAAATTTTACTTAGTCGCTATAAACGTGATCATGAAAAAGTTGTGGTCATAACTCATCACTTCCGAGCTTCTCATTACTGTTTCTGAGTGTGTGTGAGGCCTACACTCTATCCCACACCTATCTACACCATTAGGCAATGATATTCATGCCAATGGAAGTGTATACAAGTGTTCATTAATACATATATTCACATTGTTCATTTCTGAGTTCTCTGTCATACTACTTGAAAGTCTGTCAACTTGTGGAGTGCATATCTCAGTCCTTTCTCCACCAAATTCAAATATCTAAAGCTTGTTGAAACCATCTCAAAGTTATCTACATTCTGTCAAATTTTAAAGAGATTCTATTCAGCCATTTCAGAGAAAAGCTCGTCGAGGTGATCACTGGTCAAAGTCTGCAACAGTCCTAAAAAATCGGGGTAAAGGTTTACTTGCTAAATTGATTTCTCTTAGCATAGTTAATCTTTTTACGTCATTCCACTTGGAATAGTTAGCTTACTAAGCTAGTTAGATACCCCTAAAAGGAATTTTTCCAATTCCTACTGTGCTGGTCATACTGAGCAAAAGATCCAGCAGGTGTCAAGACATAACTAGAAGGTTTTCTTGAGATCTTGAGGTTCAAAGTTATCTGTTTTGATTCAACCTTTGCACATATCATTTCCAAAGTACATAGGCCATTTTATGGTTTCATTGGAAAGCTAAGGAGGTCCACGTATCAACTCTGAAGCATTCAAGGGCTGGTACAAAGCAGGATTTGGCAGTACCTACTCAATCTCTTGGAGTGTCCATCCATCTTTCCCAACATTGGTATCAGAGCAAATTAAGGTAAAATGGGAGATGGTTTTCCTTCATTTATTGATAAATTGGACAGGAACAATTATCAGGCATGATCCCTAAGGATGAAGACCTACCTACAAGGAAGGAGTCTCTATGGATACATCTCAGGAGATGAGGAATTGCCCTCATTCAAAACAAGAGGACTACCAACAAAGGAAGAACATGAAAAGCTCAACACATGGTGTGCTAAGGATGCATTAGCAAGGTCTTATTTACTCAACTCCATATGTGATTTCCTTTTGCCACATATTAGGAACTGTAAGATATCTCAAGAAACTTGGGAAACCTTGTCATCTTATGTCTCTTCCAACACAAGGGCTAGAAAAAATCATTTGTGGATTGAATTCACCACATTAAGGAAGCAACCTAAGCAAGTTGTTTCAGAGCTTGTGACCAAGATTAAAGATGTAGAAGATCAGTTAGCAAGCATAGGAGAAGAGATTGAAGAAGAGCAGATTGTAAGGCAAGTGATCAATGGGATCAAAGCTGATGACAAATGGGAAAGCTTCACCATTGCCATGGACCTTTACATGGACATGAAGATTCCAGACCTTACAACTCTCATGGGACAATTATTCACTCATGAAGCCAAGCTCAACAAGAATGGAGATACATCCAAAGGTAATAACTCTTCTGCCCTATACACTGATAAAGGTAAAGCTAAAGATAAAGGCAAGAAGAAGAAAGGAGAAGATGAAGGCACTACCTCCCAAGCCAACTATGCAGGGAGAGGTAGATCATCAAGAGGAAGGGGCAGAGGAGGTAAGCAAGGTAGGGGGAGATCCTATAACTCCTCACCATGCAACATTTGTGGTTTATCAAATCATACTACAGATGAGTTTTTCAGGAATTACAAGAATCGGAGAGGAAGAGGATATCAAAGAGGTGGATACTCACAGTCAAGGGGTAGATTCAACTATCACCAAGGCTACAACAACAACAATTACAATGGCAACTACCAAGGAGGATTCAAATCCAGAAAGGACTACAACAACTATACAGAAGAGCAAGATGATTCTCTTCTGATCGTGAACATGACTTCAAAATCATGTACAAATGATGACCACCTATTCTACATTGACTCAAGATGCTCAAATCATGTGGCTGGCAATGTAGCACTACTCTTTGATCTTGAGGAACCAAAAGGTAAGCATCAAGTCCAAACAGGTGATGACACCAAGCACTCAGTAGTTAAAGTTGGAAATGTTAAGACTTGTGATGGAAATCAGAACTTGTTGAGTAGGGTACTCTATGTACCAACCATTACCAAAAATTTGATGAGTGTTGGACAAATTGTGGAGAAAGGTTTGCAGGTTAGATTCAACCAATTTGGAGCATTTGTGGAAGATTCAAGGCATGGGTTCAAGAGGATTGCTAAAGGAGAAAAATCAGGTAGACTTTTCACTTTCGAGCTAGAAGACACAAAGAATATTGCACTATACAGTTATAAAGATCAAACACTTTCAGAGCTTGAGATTTGGCACAAAAGATTAGGGCATGTAGGAGAAAGAACCTTGAAGCAGATATGCAGGGATCAATGTGTAATTGGAATACCCAATGTTTCCAAACAACACATGATATATAAATGCAGTGCTTGTCAATTTGGGAAGTCTCACAGGTTACCCTTCTCAAGGAAAGGTTACATGCATGAAGACTACCTAGAACTTGTCCATACAGATGTATGGGGACCAAGCAAAGACCCCTCAATCTCAGGATCAAGGTACTATGTATCTTTTATTAATGGTTATAGCAGATGGACTGTGTTGTACTTCATGAATCACAAGGATGAGGTGTTTAATTGCTTTAAAAAATATCTTGCACTTGTTGAGAATCAGAGAGGGAAGAATTTGAAGAGGCTAAGGTCAGATGGAGGAGGTGAGTACTTCTCCAATGAGTTTGAAAATTTCTTGCAGAACAGAGGTATTAAAAGAGAAATCACCACAAGGTATACTCCTGAACAGAATGGGGTAGCTGAGAGAAGAAATAGGTTGATTGTTGAGACAGCTAGGTCTATGTTGAATGAAAAAAAGTTACCTAACTATCTATGGGCAGAGAGTGTTTCTACTGCCACTTATCTCATAAACAGGTTACCATCTAAGTCACTTGATGGGATGACACCCTATGAAGCATGGCATGGTAAGAGACCCTCACTAGACCATTGCATGATATTTGGATGTGTAGCATATGTACACATTCCTTCTCAGATAAGAGGTAAGCTAGACCCCAAGGTTGAGAAGTGTATCTTTATTGGATATGATCTGAATCAAAAAGGATACAGGTTTTACAACCCTTCAAATAAGGGATTCATGGTTAGTAGAGATGTTATCTTTGATGAAAATGATTCTTGGTATGAGAATGAATGCAGGAAGTTCGAACTACCCTATGATTTGGAAGAAGAGTTTCCAAGTCTTGCCAAGGAGGAACCTACTCAGAATGAAGACTCAAATTCAAATGATGAAGACATTATCAACCTTGAAGAGTTCAAGGCATGGAAGTCCAAGGGCAAAATGAAGATGAAGAAACTTGAAGACATACCTGAATCTTCAACTCAATCAATCAGAAGATCACAAAGAGAGAGCAAAAAACCTATCACATATGGGTATGATACCTCTCTTGTTACTAAACACTCTGTTTATCTTGCCAAAGATTTGTCAATTGAAGAACCAGGATCATATGAAGAAGCCATAACCAAGACAGAATGGAAAGAAGCTATGGATGAGGAGATTGAAGCACTCAAGGAAAGTGACACATGGGAGCTAGTACCAAAGGAGGAATCCATGAAGGTAATAGGATCGAGATGGATCTATAAACTTAAAAGAAATTCTGATGGGTCAATTAACAGGTACAAAGCCAGATTGGTAGCCAAAGGGTTTGCACAAACCCAAGGCATTGACTATGAAGAGACATTCTCACCTGTGGCCAAGATGCCAACTATTAGAGTGTTGGTGAGTGTAGCTGCATCAAAAAATTGGAACATGTACCAATTGGATGTCAAAAATGCTTTCCTGAATGGATGGATTTCAGAGGAGGTATATATGTCACAACCTCCTGGCTATGAGGACCCTAACAAGGTATCTTATGTGTGCAAATTGAATAAAGCGTTATATGGACTAAAGCAGGCACCTGAGGCATGGAATCACAGGTTGACCACTTACCTTCAAGACCAAGGTTTTGTCATGATCAAGGCAGACACCTCTCTGTTCATCAAGAGAAGTAATTTAGAGGTAATATACCTATGTGTTTATGTTGATGACATCATACTTACAGGTAATGATGTTAATGTAATCAGGCAAATCAAGAGCCAGATGATGAAGGAATTCAAGATCAATGATCTTGGTCTACTAAAGTATTTTCTTGGACTTGAGTTAGTCTCTACTAACTCAGGAATATACATTACTCAGAAAAAGTACATACAGGATATGTTGAAGAAGTTTCACTTGTAGGATGCCAAAGTTGCAAGTACTCCAATGGAGGTAAATCTAAAACTAAGTTCCCATGAAGGTGATGAAATTGATGATGTTACAGGTTACCAAAGCATAGTTGGAAGCTTGAACTATGCTACCTTAACAAGGATAGATATTGCATATGGAGTTAGTGTGCTAAGTCAGTTTATGCACAAGCCAAGGGTACCTCACCTAGAAGCTGCCAAAAGAATTCTAAAGTACCTCAAGGGTACACAATATCATGGTTTGTATTTCCCTTACACTTCAGACATTGATATCAAGATCTATTTAGATGCAGATTGGGCAGGATGCAAGGATGATAGGAGGAGCACCTCTGGATACATTTCATTTGCAGGTGACAAGCCAATATCATGGTCTTCAAAGAAGCAACCTATTGTTGCTTTATCCTTTACAGAGGTAGAGTATAGAGGAATGGCTAATGCCACCCAAGAAGCCATATGGATCAAGCTATTGTATACAGAATTGGGTTTATATATTAGGTCACCAATAATCTTTGGAGATAATACAAGCTCACTTCACCTTGCAGCTAATCCTATCTATCATGCTAGGACCAAACAAATAGAAGTCCATTACCATTATGTGAGAGAGAAATTATTGAGCAAAGACATTCAACTAACCTATGTATCAACCAACATGCAGTGTGCATATTTGTTGACTAAAGCTTTGGATGGAACCAAAATTTGTAGGTTCAAAGCAATGATTGGATTGCAAGATGTACATGAAGATTGAATATGAAGACCAAGCCAAAATGTTTGGCTTGAGAGGGAGCTGTTGGTACAATTCACAAGCCTACACATTTGGCTTGAAGGATACCTTGAAGTCCATATACATATGGAGAAGCATAGGAACTAATGTTAGTGGTTAATTACCAATTTACCTCATTGTAAAAGTCACATTTGACTTGGAATCTTTGTAAACACCTACCTAAAGGAATTCGTGGAAAAAAGTTAACTCTGATTGAAGGAATATCTCCTAGAATATAGAAGCTTGATCATAGAGAGCCAAAATTTGAATTTGAATTCAAACTACTCTTTGATCTTGAGGAACCAAAAGGTAAGCATCAAGTCCAAACAGGTGATGACACCAAGCACTCAGTAGTTAAAGTTGGAAATGTTAAGACTTGTGATGGAAATCAGAACTTGTTGAGTAGGGTACTCTATGTACCAACCATTACCAAAAATTTGATGAGTGTTGGACAAATTGTGGAGAAAGGTTTGCAGGTTAGATTCAACCAATTTGGAGCATTTGTGGAAGATTCAAGGCATGGGTTCAAGAGGATTGCTAAAGGAGAAAAATCAGGTAGACTTTTCACTTTCGAGCTAGAAGACACAAAGAATATTGCACTATACAGTTATAAAGATCAAACACTTTCAGAGCTTGAGATTTGGCACAAAAGATTAGGGCATGTAGGAGAAAGAACCTTGAAGCAGATATGCAGGGATCAATGTGTAATTGGAATACCCAATGTTTCCAAACAACACATGATATATAAATGCAGTGCTTGTCAATTTGGGAAGTCTCACAGGTTACCCTTCTCAAGGAAAGGTTACATGCATGAAGACTACCTAGAACTTGTCCATACAGATGTATGGGGACCAAGCAAAGACCCCTCAATCTCAGGATCAAGGTACTATGTATCTTTTATTAATGGTTATAGCAGATGGACTGTGTTGTACTTCATGAATCACAAGGATGAGGTGTTTAATTGCTTTAAAAAATATCTTGCACTTGTTGAGAATCAGAGAGGGAAGAATTTGAAGAGGCTAAGGTCAGATGGAGGAGGTGAGTACTTCTCCAATGAGTTTGAAAATTTCTTGCAGAACAGAGGTATTAAAAGAGAAATCACCACAAGGTATACTCCTGAACAGAATGGGGTAGCTGAGAGAAGAAATAGGTTGATTGTTGAGACAGCTAGGTCTATGTTGAATGAAAAAAAGTTACCTAACTATCTATGGGCAGAGAGTGTTTCTACTGCCACTTATCTCATAAACAGGTTACCATCTAAGTCACTTGATGGGATGACACCCTATGAAGCATGGCATGGTAAGAGACCCTCACTAGACCATTGCATGATATTTGGATGTGTAGCATATGTACACATTCCTTCTCAGATAAGAGGTAAGCTAGACCCCAAGGTTGAGAAGTGTATCTTTATTGGATATGATCTGAATCAAAAAGGATACAGGTTTTACAACCCTTCAAATAAGGGATTCATGGTTAGTAGAGATGTTATCTTTGATGAAAATGATTCTTGGTATGAGAATGAATGCAGGAAGTTCGAACTACCCTATGATTTGGAAGAAGAGTTTCCAAGTCTTGCCAAGGAGGAACCTACTCAGAATGAAGACTCAAATTCAAATGATGAAGACATTATCAACCTTGAAGAGTTCAAGGCATGGAAGTCCAAGGGCAAAATGAAGATGAAGAAACTTGAAGACATACCTGAATCTTCAACTCAATCAATCAGAAGATCACAAAGAGAGAGCAAAAAACCTATCACGTATGGGTATGATACCTCTCTTGTTACTAAACACTCTGTTTATCTTGCCAAAGATTTGTCAATTGAAGAACCAGGATCATATGAAGAAGCCATAACCAAGACAGAATGGAAAGAAGCTATGGATGAGGAGATTGAAGCACTCAAGGAAAGTGACACATGGGAGCTAGTACCAAAGGAGGAATCCATGAAGGTAATAGGATCGAGATGGATCTATAAACTTAAAAGAAATTCTGATGGGTCAATTAACAGGTACAAAGCCAGATTGGTAGCCAAAGGGTTTGCACAAACCCAAGGCATTGACTATGAAGAGACATTCTCACCTGTGGCCAAGATGCCAACTATTAGAGTGTTGGTGAGTGTAGCTGCATCAAAAAATTGGAACATGTACCAATTGGATGTCAAAAATGCTTTCCTGAATGGATGGATTTCAGAGGAGGTATATATGTCACAACCTCCTGGCTATGAGGACCCTAACAAGGTATCTTATGTGTGCAAATTGAATAAAGCGTTATATGGACTAAAGCAGGCACCTGAGGCATGGAATCACAGGTTGACCACTTACCTTCAAGACCAAGGTTTTGTCATGATCAAGGCAGACACCTCTCTGTTCATCAAGAGAAGTAATTTAGAGGTAATATACCTATGTGTTTATGTTGATGACATCATACTTACAGGTAATGATGTTAATGTAATCAGGCAAATCAAGAGCCAGATGATGAAGGAATTCAAGATCAATGATCTTGGTCTACTAAAGTATTTTCTTGGACTTGAGTTAGTCTCTACTAACTCAGGAATATACATTACTCAGAAAAAGTACATACAGGATATGTTGAAGAAGTTTCACTTGTAGGATGCCAAAGTTGCAAGTACTCCAATGGAGGTAAATCTAAAACTAAGTTCCCATGAAGGTGATGAAATTGATGATGTTACAGGTTACCAAAGCATAGTTGGAAGCTTGAACTATGCTACCTTAACAAGGATAGATATTGCATATGGAGTTAGTGTGCTAAGTCAGTTTATGCACAAGCCAAGGGTACCTCACCTAGAAGCTGCCAAAAGAATTCTAAAGTACCTCAAGGGTACACAATATCATGGTTTGTATTTCCCTTACACTTCAGACATTGATATCAAGATCTATTTAGATGCAGATTGGGCAGGATGCAAGGATGATAGGAGGAGCACCTCTGGATACATTTCATTTGCAGGTGACAAGCCAATATCATGGTCTTCAAAGAAGCAACCTATTGTTGCTTTATCCTTTACAGAGGTAGAGTATAGAGGAATGGCTAATGCCACCCAAGAAGCCATATGGATCAAGCTATTGTATACAGAATTGGGTTTATATATTAGGTCACCAATAATCTTTGGAGATAATACAAGCTCACTTCACCTTGCAGCTAATCCTATCTATCATGCTAGGACCAAACAAATAGAAGTCCATTACCATTATGTGAGAGAGAAATTATTGAGCAAAGACATTCAACTAACCTATGTATCAACCAACATGCAGTGTGCATATTTGTTGACTAAAGCTTTGGATGGAACCAAAATTTGTAGGTTCAAAGCAATGATTGGATTGCAAGATGTACATGAAGATTGAATATGAAGACCAAGCCAAAATGTTTGGCTTGAGAGGGAGCTGTTGGTACAATTCACAAGCCTACACATTTGGCTTGAAGGATACCTTGAAGTCCATATACATATGGAGAAGCATAGGAACTAATGTTAGTGGTTAATTACCAATTTACCTCATTGTAAAAGTCACATTTGACTTGGAATCTTTGTAAACACCTACCTAAAGGAATTCGTGGAAAAAAGTTAACTCTGATTGAAGGAATAACTCCTAGAATATAGAAGCTTGATCATAGAGAGCCAAAATTTGAATTTGAATTCAAATTTTTACTTAGTCACTATAAAAGTGATCTTGAAAAAGTCGCGGTCAGAACTCATCACTTCCGAGCTTCTCATTACTATTTCTGAGTGTGTGTGAGGCCTACACTCTAGCTCACACCTATCTACACCATTAGGCAATGATATTCATGCCAATGGCATTGTATCTGTTCATTAATACATATATTCACATTGTTCATTTCTAAGTTCTCTGTCATACTACTTGAAAGTCTATCAACTTGTGGAGTGCATATCTCAGTCATTTCTCGACCAAATTCAAAGATCTAAAGCTTTTTGGAACCAACTCAAAGTTTTCTACATGCTATCAAAATTTGAAGAGATTCTATTCAGCCATTTCAGAGAAAAGCTCATCGATGTGATCACTGGTCAAAGTTTGCAACAGTCCTAAAAAATCGGGGGTAAAGGTTTACTTGCTAAATTGATTTCTCTTAGCATAGTTAATATTTTTACATCATTTCCACTTGGAATAGTTAGCTTACTAAGCTAGTTAGATACCCCTAAAAGGAATTTTTCCAATTCCTATTGTATTGGTCATACTGAGCAAAAGATCCAGCAGGTATCAAAACATAAATAGAAGGTTTTCTTGAGATCTTGAGGTTTAAAGTTATCTGTTTTGATTCAACCTTTGCACATATAATTTCCAAAGTACATAGGCCATTTTATGGTGTCATTGGAAAGCTAAGGAGGTCCACTTATCAACTCTGAAGCATTCAAGGGCTGGTACAAAGTAGGATTTGGCAGTACCTACTCAATCTCTTGGAGTGTCCATCCATCTTTCCCAACAGGTAGAGCCTTCGTGAAAAGGTTTGCAATGCTCTCCTGCATGGGCACATATGCCAAGTTGATCTCTCCAACAGAGAACCTATCCTTGACATAATGATAATGCACCTCAATGTGCTTAGTGTGAGCACACAGGGTTCCTTGCAACTGCGAATGCACTCTGACTGTCTACTAAGATGGTGGTGGCAAAAGACTGACCAACACCCAAATCAGCCATAAGGCATCTGAGCCACACACACTCAACAATCGTTGTGAAAGCTGCCCTATACTAAGCCTCACAACTAGAAGTGGCCAGAGTAGGCTACTTCTTGATCAACCAAGATATACATGAGCTACCAAGCATGAAGCAAAAGCCACTAGTGGACACACGAGTGTCATAGCAACTAGCCTTGTTAGAGTGAGAAAAAGCATGTAAATCTGGTGATAGAACAATCCAAGTAGTTGGTTACCACTTGTTGAGAGATCAAGCTCAACATGTGATGATCCAAGATGAAACATATCACTTTTTCAATTCTCTAACATGTATAGTGGTCATGCCGGTATATGTCAGGGATACTTCATTGAGCTTTATTATATTTATCTATCGAGAGTGATGGCACATTTGTTTCTAGTGAGTTCACTCATTCGAGGACATTATTTTTTTCCTTATGTATTGTTATTTATATATTGCACTTGTTGTATTCTTGTTTCTTTTAGGTCATTCTTGTACATTCCTTTTATGTAATAGAAGAAGAAGAAGTCATTCTTCCTTGCCTCAATCTAAGTGTGTGCTTCTATTTGATTGTAAGAGTGTGTGTGAGCTCTCTTCCTTATCTCCTTCCTCCTAACATGGTATCAGAGCCAGTGTGGCTGTAGAGAGCTTGTGGAGAAGGCCGACAGTACGTGAGAAGTCATGGAGAAAGCGCTATTCACAAACAAACTTTGATTGCAATGAAAATTGGCGTGAAAGTAGAAAGCGTTTTGGAGCCATCTCAACCTCCATTTTGAGGCTGCAAGGTGGGGCCCATAGGCAAACCAGGTCAGTCTGCAGAACTGTAACTTGCACCCTATTTGGAAATGCTCATATATTCCAGATCCAAAATTTCAAGCGATTCTATGTACTGTTGATACACGAAAACTGTGTTTTTCTGATATCAGACTATCACGTCATAGTGTGATAGTGTTCAAGCAAAAGTACTACTTGTAGTGTTTTGCAGTGTTGTGAATTGCTACAGAAATGGCAAACGTAGATGGAATGAGTCAGCTTATGAGAGATAAGCTACACAAGAACAAATTCCATGCTTGGAGATTTAGAATGAAGAATTTCTTGATGGGAAAAGGCTACTAGAAGTACATCAAAGGAGAAAATGAAAATGTTTCATAGTTTCCAAAGAGGCATCCAACTACATACTAGTTAAGAGCATTTGAGGAATGGAATCAAAGAGCACAAAAGGTAATGTATTGGCAATTTGTTAGCATAGAGGATAGCATGATTGGACGCATATAGGATGCCAAACTCCAAAAGAGGCTTGGAACAGTTTGGTCACTTTGTATGAGACAAATATAAAGGTAGGGAAATTGCAACTCAAGAGTGAGCTGCATATTTTGGAGAAAAAGGGCATGTCCGTAAGTGACAACACCCTAAAAATCAAAAGCATATGTGAGTCACTTGCATCTATTAGCATGAATTTAAATGATGATGATGATAAGATGGAAGTGTGCCGTCATGGTTTAGGAGCTGCATATAAGCAATTTAGAACATCTATTCAGAAGAGGGAAAATATTCTTAATTTTGCAAAGCTGGTGTCCATGTTGCTTATTGACAAAAAGAATCTTGGTGAGGACTCGAACTCCCAAGGAAAACCTAGTTATGAGCAGGTATTCTACTCTAGCAGAGGAAGAGGTAGAGGTAGAGGCTTCGGAAGTGGAAGAGGAAATAGTAAACAAGACCAAGGTCAACATCAGAATCATGCAGGAGGTAGAGGACAGTTTCAAGGTAGGGGGAGCCAAAGAGGCCATAGAAATTTCCAAAGAAATGATTCAGGTAATGACAGTAAAGGATGTTGGAATTGTGGTAAACCTGGACACTTTGAACGTGATTGCAGGTTGAAGAATCAAAATAATAGAAGGTAGCAAAACAACTATGCATCCGCAAGTGCAGATGATCCTGAGAAGTTGTTCATGGTTCAACATCACATGATGAATACGATGTCTATTGATGTTTCGAAATTGAATGGAAATGTTTGGTATGTTGATTCAGGAGCTTCAAATCATGTGAACAGTCATGCAAAATGGTTTAGTAGTTCGCAAAAATTGCGAGTTCTTGGATATGCTGAAACAAGTGATGACACATCACACCCTATCAAGCATACAAGAAACATGGCATTCTCTATGGAGGACAGAAAGGTAAAACATCTTACTGATGTGCTGCATGTTCCAAACATAACAAAGAATTCGGTTTCTATTGGACAAATGGTTGACTTGGGATTACAAGTCAGGTTCAATGCTGATGGGTTATATGTAGAAGAGTATAAACAAGATGGATGCTTGATTGCCAAATGAAACAAATTGGGTAGGATGTTCACCTTAAATGTGAAAAATCCTAAAATGAATGCAGTCATATTTGCAAAAGGTGCAAGAGTTATTGCTGATATAGAGATCTGGCATAAACGAATTGGACATGCAAGCTTGCAGAGGCTGAAATTGATGCAGTCCAAGGAGATTGTCAATGGACTACCAAATTTCAAAGTTGCAGAAATGCAAAGGGTATGATGGGCATCAATTTGGTAAACAGTCAAGAGCATCATTTTCACATGACAAGCATGTTAGTGAGAATGTACTAGAGATAGTACATATAGATGTTTGGGGTCCAGCAAACACCACATCTATGGGTGGTTGCAGGTTTTATGTTACTTTCATTGATGATCATACACGGAAAATATAGGTATATTTCATGAAAGAGAAGAGTGATGTGTTCACTCACTTCCAAAATTTTAAGGCTATGGTGGAAAAGCAAACAGGAAAGTATATTTAGATA
The DNA here is from genome assembly GCA_020310875.1 of Ceratopteris richardii. Lineage (NCBI taxonomy): Eukaryota > Viridiplantae > Streptophyta > Polypodiopsida > Polypodiales > Pteridaceae > Ceratopteris > Ceratopteris richardii. Next base: position 143,928,504 of record CM035411.1, on the reverse strand, counting down.
CTAAGGTTTGATGGAGGAGGTGAATACATATCAAATGAGTTCAGTAACTTTCTTAAAAGTCATGGAATCGACATCAATTTTCATGCAGGTACACACCACAACACAATGGCATTGTTGAACGCAAAAATAAGCATATTGTAGAAATAGTAAGAGCCTTGATCGCTGAGAAGTATATGCCTCATTGTTATTGGATAGAAGTTGTGCATAGTGTTGTATACATCATGAACACAACTCCAATTGATGTTGTACATCAAGTTACACCTGAAGAGAAGTTTACAAGTAAAAAGCCAAACTTATCACATATGAAAGTATTTGGTTGTATTGCATATGTACATGTTCCAGAAGATTTGAGGATGAAGCTTGATCCAAAAGTAGAAAAATGTATCTTCATTTGATATCCCCATGAGCAAAGGGGCGTAAATGTAATAACCCACTCACACCAAAGGTGAAGGTAAGCAGAGATTTGGTGTTTGATGAAATGTCAGGATTCTATGCAGATGCCAAAGATGGACTTGATCTTGAACCAAATGACAAAGAAAATGTTGAAAAATCAAGTGCAAAATCTCAAGTTTTGAGTGGACGAGATGTGTCACCAAGCAATAGTTCCGACTCAAATCAATGGAGTGGAAGATTGCATGGAAATTTTAGTCTAGCAAATTCATCAACTACATCAAAGAAAGGTAAAGAAAAGCTTTCTATTGGTACTAAAACATCTACAAGTTTTGAAGACATTGATGGAGATTCAGGCGGTTCAGAGAAGAGCCTTGATGAGGAACTTGGATTGCCCTCTATGAAGACTCTAGGAGTAAGAAAAGCACATGCAGATGATACAAGGAGAAGTGATCCAAGACCAAGAAGATTTGGGAGGATGCAGAATTCTATGCAATGATTGACGTATGATAGTTATATGGCACGTCATTGTGCCCACATGACCAAGGTAATACAAGATGTTGAACCTTTTTGTTTTGAAGATGCAATTGGAAATGCAGATTGGGAAAAAGCTATGGATGAGGAGATGGCTACCCTTTATGGGGATGATACATGGAAGCTGGTTCCATTGCCACAAGAAAAGAAACACATAGGCTGCAAGTGGGTTTACAAGGTAAAGCACAATGTTGATGGTAGCATAAGCAGGTACAATGCACGATTGGTAGCAAAAGGATATGCACAAACATATGGCATTGATATTGAGGAAACATTCAGCTTTGTAACCAAAATTTCTACTATCAAAGCACTTGTTGTATTAGCTACAGCAAAAGGATGGACTTTGCATCAGATGGATGTGAAGAATGCTTTCCTACATGGTGAGTTATAGGAAGAAGTATACATGGACCAGCCACAAGGATATGAAGATTCAAAGCACCCATAATATGCTTGCAGGTTGGAAAAGGCTTTGTATGGGCTTCAGCAAGATCCTCGTGCATGCCATGCAAGGATTGTTGACTACTTAACCACCATTGGGTTTTCTATGCGTGATGTAGATCATTCACTATATGCAAGGAAGGTTGATAATTGCATAACGATTGTGGTTATTTATGTTGATGACTTGATTGTGGGTGGTGATAATGAAAAAAGCATTAAAGAGGTAAAACAACTTATGTAGGAATTTGGCATGAAAGATCTTGGTGTGTTGCACTATTTCTTGGGCATTGAGTTTATACATATAAAAACACATATCTGGCGGTAGTGATCCCCTGTTGGGATAAAACAATCCAAGTAGTCAGGTACCACTCTAGTGTCGAAAGATGCACTTAAATGCTTGCCAATGTTTGACACCTGGGCAATTCATAAACCGGCTCATCTACAAGATAGCAAATTGAATATCTGGTTGAATAGTGCATAAGTAAACCAAGCATCCAATAGCCTAGTAATAGAGAACAGCATCAAATGCATCTCTAGCATCATGAACACTCAATCGTAAACTTGTCTCCATAGGAGTGGCAATAGGTTTACAGTCTTCAAAGCCAAAATGCTGCAATAATGTGTCAATATATTTTGTTTGACACAAAGCTATTCCGCCATCAAGCTGCATAAATTGAATGCCCAAATAATGATGCAAATGCCCCAAATCTAACATCTCAAATGAAGCATACAGATCAGCCTTAAAATCAGCAATATGCTTCTCATGAGGACCAGTGAGCAGCACGTCATCAACATACATAACAATGATCAGAAGCACATCATTAGCATGCTTAACATATAAGGTGCTCTCTATTGGATTGTTCTCAAAACTATGTACAATTAGGTAGGCATGTATTTTTTCCTATCAAGCACATAGTGCTTGTTTCAACCCATATAATGCCTTTTTCAACCTGCACACCTGTTTTTTATGCCCTTTCTGCACAAAGCCACAGGGATGAAAAACATACACTTCTTCATGCAAGTCACCATTCAAAAATGCAGTTTTAATGTCCACTTGATGTACATTCCAACCATGATGAGCTGCAAGTGCATAGATGCTATGACCAGTATTCATTCGACATGTAGGTGCAAAGGTCTCATCAAAATCAATCCCTTTTTCATGTGCATACCCCTTTGCAACAAGCCTAGCCTTATACCTATCAGCTGTTCCATCAGGCTTATGCTTCAGCTTGTATACCCATTTGGTGCCAATGGCCTTCTTGATTGCATAGCAGCCATCCAACTTTTTAGAATTTTGTGCTTCATCAAATGAAAATAAGCTCATTCTCATCACAGAGACTAGAGGCAACCATAGCATCCCAATCTAATGCAAAAGAAGCACTATGAGAGCCTGAACGAGTACGATATGATAGAGCTGCATCTAATTTGTTTTCATGCAAAGTCTCCACCAACCATTTTGGCATAGTTTTTGCCTTCTGAATATCATCTCTCTCATCAAGTGCATCATGTAAATCTACATCAAAAATGGAATGATCTACATCATCACATGAAACTTACAAAGGCTGAGAAGTTGCCTCATGACGACCAGCACTAGACTGCCCACCTATAAAAAGAGGCCCCAAATGCAAGATTACGACCACCACGTTCTAAAGAGATGACTCTCCACCCAACCAAATGCCTCTATATTTAGCTCTCTCCAGGGAACTACCTTCTTGGGCAGGTGGATACTAACCATTCAAGTGCCAGCCATGTAACTACATGTGCACCAAGTGTCCCAGTTAACTAGAGTTAACTCAAGTGGATGCTTCTAGAAGGTTCTAGAGCTCCTTGGCCAAATACTCTCCCCATGTGTCCCATGGGGGTTGAACCCAAGACCTCCTTTTTCACATCCTTGAGTCTTAACCACTAGGCTAAGTGGATCACTTGGTTACAAGAGTAAATGACCTTCTAGTAAGTCTAGACTCGAGATCTTTGGTCATACATATGAGAGACCAAACGGTGTCCGATTTCAGATCCGTCTGAACTGGGCGGACCCTTAGATCATAAACTTACTTTATTTCATTCTTCATCCCTTGGAAAATATTTTCGTCCTAAAAAATAGAGCTATATACATATTGTAGGCAACCCCCAAGCCTCATGTTCTAAAACCAAAAGAACATGGTCATGTTCTAGAACTTGAAGAACATGTCTCATCTCTATGGTGGCATCCGTGCCGAAATGATTGAAAACACTATCTGGCTTTGCACTTTGAGAAATTGGTCAAAGTACAAAGTAGTGAATGAATTATAAGGGTGGATCCAAAAACATCCTTGGTCAATTCACAATTTTTACTAGGTGCAATCTGGGCACAAACATGTGAACTGGTTGGATTCAAAGTACCATGACTTGTGCATGTACTTAGTAATGAAAGCAGGATTCTTATCCCTCGCAAGACTTTGAGAACTCTTGATTCACTTGAATGTGGTTTGGAGAACTTGAAGTTTGGTTGTCCCAAACATCTAACTTGGATGTTTGTACAATGGTTTACTCCTATCCAACAGTTACTTGATTTTTTCATCCGACTAGAGGACTACTTTGTCCAAATGAGTTTAAAAATCCTATGTAAACTATAGGAGAAAGTTTACCATTTTCTTTGAGTCAACCATACTATAAATTGACCAAGTCAAATCCAAAATGAAAATTTATCCAACTTAAGATACTTTCCTCAAAGACTTGAGCTAAAAGTTCTTGGGAATTGTCAATCTGATTCCTAACTTCTCTATTCTAGAGTATACCAGACTCTAGGAAATCATTTATTCTATAACTTGAAGCAAACTCAAATAAATTAGTCCACTTAGACTTATTATCTTTTGAAGATTGAAAAGGTTCTTGTACAAAACATCTATCTAGGATGTTTACTTTAGTTAGCTAGTTCTAACTGGTTAACCCTTGAATGTTGCGAAAAGAATTAGATACCGTATCTGATTCAAATCCAAATGATTTGGAAAGCAGAAAAAAAAAACTAAAATTTTGTTCAACCAATTCAAACTTCAAAGATATGCACACTTGCTATGAGTCAAAGTCTAGATGAATCAGGATTTTAACTTCTCAAAGATATGTTTCAACTGGGTATTGAAGCATTTTTTTCTATCTTTAAGAGAAATAAGCTAGATTCTCAAAAAGATTTAGAGCAAATCTAAAACATCATCTAACCACAAGATTCTAATGTGGTAACCAACATCAGTGTGTCGACCCACTAAGGTTCTTTTGATGAGTTTTTTACTCTAGTAATGCTTCACTTGAGACTAAGTTCATGCCTATATTCAATCTTTATGACTCCTTACTGGGAATGCAATTCTTGTGCATTTCTTCGAGCCAGAGGATTGAATTTTCTAGTTACACTAGGAACTTGGTGCTTGACTTAGTCAATATATTCCTTAGTTGAAAGGATCTTGCAATGTCAAAATCCACTTCTTCAAAAATTTATCAAATATTTTTGAATCAACAACACTTAAGCTTAAGGTGTTTCAAGAAGATCTTGGAAGTTACTTAAGTTTCATATCTTCTGTTTCTTGGATATAGAATTTGTCTTGAAATATTTTGAGATACTAATTTTTATCCTTCTTGAATTTAAACTCCTTCTTTTGAAGTTTTAATTCTCTTGAGGATCAAACCTAACTTCAAGATCCAATCTAGGACTAAAAGATAATTATCATCCCATGGTCTGATGTCCCATACCATCTTTCCTACATCAATTTGAGTATAAAATCTGGTGTCCCATACCACCCTATTTTATATTCACATTAATGTGTGTGTGATACTTATCCTAAAGTCTAAAAATTTCTTGATAGAGTACCTTCATGCTTCAATTCTTTAAAAGAATTTTAAAGTTTTAGGCATTACCTCTAACTTGATATTCTAATTTTTCATTCCTTCACATGATTTTCATACAATCACGTGCTTTGCCTTGGAGACTTGAAAACATCTTGATAGAATATCTATTCCTTTTTGCTAGGGTTTTCAAATGAAGACCAGTCAGAATTCCAAGTACTTGAAGTTTCATAGATTCAAGTTCAACTGGTTTATTCTTGACCAATTTTTAGTGATCCCATACCACCCTATTTTATATTCACATTAATGTGTGGGTAATACTTATTCTAAAGTCTAAAAATTTCTTGATAGAGTATCTTCATGCTTCAATTCTTTGAAAGAATTTTAAATTTTCAGGCATTACCTATAACTTGATATTCTAGTTTTTTATTCCTTCACATGATTTTCATACAATCATGTGCTTTGCCTTGGAAACTTGAAAACCTCTTGATAGAATATCTATTCCTTTTTGCTAGGGTTTTCAAATGAAGACCAGTCAAAATTCCAAGTACTTGAATTTTCATAGATTCAAGTTAAATTGGTTTATTCTTGACCAATTTTGTAGTGATAAAAGCTTTTGACTTCTTGTCTTTAGATTCCTTCTTACTGATTCTTTAGATACCTTCCCTGGCCATGACTTTACAGGAATCTCTCTATTGCGTAAGTCTAAGCATCTGCTGATGTTTTTCTAGATTTGTACCAAAATCCCTTTAAGGATAGGCAAACATTATGTTTTACCTTCCACGGACTTAGGTACCGTCTTCACAGTTGTAGAATACATTCTTGGAATTTCTTACTCTGTTTAGATTTGGAACAACTTACTATTTTCATAATTTTCCATTGGATAAATGGAACCTAAGTGAATAACTCCCAAAAGGAATTTTATTGCCAATACTTGGGAAATCTATAGAGTAGTTCCAATTGCACATTCTTGGACAATCATGGCCAATCTTGATTAAGTCTGGTTGACCTTGCGACTAAAATTAATACGTAGTCTTTATTTTTAAGATCTCCTAAACTATCTAAAGCTTCTTTGCCTACCTGTGGAATTTTGTGAGATCTTTCCCTGAACTTCCGTCCAAGCATACATTGATGCCTCTCAAATTCCAAAGCTAAGAATCTTTAATATACCTTTAGGTTATATCACTATTTGGACTTAAGTACCAATACTGGTGGTTTGGGAATTGCTAGGAACTACTTGCTAATAAACTTAGTTGAAAGATTCTCGTCTCATATATAGGGAGATTTTTTCCTTTCAAGAACTTTTGAATTCCTTCCAAGGAATCAAGTAACACTAAGCTAATTATTCATCTTGGAATCTTTTGCTTTGGAGTCCAATGATTCATCTTGGAATCTTTTTCTTTACTAGAATGATCTTCAAAAGAAATTCTTGACTTTTGGACAAGACCAAGACTTAAAGCTTTATTGCTTGTCCAAAAGATATTCCTTTTTAACCAATGAAATAGTTAACCAGACTAGTTCATTTTATTGGCTTATCTTTAGGAAGTAGCTTAATTACCAAAGATTACTTTGACTTGGGTTTCTTCTTTAAGCTCTAATTAGCTTAAACAAAACCAAGAATAATTTTGCTATCCTCAGAAAGTGCTTAATAAAGTTTCCATGCTTTTTTAAATCTTTGCATCTTGACTAGAGATGTAGTCATGGAACCTAGCATCCAACTATTTGAACACTAAAGTTCAGTGATGCTAAAGTTTATTCATTTCTTTGACTTTCATCACTCTTTAGGATGAATTCAAAGAGAAAAATTTCAAAAGTTGCATGATTTTTATAAATTTGGAACATATCAACTATCCTTTGAACTTAAAGTTCAAATGATTTTAGTTCCATTTGATTTTATTTGATCCTTATCACATCTTGGGATAGAATCAGATAAAACTTCCAAAGGAAACTTTATTAACCTTTTGGGATGCATGATTTCTTAAATCCAAGCTAACGACTACATCTAGGCTTGTCGATCGATTCCAAAGTGTGTGTGCAAAAGAGGCTTCAAATCAATTCAGATATTGCACACGAACTTGGTTTGACTTGGATATATTAGACGATAACAGAACTACTAAAATATCATGTTGGTCATGGTGATATTCTACTGTACAAGGTTTCATAAGTTGAAATTTGGATCAGGCTACGTCATTTCTATATGCATAGAACCCTCTATAGCACCTGGAGTTTGAATCCTTTCCTTGTAGGTCTTTTGAACCGCAACAAAGATGTGTTATATCAGTTGATCTGGATAGGGTAACCACAATAAAAATTGTAGATGCTCTCATGCATAGATGAGAGCACTAGATTCTTGAATGTCATGAGTTCATGTTGGTGCAAATGTCCAAGCCTTCACACTTGGTTAGGCATGGAAGAGAATATTGTTGGAGCAAGTCTATGACAAGCCTAAGTATTGGCTTGAGTCTCACAAAGTCATTAAAGAAGCTTTAAAATGAAGACTATGTAAAGTTCACTTGTGAACTACCTCTTGTAACTTTTGAAGAGTTTACTTAATGTAAAAGTAAGAGAATCTTAAGTGGTTGAGCCCACATGATCAAGAATGGAAAGAGGAGCCACGAATTCGTGATTTGTGGTAGGTAGAGAATCAAATCAATCATTGATTGATTGGAGAGTGATTGAGGGAAGTTAGCCTCCCAAACTCAACTATAAATAGATGGCAGTTTTAGTCGTGGCTAGAGAGACCTATGTGAAGACCTCCAAGAGCTGAGTTTTATGCCATATCAAGGTGTGATTACAAGGAACACATATGTATCAGTAAGTCATTGTATTGTACAAGCAATATACTTTCATTTTCATGATTATTTGAGTTCATCTTTCCATGTTCTTGTGATGTGTACTACTCACTGCCATTACTTCAGTTTTTCTCAGTCAGCTTGCAGAGATTGTTTCTCTGCACTTGGTTCCTCATTTTCAGTGATTTAACTTGGTAAAGTTAGCTCTATAAGTCTACTATATGCTCACAAATTTTCATGTCATTTGAATGTTGGAATCTTCAGTTATGTTCATTTGAAGTCAACAGGGTATGTTCATCTTCACTTCTCTGTCAGGTACCCGACTTTTTCAGTCATCTTGTCAGAGTCATTTCTCAGTGTTTACTAATCCAAATTCAGTGATTTCAATCTTGTTGGATTCAGCTTACTGTCTAGTATAAGCATACAAATTTTAATGATCATTGGATTCTTACATCTTGAGTTATGTTAATTTTGCTACTCATTGGTCTATTTCTGTAGCAGCCCGTGAAAATCGGGATGATGTCATCACTTGTTAAAAGTCATTCTCAGTGTGTGGTTTGTTATTTTTGATGAGATTACTCTCTAAAGTTAGCTCTTTAAGCTACCTAGCCTTCCCCAAGAGGAATTAATCTAATTGCTGCTGTGCTCAGAGAATTATGTAAAACACTGGACAGGTGTATCAACCAAGAATAGCAAGTTTTCACCTCTGAGCTAACTCCAACTTATCTGTTTTGATCTATCTTTTTGAGAGTGATCTTCCAAGGTACATAGGGTGTCTAATACATCCATTGGCAAGCTAAAAGGGCCCACCATCTACTCTTGGAGTTCATTTGGCTGGTGTAGAGCAAAGATTTTGCAACACCTCTTCATCTTCAACACATACCTATCCATCTCTTCACAGTGGTATCAGAGCAAGGTTGGACAACATGGCAGATGGATTTCCTTCATCAATTGACAAATTGGACAGAGGTAACTACTCAGCTTGGTCATTAAGAATGGAAGCTTATCTCCAAGGTAGAAGTTTATATGGTTATGTGGCTGGAGATGAAGTTATGCCAAGTTTCAGGAACAAAAGTCAACCAACACAAGAAGAGCAAGAAAGATTGAGCACATGGTGCTCCAAGGATGCACTTGCAAGGTCTTATCTCCTCAACTCTATCTCAGATTTTTTGTTGCCTCATATTAGAAGTTGTAAGACATCTCAGGAAGTGTGGGATGCACTTGAAGCTTTCTTTTCTTCAAGTACCAAAGCCAGGAAGCATCAACTATGGCTGGAGTTCACAACTCTCAAGAAGGCTCCCAAACAAAATGTGACTGATTTTGTCACAAAGCTCAAGGACATAGCAGATCAGTTGGGAAGCATTGGAGAGGTAATAGATGAAGAGCAAATTGTAAGGCAGGTCATCAATGGCTTGAAGGCAGATGACAAGTGGGAAGCATTCACCACAGCTATGGATTTGTACATGGACATGCATGTACCTGATTTCAACACACTCATTGGACAATTACTTACTCAAGAGGCAAAGCTTATCAAAAATGGAGAAAGCTCTAAAGGTAATCAATCTTCAGCTTTATACACGGATAAAAGAAAGTCTAAAGATAACAAAGGAAAGGCAAAGAAAGTGGATGATGAAGCAGGTACATATCAAGCTAACTATGCAGGTAGAGGAAGACATGGCAGAGGTAGAGGAAGAGGAGGTAGACAAGGCAGGGGGAGATCCCAAGACTCCAACTCATGTTCTATTTGTGGATTAACTAATCATACAACTGAAAATTGCTTTAGGAATTCCAGGAATCAAAGAGGCAGAGGATACAATAGAGGAAGTTATGGCTACTCAAGAGGAAGGTTCAACAACTACCATGGCAACTACAACAACTATAATCATTCAAACTATCAAGGAGGCTACAAAGGAAGGAGAGACTACAATAACTACACAGAAGACTCAAACAAAGAGGATTCATTATTGATCATGAACATGGCTATGCCACAAGGTAAATCTGATGAGCATGTTTTCTACATAGATTCAGGTTGTTCAAATCATGTGGCAGGAAATGTGGCACTCCTATCAGATTTAGAAGATCCAAGGAATAAGCATGAGGTACAAACAGGAGATGATACAAAACATCCTGTGGAGAAAATAGGCAATGTCAAAGCACCTGATGGAAACATCAACCTACTCAGTAAGGTACTCTATGTCCCTACCATTACAAAGAATTTGATAAGTGTTGGGCAGATAGTAGAGAAAGGGTTGCAAGTCAGGTTCACAAAGGCAGGAGCATTTGTTGAAGATCCAAGTCAAGGATTCAGAAGAATTGCAAAAGGTGAAAAGACAGGTAGATTGTTCACATTTGAATTACAGGACACTAGAAACATTGCTCTCTTTAATTATGGTAGTCAGACACTCACAGAATTGGAAGTATGGCACAAAAGGTTAGCACATATTGGTGAAAGATCATTAAAGCAAATTTGCAGGGACCAAAGTGTACTTGGACTCCCTAACTTGTCAAAACAACATATGATTTATAAGTGTAGTGCATGTCAGTTTGGAAAGTCTCACAGGTTACCATTCATGAAGAAAGGTTATATGCATGGAGATCTCTTGGAGTTGGTTCATACAGATGTATGGGGACCAAGCAAGGAAGCTTCAATATCAGGATCAAGGTATTATGTGTCCTTTATTGATGATTGCAGCAGATGGACTATCCTATTCTTTATGAAACACAAAGATGAAGTTTTTTCATGTTTCAAAAGATATTTGGCTCTTGTGGAGAATCAAACAGGTAAATCACTAAAAAGGCTAAGGTTAGATGGAGGGGGAGAATACTTCTCCCATGATTTTGATTCTTTTCTTCAAGAAAGAGGAATCAAAAGAGAGGTAACTACAAGGTACACTCCTGAGCAAAATGGAGTGGCAGAAAGGAGGAATAGGACAATTGTTGAAGCTGCAAGGTCTATGTTAAATGAAAAGCATTTACCTAATTACTTATGGGCTGAGGCTGTATCTACAGCCACTTACTTGATTAACAGGTTGCCTTCAAAATCCCTTGATGGGATGACTCCATATGAGGCTTGGAATGGAAGAAGACCAAGTTTAGATCATTGTAAAATTTTTGGATGTATTGCTTTTGCTCATGTTCCTTCACAGGTTAGAGGCAAGATGGATCCAAAAGCAGAAAGGTGTGTATTTATTGGATATGACAACAATCAAAAGGGCTACAGGTTATACAACCCTACCAACAAAGGATTCTTGGTAAGTAGAGATGTAGTTTTTGATGAGAACAATTCATGGTATGAAGATTCATGCAGGAAGATCAATTTACCATATGATCTTGAAGAAGATTTTCCAAAGCTTGGTAGAGAACAATCAAAGATTGAAGAACAAGACACCTCAGAGGATGATGAAGAATGTCAGATGGAAAAGATCAAAGCATGGAAGTCTAAAGGTAAAGCAAAATTGCAGGAACTTGGACATGAGGCAGAATCATCACATCATGGCCTAAGAAGATCTATGAGGGAAAAGAAAAAACCAGAAAGGTATGGGTTTGACACCTCATTAGTAACTAAACATTCTATCTACATAGCACAGGACATAAACCAAGAGGAGCCATCATCATTTGAAGAGGCCAAAGCAAAAACAGAATGGAAGCATGCAATGAAGGAAGAGATTGAAGCACTCGAGGAAAACAACACTTGGGATTTGGTGCCCAAGACTTCATCCATGAAGGTAATAGGCTCAAGATGGGTCTGTAAACTCAAGAAGAATTCTGATGGTTCAATTAACAGGTATAAGGCAAGGCTTGTGGCAAAAGGCTTTGCACAAACTCAGGGAATTGATTATGAGGAGACCTTCTCTCCTGTGGCAAAGATGCCTACTATTAGGGTTTTGCTTAGTATTGCCTCTTCCAAGAATTGGAAGATACTTCAACTAGATGTGAAGAATGCATTCTTGAATGGTTGGATAACAGAAGAGGTATATATGGCACAACCACCTGGTTTTGAGAGTCAAGTTTATCCTGATTATGTGTGTAAACTTAACAAAGCATTGTATGGTCTCAAGCAAGCTCCAAGAGCTTGGAATTTCAGGCTTGTTTCATTCTTGCAGGACAAAGGCTTTCAACCAAGCAAAGCAGATCCTTCACTCTTTATTAAAAAGAGTAATTCCGAGGTCATCTACCTATGTGTATATGTAGATGATATTATATTGACAGGAAATGATGCAGATGGTATGAAGAAGATCAAAGATCAGATGAGAGAAGAGTTCAAGATAAGTGATTTGGGTTCACTTACCTACTTCCTAGGTTTGGAAGTTGTCTACAAAGATCATGGTTTGTTTCTCACTCAAAGAAAGTACATTAAGGACATGTTGGCAAAATTCAAGATGCAAGATTGTAAGATTGCAGGTACTCCAATGGAGGTTAATCACAAATTGAGCTCACATGAAGGTGAACTCATAGAGGACATCACATCATATCAAAGTCTAGTGGGTAGTCTCAACTATGCCACATTGACAAGAGTAGATATATGTTACAGTGTGAGTGTGCTAAGCCAATTTATGCACACACCAAGGAAACCACATATGGATGCTGCCAAAAGGATACTCAAATATCTCAAAGGAACCATAAATGAAGGACTTTACTATCCTTATGTATCTGATTTAGGTTTGAAGCTATTTTCTGATGCAGATTGGGCTGGCTCCAAGGAAGATAGAAGGAGCACTTCAGGTTATCTTACCTTTGCAGGTTCAAAGCTTATTTCATGGTCATCCAAGAAGCAACCCACAGTTGCTCTCTCTTCTACTGAAGCTGAATATAGAGGTCTTGCCATAGCTACACAGGAAGCTATGTGGATGAAGACATTGTTCAAAGATCTTGGATTGGAGTTTGGAACTCCAACTATTTTTGGTGACAATATGAGTTCTATTCACTTGGCTGCTAATCCTATTTTTCATGCAAGGACTAAACATATTGAAGTTCATTATCATTATGTACGAGAGAAGATCCTAAGCAAGGAGATTCAAATATCATATGTGTCCACTCATCAACAATGTGCAGATATTCTAACTAAAGCATTGGATGGTACAAAGCTTTGCAAATTCAAGGCTATGATTGGTTTGCAGGTAATCTTGGAAGATTGAAGACCTCAAGCATACTTGGCTTGAGGGGGAGCTTTTGGAGCAAGTCTATGACAAGCCTAAGTATTGGCTTGAGTCTCACAAAGTCATTAAAGAAGCTTTAAAATGAAGACTATGTAAAGTTCACTTGTGAACTACCTCTTGTAACTTTTGAAGAGTTTACGTAATGTAAAAGTAAGAGAATCTTAAGTGGTTGAGCCCACATGATCAAGAATGGAAAGAGGAGCCACAAATTCGTGATTTGTGGTAGGTAGAGAATCAAATCAATCATTGATTGATTGGAGAGTGATTGAGGGAAGTTAGCCTCCCAAACTCAACTATAAATAGATGGCAGTTTTAGTCGTGGCTAGAGAGACCTATGTGAAGACCTCCAAGAGCTGAGGTTTATGCCATATCAAGGTGTGATTACAAGGCACACATATGTATCAGTAAGTCATTGTATTGTACAAGCAATATACTTTCATTTTCATGATTATTTGAGTTCATCTTTCCATGTTCTTGTGATGTGTACTACTCACTGCCATTACTTCAGTTTTTCTCAGTCAGCTTGCAGAGATTGTTTCTCTGCACTTGGTTCATCATTTTCAGTGATTTAACTTGGTAAAGTTAGCTCTATAAGTCTAATATATGCTCACAAATTTTCATGTCATTTGGATGTTGGAATCTTCAGTTATGCTCATTTGAAGTCAATAGGGTATGTTCATCTTCACTTCTCTGTCAGGTACCCGACTTTTTCAGTCATCTTGTCAGAGTCATTTCTCAGTGTTTACTCATTCAAATTCCGTGATTTAAAGCTTGTTGGATTCAGCTTACTGTCTAGTATAAGCATACAAATTTTCATGATCATTGGATTCTTACATCTTGAGTTATGTTAATTTTTCTACTCACTGGTCTATTTCTGTAGCAGCCCGTGAAAATCGGGATGATGTCATCACTTGTTAAAAGTCATTCTCAGTGTGTGGTTTGTTATTTTTGATGAGATTACTCTCTAAAGTTAGCTCTTTAAGCTAACTAGCCTTCCCCAAGAGGAATTAATCTAATTGCTGTTGTGCTCAGAGAATTATGTAAAACACTGGACAGGTGTATCAACCAAGAATAGCAAGTTTTCACCTCTGAGCTAACTCCAACTTATCTGTTTTGATCTATCTTTTTGAGAGTGATCTTCCAAGGTACATAGGGTGTCTAATACATCCATTGGCAAGCTAAAAGGGCCCACCATCTACTCCTGGAGTTCATTTGGCTGGTGTAGAGCAAAGATTTTGCAACACCTCTTCATCTTCAACACATACCTATCCATCTCTTCACAAATATGTGCAACTACTTTATGAAGCATGTGAACCATTGCTTGTAACTCTTTTGATCACTCACCTTTGTAAAAGGTTTTAACCTTGAGAGAATATTGTAAAAGCCAAAATATCCTAGAGTTAGGAAAAGTATGAGCTATGAGTTTTTCGTGAAAGAATATCTCCTCAATTGGAGGAATCGCTTTTAGGTGAAACCAAGTTTGAATTCAAATTCAAACTTGGAGGAAAACTATTTATGAAAGGACTAGTAAAAAGTCACGGTTGTAAGTGCTTCATTGAGAGCTCCTCCATTGATCATTTCCAGGATTAGAGTAGCTTACACTATATCCTACTCATTCCACCATCATTGCGCATCATTACAATGTCAATGATCTTGTATAATCATGTGCTATAATACATATACTCATCGATCATCTCTATCTACTTCTTTGCTATGACTACTTACAATAGTGAAATTTGGCTGGTCATATCTCAGTGATTTCTCAACCATTTTGCATGATCTATAGATTGTTGGAACCATCTTAAATTACACTTAGGCTGTCAAAGTTTCAAAGTACTTTCTTCAGCCATTTGGGAGAAAATGCCATCGAACTTCTCACTAGTCAACTACTGCTCAGTCCCTAAAAAGTCGGGGGTAAGCCTTGGATTGCTAAAATCATTTCTCAGATCATAGTTTATCTCTTTTTATGATTCCACTTGTAATCATTAGCTATCTAAGATAATTTGATTCCATCAAAAGGAATTTGATCAATTGTTAATGTATTGTGAGCACTGACGAAAAGAACCAGTAGGTGTATAGACCAAAATAGCAAGTTTTGTGAGACGAGCTATTTGTGAAGTAGTCTATTTTGGTTCAATTGATTCAAGCATCTACTCCAAAGTACATAGGTACCTTCTTGGTGTCATTTGCAAGCCAAAAGGGCCTACTATCAAACTCTGAAGTGATTTAGGGCAGGTACAAAGTAGGTTTTAGCAGTACCATGACCTCACTTCCTTGAGGTATCCATCCATCTCTTCCAACAGTTCAAGCCCCAGTCGCCATCATCCGAAGCTCCACCCAACCAAATGCCTCTACATATAGATCTTTCCATGGGATTTCCTTCTTGGGCAAGTGGATACTAACCATCCAAGTGTTATCGATGTAACTACATGTGCACGAAGTTCCCAATTAACCAGAGTTAACTCAAGTGGATGCTTCTAGAAGGTTTTAGAGCTCCTTGGGCAAAATACTCTCACCATGTACCCCATGGGGGTTGAACCCAAGACCTCCTCCTTCACAGCCTTGAGTCTTAACCACTAGGCTAAGTGGACCACTTTGTTACAAGAGTAAATGACCTTCTAGTAAGTGTAGACTCGAGATCTTTGGTCATACATACGAGAGACCAAACGGTGTCCGATTTCAGATCCATCTAAACCGACCAAACCCTTAGATCATAGATTTAATTTATGACAGCAAAGTACCATACATGTCTTTAGAGCTAACAATTGTCTCCTTAGTACATGAAAGTAATGGTTGAATAGCATCTTCCACAAAAACAACATCATGGCTAACCAAAATGTGTTTACTCTGTGGACGATACAGACAAAAGCCTTTACTTTCAGAACTATGCCCAACAAAAATACATTTCACTACTTTATCATCCAATTTCCTATCTTGTTGTTCAAACACTAATGCATATGCCAGACAACCAAAAACATGCAAGTGAGCAACAGATGGCTTGCGACCATGCCAAGCCTCATATGGAGTGATAGACTGTAATGCTTTAGTGGGACACCTGTTAAGTAAATATGTTGCACACATAACAATCTCAAGCCATAAACTATGTGGTAAAGCCTCACTCTTGACCATACACCTCACCATCTCCATGACTGACTTGTTCCTTTGTTCAGCACCTCCATTCTTTTGAGGTGTATATGGAATTGTACATTGATGTTTCAAAAATGCATTAAATTAAGAGGTCATATATTCCCCCCCTCGATCAAAATGGAGGGTGCCCATTTTACATGCTGATAGATTAATGAAAGTCACAAAGTAAAGATAGTTTCCAAAAGAGAGTGTCTACATAGGACCACAGACATCAGTGTGAACAAGCTGCAATTTCTAAGTGGCTCGAATTGAACCATCTTTTGGGAAGGATGAATGCTACATTTTGCCCAAAATATAGCCTTCACATACATGTTTACCAGGTGCCTCAAGTTTGGGCAAATAGGACACCATTTTAGATTTATGCAAGCATAGAAAACTAGCAAAATTCAGATGAACAAAGCATGCATGCCAAATCTTTGCATCTAACATAGCCTGAGAATCATGTATTGCACATGCTAAATCATTCACAGATTTTTCATATTCTATGAGCTTATACAGCCCATGACATAAAATGCTAGAAGCAATAATGACATCGCCATTTGACAGATCATGAATTGTACATTTGTCATGAACAAATTTCACAACCAAGCTAATCTTGGCTAATGCGAAAACTGATAACAGATTTTTCTTGATCCCTGGCACAAATAAAGCATTTGATAATGTAAAAGAACTACCATCAAGAGTAGTCAAAATGATCTTACCAACTCCCATAACAGGATAAGAGGAGTTGTTGGCGGATGTGACAGTATTCCTTGTAGGGGCAGGCTCGAGTGAAGTGAAGAAACTGTGCTGCAAGGTAATGTGTTTGTAAGACAAAGGCTTGAATGATGTGTATGTGTGTGTGTGTCTCCTCCCATCCATATATACCCTCTTGTACTCTAAAAATAGCAATGTTTTAGAATAGTCTAGTGTGAACATGTGGCCATCATGCAACACTTATTCCCATTACTACCAATTACCTTAGGGTATCCCCGAGCTTGGAACCTTGGCTAGCTAGACCTTGTCCCTCACACACATGGACTGATCCCTATGGACCAAAGTCATGATCCCTAAGGATCAATGTCTAACACTCTCTCCCCTTTCTAAAGATCATTGTCGTCAATAATCAATGAGGGAAATTACTTGCAAACCAGAGCTTTTGATTTCCAAGTAGAGTCAGTAAGTGGTAACGCTCTCCAAGCTACTAGATACTCTTGGATGACACGATTCCTCAATCACTTCTCTTTGATCTAGTAGGAAGCTCTAATTGGTATGCAAATTCACTTAGCTTTTTAACTATCTTCCAAGGCCCAAAAAACCTTGGTGAAAGCTTACTACACTTCCTTGTGGAGAATGAAGTAGATCTAGCTGGTACCTAAAGAAAGACTTTGTCTCCCTCCTCAAAGGATCTAGGAGACCACTTTCTATCAGCATAATCTTTAGCCCCAAGCATAATCTTTAGCCCTATCAATTGCTTGTTGCATCTTGGCTTTTGCCATTTCTAAATTTTCTTGGATGTTCGCTAAGAACTCCAAAGCACTAGGACATTTCTTTGGCATGCCTATGGTACTAGGAGAACTGGGATTCATGCCATAGTTCATCTCAATGGGAGACATACCTTTCACCTTGTGAGTCCTATTGTTATAAGCAAACTCAACTAGTGGAAAATAACTATCCCAATCTATCTATCTCTCAAACACATATGCCCTCAACATGTCCTCTAGAATCTAGTTGACCCTCTCGTTCTGACTATCTGTTTGAGGATGATCACCACTTCTCATCTTTAATGACACCTTCAGTTTGTCAAATACAAACTTCCAAAAGTTTCATGTGAATCTTACATCCCTATCTGAAACTATGGATGTCGGTAACCCATGCAATCTGAAGACATGTTGGATAAACAACTCGGCTACCTGTGGGTATGAAATGAGCCCCTTGCTCAATCTATCTACGACAACAAGGATAGTATCCCACTTCCTTTGGATCCATGGTAACCCGACTATGAAGTCCATGGATACACTATCCGAGTTATGATCCGTAATCTATAAAGGATGCAAAAGACGTGGTGTCTTTACCCTTTTTGCTTTGTTGACTTGACACATAAATCATTGCTGAACATAAGTGTGGACCTCTCTAGCTAATCTAGGCCACCAAAATGTTCTTCTAACAAGCTATATTGTCTTTTCAAAACCTGGATATCCTGCACAAGTCAAATCATGGTTATGATGCATGAATTTTCTTCTCAAATATCGAGAATCTAGTACGCAAACCTTTCCTTTCTGTTCGACTATTCCATTCTCCTGTGAGAAATTGGAATTGGGAATGGACTTGTTCGCTCTACTAGGGGAAGAAACAGTTGGAACTCTCCCATCTCCTATAATAGAGTCATCATTGATGGCTCTAATAATCTATAACAAATGTGGATCTTCCACCTGTGCTTCCTTTATCTCTTGGAGCAATGAGGTTTCTAGAGTTGTAAAGATCATTTGATACATTATTCGTGATAATGCATCAGCAACTATATTCTCTTTGCCTCTTCTATACAGGATTTCCATGTGAAACTCCTACATGAGCTCAACCCAACGAGCATGTCTGCCTCGAAGATCTGGCTAACTACAAAAATTACTGAAGTGTATGGTGATCTATGTATACCTCAAATTATGTACCATAAAGATAGTGTCTCCAAACTTTAAGTGCATGCACCACTGCATACAACTCATGTTCATGCACTAGCCAATTGTGTTGTGCACTAGCCAGTTGCATTGTGCACTGGTCAATTTCTTGTTCTCAAAAGCTATTGGCCTGTCGTCTTGGCTCAGAATTACCCTATGGCTATGCCACTAGCATCTATCTCTAACTCAAAGGGTTTCTATGGATCTACCACTTTGATTATAGGAGCTTTTGAAATAGCTTGTTTCATAGTATGAAAACTATATTGCTACTCGTTCTTCCATGCAAACGAAACTTTGCCTTGAAGCAAGTTCGTCATAACACTGCTATCGATGAATATGAAGAGATTAATTTCCAATAGAAATTGAAAATTCCTAGAAATGATCGTAACTACCCCTCATCCTTAGGAGTAGACCAAAATAATATAACTGAGACCTTCTTGGGATCCATTCGAATCCCATCGGCTAATACTACATGCCCTAGATACTCTATCTTTTGAAGAAACAACTGAGTCTTCTCTAGATTAATTGAGTCTTATGTATATCATGATCTCTTACTTTAATTTGATAGTAGCCACTTTTTAAATATATTTTACTAAATACAATGGCTCCACCTAGAGCGTCTAAAAGATCATCAATCTTGGGCAAAGGATATCTATGTCTGATAGTAATCTTATTGAGTGCTCGGTAGTCAATGCACATCCTATAAGATTTGTCTTTCTTCTTCACTAGAAGAATTGATGTTGCAAAGGGAGAATAGATGGGTCTTATCAACCCTTTCTAAAAATATTCTTCCATGCCCTTGCGGACTTCATTTTCCTCTTGCAAACTCATTTGAAATGGTGGCCGAGCAGTAGGACTCGCTCCCAATACCAATTTGATTCTTTGACCTGTATTCAATCCATCTTAAGTAACTTGGTAGTGTAAGCCGCCGGATTGGCAATTGTAAAATCTGACTCTTAACGAACAGAAAGGTCGTTGCGTAGATGTTGCAACCTTGATTGATGTTGTAACATTTATATAAATCAATGAAATAGACACTTTCGGAGACAATCAGTTGGATCACCAGACTGTCTGTCTGGGTGATTGATTTGTAACGTTGCTGTGGTGTGCGTTTGAGTAATTCTGAGTATTCTGTTCTTGTCTCTGTCTTGTTTGTTTATCGATACCTATTCGGTACAGATTGGGTTTAGGGTAATATTCATAGTAAGTTAAGAGTTGAATTATTGTTTCGCTGAGGGTATTACTCTGAGTCTGTGTACGGTAATGTTTACCTTATGATTCGATTACTGAGAGAGTCTTAAGCTGTGTATGAATCGGTACTCTGTGCGTGAACTGTCATGTGAGTAAGCCTAGAAAGGAAGAGCCAGAGTTTTTTGTTAGTGAGTTGGATTAGCATACTTGTTCGAACTACTGTCATGTAAGTGAGTTGAATTGGGAAAATCAAGCATAGGGCCTCTGTTTAACATACCCCTTCCACTCCCAAGAACCCGATATATGTTTAAACGCGTCTCTGATGGCAAGACCCACGTTTAACACTGGCGTCATCTGTGGGAAAGTGGGACCAAAGTGTTGCAATATAGTTGTGGGAATAGTGGCACCAAAGTGTTGCAATATAGTTGTGGGAAAGTGGCACAAGGGCGTTGTAAATTGATTGTGAGAAAGTGGTCATAGATTGTGAATCAACGAGTAGTATGCAAAGTATTGCAAACGTGATATATGCCAGTTACTCGTTCCAGCGAAACATACCCGAAGTATAGGAGAAATGAACAGTATTGGGCGATACCTAATTTGCTAAGGACGCCCCCAGGAGCTAGAAGCGCAGATAAGTTTAACCCAGTTGTCAAGGAAGTGAAGAACGATAGTAGTGATTCCGGTAGCGTTCCGGTGGAACGAAGCGCAATTTCGGCAGATTTCGGTGCCATTTCGACACAGTCTGTCGAAGATATAGTAACTCCAGAGTCTACTAGGCCGCAGTATGCAGTTAACTTAACACCATCTGGATAAGATTCGAATTTGTCTGAGGATAGAAGCGTGTTGGCCAAAGAAATCAGTGAAGGTGAAAAAATACCTTGTTTTGGTGAAATTTTGACAAATTCCGGTGATATTTTGGTCCCAGTTACAGAGAGTTCACAGTCTCTCGGTGAAGGTTTACCATTTCCTGGTGAATCTTCATGCCGGTCACCACTATTCAGAGTAAGCTTCCCTACATTTGATATCAAGGAGGAAGGTAGCTTATTCAAAGCTGAAATCTGAAAGAGATTGAACGATATTATCAAATCGAAAAGTGCACAGGCTGACGATACAAATTTTGACGGTCAAGAAATTCAACCTCGGAACTCAGGAGATAGTAACAATACGACAGCAAGCACCATGATTGGACAACAACAACAACAACATCAGCAGCAGCAACAACAACATCTACTTCCACCTCGTCCGGTTCCGACAGGAGTTACTTACACAAAATTCGGTGGATTTCCAGGTGATGATCCTGATGCTCATGTACGAACCTTTGAAATTAGTTATGCAGTACTTAATCATCCACCTGATCTGGCATACAAGGCCATAGTATTCCAATCGACACTAGTTAATGAAGCCGCGAGATGGCTTACAAAATATGATATCAATCATTTTGGCACCTATGAAGCGGTAAGAGATGCGTTTCTGTAGAGATTTCAGCTAAAGAAGAATCCTGCCAAAATTTTTGATTACCTGCAGAACAATAGACAAAAGCTGAATCAAACAATGCAGGAATATGCCACCCTATTCAGAACTCACTTGAGACAACTACCGCCAGCACATGCTAATTTTCCGGATGATGTCATCACTCAATGGTTTATTAATGGTTTAACTCCGCAGCTCTGACAGATTATGATCATTCGTTGTGTAGGACCTATGACGCTAGATGCGGTTATTGCAATGGCTTTGCAGCTCGAAAATAAGGTTGGAGGTTTTATCGAAGACCTAGAATGGTTAAAAGCTAGTAAAAATATTGCAGAAGATCCGACCAGACAGATGTACTGCACCACGTGCAAGAATTCATGGCATACCAGTGCCACTTGTGCACTTAATCAGATTTATTGCGCTATCTGCAATACAAACGGACATTCCACCAAAAACTGTGCCTATAATGCCAAAGTGCAGGGAACAGCAACAGTAAATGCAATTATACAAGAACCAGGACAGCCTGCCACCCACTATGTACCACCTCAAAGGAGAAATAATCAGTAGCAAGGATACAGAATACCAACTATAATGGAAATCGTTGGCAGATAGGATCATCACAAGAAGGTAATGCCTTGCCACCACCTCGCTGTCATTTTTGCGATGAGTTTGCTCACATCAGAAGATTCTGTAAAGATGCAGCCGAATATGATCAGAGGAAAAAAGAGCATCAGCACCCAATGACAAATATGGTTCATATCACACCAATAGAAACACAAGCCGTAGTAGTTTAGACCCGATCTGGTAAGCCGTTGCAACCAGCAGCTGAAGTATTCGAACCAGGTGTTCGTGAGCAACAAAGAATGTATGACAAAGCTAGTCAGTGGACCACCACAGAACCTCCAGTGTTCCCAGATCCAATTCCGATGACACAAGTTCCGCTGCCAAAGGAAATCGTGCAGGAGCAAGAGTCAATCCCAGTAACCGATGCATCGTCTTCAGAATCAGTAAAAAGTACAAGGCAAGTAGATCAGGCATGGGAAATTTTATCTAAAGCATCCATTACTCTTCCTCTTGGACAGTTACTGGCATTAGTACCAGGAGTTCGGCAACAATTCCAGCAGCAGTTTAGTTCTGCGTCTTCCTGCATTCCAGCAACAGCGATAGTACAACCGGAAACTGACTCTACGGTGGATCACTCGGTTCCTTTAATTACGGTAATGGTACAAAAATCATAAAATTACTCAAGTATTAATTGATGGTGGATCCGGTGTAAACATATCTACTGCAGCACTTTGTAAAAAGTTAGGATGGACCGAAATTGAACCTGTGCAGTTTTTTGTTAGAATGGCCGACCAATCCAGAGTCCATCCAGTAGGACTCGTATGGAGTGTGCCAATCACTTTGCAGGGAACCACTTTTAAGATGACTTTCGTAGTTCTAGAACTACCGGAGTCTAGTCTTGATTATAACCTTCTTTTCGGTCGTCCTTGGCTGAAACAAGCTAAGGTTATACAGAATTGGTCCGCATAGGAACTCACTTTCAAAGACCATAACCGAAAATATGTTGTAAAATTATATACTATTCAACCCTGTGAACTCCATGCTAGACCTTATGTGGCAGAACCAGTTCATATGTTAGATGGTTTATCCGATGATGAAGAAGACGAATTTTTGAAGAATAACATAGATTTAATTTCCTTAGGGACTGTTGATTTACAAGTTGTTGTATATCACTGGAATCCGGCAGTTTGTACGGTGATGCCTGTGACCGAAGAAGTAGAAACAGAAAATATTACTGCTAAGGATGAAACTGCTATACAGCAACTTTTACAATCAGTCGATGATTCAGAAAAACCTCGTCAATTCTATGTTCCAGAAGATCAGTTGATCACATATAATTTAGGGGATGAAGTTAATCCATGACCTGTCAAAATAAAGGAAGGATTGTCTAAAGTATTTCAAGAAGATCTGATCCAGTTACTTCGTGAGTTCGCTGATGTTTTTGCATGGGATTACCGTGACATGAAGGGTCTGGACCCTCGCATATATCAGCATCGAGTTGTACTTAAATCGGAAGCAAAACCAATTAAACAACCCAGCTACCAGATGAATCCTAACTACGCATCACAGGTAAAGGTAGAGCTTGATAGGTTATTAGAAGTTGGATTCATTGTTCCAATAAAACATGCTGAGTGGATATCACACATTGTTATCGTCCCTAAGAAGAATAAGCAGCTACACATATGTGTGGATTGCCGGAAACTAAATGCAGCTACGGTGCCAGATCCGTTTCCTCTTCCATTTCTTGATACAATGCTGGATAGAGTGGCTGGGCATGAAATGTACTCATTTTTGGATGGATATAGTGGGTATAATCAGGTCAGAATGCCTGAGGAAGATATACCAAAAACAGCGTTCATTACCAATTGGGGTGTTTTTGCTTGTACAGTTATGTGGTTTGGATTAAGAAATGCTCCTAGTACTTTTCAACGATGTATGCAGGAAATCTTCTCCCCCTATCTTACTTCTTTCATGCAAGTATATCTAGATGATTTCTCTTTATTTGGTAAGATGGTAGCACACCTGTATCATTTACGGTGTTGCTTTGAGAAGTGTCGTGAATACAGACTCTGCCTGAACCCAAACAAGTCTGTGTTTGCAGTTTCATGTGGTAAGCTACTTGGCCATATTGTGTCTGCACAAGGCATACAGGTTGATCCAGATAAAATTGCAGCTGTGTTAGAAGCACCTGTGCCTACTACGCCGAAAGAAGTCATGTGATTCATGGGTCAAGTCAGGTGGCATGGTCGACATTTATGGTGGCTTGCTCATTTGGCAATACCTCTCAATAGATTAATAACCAGTACTCCTTGACAGTTTGTTTGGACTCAGGAATGTCAAACAGCATTTGATCGTCTCAAAGGTTTATTAACACAGGTTCCAATTCTACAACCTCCTGATTGGGAACGTCCATTTCATGTTTTTGTAGACGCATCAGACATAGCCATTGGAAGTGTCTTAATGCAACAAACTGATAAGTGGTTTCGGCCTGTTTATTATGCAAGTCGATAGCTTGCTCCTGCAAAAAAGAATTATTCTGTAACTGAAAGAGAATGCCTTAGTTTAGTATATTCTGTAAAGAAATTTTGGCATTATTTGTTAGGCCAAAAATTCGTCTTTCATGTAGATCATGCTGCGCTAGTATATCTAGTTCGGCAGCAGCATTTAGGTGGTCGTTTAGCGCGTTGGGTTCTATTATTACAAGAGCTTGATTACGAAGTAATCCATCGACCTGGAACTGCACATGCATTAGCAGATTTCCTTTCTCGATTGGATTCCGGTGAAGCTCTGGTCGGTGTTGATGACACCACACCTGCAATTTATGTTACTGACCCAACTACTGATGAATCTGCAGAACCTCCTGTGACATCTACTTACTATGGTCAGTTATTAGCCTTTCTTACTGATGGATATCTTCCTGCTCAGACTTCTCCTACAATGCGTAGGAAAATTGCAGTTTACAATCGCCGATTTCGACTGATTGCTGGAGAATTGTATTATATGGATCACACTGGAGTCTTACTTCGTTGTATTCCTCCACATGAAGTTAACTCAGTTATCACTCTGGCACATTCCATACCTTTCGGTGGACATTTTGCAGCAGATTTAATGCACCGGAAAATTCTGCAAAGTGGGCTTTGGTGGCCTACCATGTACAGAGATGTATCTCAGTTTGTCAAACAGTGTGACAATTGTCAGCGGTCTGGACAGCCTTTACAACGACATTTTTTTCCTCTCCAACCTGTATTACCATTGGAGCCTTTTCAGAAATGGGGTCTTGACTTTATTGGACCAATCACACCTCCAGCAATCCTTAGCAACAACAGATATATTCTGACATGCACAGATTATGCTACAAGATGGGCAGAAGCTTGGGCTTTACGGTCCGCTACAACTATTTCGGTAGCAAAATGTTTAATGACAGATGTATTTCAACGATTTGGGTTACCTCTAGAACTTGTGACTGATCAAGGCACACATTTTGTTAACAATTTAATGAAAGTGCTCACACACTCTTTGCAGATTCTGCATAAATTCAATTCTCCTTATTATCCTCGTGCTAATGGCTTGGTTGAAAGTACAAACAAGACCTTGTTGAATATGCTTTGAAAATTGATTCTGGAATCACCAAAAAGATGGGATCAATTACTACCTACAGTATTATGGGCATACCGGACTACTTACAAAGTTGCCACCGGACTGACTCCTTTCAAACTTGCATATGGAATGGAGGCAATTGCACCAATGGAACTTGTAGTACCAAGCTTACGTGTGGCCATCTCTCAGAATTTAATACCTGAAAATTCTTTGCCTTTTCAGTTGGACACACTCAAAGAACTAGATGAGCATCGCTGGGAAGGTTTTCTGACTCTTCAAGAAGTGCAGTTGCGGCAAGCTCGTACACATGATCGGTATCTAAAAACTCTAGTTTTTACGATAGGGCAACTTGTGCTATTTTAAATTCAAAATCAAATCGCTCTGTTGGAAAATTCAAGTTACGCTGGTTTGGTCCTTACCGGATTACTGCACAAGTGGGCCCAACAAATTTTCGGTTGACTACTTTGACTAGAATTCCTCTTTCGAAGGTGATAAATGGTTCAAAGTTGCGGCCGTATCATCAAGCGCCTGATTCGCACTAAGTGTCATGCGGTTGCCCGCATATTTTTCTTCTTTTTTTTCTTTTCTTTTCCTTTTTAGTTTTGCATGATTAATAAAATAAGTTTGTAAATATCCTCGTTTCATACCTAAATATGATCAACAGCCGCCTTGCATTATCGTTCTGCTCATGCATGCACACCGAAGTTATGAGATCATCATTTCAACACCGCGCGATGATTAACAAATTTCAATTGCTTCCCGCTGCCAAGTATCTACTTAACCTTTTTTGTTTCGTTGTTAATCGCTATTGTGTCTGCGTGCTCTGTGTGATTGTGCTATCTGTATACCTTGTGCAATTGTGTTCATGTGCTTGTGTGTGCGCAACATGGAAGCGTTAGCAAACTTTGCTGTGTTCCGTGATGCCCGCAGATGTAGGTGAGTTCTTGCCAATTCGTGGGTTGGCCAATTTCGCTGAACTGCCTTGGCATTCAGTGGATTGTCACCCATTATATGCCCAAATCATTGCCGCCATCGCTGCCACACCCACTGCAGAGCAAAGTTGGGCAATCACCTCCTTACCATCTCGTACTGTAATAACTTTTCAGACTTTTGTTGATGCATTCTGCCTCTCTATGCAAGGTCGAGAGAATGGACCTAATCCGCCGATAGCCACAATGAACCAATTATTCCCTAGGCACTCTTCTAACGAATACACTATCCTTTGTCGCCCTGAGCCTGAATGATCAACATTACAGTTCTTAGTCGCTATCCTCAACCTGCAAAAGCGAACATATGGCATATCTCGCCCTTTTTATTCAGCAATAGATATGGCTGCCAGAGAGCCTGTAAACTTTGCATCTTACTATTTCCGTCGCATTCACAAAGAATGCATTTCGATAATTAAACAAGTCAATAAGGGAGATATGCCACGATCGAGATTACCACACATCATCTCTTTTCTATTTTCGGCAATACAAGCAGCACAACCACTACCCAGAGGCCCAGTATTACACCATGAAGAATCCGTGTAGCTACTAGAAGATGATGAAGAAGATGACAAAGAAATTTTCCACCTCCTCCGTCGCAAAAGAATCAGAATAAGTTCATCTGATAGTGAAGTACAGGGTTCAGCCGCAGATAATAAAGCAGGTAACAATGAAGAGGAAGGGAATGAAGATGAGACTTTCCATGACACAGCAACATCCATGCACCAGGATTCTTCAGCACAGTCATCTCAGGACCAGCAAGATGAACATGATAAAGACATCTCTTCCAAGGACGAATCACATCAACAATCCGAATAGGAAAAGAATGAAGGTGGGCAACATATTATTAAAGATATTTTTGACGAACTAATTAAGGCAGTAGAGTTTACAGTTGTCAATCTTGGAGACACTGAGCAACAAACGACCGAAAAGGTACTACAATCTGACACTGTTCTTCTCACTTCTCCACTCGACCATCCAGCTGAACCCATTGTCCTCGACGAACCCACTGCTTCATCATCATCCTCACCGAATTACTCTCCCCCCTCTTCACATCAACTTCTAACAGCCTCATCATCTCAACAACGTCCCCCTCTTCCAGTTCCTGTAATTCTTATGATTTCTGAACTCGCATCCATGGGTCAGATGTTAATTCAATTATCACAGCAAATACCAGTACAAATGAAGGAAGTAACTGATAACATTCGAGAAGAATTTTAGCACAAGGTTGATGTCCTGGAAGCAGACATCACTCCTCTATAGGAAGAGATCGATGCAGTCAAAGCAGAAAATCATCATCTGCACTACCAGATTACCTAGCTCCAAGCCAAACTTGCAGAACAGCAAACAATAACCAGTCAATGAGATGCGGCCATGGCTGAAGTCCGAAAGAAAGATGAGTTATTAAGTGTTGCAGATGCAGAATTAGACAAGTTGAAGCAATTAATCCAAGACAAAGAGGATGCACGTATAGCTCTCGGCAATCTTTTAGAAGAGACTAGAGCACAACTGAATGAAGCAGTACAGAAAGGACAAGAAATGGCACATTTGGTTAAGAAGACTAATGAAGAACTCTAGAGAAACAAGTCTAATTTATTTGAAGTAAACAGTATTCTTAAACGCAAATTGACCATGGAAGCTCAATTACAGAAAGAGATAACAGGGATCAGAAGAGAGCGTGATGTTTTTCATCGAACAATCCAATTTCAAAATCAGGAGATAAAAAGAAGAGAGTATCAACTGGATACACAGAAAGAACGACTCTCCCAGATCGATAAGCAAATTGCCTACATAAAGGTTACCAGGGATGCGGCTCTGTCAAATGAGTTTTATTTACAAGAAGCTTTTCTACAGACACAAGCAGAAGTTTTGATGACTCATGTTATTTCTTTAAGTTCAGTACGCACAGATGCCCAGCTTGTAGAACCAGACATTTTGAAGCAGATGATAGAATCATTGAAGAAGAAAATTGCCCGGACTTTTAGATTAGCAAGATCTATGTATTTAGAAGGTATAGTTGACGAGCCGTAAAGATTTTTTGTAAACCTGTGGGTTCAAGTCCACCGTGTGTGCCAGTGTAAGCCGCCGGATTGGCAATTGTAAAATCTGACTCTTAACGAACTGAAAGGTCGTTGCGTGGATGTTGCAACCTTGATTCATGTTGTAACATCTATATAAATCAATGAAATAGACACTTTCGGAGACGATCACTTGGATCACCAGACTGTCTGTCTGGGTGATTGATCTGTAACGTTGTTGTGGTGTGCGTTTGAGTAATTCTGAGTATTCTGTTCTTGTCTCTGTCTTGTTTGTTTATCGATACGTGTTCGGTTCAGATTGGGGTTAGGGTAATATTCATAGTAAGTTAAGAGTTGAATTATTGTTTTGTTGAGGGTATTACTGTGAGTCTGTGTACAGTAATGTTTACCTTATGATTCGGTTACTGAGAGAGTCTTAAGCTGTGTATGAATCAGTACTCTGTGCACGAAATGTCATGTGAGTAAGTCTGGCAAGGAAGAGCCAGAGTTTTCTATTAGTGAGTTGGATTAGCATACTTGTTCGAACTACTGTCATGTAAGTGAGTTGAATTGGGAAAATCAAGCATAGGGCCTCTGTTTAACAGACCCCTTCCACTCCCAAGAACCCGATATATGTTTAAACGCATCTCTGACGGCAAGACCCGCGTTTAATAGTAGCATTTACCAATCACATCTCTTGGAGACGTGGTTCTCCACAGATCAGTAGTCTCATCCCCTCATGCTCAAACTTGATCACTATTTATGATGTACTATAAATAGAAACATCAAACTTGTTTCTCAACTTGTCTTCCATTTGGAACTAATTTTCTTACTTGTAGACCTTGCATTGTTGTATAATCACTCCTTACTAGAGACAACCTTGCCTTGTCTAATAAATGCAAACCTTGCCTTGCTATATAACCTTGTACCACTCCCTGCTAGGGACTTAGACGATAGCCTTGCCTTGTTTACTCTGTGAAAACCTTGCATGTCTATATGTCTTGGCCACTCTTGAGTATTTGACCTACAGACTTGCCTTGTTTGCTCTCTGCAAACCTTGCCTTTTTGTATATCTTGGCCACTTTGGAGTTCTTGGTCTACAGACTTGCCTTGCTTGCTTAATGAAAATGAGTCCACATAAAATCTCTAGTCTTCATTCTTAGAAAAATAGATAGATGGAGCTACCTCGTCTACCTGTATTAAACTATTATAGAATCAAGATATGATTCCTTAGAAAACTAGAAACTTTAAAGTCTATGTCTCACCTCCTAAATCAAGGAAGTTCTTAGATGACTTTTATTTGACTATTGCTAACTATGGTATTCTAATAAAACTTGATTTGCCCTTTTTATTCCACAAATCTGAAGTCTATACTTCTTGTGAAATAAACTTATTTCTTCTATACACATAGAAATGTGCACTAGACTCATAGCTATGTAATTATAGTAACTACTTATGAACCAGATACTGAATTTATAAGCATCCTAAACTTGTAGGTGTTCTTAGAGTTCTATTCTAAGGTGTCAAATTACCTTGAGACCTCTTACCTCTAAGTTTCTAACTCATGAGACCTTGTAAATCTAGCCCTTGTCTCAATTTGTCCTTTCTGCAAAAGGGCAATTCTTTTTACTTGAAAATTCTCATCTCTTTCTAAATGTATTACTTCACATATTTCAAATCTTGACTTTATTCCTTTTGATCAAAATGCAACTTCCATTCTTCCAGATCATGGAATCTTTGAGGAAGAACTATCCTCTATTCTAGGTTCTAACTAGACATCCTAGAATTCTTAGTTGTGAACTACTAAGTTCCTTATTCTAATGACCTTGGAAACATTTGCCCTTGTCTTAAGACCGGCCTTGGGCTTATCCTTGAATTAATTTTTCCCAAATAGTGATATCTACTAGATATACACAAACTAATATGATTCTTTGATCAAACTGCTACTAATCCTTCATCTTGATCATTATATAGTTTGTATGTTCTATGTATACTTAAAACAAGTAAGTGGCAGTGGAAAAGAAACAAATCACAAACCTTTGCTCAATGGAACATAAAGAAACAAGAAACTTTTAATATGTTTTGAATGCTTGAATGCATATGCATACTAAAGTTCTAAAAATTTTGGGAGCATAATGGTGCAATTTTGAAAACTGGAAAAGTTATATCAAGTACTCAACAAGCAATTTTTGTAATAATGGTGTCGACATGCACAATGTAACTACAAATAGACCAAAGAGGATTACACAACTTGATAATTTCATATTTCTCTCCTCACTAACCTACAAGAAAATACTTACCTATCCCTACAAAAAAGAATACATGCACCACACACTATGAATCCACGTCTAGACTATCTGTATATTCTAGGTACTATGCAAAACTTGCATGTCCTATATGCAATATGATGCAAAAAGAGAGAAATGATGCATATAAATTGACAAGAGACTTATTTGGAGGTTCAACGAGTAATTTTCAGATGTGTGCAGGTGTTGAAGATGGTCCATACTCCGTTAGAATAGCTTTGGAAGTTTCTCCCAATAAGTTGTGCTTCAAAACGATGATCGAAAGAGGATTGTTGAAAAGGTATGGAAAGCTTCAAGATTCTGAAACTAACTGAGCCTAAAACCAAAAGGGCTCATACAATTACTCTTTGGAAAATCTCTAAGAGGGCTTTCTAGAACAAGAAAAATCACCAAAATTGGATAAAAGAAGTGGGTTTACTTAGCTCAATAAAGGAGCTTTTGGCTATGAAGCTCGAAACTCGGTGCGTCTGTAGAGTAGGATCTCCAAAAAAATTCAAATTCCTCTGTATATCTACTCCTTATCAGTTGGAAGCACTTGCTCAGTATGAGAATAATCCCATAGACTTAGGTAAAATGCACACAGGGTTGCTCATATAGATGAACACACCGTTGGTTTCTTCATCTCAAAAGGAAAGGAGAGAACTTCCTCTCTCTCTCTCTCTCTCTCTCTCTCTCTCTCTCTCTCTCTCTCTCTCTCTCTCTCTCTCTCTATCTATCTATCTATCTATCTATCTTCAAACATCGGGCAGCACTCAGAGGCACCCGGATAGCAATTGCTCTCTCGGGCAGGTGTGGGTAGTGAGTGATGCCTTTCAGAGGGGATTCACATGGGTGCCATGATGCTCTTTGAGCCACCCACTCTAGATGTGCACTCGTACTCGTTAGAGGTAGGTCCTATTGGCCAAAAATACACTTTTATCCAACATCATTGTCTACTGATGATGACTCCAAAATAAGGACGATTTCCACAACCTCTAATCAGGACGATGGCAAGAAGATGATGAGCTAAGAAAACAAAACACAGGAATGTGTGAGAAATCTTTGAAACTCTGATACCAATTGTAAGACAAAGGCTTGAATGATGTGTTCTTAGTAAATGAAAGTAATGGTTGAATAGCATCTTCCACAAAAACAACATCACGGCTAACCAAAATGCATTTATTCTATGCATGATACCAACGATAGCCTTTGTTTTTAAAAATGTACCAACAAAAAGACATTTCACTACTTTATCATCCAATTTCCTACATTGTTGTTCAGGAAATAATGCATATGCCAGACAACCAAAAACATGCAGGTGAGCAATAGATGGCTTACAACCATGCCAAGCCTCATATGGAATGATAGACTGCAATTCTTTAGTGTAACACCTGTTAAGTACATATGTTGCACAAATAATAACCTCAAGCCAAAATACCTATTCATTTTTTAGATAAAAAATTTACACTTGATTAATTGACTACCTACCAGCTTGATGTTATCATTGTCAAGTGTGAAGATTCTCACCCCTTGCACAATTCCTTGAGGTAAGTTAGTCTACCCTTGTTTCCCATGTAAACTTGTGCTCTATACTGCCTCCTACCACCTAAATTTGGTGAAAGACCTTTCTGTCTAGCATCAATCTACCCTTGTAGCACTAACATGTTGGTGCAAGACAATCAACAATTGAAGTTTTGATGAAGAATTGAAGTCAAGGACTGAAGAAAAGATCAAGTTATGAAACATGAAAGAAGTGCATATCCAAAAGATGAAGATGTGTAGACATATGTACATTAATTTAGAGTTAGCTCACTTATACTTTTGATTAGTTATGAGCTTGTAAATATTTGACTACATATACAAGGAAAAATGTCGGGGAAAATATGTGAGAGTGTGTGAGAACAAGAATTGAAGAAAATTAGAAGTCATTAGACACTTGTGAAGTGTGTAAAATAGCTCTCTCATCCATATGTAAAACTTTTCAGTAATGAAGAAAAGTTGCGCCCAATTTTTCTGAGTGTTCTCCTTCTGTGTTTGATCATTTCAAGAATCCTTTTGTAGATTTCTAATTTCATAGTTAATGAGTCTATGGTTACAGTTTTAGAGCCTAATTGAAAACAGGCTGTGAGAATTATGAGTAGGAACATTCATATGTAAAGAAGTGTTAAGCGTCTTCTGAAACAGGTGCAATCTCGATGGTCAAAGAATTTGTCTTTCTCAGTGCACAGTGTAAAGTTTTGTACAAATGAGGGTTCAAAATCTAAGTTGGAAGGTAAGCCATCTATGTCTAAAAGCATTCGTATAAACGGGTTCAACTTTGAGAGAAACAAACCTTAAAAGTTTTAGGTGTCAAAGTCGACTCTAAAGAACTACAGTTTTAGACATAGGTGACTTGTTTAGATCATTTCTCAAGATCTACTGAGTCTTTTGGAATGATTTAATTTGGAGGAGGTGTGCAAACTATAGGCAACACTCTGTACAAAGTTTTATCAAAGACTTTACATGTTTGATAAGTCAATGAGTGAGTTATGTGCAACAGACTTTCTATGTAGTCATGTTCTTCACAGTTTGCTGAAAAGTTTTAGAAGTTGAGTATTGATCCTCCAAATTGGTGAAAGTTTTGAGTTACTCTTGTTATAGAGGTGATCTAACTTCAAGAGTAGCTTGTTCTTTTGGAGATTAACACACTCCATCAGTGGTATTAGAGCAAGAAGTATCAAAATTGAAGAAAGGAGGACCCCGACTACTTTAGTCATAAAGAATTCAACATTTGAAGATTCAAAAGGTGAAAGCTTGAGAGCAAAGCTTGAGAAGGAGGCCATAAGACATCAAGGAAGACAAAAGCGGCAAATTCTCACAGGTTTGAGAGGTGATGACAAATGAAAGCCATTCATTTTGTCTACTGAATTATCACTAGATCATTTTACTCCTGATTTAAATCAATTGCTAGGACACATGCTAACCTTTGAGCAGGATGTCAAAGGTGAAAGTGATAAAAGTGTAGGTCAAGCAATGTATTCAAAGGATAAGAAGAAGAATAGCAAAGGGAAGCAACAAGAAAATGAAGATGAAGGTACAACTAGCCAAGCTAACTTCCTAAGAGGAAGAGAGGTGGCAAAGGTAGAGGAAGAAGCATAAGTAATACAGATGGAGTCAAAGCTTGTTGGATTTGTGGTAAGACAAATCACTTAGCTCATGATTGTTGGCATAATACTCAGAATAATGGTGGATATAATCAGAACTTTAATTCAAGAGGAAGAGGTGGCAGAAATCAAAGAGGTAATTTCAGAGGTAAAGGTAGTAGAGGCTACTTTGGAAGAAATGCAGGTAGAGGATTCCAAAGTCAACAATACAACAATACCTACTACAAGTATGCTTCAGATCAGAAGGAGGATTCAACATTGATAATGAATGCAACTTGTGAAAGGCAAAGTGAAGACCAAAAAATCTTCTACATTGACTCAGGGTGTAGCAATCACCTGAGTGGCAGCATAGCTTTGATGACTGACTTGGAAAATAAGGTAACTAAAATGTAGTTCAAACAGGTGACAATACAAAGCACAATGTGAAGTCAATTGGATCAGTGAAGGCCAAGGATGGAAGTACTCTCTTGAGTAAGGTTTTGTATGTTCCTACAATTCCAAAGAATCTGATAAGTGTAGGACAAATTGTTGAAAAAGGTTATGAAGTTAGGTTCACTAATGAACGAGTTTTTGTGGAAGACCCTAGCAATGGGTATAAACAAATTGTTTCAGGGAAGAAAGAAGGAAGATTATTCACATTGAAGATTCAAGGTAACATTGGTCATGCCTTGTTCACCTATGGAGGACATAAGATCTCTGAGTTAGACCTTTGGCACAAAAGGCTTGGACATTTCAATGAAAGAGGTATTAAAGATATTTCAGTGAAAGAGGTATTTCAGTGCTTGGATCCCCTAATGTTGCAGGTCAACATATGACATATAGATGTGAGGCATGTCAATTAGGTAAGGCTCATAAGCAGTCTTATTCCAAGCATGGTTTTATGTATCCAAAGAAGCTTGAATTGGTACACACAGATGTGTGGGGACCATCAAAGGATTTCAGTATTAATGGTTCAAGGTATTATGTGATTTATGTTGATGATGCTACCAGATGGATCACTATCTATGTGATCAAAGATAAGTCAGAGGTATTCAATACATTCAAACATTATCATGTGTATGTAGAGAGAATTACAGGTCATAAGTTGAAGAGACTAAGGTCAGATGAAGGGGGAGAGTATTTCTCTAATGAGTTCAGTGATTACTTGTGGAATGCAGCTATAAAAAGGGAAATTACTTGCAGGTACTCTCCTCAACAAAATGGTGTAGCAGAAAGGAGGAATAGAACTCTTGTTGACTTTGCAAGATCCATGATGAAGGAGAAAAATTGCCCAAATTATTTGTGGGATGAGGCTGTAAATACATCCACATATTTGGTCAATAGATTACCATGTAAAGCTTTGCAGGGTATGACACCATATGAGGCATGGTGGGGTAAGAGACCTACTCTAGATCATTGCAAAGTATTTGGATGTTTGGCATATGCATATGTGCCATCTCAATTAAGGCACAAATTGGAACCTAAAGCTGAAAAGTATGTGTTCATTGGATATGATGATATGCAGATGGGATATAGATTGTGGAGTCCATCCACAAAACAATTTCTTGTGTCAAAGAATGTTACATTTGATGAGCAACGTACTTGGTATGCAGGTACAATCAATATCTATGCAGGTGATGAAGACGTTGTGAATCAAAAGAAAGGTAAATCAAAGGTTCAAATATTTGATGAAGAGGAGAACAATGAAGTACAGATTGAAGTTGAAGAAGTGCCAAGGTTTGATCCAGAATGTGATGAACCAGAAACCTCAAGGAGTGGAGAACTTAGAAGGTCATCAAGACACAAATGGCAACCTACAAGGTATAGCTATGACACTTCTTTTTTGGCTACCAAATATTATGCTTATATGATAAAGGCAGATGAAGACCCTTCTACATATGGAGAGGCAAAAGGTAAGGAAAATTGGGAGAAAGCTATGCAGGAAGAGTATGATGCATTGATGGAGAATCAGACATGGGATTTGGTTCCTAAACCAAATAGTCAAAAGATCATTGGATGCAAATGGGTCTACAAGACAAAGAGGTTTGCAGATGGAAGTGTGTCTAGATATAAAGCTAGACTTGTTGTGAAAGGGTTTGCTCAGACATATGGTATAGATTATGATGAGACCTATAGTCCTGTGGCAAAGATGACAACCATCAAGACACTCATAGCCATTGCTGCATGTAAAGGTTGGAAATTATGTCAATTAAATGTGAAGAATGCTTTTCTAAATGGTTACATTTCAGATGATGTTTTCATGGAGCAACCACAAGGATTCAGAAATGGAAGGTGTCCAGATCATGTATGTAAGCTCAAGAGAGCTTTGTATGGTTTGAAGCAGGCCCCAAGGGCATGGAATTATAGACTTGTGAAGTTCTTGACAGAACTTGGTTTCCAAGTATCTAAAGCAGATAGTAGCGTGCTTGTTAAAGCAAGTGATAATGGGTTCATTTACATGTGCATATATGTTGATGATATAATTCTTACAGGTACAGATGAGAAAGGCATTCAAAGCCTAAAGAAGCAAATGGAGAAAGAGTTCAAGATTAGTGACTTGGGATTCATATTTCTTGGGAATGGAGATATCATACACTCAACATGGAGTGTATGTAACTCAAGAAAGGTATTTAAAAACTTGTTGACCAAGTTTAAAATGGATGATTGCAGGGTAGCACCTACTCCAATGGAGATGAATCATAAATTGAGCAGATATGGAGGAGAAGAATTCAAGGGCATGAAGCTATATCAAAGTTTGGTTGGTAGTCTGATCTATGCTACATTAAGTAGGCTTGATTTTTCATATGCAGTTGGAGTATTGTCTCAATTCATGCATTGTCCTAGGAAAGAACATTGGGTTGTAGGAACAAAGAGTGTTGAGGTACATTAAGGATACACTCAAAGAAGGTTTGTATTATGGTTTTACATCAGATACAAACATCAAGATATATAATGATACAGATTGGGCAGGTAATCCTGATGATAGGAGATCAACATATGGATACTTGTGTTATGTGGGAGATAAGTTAATCTCTTGGTGTTCAAAGAAGCAACACACACAATTGTGAAGTGTGTAGAATAGCTCTCTCATCCATATGTAAAACTTTTCTGTAATGAAGAAAAGTTGCACCCGATTTTTTTGAGTGTTCTCCTTCTGTGTTTGATCATTTCACGAATCCTTTCGTAGATGTCTAATTCCATAGTTAATGAGTCTATGGTTAAATTTTGAGAGCCTAATTGAAAACAGGATGTGAGAATTATGAGTAGGAACATTCATATGTAAAGAAGTGTTAAGTGTCTTCTGAAACAGGTGCAATCTCGATGGTCAAAGAATTGATCATTTCTTAGTGCACAGTGTAAATTTTTGTACAAATGAGGAGTCAAAATCTAAGGTGGAAGGTAAGCCATCTATGGCTAAAAGAATTTGTATAAATGGGTTCTAGTTTGAGAGAACCAAACCTTAAAAGCTGTAGGTGTCAAAGTCAACTGTAAAGAACTACAGTTTTAGACATAGGTGACTTGTTTAGATCATTTCTCAAGATCTACTAAGTCTTTTGGAATGATTTAATTTGGAGGAGGTGCACAAACTATAGCCGACACTCTATACAAAGTTTTATCAAAGACTTTACATGTTTGATAAGTCAATGAGTGAGTTATGTGTAGCAGACTTTTTGTGTAGTCATGTTCTTCACAGTTTGCTGAAAATTTTAGAAGTTGAGTATTGATCCTCCAAATTGGTGAAATTTTTGAGTTACTTTTGTTATAGAGGTGCTCTAACTTCAAGAGTATCTTGTTCTTTTGGAGATTAACACTCTCCATCATAACAAACACCTCTATTTGTGCCATATTAATCTTCTCACCTCCATGTTGGCCTTTTTCATAGCTCTTTGTGTGATCTCTTCCTTCCATACTTGTCTTCTTGCTCACTCTTGATGCTATGATAGCTCACTCATTATGCTCTATGCTCTTTCCTCTATGCTCTTTGCTCTATGCTCTTTGCTCTATGCTCTTTGCTCTATGCTCTTTGCTCTATGCTCTTTGCTCTATGCTCTTTGCTCTATGCTCTTTGCTCTATGCTCTTTGCTCTTTGCTCTATGCTCTATGCTCTATGCTCTATGATTTTATCTCCATATGCATTCAAATGCCAAGCTTTTCCCCCAAATTCCCTTCAAGTGCATAATACTTTGATTGGAGAAGTTCATAACTATCATATGTTCCCTCAATGATTACCATCATTCCTACATGCCTCAAGCTCTTAAGTGTGATCTAATCATTACCTTCCACATGCATCTATAGATTTTTGCACACATATTCTCATAATTTTTCACACAACCTTGTACTTTCACATGATCAATCCACTTCTGACTTTTTGATCTCAAACCCTAATATCTCATTTTTTACAGAGAAAAAAACTCATGACCAATTGTTGAAGGCAGGGAAATCTAGAAAATGAATGATTAATGTGAAATCTGAAAAATGGGTAAACGTAGATATTATCTAGTTAGATATATCTTTTTGGTGTATTGGATTTTAATAAAATAAAAAGAAAAAGACGGTTATGTGGAGATAAAAAGGGACATGTCATGAGAAGGAAGGGGAGACGTTACAAAAGGAAGGCGCGTGACAATCATAGAACAAGAAGACATTACAAAAAGAAGGTGTGTGACAACCGTAAGAAGAGAAGCTCTGCTGACAGGGATGTTTGGAGGACCGGAGAACGAGTTCTGCAGGAATCATAATGTGCGTTGTGTTTGATGAAGTCTTGTGGCGCAATCAAGTATGATTTATGAAGTTCTAAGACTTACAAAATCTATAATTACGGTGTATCGTCAATCTAAGAAAGAAACAGAAGAATGTCTGCGAGACAAGAGTTTGTGTTTGTAACCTTCACTTTCCGATAAGTCAATGAAGAGGTTTAAATTATCTGTGTAACAGCGCATTGAAACTTGTGTGTCCGTGAGTGTGTAAGAAATCTGTTAACCTTAGAAATGTGCAAATCTGAAAACGTACTATGTATTTTTGAAGCCGGTAAAGTTACCAGAACATTACCGTAAAGTTATCGAAAAGTTACCGAAATGGAAGAGTTACGGTGAACTTTCAAATATGAATCAGGTGGAATCTCTGTGAGTGAAGACCAGTACAAATGGAGAAATGATTAATACTGATTTGCTCTTTATTTAGATGTTGTGTTGAACCACTGGAACCCTCAACACAATTGGCGATCCTACTGTACGGCTGACGCAGCCTCAAGAAATGCATGAGGGGCAGGCGCAATAGTTTTGGTAAAGTATATTTTACGAGGGCACAAGCAAGAGCAGCGAACATGGAGGCATCTTCAGACTTTTATGAGTGGTACGAGGCCGAGGAGCAAGAAGCTCTAGGAACTGAAGAGGAACAGGGGGAAACAGGTGCAGCAGAGGCAAGGTTAGTGGGCGGCATACTTGGAGCGTTATTCCTCACAGAAGCAACTATAGGGGTAAGAAGACGACTCCTGTTTGACCCACTCGCAGGGGCGATCCGTCAAAGAACTAGGCGCACACCTCAACCACAACCAATGGCTCAACCACCTCCTAATCCTAAGGTCAAAGCAGCTCATTTCAGTGGAACCTCTAAGGAGGACGCTGATTGCCATGTGGCTCAATTCGAAATAAAAGGGACAGCGAATGGATATCCAGCCATGTATGGTGATGATATTAAGCTTCAACAGTTTGCAGCCACGTTGGAAGGACGAGTTATGAGCTGGTTTAGTCAATATGGCATTGCCCATTTTGCTACATATGATGACTTAAAAATAGCATTCTTGCAACGAGTTAGAAAAGAAAATATGCCTTCTTATGTATTAAGGAAGTTGAGGGCCATCAGACAAAAGACCATGCTGGTGGAAGACTACGCTCAGAAGTTCCGGACCCTAATGGAGAGATTGCAAGGTAATGAACGACCTACTGATGAGATGTTGGCAGGATTTTTTTTGAAAGGATTACGGAGCACAATAAGACATGCGGTGGCCAGTGTGGACATTGCAAATGGCTTTGATGTATTAGTATTAGCAGCGGCGCGTGTGGAAAGAAGGTTTGGACGAGCCAAAAAGAAGCAGTCTGATTCTGGTTCAGAGGTTGAATCAGATTCAGCAACGGAGTCGGGTAAGAGTTCAAGTGATTCTGACACTGACGACCATGATGATGAAATAGTGAAGACGTAAGCATAAAGCTAGGCACAGTAAAGAGGAGGAATGGATTAATAAGTTAAAGAGACATGGGTATTCTATACTAGCTCCAAAGGAAAAACGATTTTGTGATATCTGTGACAAAAAAGCACATACCACAACTCAGTGTTGGTATAACCCTAAGCATAGAGGGCAAGGTTCTCGGCAAGACAATCGGAATATCAATGACGTAGCGGCCAATCAGGCTATTCCTATCCAAGGGCGAGGTAATTTTCAGAGACAGCAGTAGGTAAGACCTCCATGGAGAGATCAAGGGAATCAGCAAGGGAACAACCAACAAGGCAATCACCAAGGTTGACCACCAAGGGTAATGCCTTGTGGATATTGTTCGGCTCCTGATGATTGGATAGGGCCGAATTGCCCTTTGTGGGTAAAGCATCGTGAAGAAAGAGGTATACCCGTCATTCGGTATAATCATCATAATCAACAGGGACAACATCAACAACAGGGGCAGCAGGCGGCTCAGGCGAATGCCATGCTGATAGAATGGCGAGAGCAAGCGGATAGAGCCCATGATGCACCCGGTACATCTGATCGAATGCACGTTAAGAATAATAACCAATGGCAGTGTGATTGTAAACAATTTGGGAAAGGTAAAGAGGTTGAAGTGTTGGCGATTACAAGATCAAGGAATAAAGGCCCTATTGATTGGCAGGAACAAAGGCAAATCTGAGACAAGGTTTTGAAGCAAGTTTGTGAGGAGTCTCCTAATCAAGCGACTTGTGGAGGTCAGACTGAGCAACAACAGGGTGTGAAATTGATACCTCCCATTCTGGAGCAGGATAAGGCGCCGAGTCAGCAAGGCTTGGCAAATGATTGGTTTGATGAAATCATTAGCTCACCATTACAGTTGTCTTTGGATCAACTGTTATCTTTGGTACCTATGTTTCGGGAGAAATTGTTGAAAAAGCTACTTGGATATCATGCAGAGCCCGAAGTTAGGTCGCTCCCTTCAATTTCGGCCAACAGTATTGATCCAGCGGATGTGGATTTTGTAGTACCAGTTATTCAGGTGCAGTACAGCCAGCGGCGGTTCGCGAAAGTGTTGCTTGATGGAGGATCAGGGGTAAACATATTACTTCAGCATATTTTTCTTGAAATGGGACGAGGGGTATTGGCTCCAGCACCTTTTCAGGTAAAGATGGCGGATCAAACACGAGTACAGCCGGTTGGCATTTTGAAGCAACAACAAATTATTATTTCCGGCATGACATTTATGGTCAATTTTGTGGTCATCCGAATGTTTGAGTTCGCATATCCGTATGAAATGTTGTTAGGGAGACCTTGGTTTTGACTCACCAAAGTCAAGCAGGATTGGGGCTTGAATGTAGTAATGATTACCAAAGGTAAAAAGCAACTGACGATTCCTATCCGTGGACGAAAAAAATATGTCGGTACAGGAGAAACCACTTATGGCTCAGACCATTAATTTAGCAGATGAGATTGAAGATGATGAAGAGGAAAAGTTTTTGCAAGCAAACCCAACGGTGGTGCCGGTATTGGAAGTCGATGTTGCAAGAGTATTAAGTAAGGATCATAGTGGTGGGCCAGATATAGAAGGGCCAGTTCCTGGTGAACAGGTGGCAGGTGCCCAGTTACAAAAGATATTTGATCAATGTATAGACATTCCGGTGCAGCAACAGATGGAACAACAGGAGGAAGAGATAATTGCACGGGCGGAAAAGATGTATGATCAAAAGTATGTAGGTTCTATGCGGGTGAAGGAGGAGGATCTTCAGGAGGTTAATTTAGGAACCGAAGCTGAACCCAAGATGGTGCGGATTGGTAAAACATTGGAAGGAAAGTTTAAGGAGGATCTGATTTGCTTGCTTAAGGAGTATGTAGATGTGTTTGCTTGGGATTATACTCAGGTGAAAGGCATAGATCCGCAGTTGCATCAACACAGGATTAATTTAAAGACGGGTGCAGTACCTATGGCGCAGCAAAGATATAGAATGAATCCTAATTTTGCTAAACAAGTGAAGGAAGAGATTGATAAATTGTTGGCAGGCCGATTTATCAAACCGTTGAATCAGGTGACTTGGCTATCTCCTATCATAGTGGTCCCCAAAAATAATGGGAAGCTCAGAATTTGTGTTGATTATCGAAAGTTAAATGCGGCAACGGTTACAGACCCGTTTCCTATGTCGTTTTGTGATGCAGTGTTGGATGCAGTCGCAGGCCATGAAATGTATAGTTTTTTGGATGGATTTTCCGGTTATAATCAGATCAGTGTGGCTGAGGAGGATCAGCATAAAACAGCATTTATTACAAAATTTGGCGCTAATGTGTTTACCGTCATGAGTTTTGGCTTGAAGAATGGACCGCCATCGTTTAATTATGTGGCGCATAAAGTGTTTGAACCTTATCTACAGGACTTTATGCAAGTATTTATCGACCATTTTTCGGTCTTCGGTGAAATGATTAAGCACTTACTACACCTGAAAGCATGTTTTGAAAGATGTCGGCAGTTTAGGATGGTATTGAATCCATTTAAAAGTGTGATTGCGGTCAGAAGTGGTATTTTATTGGGCCATGTTATATCACAAGCAGGGATGGCTATTGATATTAAGAAAATTGAAGCTATGAGTACAGCTAAAGCACCGACCAATGTTAAAGAAGTAATGCGGTTTGTGGGTCAAATTAAGTGGCATTCCCGATACTTGAGATATTTAGCAAACATTTCCTTACCACTGACGCATTTGGCCAAGAAGGATGTTCCGTTTATGTGGGCTGATGCTCAAGAGAAAGCATTTCAGTTGTTAAAAAAGATGGTGTCGGTAGCACCTATTTTGCAACCACCTGATTGGTCAGTGCCATTCCACATATTTGTGGATGCATCGGAAGTGGCCGTAGGAGCAGTTTTGATGCAGCAGAAAGACAACGGATGGTATAGTCCTGTCTATTATGCCAGTAGAGTATTGACTACGGCTGAAAGAAATTATTCGGTGACGGAAAGGGAAGCTTTGGCGATGGTATATGCCCTTAACAAGTTTCGACATTATTTGTTGGGCAATAAAGTAGTTTTTCATGTGGATCATCAGGCTTTGGTTTATTTAATCAAGAAGCCCTTATTAACAGGCTGATTAGCCAGGTGGATGCTTTTGTTATAGGAATTTGATTTTGTGATTGTGCATACTCCAGGGAAAGAGCATGCGATGGCATATTATTTTAGTCGATTGGAATCAGGAGAAACACCCACCGGTGCACTTGATGTATTTCCAGATGCTAACTTGTTTACGGCACAAGTGGTAGAGGCAGATTCGTGGTATGATCAGTTATTAATTTTCCTGACGGAGGGTGCATTACCACAATATTTTACACCTGATCAGAGGAGGAAGTTTGCTCTTAAAAGTAGGCCGTATTTGGTTATAGCAGGGGCATTATACAAGAAGGGGGTGGATCAAGTTATAAGGAGGTGTGTACCAGATTTTGAACAACCAGCTGTCTTACATGAGCACATTCA
Source organism: Ceratopteris richardii (assembly GCA_020310875.1). Classification (NCBI taxonomy): domain Eukaryota; kingdom Viridiplantae; phylum Streptophyta; class Polypodiopsida; order Polypodiales; family Pteridaceae; genus Ceratopteris; species Ceratopteris richardii. Next base: position 143,884,664 of record CM035411.1, on the reverse strand, counting down.
GGTTCAGCAGGAGGTCATTTGTCAGGGGATATTACAGGCAAGAAGGTATTACAAGCTGGGTTTTGGTGGCCGACGGTGTTAAAGGATGCGCATGAGTATGCTAAAGGATGTGTGATTTGCCAAAGGTTAGGCCAACCTAATAATTCTGATCGAATGGCTGATCATCCGGTATTACCACTGGATCCTTTTCAAAAATGGGGCATGGATTTTGTGGGTCCAATTAAACCTACCACTCAGCGGAGTAATCGATATATATTGGTGGCAATCGATTACTGTACGAAATGGGTGGAAGTTGTGGCATTGAAGGATAATAAGGCAGCAAGTGTGGCGAAATTTCTTTATCGTAATATTATGACCAGGTTTGGGTGTCCGATTGAGTTAGTGAGTGACAGAGGTACTCATTTCCTGAATGAGGTGATTTCAGAGTTAACAAGGATTCATTTAATCTTGCACAAAAAGACTACAGCCTATCATCCTCAAGCGAATGGGCAGGCAAAAAGTACGAATAAAACTTTAATGCGTATTCTTAAAAAATTAGTGCATGAAAATCAGAAAAATTGGGATTTGTTTCTTGATTCAGCCTTGTAGTCATTCAGAACAGCATTTAAAGTGACAACAGGTATGACACCTTTCCGATTGGTATATGGATTGGAGGCAATAGTACCTATGGAGTTTGTAGTTCCAAGTTTGCGGATTACGGCAAAGAAAATGTCACCGGAGCTATCGGTTAAACACAGGAGTAAATATCTTTTACAGATTGAGGAAGATCGTTTGATAAGTGCATATATTACGGAGGTGATTCAAAGCTGGAGACAAGCCTGGGTAAATAAGAATGTGAAGTACAAGTTATTCAAAGAAGGCGATTGGGTGATGGTGTATAATTCTAAGCTAGGACCCCATCCAGGAAAGCTTACATTGAGATACAGGGGCCCATATCAGATTGTGCAAGATTTGGGTCAAGGCACTTTTCGAGTGGTAGATGTGTTTGGCACATGGATGGACAAGCCAATAAATGGATTTAGGCTGAAATTATTTCAAGGGAAGCCGCCACATTTGGACTGGTTATCTGCTAATGTGGTGCAAGTAGTCCATAATCCAGAACTTCACTTCAGCAATGTTTGTGATCATCACAGTAAAAGAGTTTATTTCTCTATATTTTTATCTGTGGTGAAGTGTTTTTTGACCTCGTGTTGGTCCAAAACTACATTAAGTAAGTTTTTACGATTACAATGGCGACTTTGTCTACAGTTGCCGTTCAACAATGTGCTAGGGGTTAGCCCAAGGCCAAAGATTGATAAGGAAGCGTTACTGGATCAGGGTGTACAAACTGAAGGATATTCCGGGTCTGCAAGTAACGAGGTGTTGGGAATAAGTATACTTAGTATTACGAGTCAGCAGATCTATAAGGAGCAGAGGCATCGAGGGAAATATGAAAAGAAAGCTAGTATTCAACCAATTATTATCTTGCAAAATACAATTTGTCGGAATTGGATGATTGGAAGTTTTTGCATTACAAAATGTAGTATTGAGGAATTTAAATATCAATTTCTTATTCTTGAAGTGCTCATGAGTGTTCAGTTCCATGATTCTTCTAGCACGCGTAGAAGATTTGTTAAGTGGGTTATGGATATGTGGGGCAACCGATTGTTGATGATTTTTATGATAATCCATACTACAATATTATTGAGTCGTATGAAGGGGTACGTGCGTAAGTACATCTATCATTGCAGTCAGTGGCAGTTCAAGCATTCGCACTTATGGAACGAATATTTTCAGTTCTACTTAATGGTTTTCATGATAATACTTTTTCCTGCGTTTTAGGTGTTGGCATCTGAATCAGGAGTCATGAGAGGGTGTATGAGAAAGAGAGGAGTTGTAGTGCGAAAGGAAGAAACCACAACGGAGGAGAGTGATAGTTCGTTACAGGAGGATGAAGATGAAATATCAACGCCATCTACAACGACTAAAGTTGTGCAAATGTCTATGGAGCCATTCACAGACTTTAAAGTGGAAGTTGATACACAGTCTGCTCTGAATGAGAATTGGCTCAGAAGGATTAGGTTATTTCAGTTCGCTACGTTGCCATGGGAGCACTGGAGATGCAATTATTATGCAAAGAGCCAGGTGGACATCATTCGGAAAACGAAGGGTCAGTTAGCACTTCAAGTAAAATTTTCAACTAAATTAGTTGCAGAAATATTTCAATTGCCTATGTACAATGATGTAGTCATTCCAAAATGTTCCGAGGAGGCTTTGAAGAAAGACTTTGGACCCAGAGAAGGAGGACGGTAGTACTACATGATGAAGAACGCAAGTTATGTTCGAAGGGAGCAGTTAAAATGGTATTTGGAAAGGTCGTGTTTTATCATTAAATATGATTCTATGTCCAGGGAGAATTTTGCACCTCTGGCTTATGCAGAGGCAGGTGGAAAAGTAAGTTGGGCTCATTGGGTGTATGATCACCTACATAGTGAGATCTTTGTTGGTGATAGGCGTAAAATGCAATCAAAGAGTAGGCTATCAGCATATTTAGCCGCATTATTCGAGTTCGTGCAGCTAGTTGAAGGTCAGAAGATAGTGTGGCCAAAGGAGATAAATTTTCGTGGTCATCAAATAATGAGTCGAGATCAGGCTAGCAGCGAAAGAGGTAATGGATAGACCTTCAGAGACGTGTGAAGATCTTCTCTGCGCAGGTTATATTGCATAAGGGTTGAAACCGGTTAGTCAGACGGTTCAACCTGATGTACGAGAAGCAGGGATACAGGAGGATATTTTGTTGCAGGTGCCAGATGGTGTTGAGCAGCCGAAAGCATTCGGAATAGTTTTTAAGTTGTCTAGAAAGAGAAGAAGGGAGGAACATCTACAAGCAGTAGGTGAGAAAATGTCGAAGGATGTTAATATTTCAGATTATGATGTATCAGGAATGAAGAAGAGGTTGCAGGAAATTTCTGATTTCTTAGTTTTGCAAGAGGAAAGATTGTATTGGTATGAGCAAACAAAAATACTTGTTAATGTGGATGATTATCAGTCTTTGCATGAGAATACTAAAACACTTCAGGAAGCATTGGATGAGAAGGAACGAATGTTGGAGGAATTGCAAAAGGACAAGATGCAATATGTGATAGAGTTGTCTAGTATAAAGCAGTCTATGCAAGAATTTGAAGAATGGCAGAAGTCTGTGCAAGCACAAATTCAAAAAGAGATGGTGGATTTTTCAGTATTAAATGCTACTTTACAGGAGGAACAAGTGATTCTTCATTCGAGAATACAAGTTTTGCAGGAGTTGGAAAAGCAGATGTTAGCAGATGAAGATGTGGAATTAGATGCTACATTAATGACAAGGTCGGATATAGGAATATTGAAGCAGCAACTCCATAAGTATGTTCAGGACATTTGGAATGTTTTCCAAAGTTGTTGGCTCAGTATGTTTAAGCTTCAGCATGAACAGGTCCAGATGTGCTTTGTGTCCAAGTATGAGAAAGATTTAGTATGTGTAATTACAAAGCAAGAGAAGCAAATTGAAGAACAGATATACATAATTAAGGAATTGCAGGAACAGTTGTTGCAAAGAAAGTTAGAAGAAAAGGTGGACATATCAATTGAGAAGAAGCAGTTTATTATTGATGCAGACTTTCGGGAAAAGCAGGATGGTGCAGAAGATGATGTCAATAGTTTGCAGAATCCGAAAAGTGAAGTAGAACAAGTGCATACTTTCAAACAATCGCAGGATATAATTTTATATGATCAAGGGATTGTCAAATTCGAGTCTAATTTTTAACAAAATTACCCACCGGGCTGTGCCAGGTGTTGAAGCCAGGGAAATCTAGAAGATGAATGATTAATGTGAAATCTGAAAAATGGGTAAACGTAGGTATTATCTAGTTAGATATATCTTTTTGGTGTATTGGATTTTAATAAAATAAAAAGAAAAAGATGGTTATGTGGAGATAAAAAGGGACATGTCATGAGAAGGAAGGGGAGACGTTACAAAAGGAAGGCGCGTGACAACCGTAGAACAAGAAGACGTTACAAAAAGAAGGTGCATGACAACCGTAAGAAGAGAAGCTCTGCTGACAGGGATGTCTGGAGGACCAGAGAACGAGTTCTGCAGGAATCATAATGTGCGCTGTGTTTGATGAAGTCTTGTGGCGCAATCAAGTATGATTTATGAAGTTCTAAGACTTACAAAATTTGTAATTACGGCGTATCGTCAATCTAAGAAAGAAACAGAAGAATGTATGCGAGACAAGAGTTTGTGTTTGTAACCTTCACTTTCCGATAAGTCAATGAAGAGGTTTAAATTATCTGTGTAACAGCGCATTGAAACTTGTGTGTCCGTGAGTGTGTAAGAAATCTGTTAACCTTAGAAATGTGCAAATTTGAAAACGTGCTGTGTAATTTTGAAGCCGGTAAAGTTACCGGAACATTACCATAAAGTTACCGGAAAGTTACCAAAATGGAAGAGTTACGGTGAACTTTCAAATATGAATCAGGTGGAATCTCTGTGAGTGAAGACCAGTGCAAATGGACAAATGAGTAATACTAATTTGCTCTTTATTTAGATGTTGTGTTGAACCATTGGAACCCTCAACACCAATGCCTTAACTCCTTTACCTCATTGAAGTCACTTGCCTATCTGGTGTTCTTCTTCTCTTTGGTGATTCTAAAAATTGATATCTTGCTCCATTGATTACATTCTTCTCAATCTTCAAATCACCCAAAATCATTCCCTTGTTTCTTGTATCTTATGAACAACATGTACAAAATTTTTACTATTTAAAGAAAAGTAAAGTAAATAAAAGATCATTAAATTACATGCAATTTTTATTATCCCCTTAGTGATCCTTTCACCTATGCTATTCTTAGATCTTGTTGAAAGTCAAGATCCAACTCGCTTACACATTCTTGGACTTCAAAAGATCATCTCAAAGGCCAAATTTACAAGTTCAGCCTTCCCATCTACAAACATTCAAATTCAAATCCCCTGCCAATCAACATTTCATTTTTTAATGAAAATTAATCAATTACTTCCTAAATTTGAGGGTGAAGTTCTCACATGCATAAACCTACTTTTGGTAGTCAATATTATTAGTTCCCCATGTGCATTACACTTTACGGATCCTCTGATCTATTTTACTAAGCCCACAAAGCAAGCTTTACTTAGCTAGCCCTTTTTATGCTTACATTCAAAGCTACATTCACCATAATTTAGTTATGAGGCAGATAATGACTAGTTGTACTAGCCCAAAATTGTTGTTACTATTTTTTTGGCCCAAATATCCAATTTGTATTGATTCTTTGTATTTCGTTTTTAACATACTATTCTTATATTTTTCTAAGTTGATAGTTCATTATTTGAGTAGTATGAGTGATATTTTGAAATACTAATAAGTCATCTCCAATAAGCATGTAGACAATTGTCAGGAATCCATTATTGGTGGCATCAAGTCTCTATATAAACAAGAATATTTGAATCTCTACTTTTGATGCTCCCTCTTCATAACATCCATCTTTAATCTACAAGTCCACTTCAACTTCACTACCATCATCATCTAATTCATATATCCTTGCTTTAACTTTGTTGGATGGAGCTGCTTGATTTGAAATTTAGCTTGTCCTCCCCATCCAAATTGAGGTGATTTCTAATCCATTCCACAATTAAATAGGTCCATTTAGCTCCAAGATTTCTTGATCCTCTCTTTTAATATACCTTGGTTCATTTGTGTCTTCTACCTATGTGTTGGATTTTTTATCATAGCATGGAAGCGACTCATAAAGTTCTACATCCCTCTAGACCTTTAGCTCCTTAGTGTGTGGAATATAGCACCTATAAGCCTCATGTTCACTAGCATAACCAATAAATATACATTTTTCTATCCTAGGTTGAAGTTTACATCCTAATTCATTAGGTACATGCATATAGCACACAAGCAAAGATTATTTAAGTGAAATTAGTTAGGTCTTTTATATTTCCATGATTTGTAAGTCATATTTGAGTTTATCCTTGAGATTGAGGCTCTTTTCATCAAATAAATCACTGAGGTAACTATATCAACCAAATAAAATTTGTAACTTTCATTTCAAGCATCATTGGCATTGCTACTTTATGATATATCCTTTCTCCCTCTTTGTTGCCCCATTTTGTTGGGGTCTGTACTTGCAGCTGAGTTGTCTTTCGATACCTTGAGACCACAAATAATATGAGAATTCTTGGGAGAAGTAATGTCTCCATTGCTTTGTTCTTGATTGTTTGATGAACTATTTCCTTGGAAATTTTCCTCTTCCTCTGGTTGAACCTCCACTTCTTCCTTTCCTACATACAATGCTTGGGCTTGATTTTCATTTGAGTTCCCACCTCCTATGTTCATTTCTTCTATAACCATAAGTACTAATAATTGCTCAAATGTTGGTACAGACTTCCTTACATATAATGAGGTGGTGAAGGCTTTCCATTTTTCATCATCTCTCAAACCATTCATTGTGTGTGTGCCACTAGGTCATCATCTTCAACTAGATATCCAATGGATCCAAGAGCATCCAAAAGCTCTTTGATCTTAGATTTTCATTGATTGAACTACTCCCTATCTTTGTGTTGGCAGTAATAGGTGTGGTAGCGCCAGGTGGTGAGGTGACATGTGTAGTGAGAGGTGAGGTGGGTGGTGAGAGTGGTTCCTCTTGATGTTCTTTTGTTTGTGTGTTGCCTCCTGGTTCTGATACGTTGATGTGTATTTGTTTGCCAGATCGCATGGGACGGGTAGGCACTCGCTTCTCAAATCGATGAATATAAGTCATGGCTGCATGAACAGCCTCATCTAAGCCCACTGCGTCAGCGTGCAAGTTCATTGATTCGATGAACATGTCATCCACACCTTCCTCGGCTAACATTTGGCTCATGATCATCTTTCCTGTTTCGAGCAACAGCTTGTGCTGCTCCTGGACTCGCTTCATGGTTTTGTATAATCTTTTTATTTGGGCCGAGTATGCCGGGGCACTTGCTAGTTCTGAAAGTTCTTCATATCCTTGATCATACTCTTCGTGTGCCTCTTGTTCTTCTGTCTCTTCTTCATCGTCTTCTACTTCTACTATTCCCGGTTGGGTCTGGGCCGAAGTTGTAGTCGTGGGTTGTTGTTCTTGGGTCTGCTCCGCTTCTGTCTCCAGGTTAGATTCATTGATCAAACGGGCGATTTCTTCATTTGTTAGATCAGCAAGGGTGTAACCTTGAGGGAATTCCAAGTCCGAAGGAATAGGAGGAAACACCAGGTTGGGTCCTTCTGCACTTGGTCTGGGTAGGCTGTTGACAGTATACGGGAAGAAGCAAGTACGGACACACATGCAGATCTAGCACTAAGGCAACCCTTCATTTTTTTCAAAACCCTTACATCATTTTTAAGTGATTCTCATCACTAAAAACCCTTGTAAATATCATTCCACCTTTTTGTAGCTCCATTTTGTACAAGCCGAGGAGTCCTCGAGCTTGGGGAGCCTTAGAAGTAGTTGCCTGCCAATTTTCATAATTTTTAGATCTCGTTTGAGCCCTCAAATAAGCCCTGGAACCTAATTTTTAACTAGGCCGGACACTAGGTCTGGACAGGGCCAAAGCTAGTCAAAAACTATAAATAGAGCTAGAGAGCTCATTTTTGGGGCTAGCTTCTTGTAGTTTGAGCTTGTATGAGAACTTTCTTGCAATAGAAGTGATTCCATTGTCTTACTCTCTTTGTTCTTGCCGTGTGTGCGCATGTGCGTGTATGTGTGTGCATGCTTGTGTGCTTCTCACTCACGCACTTGTGCTTCCACTTGCTCGTGGTCTTCATACCAACCTCACGTCTTCCCGGATTGACATTAAAGGAGGTGCTACTCATCACTGAGCTACACCAAATTTTGGCGCCGTTGCCGGGGATCGAGCTTTGAGGACGAGCGTGTGATGGTAAGACGTAGAGAGGACGCGTTGGAATGGTAAGTAGTAGGTAAATTTCTGATTTTTTTTTCATCTCCATCTTCATCTTCACCTCATTCTCCATTTCCACCTCCACCTCCTTCTCCACTACATATTCCCTCTTCCCTATCATTCCCTCATTTGTTGTGTGCGAGTTTGAGAGAGAGCGATTGTGCGTGCTTGTCTTTGTGTGTTTTTTGCATGTTTCTTGCACGTGGCAGCTCCATCATCATCTCCAGCAAGCTCAGCAGGTACAGAAATTGTCTGCACAGTCCCCGAGGCGTTGAGCTCGAGCTATCGCGACACTCCGAAAATTTCACCCAATCACGATTCTGAGTGCACCACGACACTGCGCAGGCCTAGAGCTCCCAGGAACACTAGATAGAACAGAAAAATTCACCATATCCCGAGCTATCGCGACACCTCGAGGTATTGCGACACCTCACGAGCTATCGCGACACCTCACGAGCTATCGCGACACTTCACGAGCTATCGCGACACCCCGACCTATCGCGACACTTCACGACCTATCGCGACACTTCACGAGCTATCGCGACACCCCGACCTATCGCGACACCTCACGAGCTATCGCGACACCTCCCACCTATCGCGACACCTCACGACCTATCGCGACACTTCGACCTATCGCGACACCTCCCACCTATCGCGACACTTTGACCTATCGCGACACTTCGACCTATCGCGACACCTCCCACCTATTGCGACACTTCGACCCGACCTATCGCGACACTTCGACCTATCGCGACACCTCACGAGCTATCGCGACACTTCAACCTATCGCGACACTTCACGAGCTATCGCGACACTTCGACCTATCGCGACACCTCGACCCGACCTATCGCGATACACGGCCTTTAAGGCATGAAAATTTAGGGTTAATTTTTTGAGTGATTGGAAGGGTAGTTGAGCTTAATTTTAGGCACCTTGGTATAACTTTAGAACCTTGGAAGTGGGCAAAAGGCCTAGAAACCAGAGAGGGATCTCCTGAACCCTGAGTGCCTGTTTTGACCCTTTAGTGCCTGAATGGTCATAACTTGACCATACGAACTCCGATTGATGAGATTTTGGTCTCGTTGGAAAGCTCGTTGAGAATCCTACGTGGACCTCGACTGGTTTTTGTAAGAATCATACGCGGAGTTTTAGAACATGCATTTTTAAGTTGACCTTTAGGTGGAACTAAGTGGTTCTCAGATTCAGGGGGTACAGTGAGTTACTCCAGGGGGACTGAAAATATTGATGTGTGTCTTTCAATTACTTGTGGTAATAGAGCTATACTAACTGGTGATCTTTTGCAGGAACTTTGTGTGCGCTCAAGGCAATCCAAAGCAAGCTAGCAAGGGTGAGTACCAAGCTTGGGAGAAGGCTTCCTGGGCTTGTGTAGCAGTCTGGTCAACCAGCTAATTGAGGTTGGAAGATCTCTCCACCCTCCTTTGTCAATTCCTAGCCTAGGCTAAGTACGACTTAGGTGTGGTAATTAATTAGGGCAACGTTAGGCACGAATCAAGTCCAAGAGTATTAATCAACCAAGTGCAAGAAGTGAATAGGTCTTAAGTGCGAAAACCCTAAGGGACAAAAGGTAAACGGGAATCGATCACTTATCAAGTGCGGAAATTCACTTAAGTACTCCTGACGACGCAACTTCAGACAAGACCATAAACATAATATTCAACTAAAAAGAACAAAGTGATTGGTGCAAAATCAACCTGCAACGAGAGTGTGCTTGGGTTCCAGGGGGTAAATAAATCAGGCATATGAACCTTAGATCAGGCAGACACTTAGGCCGAGACAGACAAAGCCTCAGATCTTCTGAAGCTAGTGTCAATCACACTGCTAGGTCTTGGGCCCAGCAGTTGAGTGATTATCCATACACTCCCAGATCAGAAACAAGTGATTCTGAGATGTCCTATCACATGGAGAGACCAGTAGGTAGTTCAGGGTTGGCTTATCTAGAAAAGCCCGAAGGGCCTTATAAGACTCAATTGGAATATATCAGGACGAATCGTCTAGGTTCTCGCATTTACGAAGACGGACTGAGAAGATCGGTGGTCCAGATTAAGAACCCCGATCAACCCCAGGGATTAGACCACCCGGTAGTCAAGTTTGAGAATGGAGCCTACCTAGATAAAGAAGGGACTATATATGTAGTCACCACTCTTCCTGATAGAACTGATGAGTTTGGAAATGTGATTGCGGAGACCGACATGGGTGATATAGAGCAAGGGAACTTAGAGAGAGAGCCAAGAACTCCCCGTGGTAAATCTGTCTTGACCAGAATCATGACTCCAGAGTGGATTCCACAGGATAATAAAAGCATAGATCTGCTTGTAAACCGAGAAACCGATGAGGCTTTTTGGAGATACAAATCTGCTCAACCCCAGGAAGTGAGTGCCCTCACAATCTATGAGTTTAAAGACCCTGATAGCCCAGGCCAAGTAACCTACCTAGACAATGCATCAGAGAGAATCTTCGTGGTCACTGAGCATGGCAGGCATGCTTACACATGGAAGGGTGAATTTGTTTTTCCCCAACCAAGGTCTAATGTGTCCTTTGGTCACCAAGGAGTTGGGACCTCCCAAGCTCATGGAGCTCAAAGAGATAGAAGTAGAGACAAACCTGAGGTAAGTTTTGCCAACTCCCTAGGAAGAGAAAGAACGGGAACAGAAAGGAATAGAGTGGAACCGGAGAGACATAGAACCCCATGGAATCAAAGGAATATTGATGATTTTCGTTTGCCAAGGCCGAGAGAACACACTAGGACCCTGCGACCAACTCAACTGGTGAAGTCCATGAAGAATTACTTCGATGGCACGGGAGACCCTTATGACCATGTGGCAGAATTTCGGCAAGTATTGAAAGCTGAACAGGTAGAGGACCTATTCACACAATATAATGCTTTCGGTCTAACCCTTAGGAACACTGCCCTTACGTGGTTTCAACCACTGAATGAGACGCATTTCAGAAACATAGACCAACTCTTAGAGGCATTTATTGTTGAGTTTTCTAAGAGTGGAATCAGGCATAACACCTCCTCACTAATTCACAGCTTCAAACAAACACCTCAAGAGACGGTCAGGCTAGCTGGAAGAAGATTTAGACAGTACCTGGAGAGATGCCCGATGCCGGAGTTACCCACACCAGCCAAACAAGTGGCCTTGTTCCTAGATGGATTGTTGAGCACAAAGCTCAGGTCATATGTGTACCTGAAGGATCCCAGAACGATAGAAGAGTGCGTGCGTATGTGCATAGACATTGAGGACAATCTAGGTGAGGAATTAGAACTATCAAAAATCTATAAGGATTCTGATAGCTCTAGTAAACAGACATCTGGTCAATCCACATCCATCGAGGAACTTGCAGAGAAGGTAGCCCAAAAACTAGGTGTCTCTAGCAAGCAAATTCCGAGATTTGCCCCAGTGAAGCGGTGTTACAATTGTGGCGGTGACCATATGGCAAGTGTATGCCCCATTATGGCCCAACCCCAGGTGAATCTCAGTAGCCAGTACTGCACCATAGAGCGCAGGTACACCAACCACACTGCACAAGACTGCCCATATAACAAGCAAACTGTTAGGCAAAATTATCCTCAGCCATATCCACAACATGGTAGATACCAGAATCAGTACCCATCACCACAATACAACAGACCACAGCAAACTTATCAGCCACCTTATCAAGGGCAGCAGAGACCTCAACCAGTCCTAGTGCAGCAACCCCCTGCTCCAACCAATGTGATCCCAGTGAAATATGCATCTACTGAAGAAAATCTGAATAGAGCCATAGTCCCAGTCACCCCATTACTATCAGACAGTGATCCAGGTGACCATAGTTTTGACTCCACACATATTGATAGCCCACAGGCTTACTACATGCAGTCACCCGAGCATAACGAGTCATACTATTATGAGGACCCAAGTGAAAATAGTGGGGAACTTGAGTATTCTAATGTTATGTACACAAACCCCAACTTTAGACCTCAACCTAGGCAGGTACGACCCCCATTTCCTAGAGGACCATGCTTCAGATGTCAGGGAGATCACCTTATACGTGATTGTCCACTACCTGCCCCGACACAACCTCAACCAGTAACCATTCAGGGCTTCTGTCAAGACTGCGGGAAAGAGCATCTCCTACGAGATTGCCCAAAGAACCCTAATAACATGCCTAAAATCACTCCTATCAATGTCGTTGGGTTAGTTGTAGACTCCATAGGGAGTGTGACTTCCACTGCACCTGTGCAGGTGATCACAAGAGCCCAGGCACTTCAACAACACCAAGGTGTTGTTCAGGAAAAGAGCCCCGAGGTGAGTGAAACAGAGAGCATAACCAAAAAGAGGACTAGAGCCTGGAAGGATAGTCGTGAAAGAATGAAGAGGCAATGGACAAAAAAGATAAACGAACTTGAAGAAAGCCTGAGAGAAACCAAGGCAAAAATCACAGAGATCACATCTCAACCGCACTCACACACACTTCCACCTCTACCATCCCCATCACCCTCCATTTCTCCACCCTCTAATACACCCCACGTAACCCACCCACCACCCCGAGTAGGATTAGTATTAGCTGACCCCACTCCTGAAGGCTTGGACATGATGTTCAAGGCCTACCAGGCTCGACTTCAAGAAGGGCCAACAGCTGCAAACCTAGACAAGAGTTACCCTAGAGCAGATTTAGAGATTGAACGGATGAAAATGTGCGTGAAAATGGTAGAACAAGCTCAAGCTATACTTGAGACTAGTCAAAAGTTCAATCAGACAAACTCTGTCAAGCCGGATTTGCATTTCCAAGGCTTACTAGAAAGATTAGAGCAGTTGGTAAACAAACCACAAGTTTCTTTACCTCCACAGGCTCAACCAGTTGTTGAAAGAGGAAGCTCACCATCAATGGGAGCTTATGTTCCTAATTCCACGGATTCTGGAATACCGCCTTCTATTCAACAGTACTCTCAAGAGTTCTTGCGGGAAATACAAGAAGAGAAATGGGCCAAGGAGAAGGGTGATACCCCTCCTATTCCTGAGATTGATGATCTTCATGATCAATTTCCCCAAGACATTCCGTCTATCTATGGAGATCAAACAGAGCAACAAGAGGATGAGAGATTAGATTTTGCATCTAATTCTTTACAAGAGTTGCCTCATTTCACAGGCCCATGGGAATCTGAATCTCTCCAGATCAGAGCTCCCACAATATTGGTAAGAAATGAAGACTCAGTGATTCCAAGAAACACTGATGTTGTGAAGAACACTAAGGTTCAATGTCATCTCACTGTAGAGGAGCTCCTCAAGGCAAAACCGGAGCTCTGGAATCATGTGAAGGATCAGGTGCCAGAACTTGAATCCAATACACCAAAAGTAGGCTCTAAACAAAAAGTACCAGAGATACCTCTCGACAAGATAGGAGACATGAGCGAAGGTGAAGAAGGTAACACTTATCTTCCGATCACCTATCAAGGTTACACAACCAAAGCAATTGTGGATTCGGGTGCTGGTGTTGCTATTGCGACCACCTCCTTGTGGAAGCGATGGGGCAAACCCACCTTAAGACCAACGAGAATGAAACTTCAAATGGCAGATGGTCATTTTGAAAGACCTCTCGGATTGCTTGAAGGGATAACTCTAACCACTTGTGGTGTAGAGTTTGAACATACGTTTGCTATATGTGACTTTGAGAAGAATAATGTTTACGAGATGATCCTAGGAAGACCTTTCCTACGACAATTGCAAATAGTACAGGATTGGGGAACCAACTCCTTGTACTTACAGCACTTAGGGGTCACCACCAAGGTCAACCTGAAGGATTACACCTTCAGAGATGTACCACCCCTACAGTGGAATCCTATCCACAAAGCGAAAGAAGATTCTATCTCCGTGCATTCTGGAAGTTCACCTGAACCATCCTGGCTGCATGAAGATACTCACTTGTGGATGTGCAAGGTTGCTGAGGAAGAGGAAAAGCGCCGAAAAGCGAGAGAAGAAGGAACTCCCCCAGGAGATAGACCAATAAAAGACCCAGCCTATACACCAATGATATTTCCAGATGAGGAATTTGAGCCTCATGGTTGGGCAGAAATCTTAGCTACCATGGACATTGCAGTAAATGAGGAACAATGGACACCCCATTGTGATGAGGAGGGTTATGATATTTCAGTGTTCATGTGTCAGCCCTTGTTGGAAGAGTGTGATCCCAGTGAGTTCATAGAAGAAGAAGAGAATGACGATGATCTAGAATCCATTGTGATGGATACATACTTTGACTCAGAGGAACACTACTTAGAAGACATAGGAGTGTTAACCCAAAAAGAAGAAGAACCCCTTGCGAGTATTAAAACGATAAATTCAAAGAAAGGAAGTGAAGGAGGTCAAAAGAAAAAGAAAAGAAAAGCAGTGAAACAAGAAGAGGAAGAATCATTGTTTGAAGTACCAGAAAATTTCAAGAAATATGAAGTGGAAGATCAAAAAATTTTGGTACGAATGCCTAAGAGAGAGGCCATTATAGGAGAAGCATATGACAATAAAGAAAAGACCAAAAAAATTGTAGTGACCATTGAAGGGAACGAAGAGCGATGTACGTACATAGGAGATGACCTAAGTGCAAAAGAAGAATTAGAGCTTGTAGCTCTATTAAGGGAATATAGGGATGTGTTCGCATGGCACTATAGAGACTTGAAAGGAGTAGATCCAGAGATTTGCTCTCATACGATTCCGATGACCGCTGATGCCAAGCCCACCAAACAAAAGCCCTACACATATAATGACAATTATGCAGCCAAAATAAAAGAGGAAATTGTCAGGCTGATTGAAGCTGGATTCATCTATGAGATTGAGCACACTGAATGGGTGTCCCCCATTGTAGTGGTGCCCAAGAAGAATGGGAAATTGCGAGTGTGCATTAACCTTAAAAAAGTCAATGCCGCTACGATCCGAGATAGTTATCCACTTCCAATCACCGAACATCTATTGGAGCGTGTTGCAGGCAAGGAAGTTTACAGCTTCCTTGATGGATTTTCAGGTTACAACCAAGTAGCCATTGCCCCCGAAGATCAACACAAAACGGCCTTTGCCACAGAATGGGGAATCTTTGCATTTCGTGTGATGCCATTTGGGCTCACCAATGCACCTGCAACATTCCAAAGACTCATGTGTCATGTCTTCAAAGAGTTCTTGCGAAAGAGCTTAGAAGTATATGTGGATGATTTGTGCGCTCATTCCCAAGAGAGAAGTTACCACATCCCTGAGCTCAGGCAAATCTTCAACAAGTGTAGAGATTATCGAGTGTGTCTGAATCCAGAGAAGTGTGTGTTTATGGTACGACAAGGTAAGATCTTAGGTCACATTGTTTCTAAGAATGGAATATCAACAGATGAAGACAAGGTAAGAGCAATAGTAGAATTGCCCAGACCAAGGAATGTTAAAGAGGTACAAGCCTTTATGGGCCATTGTGGATATTACCGTAGGTTTATCCACATGTATGCCATCATAGCTAAACCTCTTTATGGGTTGTTAACAAATTTTGAGTGGAGCGAGGAATGCGAGACTTCCTTCAACGAGCTGAAGAGACGTTTGTGCACAGCACCAATATTGACGACTCCGGATTGGAGCAAACCCTTTCATGTCCATGTAGATGCCTCCAATCATGCAATAGGATGTGTGCTAGCACAACCCACAGGTGAAGGAAACCTAGATTTGCCGATAGCATATGCTAGTAGGCAATTAAATGCAGCTGAACGAAATTACACCACAACGGAGAGAGAAGGCTTAAGCATGATATATGCTGTGAAGAAGTTTAGACACTATCTATTAGCCAATAAGTTCAAGTTTTTCACTGATCATCAAGCTCTACTATATTTGGTCAATAAACCTTGCAATACAGGCCGCTTAGTAAGATGGTTCCTCTTACTAATGGAATACGACTTTGAAGTTGTTGTCAGGAAAGGTAGGACCCATCTTAGGGCAGACCATCTTTCTCGCATCACTTCAGGAGAGCCACCGCAAGGAGTGTCTGATGAATTGCCCGATGCTTATCTGTTCAATTTAGAAGTTGTTCCTAAATGGGCAAGTAAGTTGGTACCAGTCCTAACCTTCGGGCCTGCAAATAAGAATGTGAAAACAAGCAAAGAGGAAATTGTAAAATCACTAAAGTATCAAATATTGGCCGGAAGTATGTACAAGCAAGATGTCGAGGGCGTATTAGCTTGTTGTGTCGAGGACGATGAACATACTAGTTGGTTGCAACAAGCCCATGAGGGACTGCTAGGAAATCACTACCCTAAACAACGAACATTGCAGAATCTAAAACGTTTAGGAGTGTATTGGCCTAGCATGGACAAAGAAATACAAGAATGGATCCACAATTGTCCAGTGTGCCAGGAGAGACCCCCAGTGGAGCATGCCACTCTTTATCATGTGTCATTAATCCCAGATTGGAGTGCTCCATTGGTCGAGTTCATGAGATCGGGAACATTACCCAATCAGGCTAGTCTTGCAAGAAAACGGAGCATGGAGCAAGAGGCTCGAGACTATGCCTTAGTAGGAGACAACCTATATCGAAGAGGCAAGGATGGTTACCTAAGACTGTGCCTTCATGAATCAGACTATTTGAAAGTCTTAGAAGCGGCACACAGCGGTACTGCAGGTGGACACTTTGGGCCTGACAGGGTAATTAAGACCATTCTATTTTCAGGACTTTGGTGGCCCACTCTTCATATGGACGCACATACTTATGTGAAGAGTTGTGACACATGCCAACGTGCCCAATATCCGATAAGAAAAGATGAAATGCCTTTAAGGCCAATGATGGGAGGACGTGCATTTTCTAAGTGGGGTATAGACTTTGTAGGTCCCATCAACCCCCCAGCTAGAAACTCCCATGCAGAATACCTCATTGTAGCCACATATTACCTTACAAAGTGGGTGGAAGTAAAAGCCACGACGAAGAATGATGCTCAAACGACGGCTAAATTCTTATTCGAAAATGTGTTCACTAGATATGGGTTACCAATAGAGTTGGTTAGTGATAGAGGTACGCACTTCTTGAATGAGGTCATTGAAAATCTCCTTCAAGAATTCATGGTGATACATAAGAAGTCTGCACCCTATCACCCACAAGCTAACGGACAAGCCGAGAGCACGAATAAGATCCTGTGTAACGTATTGACAAAACTTGTAAATAATAAACGCTCTGATTGGGACAAACAACTTCATCATGCTGTTTGGGCATACCGAGTTGCCTACAAAATGGTACTCAATGCCACCCCATTTCAGATGGTCTTCGGACAGAATGCGGTGCTACCATTAGATTTCCTAATCCCAGCTTTAAGAGTAGCACAAGAGCATGAATGGAATGGACATGAGTTGTCCTCTAGGATCTTTGATCTAGAATGTTTAGGTGAGACGAGGCTACGAGCAGCAGCAGGCATCTATGCTGCAAAGAAACGGCAAAAGGCATACTTTGATGCCCATGTGAAGGATAAGGGCTTGAAAGCAGGAGATCTAGTTTTAGTCTACACATTGAAACAACACGCAAGAAAGCTAGAAAAGAGAGGCTACGGACCTATGATCATCAATAGGATCTCCACGAGTGGAGCAGTACAACTAGCCACTCTAGAGGGGGATGTCCTCCCAAACTATATTAGCGGATGCAGAGTCAAGCTTTATCAGGAACCCCTCACGGAGGAAATGCTAAGCCGACTCAATACTGCTAAGCAACGTAAAGAGGAGGAAAAACGAATTCGAGAAGAAGCACAGGCAGAGGCCTTAGAGCGTATCAGACGAATGAAGTTGAGGAGACAAGGGAGGGATCAGCCTATGACTGACACTCAAGAGTCTCCAGGCTATCACATGGCCATGTGTGAGACTGCAGGTGGACGTACCCATAAGATAGTGGACCGACGACCTTTTGTGACCCTGGAAATAGGACAAAGAGACCGCAGCACAAGCGTGAGAGCATTAATTGATTCAGGAGCAGCCACAAGTGCAGTTCAGCTTTCTTATTGCCGGCAGCTGCAATTGGAGGTAAAACCCCTAGAAGCATATCTGATAGGATTAGGAGGTGTTGAAACCCCTTGTATGGGAGAGGTGGATCTTCCCCTCTACATACAAGAGGTCCTCATGATAGCAAAAGTGCTAGTGTGTGAAGACGAGGATCTGACCGAACCTCTTGTCTTAGGCCAAGACTGGATCTATGATCATGCAGTCAACCTCAACCTAAGAAGTGGACTTCTCCAGGCTTGGGTAGGCCAAAGCCGTCTCACGATTGAATTAGAAAATCAAGCACTCAAACCAATAGAACAGGCACCAACTCCTGGTCCCTCCAGGAATCCACATGAAGATAACAATGTTGTGCTTGTCCAAACTTCTATGGTGCAGAGGAATGTCAATCTTACTGAAGGTTCAAGAGCCAAGCAGGAGTTCCTAACTGATCCAAAGAAGATTCTAAACGAGCAGACCGAACATCACTCTACACGAAGGAGGCCGCTGATCAAGAGACAGGAGCGCCAACCCGTGCAACATAGAGCATCTCGTGGCGTGAAGCAGATCTGGATACGCAAGGATGGAAAACCCACAGCTCTAATAGCAGACTCTCAAGGAGACAAGAAACGTGCCTCACCATCAAGGAACAAAGTGAAGAAGCCCCCTAGGACAACCCCTAGGCATACCACTTCTATTTGGGTTCCTAAGCAGTCAATGAAGGCCACCCCTAATGCTAGACAGATATGGGTGCCCAAGGCTTGCTTACAAGCCCAAATTACTTCACCTTCAGGCACTAGGATGAAGCAACTTTCACAAGCACTCAAGGCCAACAACTCAGAAAATGAAAAGATACCTACACCTCTCACTATCCCCACTCCCATCAACCCTAGGAATGTCTGGAAATGGGTACCCAAAAGGTCCCAAATACATCACACTCTCATACAGAAATCTTCACCTGTCTTTAGCTCTAAGAGCTACGACTCCTCTATCAAAGTGTGGAGAATTAAACTGTGTACTAAACCCCCTGACCCTATTCTGTAAATCAGTCCACACTAACTCAGGAGCATTCCGAGCTCATTGCATAACCAAAGTATGCATCTAGGATGACACTGATCTTTAATCACCACTCACACCTATCATAAACACTTCACCACTAACCACTGACCTCCGGAATTGTCATGTTAGTATTGTGAAGGGAACACCATTACGTCTTGTTTCCTATGCAACACTAATGTGCCTTTCTTCTTCCAGCAGATAAGCACCCTACTCTCATGGCAACAGCGGCAGGCACAAGCTCTCAGGCAGGTGCCCATGCTCCAATCAATTGGGATGCCATGCCAGTAGAAGCTCCACCAACAGCTCGGCCGGAAGAATTCTTGAATGTGCGAAGGATTCCTATTCCAGATCCACCCAGTGGACTAACCGAAAGAGTAAAAGGGAACTCCCATTGGTTCAATGAAATGCCAGGAGATTTGGGAGACGCAGATCACATCTGGGAGTCCAAGATGGAGTGTGGAGGGGTTTGGTGGACCTTCCAATTCTTTTCAAGAGAATTTGAGACCTTACAGAATGCAGCTCCACTTCAGGATATCTGGCAAAAGGCAGGACTACAAGCTTACTTCAGTGCAGCTCTACCTAAACCCGACTTCCTCAGGTGCTACTACTTGATTGCTACGCTGAAACCTACCGGGGATAAAGATCATTCAGGCACATTCTGGGTGCCCTCCTTATCCAATCTGGAGGAGATGAGGAAGTTTGAATTAAATGTAACGTTAATCAGGGAAGCCCTTCAAATGTATGGCACTCATGTGCCTTCAGATCGCGACCCCTTGATACCAGAATCAATGAAAAGCAATAGAGTCAAGAAGCTCAAAGAAATGTGCGCCCTCACCCCCAACATCGCCATACCTCTGCGGATGTGCCTCCAGCACTTCGCATTTCCCGCTCAGGACCGTTTCACTCAGCCTCACAAGAAGATATGGTACGGGTTGTATTTAGCAGAGACCGGAAGCTTGCCCATTAAGATGCTGGTATGGATCTTAGATCAAGTATATGAGGCTGGCAAGCGGGGGGCGAGGAAGCCCACTTTACATGGTTGTTGTGCACTGACAAGAATCATCTACAGATGTCTTGCATATGATGTGCCAGTTGCTCGAGCCCTAAAGTATGCACACCTGGAGCTGTTCAAAGGGCGAAAGTCAGGGAATCAACCGGCAAAAAGAATGCGTGGATCCCTTTCACAGGTCCTGATCCCTCCAGAAGCCACCGCCGAAGTCTCCACTAGAGAAGAAACCCAAGTGGCATCTTTCTTGATCCATCTCCAAGAGTCTCAACCAAGAGAGGTGGTACAACCCGTTCCATCCGCCCCTCCACTACCTACCGATGCAGAGTTTGCATCTATGGCCACCTTCACAGAAGATCCAAATTTCGATTTTGAAAGATTCCTGCAGACGGTCCCCCTATCCGACAGTGAAGATTCCCTTGACAATGTGGGTCCGGGTGCATCTGCCCAAAGAGAACAGCCACGGGGCGAGACGAGCAGAGTACATGGGGAAGGAGTGGCACAACATCCTCATGACCAAAACACACAAGTGCAGGAAGGCGCACACAGAAATGACCCGGAAGACAGTGAAGAGGAGGCCCCTGCCTACACAGCACAACTCAGACGGCTGTACAAGACAATCAAGCAGGTACAGAGAAGACATAAGATGACAGAAGCGGCGAATAGAGCTCTAGTGAACCAGATGCTTCAAGCCGAGAATGTTGACTCCAACTTTGTGGAATCATTGAATTTATTGGCAGAGACATGTGGGATCGGGGAGGCATTGAGGACAATGGTATATCAGGAAAACCCTGTCTACGATCAACGAAGGATTGATACACGACCACGACGCGGGAAAATGATTCAAATGGAAACCTCTACTGCCTTGCCTACTATAATTTCAAAAGATGTTCACATGACGAGCCCGAGTCCCACCGACGAACATGAGGTAATTACACACGTACCATCTCCACAGCCACCTTCCCTCCACCTTTCAGAACCCCTCTCCACTATTCCTCCTGAACAACCGACATCCACCCATCACGAAACCATTGTACACACCTCCGTTTTTACATCCTTCCCTTTACCCACGTCCCACACTTCCACCCAAATTTTGGAACCTCACACCGGTCCTCCGGCCACCGATCAAACCATAATAGGTCACCCTTCCTATCTCCCCGCCCTTGGACAACCACTTGCCAATAGCCAGACCTCATCCCATCCTTTTCCATTCACTCACACCCAAACCCTATCCGCCACTCCCCTAGCAACTGGCTCACACTCAACCCAAGTCACACAACCCTCATTCTGGACAAACCTTGTAAATATACTCCAACAGGTGGATACTTATAATAAAAAGTCCCTTTCCCAAACCCACTCCCCCACATTCACTGCCACCACTATCACACCACCCACCATTCCTGTATTCACAGTGCACGAATCACACACTCTCACGTCCGATCCCATGGACATCTCACCATCCACAGGATCACCCACCACCACTGTTATCCCAACATTACCACATATCATTTCACTCACGTCGCCATTTCCAAGCACTGTAGGCACAACATCCACTTTTCCCATTCCCACTTCCCAACCCCCTGCATCTTCCATCCTTACCCCTACATCCACCTCATTTAGTCTTGCACTCGACACCATGCTCGAAGCTGCCACTCAGCTTAAGCAGGAATATAAATTATTGGAAGAAAATAACAAAGAGCTTTGCACCCTCTCGGCAACACTCCAAGAGCGTGTCAATGCTTTGGAGTCCAGTCATACGGAGTCACAAAGCGAAATATCCGCCCTCGAACATGCAAATGCGCAACTGGAAGCGAGGCATATGGAAGCGAGCAAAGCCATGGAGGAACAGTTGCGAGATCAAATGGGCCGCAATGCAAGGCTTCAACGAAACATGGCCTTGCTACGACGACATCTTGCAGCAGCTCAAGAAGAGAACAGACGGCTTCAACAACAAAACCAAGAGAACCTCGAGGCTGCCATGGAGAACACCCCAGGAGCACCCATAGACCCGGCTAAATTTCAAGCTGTTCCCTCAGAAAGCATACAACAGATCTTGGAAACTTATGCCAATCTTTTAGAAGCACATGATCAGCTTGCCGACCAACTGAAGGACCTACAGAGATCCCAAGAGTCTACACCACACCAACGAGAACCTAAAGAGATGACCGACGCTGCTACTTCACCTGAACCTGAACATTCAATGACCGATGACGTACTGGAGTTACGGCAACAGATTGCAGAATTAAAATTGAAGTTGATGCAGTACGAGCGACCTCCTTCCCCACCAGAGCAACCGTTAGAAGAAGAAGCAGTTATTATTCGAGTGGTGGAAGCATTCGACGACACCTATGAGCCTCAACCATTTCCAGGAGGACGCATCACAGAAGAAGGTCAAGATACCTATGAGGAACCCCCGTCAGCATGGATGAAACAGGTAGAGGAAATGGGGAAAACTCATCAGGAACGAATATCCACTCAGATGCTGGCAATGAAGGCCATTGAGGACACCATCCTTCACTCAGAGTACTTCAGGCACATTGCCTCTAGACGCCTTATCACTAGCTCAGAATTACAATACAAGCCCTATTTTGTATTGTTGGCCGACTACAACGCAGAAATCAAAAGAGTCACCAACAAATGCCCAACATTTGCCACACAGTTTGAACCAGAAGATATACCAGAAGCGGCACGAAACGGGGCCATATTCCAACCAACTTGGAGGCAGAAGTTACTCGAAACTTACCCAGAAATGCTTCGAACATGGGATCACGCCCCCATGCATTTGAAGTACAATCCGTGTTTTGGGCCAGTGCAAAGACGAAGATCATGGAAAGCTTTTGCAATCAAGGTTCAGAACAACGCGAACTATAAAGAATGGCTCAATTACCCCGCCATCGCTCCCCCAACCGGTACTCCCACGGTGTCATACATGATGGCAACCATCAGACATTGGATACCACGTCTCCACCCCATGCCAGATGTCGCTGCCCAGATGATGCTCAAGATCTTCGATATGATGCAGGTCGTACTCAAAACTTTTCGCAATGTATGCCGTATTCAACCTCCTATTCCCGGGTTTATTAATGGTAACTACGACCTGCTATATGATATGAGCACAACCCCGAGCATACGAGTGGCTTACGCATGGCATGCACGCATAAGATATCTCCCTGCCTGCTACAAGCAAACATTCGACGATATGTTCACCACGGGGTTTTGGGAAGCACATTCAGAGGTATTCGCGCCACGGCCTATGCATTTACTCCATCTCTTTGCATGCGAGCAAACAATGCATTCCGAGCTTTACACGATGCCACAACCTCACATGCCTGGTACAATTGATTGGGAGGCTTTGCAACGAGACCTGATCAGAGGTTTAAGAATCAAAGAACAAGAATTGGCAACCGACCTCCTGCAGAAATATCAAACTGTGGAACAGAGGTCTGTCAGAGGCGACAGACCCTAGGCGGGGGAGAGTGTTGACAGTATACGGGAAGAAGCAAGTACGGACACACATGCAGATCTAGCACTAAGGCAACCCTTCATTTTTTTCAAAACCCTTACATCATTTTTAAGTGATTCTCATCACTAAAAACCCTTGTAAATATCATTCCACCTTTTTGTAGCTCCATTTTGTACAAGCCGAGGAGTCCTCGAGCTTGGGGAGCCTTAGAAGTAGTTGCCTGCCAATTTTCATAATTTTTAGATCTCGTTTGAGCCCTCAAATAAGCCCTGGAACCTAATTTTTAACTAGGCCGGACACTAGGTCTGGACAGGGCCAAAGCTAGTCAAAAACTATAAATAGAGCTAGAGAGCTCATTTTTGGGGCTAGCTTCTTGTAGTTTGAGCTTGTATGAGAACTTTCTTGCAATAGAAGTGATTCCATTGTCTTACTCTCTTTGTTCTTGCCGTGTGTGCGCGTGTGCGTGTATGTGTGTGCATGCTTGTGTGCTTCTCACTCACGCACTTGTGCTTCCACTTGCTCGTGGTCTTCATACCAACCTCACGTCTTCCCGGATTGACATTAAAGGAGGTGCTACTCATCACTGAGCTACATAGGCGAATGGTGAATAGTCGGACACGCCTCGTTTGTGGAGGAGTCACCTTGGGTGTGGTAGTGGCTCCCCTTGGTTGAGCGCACGGTAATTGAACTCCTCCTCTTATCTTCTTCGATGGAGGGCCCGTCGTTGATAGTCGTCTTTGGAACTCTTGGGCCCTGGACCATACTAATGCTCTTTGAATGGGCACGTCATACGCTAAGCACCTGTAAATTATTCTTGTGAGAGCACAGCATCCATGAAGTACATTTTTCTGTTTCTTATTCCACCATTGGTGGGCTAGGTGTATTTGATCGATGATCCAGTGCGGTATGTTGATGGTGAGGTTCTCTGTCTCCGCCAAGTACAAGCTGAACCATATCTTTTTTGGTGGCATAGTGAACCGTTCTTGGGCACGAAAAGCAAAATGTTGCATGATAGTTCGTAGGGGTAGAGCAATGGTAGGTGTCATTGCGACCATGTCCTTCAATTTGTTGAGGTCTTTATGGTTCATCCTGCCAAGAACCATTAGTTCTTTCTCAGTGGGAATATGCATTCCTTGCATGTTCAATGTTGCTCGTACCAAATTGAGGGTCAGTTTGAATCTCTTGAGTTCGTGGCTTGGCAATAGTGAGGGTAGCACAAAAGTACTATCACCTCCCTTGGCCCTGCTAGGAGTGATGGTACTGATAAAGTAGGAGCAGCGAAGAAAATCTGGCTTAGGCAAATGTGCTCTGAAGTAGCTATCCAATCCCGCTTTGGTCCAAACCGATCGCATTACTTCTGCAGTCTGATAGTTTTCAAATTCGCGAGTGAAAAAATGATAACATCCCCATTTGCCATTGAATTCAATTTCTACCTCCCAGAAATAGGTGCCATCACCCAATGGCCCTGCGACATCACTAAACCAATGAGCGTGTTTCCCCACTTGAGAAGTGTGTCCCTGAGGAGGGTCCTGAATCGGGAGAACATGCATCGCTTGAAGTTCTTGAGGCCTTTCGGTGAGTGGTGGTTCCAGGAGGAGGGTTTCAATGTCCACAATCTATGCGCCTGGGAACTGGTGCCTCCTGCTTCTGCCATTGTTATTGCTTGCTTGCTGGTTCTCTGAGAATATAGATCATGTGCTAATATTGTAATGGACAAGATAGAACACTTTTTGTCCCCGTTACAACATTATCATGAGGTGGGTAATGGGTTAGTGGGTCAGTGAGTGCTCGATGACTGTGTGTGTAGTTAATGAATGGATAGTCCTAGGAGCTAGATGGAAAGATGCAGTGTATGAGTGATGTAGTTAGCAAGTGGAGATGAATTTACAAATGGGGGTCGGGGGGTTTATTACAAGTCTTAGGTTGCCAAACACAATGGATGGCTTTCGGTTTTGGTTTTGTGGGGACTCTCGAGGGTTGTATGAGTAATTCTGCTTGGGGATGATGCGTCTTTGGGACCCATTTACAAGTGAGTCTGTGCGTGCTTCTGGGCGACTGTGTGTTCGTGCGTATTAGACTACAGTGGGTAACGGCTCCTTGAGTGAGTGAACCCTGTCGTGTATGATGTGATTCGTGCGTGACTAGTTGAGCCCGCAAGCAAGCCTTAGGCACCCAAATTTGTCTTGATTGTGGGCCAGCCTTCATCGACTTCTTGGGTACCCAGATAGATTTCACTTTCTCAAAAGAATTTTTGGAAGTCCTCTTATTAGTGTCATGTCGTTGATTACTAATAGGAAGTTGAGACAGTTGTCGTGACTTGACTGCAGTAGGCAGCTCGCCTTTTCGCACCCACAATTGTTTCAATGGCTGAGTCCTTCTGTTTTGCACGTTCTTTTGGCCTCCCGCATAGGTAGTCTTCAGTAATTGGTCTACCTTTGGTTGCTGCCTCACTCTGGCCTTTGGAAAAGAAGGGAGTTCCGTCGAGGCCTTGACTTCTTTATTGAGATCTCCATTCCTCTGTATAACATAGCTTTGGACAAGAACAGCATGGTCAACTTCATGTGTACCCCTGGAAGGACCAGGAGTCTGTGCCTTTTCTAGTTCCTTGACTACTGCCAATCTTTGTAAGGTTGTTTAACTCATTCTTGAGTTGTATCTTACTTGTTTTGGTACCTGTCGATTACAACCTCTCAAGTGTCTTCATACCTTCCTATTCGTATTTGAATCTTGGATGTGTCCAATCATGTTGTTGGATATGTGTTAAGAGAGGATAAATATCATTATTTTATCTCCTTCATTATATTCCCTTAATTCCTTGGGGATAGGATGATCACCAAGTTGTGGCTCAGGCACAATTCCACTCACCAATCCCGACAAGCCTTTGCCTATGAGAAAGTTTGAGACCGTAAATGTCCAAGGCTGATAGTTATTCTTAATCTAACTTCTTAATATGGCTAATAAACTCTACCATCTTCTTTCTTAGATGCTTAGATGCTCCCTAGACTTCTTTCTTGATATGTTTGTGATAGTAGGTCCCAAGGATTCCATCTTTCAAATAGCCTCCCCTTGAAAGCGACAGGATTAAGAGCCACTGGTAGAGGAAGAGCAAGAGGCTTTGGAAGAGGAAGAGGTAATCAGAATAACAATAAGAAGGCTTGCTGAATCTGTGGATTGCAATCATTTGGCTCATGATTGCTGGCATAATTAGCAAGGATCAAAACAAAATCACAATAACAAGGAGCAACACTACTCAAGGCAAAGAACTTTACAGATACTAAGGAGACTTGGAGTGCATTGGCCGACTATGGAAGCAGATGTCCATAAGTTTTGTAAAGAATGCCCAGTCTGTCGTATTAGACCACCTGTGGAACACGCTACACTGTACCAAGTATCTCTAATACCAGATTGGAGTGAATCATTAGTAACCTTTCTAAGGATGAAAACATTGCCTCAAGAGATGACATTGGCTAGACAAAGGATTTTAGAACAAGAAGCCCTAGATTACGCACTCATTGGTGATAATCTATACAAGCATGGAAAAGATGGATATCTGAGACTATGTGTCCATGAGAGTGAATATCTTAAGATCTTGGAAATTTCTCACCAAGGTGTAGCAGGAGGACACTTTGGACCAGTCCGTGTGATTAAGGCAATCCTATTTGCATGCTTGTGGTGGCCAACCCTTCACATGGACGCACATACCTATGTGAAGCAGTGTGATTTTTGTCAGCGCACTCAATATCCAATACACAAGGATGAGATGCCATTGAAACCCATGATGGGTGGACGTTCATTCTCTAAGTGGGGAATGGACTTTGTAGGTCCTATTAACCCCACAGCTAAGGGTTCGCATGTTGAGTACATCATCGTGGCCACAGACTATCTAACCAAGTGGGCAGAAGTGAAAGCCACGATGAAGAACGATGCTCAAACGATAGCTAAGTTTTATTTGAGAACGTGTTCACTAGATATGGGTTACTGATAGAATTAGTAAGTGATAGAGGCACTCACTTCTTGAATGAAGTCATTGAAAATCTTCTCCAAGAGTTCTTGGTGATACACAAGAAGCTTGCGCCCTATCATCCACAAGCTAATGGGCAAGCCGAAAGCACCAATAAGATTCTATGCAATGTGCTGATCAAATTAGTGAATAATAAATGCTCTGATTGGGACAAACAGCTACATATAGAGTTTCCTATAAATCGATACTCCAAGCCACACCCTTTTGAGATGGTATTTGGCCAAAATGCAGTGCTACCATTGGACTTCTTGATACCTACATTGAAAGTAGCACAGGGGCAGGAGTGGACAGTTCATGAACTCTCTTCAAGGATCTTTGATCTTGAACGGCTAGGTGAAATGAGACTAAGAGCTACTGCAGGGACTTATCCAGCTAAGAAAAGACAAAAGCCATACTTCGATGCCCATGTGAAGGATAAAGGCTTGAAGGTCGGAGACTTAGTTTTGGTGTATACCCTAAAACAACATGCAAGAAATCTAGAGAAGCGTGGCTATGGACCCATGATTATTAATAGAATATCAACAAGTGGGGTGGTCCAATTAGCCACCTTAGAAGGTGATATCCTACCAAGTTACATTAGTGGATGCCGCGTCAAATTATATCAAGAACCCCTCACGGAGGAAATGCTTAATCGGATTAATACTTCCAAGAAACACAAAGAAGAAGAAAAACAAATCCAAGAAGAAGTGCAGGCGAAAGCTTTGGAACACATCCGAAGAATGAAATTGAGAAGACAAGGTAGAGATCCGCCTAGGACAGATGCCTATGCAGCTCCAGGATATCACATGGCTATGTGTGAAGTCTCAGGTGTAAGTTCCCATAGAATAGTTGATCAACATCCTTTTGTGACCTTAGAGGTAGGACAAGGAAATAGTGCAAGGATTGTATGGGCCTTAATTGACTCAGGTGCAGCCCCTAGTGTGGTTAGACTTTCTTACTGTCAAGAATTGAAATTAAGTGTCAATCCTATAGAAGCATACCTCATAGGATTGGGGGGCATGGAAACCCCTTGCATGGGTGAGGTGGAACTTCCCCTCTACATTCAAGATATTCTTATGATAGTTAAGGTACTAGTGTGTCAAGACGAGGACCTCACTGAGCCTCCTGTCTTGGGTCAAGACTGGATCTATGATCATGCAATCAACCTGAACCTAAGGAGTGGACTTCTTCAGGTCTGGGTAAGTAAAAATCGCATTACAATTGAATTAGAAAAGGAAGCACTCAAGGAAATAGGAAAGGCACCAACTCTTGGTCCTTCTAGAGTACACATGAAGATGATGATGCTATTCTTGTCCAAAACTCTGTGATGCAGAGGGATGATGTTCTCGACAAAGAAGCCAAGGATACGATGGAACTCCCTTCTTTTCCAAAGGTGACAGAGACATGGCACTAAATGAGGACCAAACGTAGAGGAAGCAGATGGCCTATGCTCAAGGCCAAAGGAGAATACAAAGCAAGGTGTCTCATCCATCGAAGCAAATATGGGTACGGAGAGGCGAGCATCCTATTGTTGATAAACTAGAGTCATCGACTAAACATCATACTAGTGATTGATGACAGGACACTAATGAGAAGCCTCTCAAAGATTCATCTACAAAAGTAAGGTCTATTTGGGTACCCAAGAGGTCAATGAAGGCGGACCCACAATCAAGACAAATTTGGGTGCCTAAGGCTTGTTTGCGAGCTCAAATAGCCATACAAAAACCATGCATTGTGAATCATTATTCACACACTCAACCATCTGATATCCATAATTATTTGGCACGCACAGTCACATAGCCATCCACATGCACGAGCAAGATCATTGGTAAATGGGTCCCTAAAAAGCCTCATTTCCAAGTAGACACTCTTGTATAGCCTCCTAAAGTCCCCATGAAATCAAAATGTAAAGCCACACATTATGTTTGGCAACTCAAAGTTTGTAATAAACCCGTTGACCCCACTGTGTAAACCCACCCCACATACTAACCGTATCCATACTCCATTACACCACTCCAAGTAGCATCTAGGAACCCGTCATCCACTAACCACACTGCACACTCACGATCACACACGCACTAACTAACCCGCTAATCACATCACAATTCATCAGGTTAATGTTATAACAGGAACACAGGGTCACTTTGTGTCCATTGCAATGTTAACATTCATTTATATATTCTCACAGAACCGACGACTGATTTCCTCAACATGGCAAAGATTGCAGGAACGAGCTCCCAGGTAGGCACAGGCCCTCAAATAGTGGGCATTGAAAGTATCCCTATTCAAGAGTAGTTGAAGGAACGACCACATGAGTAAAGAGCAGTACATGTCATTCCCATTCAAAATCCTCCCCAAGGCACACATCGCCAGTTAGCAAGAACTCCCATTGGTTCAGTGAAGTCACAGGATCCCTTGGGGATGGCACCTATTTATGGGAAGTTGAGATAGAGTTTAATGGATGGTGGGGCATGTACCATTTCTTTACATGAGAATTCGAAAAGCTTCAGAACAGTGAAGGGTTGCGGCCGATATGGAAGAAGGCTGGATTGGATGACTACTTTCATGCTCAATTATGAAAGCTTGACTTCTTGAGGTGTTCATACCTACTTAGCATACTCACTCCCAGCAAGGATAAGAAGGGGATGAGCAACTTTGTACTTCCTTCTCTTACACGAGGAAATGAATTGAAGCGCTTTAAATTAACCAACAATTTGGTAAGGGAAGCTGTAGAAATGAGAGGCATGCACATCCCTACTGAGAAGGAGACAATGATCCCAGACAATATGAATAACAAGAACCTAACTAAACTAAAGGACATGGTGGCAATGATCCCAACTATTTCCATCCACCTCCGAATGTGCATGCAGCACTTCACATTCCAAGAAAGATTTACGATGCCGCCTAAAAAGATCTGGTTTAGTTTATACTTGGCAAACATGCTGAATTTGACAATCAATATGCCACATTGGATCATTGACCAGATCCATCTTGCACATCAACACTAATACAAGAAACAGAAGTCAGTGCTCTATGGATGTTGTGCACTTACAAGAATTGTGTATCGATGCCTGGCATATGATGTACCAATTCAAAGGGCCCTCATTTGGGCTAGGATGCAAGAATTTTAGCGAAGATTCAGGGCCCCTATCAAAGAAAATGAGGATTCAACTGATGAGGAAGTAGCCAGGATAATCAATGCAACTAACTTGGAAATCGAAACAGATCAGTTAAGTGGACAACAAACTGTCACAGATCGGCCCGAACAAACTCAACCAGTAGTAGTCGAAGTAGGGGAAGATGAGGAGAAGACTGAAGAAGAGGAACAAGATGAGGAGCATGAAGGACCATCCGACAAAGAGGAGCATGAATATGAGCAACACGTCATACCAGAACTCGCGGGAGCCCCGACATACACAAAGAAATTAAAAAGATTGTATGATACTATAAACCTAGTTCAGGAACAACATAGACTATCCTTGGCAGTAGGAAAGGCCTTAATGAACTAGATACTTGAAGAAGAAGGTGTGGATGATCAATTCAGAGCTTCCCTCGACATGATCGCTGATGCATTGTGGGTGTCAGAGACTGTGCACACTGCCCTCGCACTCTCAGAGATTTGAGCGAAAGCATGGGAGATGCCCTCCAAGATCAAGAAAGGAGATACATATTATAGTATCAGAACCACATGGCACCACCTCCACAACCACCGGCACAACACACTCCATTCAACACACTGAAGAACCCCATGCATCAATTGTACCCCCATCACCACCCCTACCACCCTCCCCTCCAACTCCACCCCCCTCACCTCATACCACCACTGTCACCACTACTGTCATG
This sequence comes from Ceratopteris richardii, assembly GCA_020310875.1. Taxonomy (NCBI): domain Eukaryota; kingdom Viridiplantae; phylum Streptophyta; class Polypodiopsida; order Polypodiales; family Pteridaceae; genus Ceratopteris; species Ceratopteris richardii. The sequence goes on along the minus strand of CM035411.1, from coordinate 143,853,377 downwards.
GCCACGGTCACCACCTCCCTTAGTGAAGCACACAATGTGAGTCAACCATCACAACTCTCACAATCTAACACCACCACTATTGTAACTGCCACCACGGATGATGTAACTCTAACCTTGGTTACCGGAAATCCAATTCCTCCTGTCACATTTCTCGGTGGCCCACATGCACAATTAAACACATCAGTGTACACCTTTAGTATCATCACCACACCTACCATTCCCCTGTAACCATCCCTTTCCCTTTTCCCTACCCCCGTGCATTCCAAACCTTTTGAGCACCAACCTCTGTAAATAATGTATTCAACACTTTGTATCAATGTTTGTCTTAGTTACAGCAGAATTACCAGCATTTAGATGCTCAACATTACGAACATGTTCAAAGTCCATGAGACACTACAAGAACGACTCACAAACATGGAGAAGGACAAGCGGTGACTACAATAGAATTATGATACCTTGCGGACACAATATGAGGGATTAGTGGCCAATCCCCCCAACCAGGTTCACAAGCACAACAACACCTCAGGGAAATGTTCCATGTCCAATAAGCAGACAATCTCAAAACCCATCGTAACCTCGCATTACTAAGGAAACACATGTTAGCAGCACTAGAAGAAAATAAAAGACTACAAAGATAGAATGAAGAAAACCTAGAAGCAGCGATGGAAGGATCACCAAAAGAGATCAACTCGGAGTGCTTCAAAACCATCCCGTCAGTGAACATGCAGATCATATTGGACACCCATGCTGACCTACTAGAGGCATATGATGCCTTAGAAAAAGAACGTGATTATCTACAAAAGCAATTGGCCAATCAACGAGAGCAACCAAAAGAAGCAGCACCTACAGATGTCGCATCTGAAGAGGTGACAGAATTGAAAGCACAACTGACAGCTTTGCAAGATAAGCTTCTCGAATATGAATGTCAACCTTCTCCCCTAGTGGAGCCCGAGCCTAGAGAACTCGTTTGAATTGAAGTAGAACAGACATTTGAGGATCCTTATGAGCTTATGCCTGCACCTAGAGGCAAACAAACAGAGGAAGGAATGGATACATTTGAGATTGAAGCTCCAAAATGGATGCAAAGGTTAGAAAAGGTAGGCTCAACTCATGATGACAGAGTAGTAGTGCAAATATAGTCCATCTCTCGACTGGAAGTTTTCGTCATCAAATCAAACTACTTCAAGAACCTATCTCATCATCAATCGATTGGTGTTTCTGATGATTTGTATGTACCATTTTGCGTCTTATTAGCAGATTATAATGTGGAGATCAAACACTGCAACACAAAAGAGCCAACCTCCACAACCCAATTTTCCCCAGACGACATTCATGAGAGTGTTGCACATGGCAACATCTTTCAACCCACATGGAGAATACGGTTACTCGAAACCTACCCCGAAATGGTGCACACATGGAATAACATACCCTTGTACATTAATTATAACCCATGCTATTGTCCTTGGTTTCGACGAAGATCATGGCCTGAGTTCACTCAAACAGTGAAGAACGTCAAAGGATGTGATAAATGGTTGAACTATGTATATTTGGCACCACCTCATGGCCCACCAATGGTAGCATATATGATTTCAACAATTTGACATTGGGGCATTAGGTTCAAGAATGTACCAGACGTCATGGCATAGATGTGCCTCAAAATCTTCGAACTAATGCTTGTCACATTCATGACCTTCAAAAATGTCAAAGAACCTCACCTCTCAGCACTAGGCTTTAATGAAGGCAACCTCAACCTCGTCTATGATATGAGCACCACACCATCTATCAATATTGTATATGCATGACACACTTGTATCAAATATCTCCCATCATGCTTCAAACAAACATTTGAAGAAATGTTTATCACAGGGTTCTGGGAGTATCACTCAGAAATATTCATACCTAGACCCTCTCATCTGCTACATTTATTTGTTGTGGAGCAAGCCCTACATTCAGACAAGTTGTGCATGTCACATCCGGAGATACCCGGGCCAGTTGATTGGGATGCCTTACAGATTTTGGAAAGTAGGCCATTCAATTTTTCCAACCTAATACCTTTTTAACAATGATTTTCATCACTACATGAACCTTGTAAATACCGTTTTTGGTAGATTCAACTCCATTTTGTTCAAGCTGAGGATTCCTCAAGCTTCAAGAGTATTAGAAGTATTTATGTACCAATTTTCATAATTTTTAGAGGTCATTTGAGCCTCCAAAATAGCATAGGAAGCTAATTTTTAACTAGGTCGGACACTAGGTCTGGACAAGGCCACTAGCTAGTCAAAAACTATAAAAGGAGCTAGAGAGCTTATTTTTAGGAAAACAAATTGTAGTTTGAACTAAAGAAGAGCTCTTGTAATTGTGTTTTGATCTTAATCAAAGCTTCCATTGTCTCACTCTTTGGTCTTACTTGTGTGTGTGTGTGTGTATGTGTGTGCATGCGTGTGTGCTTCTCCATCACCACTTGTGCACGTCACTTGCTCGAGGTCTTCATACCATCCTCATGTCTTCCCGGATTGACATTAAAGGAGGTGCTAATCACCACTGAGCTACACCCCTCTGTACCAAAGACCATGATTTTGGGAGAGGGCAAGGTAGCAAAGTAGTCTCTGAGCAGCATCCTAATGGGTCTCATGAGGCTAATGTGCAAACTGATTGAGTATACCAATTGCATATGCAATATCTGGTCTAGTGTTGGCTAGGTAAAGTAGAGAGCCAACAAGTTATCTATAGGTATGCACACCTACAAGTGATGATGTATCCTCTAGTGTGAGCTTGATGTTGGGATCAAGTGGTGTAGAAACTAAGCAGCACTGGTCCATGTTATATCTGGAAAGAAGATCAGAGCAGTACTTCTTCTGTGATAGGAATATGCCTTCTTTGGTTTGCCAAACTTCCATACCTAAGAAGTAGTGAAGTAGGCCAAGATCTATCATAGAATACTCAAGGTGAAACTGTGTGATGATGAATTGGATGCATTCGTCATGTGAACCTGTCAATATCAATTCATCTACATAGAGGATGATGATGGCTACTAAGGACTCATTCTGATAGATGTATAAGTTTCCCTCGGCACCGCTTCTGTGAAATCCTTTATCTTCGAAGAACTTGTGAATCTTTTCATATCAGGCCCTTGGAGCTTGCTTAAGTCCGTAAAGTGCTTTGTGAAGCTTGTATAATTGGTCTTCCTTTCCTCGGAACTTCAATCCTTCAAGTTTTTCAACATATGCTTCTTCTTGAAGATCTCCATTAAGGAATACACTTGTGATGTCCAAATGGTAAATGGGCCACTTAAAGTGAGCACTTAGTGCTAAGATGATTCTTATGGTTGTGAATCTTGCGGTAGGAGCAAAGGTTCCTTTATAGTCAATGCCATTTTGTTGCTTGTATCCCTTAGCCACCAACCTTGCTTTGTATTTATCTAATGTTCCATCTGATTTGCATTTGATCTTGTAGAGCCACTTGACTCCTATAACTTGATGATTTGTGGGTTTAGGAACAAGAATCCAAATCTTGTTCTTCTCTGTTGCATCCATTTCCACTTGCATAGCTTCTTCCCACTCAGGTTGTCCTTGAGCTTTTTTGTAGTTAGAAGGCTCTGGAATTTGTTGAATCTAAATGCATCAAGGCATTCATTGTCTCTTGTCAATAAGTCTTTGAGATCTTCTCAGTTGACTTGAAGTACTTGCTTCTGAGTTGGGCTTGGAAAAGACTGAGTCCCCCTCTATAGTGTGGATGGGTGGACTAAGACTTGTTGTTGGATCCTTGCTGGAGTATGTGGAAGCTTCATTGAATATTACATCCTTAAATATTATGATGGAGTGGTTTTCAAGATCATATAATCGATATGCTTTGATTTCTCACTATACTCTATAAAGATGTGCTTCTTAGAATTGGATTGCAACTTGTGGCGATCTTCTTTTGGCATGTGGACAAATGCTTCATTGTCAAATACTCGAAAGTAATGCACATTAGGCTTTTTTCCATAATATGCTTCAAATGGTGTCTTGTTGTGCAATGCACTGGTGAACCCTTGATTAAGTATATGAATAGTAGTATGCACTACTTCTGTCCAAAACTTGTAGGATAAGTCTTTGTTATGAAACATAGTTCTTGCCATCTCCATCACACTTCGGATCTTCCTCTCAGCTCCTCCATTTTGGGATGGAGTGTGTAGTTGAGTAATTTGTCATTTGATCCCGTTTTGTTTTAAGAAGTTGTCAAAATTGTGATTAATAAATTTACCACCTCCATCTGATTAGATGGTCTTAATGAACTTGGAAGCTTCATTCTCCACTTGGGTGATCCATTCACAAAACTTAAAAAAAGTGTTTGCCTTTGATTTCAAGAAATACATCCAAATGTAGCAGGAGTGGTCATCTATGAAAAGAAAGAAGTAGAGTGATACAGTGAGACATGGGGTGTTCATGGGTCCACAAAGGTCCACGTGGATAAGGGCTAAAGGGTTCCTAGCTCTTATCGATGCTTCCTTTGGAACGGGAGCCCTATGTTGCTTGCCTTGAGTCCAAGCTTGGGAGACATCATTGAATTGGCCAAGCTTGGGCAATCCTTTCACTATCTGTGATGAAGAAATTCTTGGTAAATAGTAAGTGTGGCCATATCTTTGGTGCCACAAACTAGATATTGATTCCTTGGATAGAAAACAAGATAATTTATATAAGCCCTTCTCTTCAACGCCTTGGATGATTATGTCTTTCATATGAGCATCAATGACTTTGACAAAGGTGTTATCAAACAACACCTATTTGTTATGATCGGTAATTGCTTTTACTAATAGCAAGTTCATGCATAAATAGGGAACAAATAACACATTTGAAAGTGATTTGCAATTTTCCTTGAGTGTTGGTGATCTGTACTTTGCCTCTCCCTTCAATAGGTAGACTTTTTGTTATTTCTAAGGTACACTTCACCTATGCGCTCTTCAAGTTCTTGAAAAGACTCTTTATCTTTACACATGTGGGAGGTCACTCCACTATCAAAGATCCATTCGTGAGGGGAGCTAGATGTAAGTAGAGCATTTTCCTCATTAGAAATAAAGAGTTCTTTGCTGGAACAATGTGAATTGTGTTGCGAAGGTTTGGATAAGTGCTTGGAACTATAAGACTTTGAGGATTGTTTCTTGTTATAGCAAAATTTCTCTAAATGACCCATTTTTTCATAGAAGTTACAAGTATACTTCTTAGAGGAAGTAATCGATCCTGGATTGGATCCATTGCTCGTAGATGACTAGTATTTTTTCCTTTGTTAAAAGGCCCTTTGGCCTTCATTGCAGTCTCTTGGGAGGAGGTCAACTTAGCTCGCGTGTCATGAAGGAGCAAAAGATGATGAACTTGTTCCCAAGTTAGAACTTGCCCTCGATTATACAAGGTCATTACAAAGGTCTCATACGGCCTAGGTAGTTTGTTAAGTAGCCTGATGACCATATCTTCACTTGAAATCTGTCGATCACAAAGTGCTAACTTGTGTTGGCAGTCTTCAAACTGAGCTATGACTTTTGTGATTGTATCTTGTGGCCGATTAGTTAGATTATGGAATTCATGCTTCTAAAGCATAGATCCTCGAGGGTGTTTTATCTTTGTATAAGGCTGCTAAAGTGTCCCAAGCTTCTTTGGATGTTTTACATGTCGTGATGTGCCCATTTGTCAATTCATCATAGGCAAGTAGAAGTTGGTCTAATGCCCTTTTATCTTTAACATTCTAGATATGCCAAGATTCTAGGTTGTTGACCTTATTGGGTTCAGGTTCGGATCCATCTACTACATTGTGAAGGAGATTGGTGTATAGATATGCTCTCATTACATCTTTCCAAAGATTATAGTTTTGCCCATTTAATCTTTCATCCTTGGGCATGAATATGGGTGTGAAGGAAGGTAAAAAATTGGTCATAGATGAGGTGCTAGATTCACTCTTTGACATTACAAAGTTTGAGTGGACTTGAACTCGTAAAGAAGTGAGTTTGTGTTTTGCAAGAGTAAGTGTCAAATGTTTAAAAACACTTTCAAAGACACTTGTGTGCTAAGAAATTACTTGAAAATCATTGCAAACTGTAGAAAGAAATTGAAAGGCTTGGCAGCACACTGGAAATCCTTGGGGGGCTTGGAATAGCTCACTTGCACCTTGGAGAGCGGGGCTTAGAATAGCCCTACACTTACAAAAAGATCAAGATGAGTTGATGCGCAGAGAGATCTCGTAGGTGGGCTTAGACTAGCCTCCAACCCGCAAGTTCACATACACACACACTATCTCCTTCTTATATTTTGAGTGTTACAACATTGGGCACTTAATGCCAAAAAGAGGTTCCAAATGATGAGGGTTAAACCCTTATGGAGGGATACAAATGATGGCTTTATAGTGTGCCAAAGTGGGGTGTGAACCCTTGGACAATTTACAAAGTGGTCTGGTGTCACTCTAGCACAATGGTGAGTACCAACGTGAGGAGATACACCTCATAAATGTCAATCCGTGGAGATGTGAGGACCGGTATGAAGACCGTGAGCAAGTGATGGACACAAGTGCGTGAGTGAAAGCACACAAGCATGCACACACATACACACACACGTGCACAAAGTAAGAGCACAGAGTGGAACAATGGAAGATCTTTGATTGCAAAAGAGCTCTCTCACAAAGCTGAAATCTACAACAAGCTAGCCTCAAAAATGAGCTCTCCAGCCCTTTTTATAGGTTTTTGAGTGGTTTTGGCCCTGTCCAGACCTAGTGTCCGGCCTAGTTAAAAAATAGGTTCCAAGGCTTATTTGGGAGTCAAACGGAGTCTAAAAATTATGAAAATTGGTAGGATGGTAGTTCTAATACTCCTCAAGCTCGAGGACTCCTCGGCTTGAACAAAATGGAGTTACAAAAATAGAAAATGGTATTTACAATGGTTTTTAGTGATGAAAATCACTATTTTTATAGGGATTTCTTCTGAAAGTTTGACAGGTGCTTCTTGGAGCTCCCTACTTGCTCCTTGTTCTTGTGCGTCCACTTCCTTGATGCACTTCCATGCTTTGTCCTTGACCTTGAGCTTCAACACTCCCCCCCTCTTGAGTTTGTCGTCCCTGACAGACCCTTGTTGTAGCGGTTGTTCCATGTAGTGTGTTGAGAGGTAGTGTCCTTTACGTCCAATAGGAGCGATCCATCTTTCCAATGTAGCCTAGTCAATTGTCTAATTCTTCACGTTGCCACTACGAGCTCTTGCAGTTTGTAATCCCTTTGTATGTACTTCTTCCTTGTATTCCATCTTGATGGTGCATTTGTGAGCTGCTCAAAGGATGTGGTCAATGTTGATTATGAGCAACTCTTGGTGGTGGATGGCTTCCTTGCCCTTGTTGTTTTCACCTTGATGTCGTTTGGTTCTTCCAAAGATGGCTTTTAGTGTTTCCATGCCAAGTACTTGTAACCCATAATGGATGGTGGGTAAGTGCATTAGTGCATGTGTTGAACAAAATATGTGCCTTGTGCATGGCCTTGTAATGTGGCCCTATGTATGCATACTTGGAAAATGCATGGGAAGAAGTATGGTGTAAGAGATTGGATCTTGAGCTAAGTGCTCAAGGGTATTCTGACGAAGAGGTTTCCTAATCTATCATGATTATAGTGTTGTTGAGGCATAAACGTCTTACCATGGTGAAAGGTCCATTGATCTTCATCTCTTCGTGTTGTAGTTCCATCATGGTGTTTGACTATCGGCTGGTTTTTTTTTTTTTTTTTTTTGGTTGGTGCACACGATGGCATCAAACAAGAAGAAAGAGGTTAGTATCAATAAAATATTTTACATGTGAAAATTGTGTCTCATGTGCCTAGGATTTCTCAATTGTGTCTATGCACGGCCATGTAAGGTGGCCCTATATTGATGCATACTTTGGAAATGTATGACCTGAATAGTGCAAAAGACTGGGTTATGCCAAAGGCACATGGTTGTTGTTGGTCGAGGCTTTTGATGTTACTGGCATACTTGATGAATTCTTTGATTGGAGGTGTCGATTTGATTTCGAAACGATGTAATCCTCCGGATTGGAACCCATTTTGGAATAGGGTTTGGTATTGTAGAGATCACCTCAGGCCACTTCATCTTTGCATGCTTTCCAAACTTTGGTATCCCGTGTGGTTGGCCTTTTGGTTCTGTGGATGTTGTTGGTGCTTTTGGCTTCCAAACCCATATCCTTGATGATTGCCTACTTATTTTTGCAGAAGGGTTGAGTTTATCTTCTTTGGGTCTTTGTGCATTGTTCTTACCCTTTCCTCTCCTTGGCGTCTTTGTTGAGACCTTTTGCATGGTGGGAAGCATAAGCCATTGTGCATGTAAGAGCTTCTTAGGTACCCATATCTGTAATTGCCCTTGTTGAGCTATCGCTAATTTCTTAGGCACCCAGATTTGTGGGAGATCTTTTGGTTGAGATGGCCCTGGTCGCTTATTTCTGGTCTTCACATGGTTGGCTTGCCTAGGAGGAAACTGTGTAGGCAAGGCTGATGGTTGCTCTCCCTTTCGTACCCAGATCTGCTTCATGCTCGGAGATATTTTTTCCTTGAATTCTCGTTGTTTGTTCGACGTAGTGGTTGTCATGTACTGTTTCATTTGCCTTTGTGGTTGAGTGGTGATGGCCTTCGTCTTTATACAAGAGGATTCAACTTGCCTTTGAGTCCTTTCCTCTGTGAACGAGGCCTTCTGGGTCATAGAGCTTTGGACACACTCAACATCTTGTGCGTGAAGATTGGTCTTAGAGGAACTAAGAGTGTGTGTGGTGCCGTGATCTGTGAGCATACAGTTCTCTAATTCTAATGTAATGCATTGTTCCTGTACCCAAACTTGAAGAAGTTGACTTCTTAAGTTCAAGTTGACTGCATGGTCATAAATCCAATCTTGACCTAGGACAAGTGGCTCTGTAAGGTCCGTATCGTGACACACTAGCATTCTGACTTTTATTGGAACATCTTGAAGGTAGATGGGAAGTTCCACCTCGCCCAAGCAAGGGGTTTCCACACCTCCCAATCCTATGAGATATGCTTCTATGGGCTTGATGTCCAATTGCAGGTCTTGGCAGTATGAAACTCTAACTGCACTAGTTGATGCACCTGAGTCAACCAATGCTCTCACAGTCTTTACACTCTTTCCTTGTCCTACCTCTATAGTCACAAAGGACCGTCGATCAATTATTCGAGAAGTAGTTATGCCCAATTTTTGGCACATGTCCATTTGATATTTTGGAGCTTTTGTGTTGACATCTAGGCCTAGTCGCCGTAACTTATTTCTTCTGATGCGCTCTCTAGCCTCTGCTTGTGCTTCTTCTCAAACTCTTAACTCCTCTTCTTTTCGCTTATTAGCAGTGTTGAGTCTCATGAGCATATCCTCTGTAAGAGGTTCTTGATATAACTTGACTCGACAACCACTTATATAGTTTGGCAAGATATCACCTTCTAAAGTGGCCAATTGAACTGCACCACTAGTGGAGATTCTATTAATGATCATGGGTCCATATCCTCATTTCTCCAATTTGCGGGCATGTTGCTTTAGCGTATAAACCAGCACCAGATCTCCTTCTTTTAATCCTTTGTCCTTTACATGGGCATCAAAGTATGCCTTTTGTCTTTTCTTTGCAGCATAGATACCTGCTGCTGCTCGTAGCCTCGTCTCACCTAAGCGTTCTAGATCAAAGATCCTGGTGGACAACTCGTGTCCATTCCACTCGTGCTCTTGTGCTACTTTCAAGGCTGAGATTAGGAAGTCCAAAGGTAGCACGGCATTCTGTCCGAAGACCATCTGAAATGGGGTGGCATTGAGTACTGTTTTGTAAGCAACTCAGTAAGCCCAAACAGCATGATGAAGCTATTTGTCCCAATCAGAGCGTTTATTATTTACAAGTTTTGTCAATACGTTACATAGGATCTTATTCGTGCTCTCGGCCTGTCCGTTGGCTTGTGGGTGATAAGGGGCAGACTTCTTGTGTATCACCATGAATTCTTGAAGGAGATTTTCAATGACCTCATTCAAGAAGTGTGTACCTCTATCACTAACCAACTCTATTGGTAACCCATATCTAGTGAACACATTTTCGAATAAGAACTTAGCTGTTGTTTGAGCATCATTCTTTGTTGTGGCTTTTACTTCTACCCACTTGGTAAGGTAATCAGTGGCTACAATAATGTATTCCGCATGGGAGCTTTTAGCTGGGGGGTTAATAGGACCAACAAAGTCTATACCCCACTTCGAGAATGCGCGCCCTCCTATCATTGGCCTCAAAGGCATCTCATCTTTTCTTATCGGATATTGGGCACGTTGGCATGTGTCAAATTTCTTCACATAAGTATGTGCATCCATATGAAGAGTGGGCCACCAAAGTCCTGAGAATAGAATGGTCTTAATTACTCTGTCAGGCCCAAAGTGTCCACTTGCAACACCGCTGTGCGCAGTTTCTAAGACTTTCAAATAGTCTGATTCATGAACGCACAGTCTTAAGTATCCATCTTTCCCTCTCCGATATAGGTTATCTCCTACTAATGCATAGTCTTGAGCCTCTTGCTCCATGCTTCTTCTTCTTGATAGACTAGCCTCATTCGTTAGTGTTCCTGATCTCATAAATTCTACCAGTGGAGCGCTCCAATCTGGAATTAATGACACGTGATAAAGAGTGGCATGCTCCACTGGGGGTCTCTTCTGGCACACTGGACAATTCTTAATCCACTCATGTATTTCTTTGTCCATGCTAGGCCAATACACTCCTAAACGTTTTAGGTTTTGCAATGTTCGTTGTTTAGAGTAGTGATTTCCTAGCAATCCCTCATGGGCTTGTTGAAACCAACTAGTATGTTCATCGTCCTCGACACAACAAGCTAGTATGCCCTCGGTATCTTGCTTGTACATACTTCCTGCCAATATTTGATATTGTTGTGATCGTACAATTTCTTCTTTGTTTGTTTTTACGTTCTTATTTGCAGGGCCGAAGGTTAGGACTGGTACTAATTTATTTGCCCATTTAGGAACAACTTCTAAGTTGAACAAACATGCATCAGGCAGTTCATCTGACACTCCTTGTGGTGACTCTCCTGAAGTGATGCGAGACAGGTGATCTGCCCTGAGATGGGTTCTACCTTTCCTAACAACCACTTCAAAGTCGTATTCCATTAGTAAGAGGAACCATCTTACTAAGCGTCTAGTATTGCAAGGTTTATTGACCAAATATAATAAGGCTTGATGATCAGTGAAAAACTTGAATTTGTTGGCCAATAGATAGTGTCTAAACTTCTTCACAGCATATACCATGCCTAGACCTTCTCTTTCCGTTGTAGTATAATTTCGTTCAGTTGCATTTAATTACCTACTAGCATATGGTATCAGCAAATCTAGGTTTCCTTCACCCGTGGGTTGTGCTAGCACACATCCGATGGCATGATTGGATGCATCCACATGGACATGGAATGGTTTACTCCAATCAGGAGTGGTCAGTATTGGTGTTGAGCACAAGCGTCTTTTTAGCTCAATGAAGGATTTTTCACATTCATCGTTCCACTCAAAATTTGTCAACAATCCATAAAGAGGTTTGGCTATGATGGCATACATGTGGATAAACCTACGGTAATATCCACAATGGCCCATAAAGGCTTGTACCTCTTTAACATTCCTTGGCCTAGGCAGCTCTGCTATTGCTCTTACTTTGTCCTCATCTCTTGAAATCCCATTTTTAGAAACAATGTGACCTAAGATTTTACCTTGTCGTACCATGAACACACACTTCTTTGGGTTCAGACACACTCGATATTCTCTACACTTGTTGAAAATTTGCCTGAGCTATGGGATGTGGTATCCTCTTTGTTGGGAATGAGCACATAAATCATCCACATATACTTCTAAGCTCTTCCGCAAGAACTCCTTGAAGACATGACACATGAGTCTCTAGAATGTTGCAGGTGCATTGGTGAGACCAAATGGCATCACACGAAATGCAAAGATTCTCCATTCAGTAGCAAAAGCCGTCTTGTGTTGATCTTCTGGGGCAATGGCTACTTGATTGTAACCCGAAAATCCATCAAGAAAGCTATAAACTTCCTTACCAACAACACGCTCCAATAAATGTTCGGTGATTGGGAGCGGATAACTATCTCTGATCGTAGTAGCATTAACTTTTTTAAGGTTAATACACACTCGCAATTTTCCATTCTTCTTGGGCACCACTACAATGGGGGACACCCATTCAGTATGCTCAATCTCATAGATAAATCCAGCTTCAATCAGCCTGTCAATTTCTTCTTTTATTTTTGCAGCGTAAGTGTCATTATATGTGTAGGGCTTTTGTTTGGTGGGCTTGGCATCAGCGGTCATCGGGATCGTATGAGAGCAAATTTTTGGATCTACTCCCTTCAAATCTCTATAGTGCCATGCAAACACATCCCTATATTCCCTTAATAGAGCTACAAGCTCCGCTTCTTCTTTTGCACTTAGTTCATCTCCTATGTACGTACATCGCTCTTCGTTCCCTTCAATGGTCACTACAATTTTTTTGGTCTTTTCTTTATTATCATATGATTCTCCTATGATGGCCTCTCTCTTAGGCATTCGTACCAAAATTTTCCGATCCTCAACTTCATATTTCTTGAAATTTTCTGGTACCTCAAACAATGATTCATCCTCTTCTTGTTTCACTACTTTTCTTTTCTTTTTCCTTTTACCTCCTTCACTTCCATCCTTTGAATTTACCGTTTTAATGCTCGTGAGAGGTTCTTCTTCTTTTTGAGTCAATACTCCTACATCTTCTAGATAGTGCTCTTCTGAGATGAAGCAACTATCCATCACAATGGACTCTAGATCATCGTCATTCTCTTCTTCTTCTATGACATCACTAGGATCACACTCTTCCAACAAGGGCTCACACATGAACACTGAAATATCATAACCCTCCTCATCACAATGAGGTGTCCATTGTTCTTCGTTGACTGCGATGTCCATAGTAGCTAATATTTCTGCCCAACCATGAGGCTCAAATTCCTCATTTGGAAATATCATTGGTGTATAGGCTGGGTCTCTAACTGGTCTATCTCCTGGGGGAGCTCCTTCTTCTCTTGCTTTTAGGCGCTTTTCCTCTTCCTCTACGACCTTGCACATCCACAAGTGAGTATCTTCATGCAGCCAGGATGGATCAGGTGAACTTCTCGAATGCACAGAGATAGAATCTTCTTTCGCTTTGTGGATAGGATTCCACTGTAGGGGTGGTACATCTCTGAAGGTGTAATCCTTCAAATTGACCTTGGTTGTGACCCCTAAGTGTTGTAAGTACAAGGAATTGGTTCCCCAATCCTGTACTATTTGCAGTTGTCGTAGGAAGGGTCTTCCTAGTATCATCTCGTAGACATTATTTTTCTCAAAGTCACATATAGCAAATGTATGGTCAAACTCTACACCACAAGTGGTTAGAGTTATCCCTTCGAGCAATCCTAGAGGTCTTTCAAAATGACCATCTGCCATTTGAAGCTTCATTCTAGTTGGTCTTAATGTGGGTTTGCCCCATCGCTTCCACAAGGAAGTGGTTGCAATAGCAACACCAGCACCTGGATCTACGATTGCTTTGGTTGTGTAACCTTGATAGGTGATTGGAAGATAAGTATTACCTTCTTCACCTTCGCTCATGTCTCCTATCTTGTCTAGAGGTATCTCTGGTACTTTCTGCTTAGAGCCTACTTTTGGCATATTGGAATCAAGTTCTGGAACTTGATCCTTCACATGATTCCATAGCTCCGGTTTTGCCTTGAGCAGCTCCTCTACAGTGAGATGACACTGAACCTTAGTGTTCTTCACAACATCAGTGTTTCTTGGAATCACTGAGTCTTCATTTCTTACCAATATTGTGGGAGCTCTGATCTGAAGAGATTCAGATTCCCATGGGCCTGTAAATTGAGGCAGTTCTTCTAAGGTATTAGATTCAAAATCTAGCCTTTCTTCTTCTTGTTGTTCTTCTTCATCTCCGTAAATAGATGGAATGTCTTGGGGAAATTGATCATGAAGATCATCAATCTCAAGAATAGGAGGGGAATTACCCTTCTCCTTGGCCCATTTCTCTTCTTGTATTTCCCGCAAGAACTCTTGAGAGTATTGTTGCATTGAAAGAGGTGTTCCCTCATCCACGAAATCAGGAACATAAGCTTTTCTTGTTGGTAAGCTTTCTCTTTCAATAATTGGTTGAGCCTGTGGAGGTAAAGAAACTTGTGGTTTGTTTACCAACTGCTCTAATCTTTCTAGTAAGCCTTGGAAATGCAAATCTGGTTTGACAAAGTTTGTTTGATTGAACTTTTGACTAGTCTCAAGTATAGCTTGAGCTTGTTCTACCATTTTCATGCACATTTTCATCCGTTCAATCTCTAAATCCGCTCTAGGGTAACTCTTGTCTAGGTTTGCAGCTGTTGGCCCTTCTTGAAGTCGAGCCTGGTAGGCTTTGAACATCATGTCCAAGCCTTCTGGGGTTGGATCTGCAAGAACAGACCCTGGTTGTGGGTTAGTTACAATGGGTGGTGGGGTGGGATGAAGTGGTGTGGATGGAGTTTCGGCATGTGAGGGGCTTTGAAATGCTATGTCTTCTATTTTTGTTTTGGTATCCCTTAGGTTGTCTTCTAGTTCAGATATCTTTTTGTTCCACTTGCGATTAGCCTTCTCTCTGGTATCCTTCCAAGTTCTTGTTTTCCTCTTACTAGGCTCTCCTGATTCACTTGACTCCGATTGCTCAGATGGTTTTGCTTGTTGTGCAACCTGTGCCCTAGTAACTGCCTGTACAGGAGCCACATTACTGCTACTTGAACTTGAATCCGCCACTAAGCCTACCACATTGATGGGTGTAACCTTGGGTGCACTAGAGGGGTTCCTGGGACATTCTCTCGGGAGATGTTCTTTGCCGCACTCAGGACAAAATCCTTGTATTGTGATGTTTTGTCCTTGTCCTGGAGTCAGTGAGTGGGGACATTCATGAATGAAATGGTCGCCCTGACATCTAAAACATGGTCCTCTAGGGGCTTGCGGTCTTACTTGTCTCACTTGAGGCCTAGGATTTGGATTTGTATACATGACATCGGAGTATTCTGGCTCCCAATTTTGTTCCATAGGTGGTGCCTCATATTGATACTGAGAAGTCTCACTTTGCTCAGGTGACTCTATGTAATAAGCATGTGGACTATCTTCATGGAAGTAGTCTGAACCATGAGCGTGAGAATCATTTTCTGAGACCAATGGGGTTAGTGGCACCAATGCTCTATTAGGGTTCTCCTCCGCCATCGTATATTTAACTGGGATCACATTGGCAGGGGTTGGTGGTTGGTTTCCCACAACTGGTTGTGGCCTATTTGGTGTCTGATATTGCTGCGGGTATTGAGGTTGATATTGTTGTTGTGGCCTATAATATCGCTGTTGGTACTGGTTTTGATACCTACCCTGCTGGTAAGGTTGCTAATAATTTTGTCTAACAGCCTGCCTGTTATAGAGACAATCTTGGGCCGTATGATTTGTGTATTTCCTCTCAATGGTGCAATATAGAGCATTAGGGTTTCCTTGGGGTTGAGCCATCATTGGGTAGACATTAGCCATGTGATCTCCTCCACATGTATAACATCGCTTCAATGAGGTGACCCTTGGCATTTGTCTATTTTGAACTCCTAGCTTTTTGGCCACCTGCTCAGCTATCTCATCTATCTCACTGGAGGTTCTAGTGGTATGAGTATGTAGCTCAATGATGAGTAGCACCTCCTTTAATGTCAATCCGGGAAGACGTGAGGATGGTATGAAGACCTCGAGCAAGTGGCGGCACAAGTGCGTGAGTGAGAAGCACACAAGCATGCACACACATACACACACACGCGCACACAAGGCAAGACAAAGAGTGAGAATCAATGGAGCGTTTAGATTACTTTCAAAATGCCCTTACAAGTTCGTTTCAATTACAATCCAACCTCAAAAATGAGCTCTCTAGCTCTTTTTATAGTTTTTGACTAGCTTTTGGCCCTGTCCAGACCTAGTGTCCGGCCTAGTTAAAAATTAGGTTCCAGGGCTTATTTGGGGGCTCAAACGAGATCTAAAAAATACGAAAATTGGTACACAACTACTTCTAAGGCTCCTCAAGCTCAAGGACTCCTTGGCTTGCACAAAATGGAGCTACAAAAATGTGAAATGATATTTACAATGATGGTTAGTGATAAAAATCACTGTTGTTGTAGGGATTTCTTCTAGTGATCTGTCATACATATCTTCGAGCTCCCTACTTGCTCTTCCTCCCTGCATGTCCATCTCTTTGTCTTGAAAAAATATTGGCCTACTTGCCAGATCTTCTTTGACTGCCCTGTTTGCTTGTGCTGTCCCTTCGCTCTGACTCCCTTCTTTGACTTTCATGTCTTGTACGTCCTGGTGTACCAAGGCTACTGCCAACACCCCCCCCACTCTCGCGTCTGTCGCCCCTGACAGACCCTTGTCGAGCTGCTTTTTGGACGTAATATTGGACAACATCCGCGGCGAGGTGGTGTTCTTCTAGCCTGAGTCCCCTTGCTAGATCTGTCAGCAATGCATCCCAATTGATTGGCCCTGGGACATCTGGATGGGGCACCCGTAACTGCTCTGAGTGAATGGTTCGCTCCACAACAAATAAATGGAGGAGATGTGAGGGTCTGGGTACAAATATTTCTGAGTGGTATTCCCAGAACCCTGTTATGAACATCTCTTCGAATGTTTGTTTGAAGCAGGCCGGGAGGTATTTTATTCTGGCGTGCCAAGCGTATATCACCTCTATGGAAGGAGTGGTGCTCATGTCATAAACTAAATCTTGGTTGCCTGTAAGGAATCCGACGCCTGAGAAGTGTGGGTCCTTGATATTCTTGAATGTCCTGAATGTAATAAGCATTAACTCAAAAATTTTCATGCACATCTGGGCCATTACATCAGGGGTATTCTTTAATCGGATGCTCCAGTGCCGTATAGTGGAAATCATGTAATTGACGGTGGGAGGCCCTTGAGGGGGTGCTAGATAGACGTAGTTTAACCATTTGGCGCATCCCTTGATATTCTTGACTGCAATGGTAAACTCTGGCCATGTGCGTCTGCGGAGTACAGGAACATAACAAGGGTTATATTTAATAAAAAGAGGCATATTCGTCCAGGTGCGAACCATCTCCGGATAGGTTTCGAGGAGTCGGATCCTCCAAGTGGGTTGATGAATGGATCCTTTTTTAGCGCTCTCTGGGATGTCATCTGGCCCAAATTGTGTAGCAAACGTTGGAGGTTTGCCACATCTGTGTTGGATTTCTGCATTGTAGTCCGCCAGAAGTATACAATATGGCACGTATTGATCATCATTGGTTCCGATCCATCTATGGTTGGACATGCTGCGGAAGTATTCTGATTTAATAATAGTGTCCTCTATCTTCGCCATAGATTGGATCTGAACTGCTACTCGATCTTCATGAGTTGAGGCCGTTTTCTCTAGTGTTTGGAGCCACTCAGGTACTTCGATTTCTAACGTATCCATTCCTTCTGCGGTTTGCTCACCACCTGGCATTGGCATAGGAACGTAAGGTTCCTCATACGTCTCATCTACCTCGATGGGTACCAAATCCTCGGGTTCAGGTTCGACAACTGGAGAGGGTTGCCTTTCATGTGTGAGTAATCTTGCCTGTAATTCGGCCACCTGCTCTTTCAATGCCTTGACTTCCTCTGAAGTCGTGGTCGTTTCTGTGACTTTGGGTGCTGTCTGTTGCTCTTGGAGTTGATTGCGCAGCGCATCACGTTCCCTTTCCAAGTCATCATGAGCTTCTAATAGATCTGCATAGCTGTCCAAGATGGTCTTCATTGTCTCTGAGGGCACAGCTTTAAACTGCTCTGGATCAATTTCGTGTGGAGAGCCTTCCATTGCTGCTTCTAGATTTGCTTCATTTTGCTGCTGCAGCCTCTTGTTTTCTTCTAGGGCGGCCGCCATGTGTTTTCTGAGAAGTGCCAGGTTACGCCGGACTTTGAGATTATCGGCTTGGTATACCTCGAGCAAAGCTTCTAGTTGTTTGGCACCTGATTCTGTCGAGGGTTGGGGTGCCGCCAATAAGGTTTGGTGAGCCTGCTCAAGCGTCGTGTAGCATTGATTCAGTTCTGCATTTTCTGTTTGTAGAATGAGAAATTGTCTTTGTAAGTTTTGATGGTGCGTTTCCAGATTCTGATACCGGTTGTCCAGAGCTTTGTATTCATGCTGGAGCTGGTATACACATTGGTTTAGTGCTAAGAATATGTTATTTACATTAAATAATGATGGGGAGGGTGAAGATGCAGGGGGAATGGGGGCGGGAATGGGAGAGGTGAATGATGTGGATGTACGTGGAGATGTGGGTGGAGGGGGTATGGGTGATGAAGGTGGCATAGGGGGAGGGAGCGGTGCTGTGGCAGGTGATGTTTCCATCGTGTCAACTGTTTGAGTGACGGTGTAGATGGGAATCGTTGGTGGAGTGGATTTGACATCGGTGAACAGGGTAGTGAAGGTGGGCATGGTGACTCCCCCGTATTGGATTCCCGGAGAGAGTGGGATGCCCATGACCACGGTAGTGGTAGTGGATGTGGTAGTGTTAGTGTCCGGTGGTGGAGTGAATTGTGTAGTGTGAGGTGGGGATGGGGGTGACAACGGTGCTTCCTGATAGTCTTCTGCTTGCGCTGCCTCGCCTGGTGCTGATGTATTGATGTGAATTTGCTTCCCGGACCTCCTGGGACGAACGGGAACTCTTTTTTCAAACCTGTGGATGTAGGCCATTGCCTCATGAATGGCCTCGTCCAGTCCTACAGCGTCGGCATGAAGGTTCATGGACTCAATGAACAACTCGTCCACACCTTCCTCAGCTAGCAAGTCGTTCATGAGTCTTTTGCCCTGTTCTAGAGACATCTGATGCTGTTCCTGAACCAGTCGCATGGTTCGATATAGTCTCTTGATTTGTGCCGAATATGCTGGGGCACTTGCTAACTCGGAGAGTTCGTCATATTCTTGATGTTGTTCTTCGTCGGCCTCTTCTTCATCTCCTCCTGCCTCTTGTTCATCTACATCGACTTCTACAGTTTGTGGTTGGGTGGGGGCCGATGTTGTTTGGGGTCGCGGTTCCTGAGCTCGCGCTGCTTCGGCTTCGAGGTTAGAGTCATAGATTAATCTGGCAATTTCTTCATCCGTGAGGTCCTCAAGAGTAAATCCCTGCGGAAATTCCAAATCGGATGGAATGGGTGGAAACACCAGATTAGGCCCCTCTGTGCTTGGTCTTGGTAACCGGATTGTGAATGGCCTAACTCGTCGTGTCTGGGGAGGAGTGATTTCTGGTGTAGCGGTAGCTCCCCTTGGTTGAGCACAGGGTAGTTGGACTCCCCCCCTCATCTTCTTTGATGGGGGACCTGCTGCTGATAGTCTTCTCTGGAATTCTTGGACTCGGGACCATACAAGTGCCCGCTGAACAGGCACGTCATAAGCCAAGCATCTATAGATTATTCTGGTCAAAGCACAACACCCGTGGAGCACATTCTTCTGTTTTTTGTTCCACCTTTGATGCGCTAGGTGGATCTGATCTATGATCCAGTGTGGTACATTGATGGGCAGGCTTTCGGTTTCTGCTAGATATAAACTGAACCATATTTTTTTCGGGGGCATTGTGAAGCGTTCTTGGGCGGGAAAAGCAAAATGTTGCATGATGGTTCGCAGGTGAAGCGCAATGGTAGGTGTCATCGCAACCATGTCCTTCAGCTTATTAAGATCTTTGTGCTTCATTCGACCTGGAACCATGGTTTCCTTTTCTGTTGGGATGTGCATGCCATACATACCCAATGCTTCTCTTACCAGATTGAGGGTCAACTTGAATCTTTTAAGCTCATTACCCGGCAGCAGTGATGGCAGCACAAAGGTGCTGTCGCCGCCCTTGGCTCTGCTTGGTGTGATGGTACTGATCAGATAAGAACATCTTAAAAAATCCGGCTTTGGTAAGTGAGTCCTGAAATAACTTTCCACACCTGCTTTGACCCAAACTGATCTCATGACTTCGGCATTTTGGTAGCTTTCAAACTCGCGTGCGAAAAAGTGGTATCGACCCCATTTGCCATTGAACTCCAATTCTGCTTCCCAGAAATAGGTCCCATCGCCCAGTGGTCCAGCAACATCACTGAACCAATGCGCATGCTTACCTACTTGAGAAGTGTGCCCTTGAGGAGGATCCTGAATGGGGATCACATGCACTGCTTGAAGCTCTTGCGGTCTTGCTGTGAGACGTGGCTCAAGGAGAAGTGTTTCTATGTCCACAATCTGGGCACCAGATCCGGCTTGAGAACTAGTACCTGCTTCTGCCATGGCCCTGTTCGCTGGTTGGTTCTGTGAGAATATAGAACCAAGTGTTAACATCGTAATGGACAGACTAAATCCGTTGTTGTCCCCGTTACAACATTAACATGAGGTGGGTGATGAGTTAGTGGTTAGTAAGTGCATGAAGACAGTGTGTGTATTTAGTGCTTGTGTTGTCCTAGGAGACTACTGCAGTTAGTAAGTAGGTATGGATTTACAAATTGGGGTCGGGGGGTTTATTACAGGCCCTAGGCTGCCAAATGCAGTGAGTGGGCTTTGCCTTCGGTTTCGGAGAGTCTCTACAGAGCCTTCTCGGTGTCGTGGTTTGAAGATGAGGCCTTTTTGGGACCCATTTACAATTGATTACATGTACGCTCTTGGGTTTTGGTGTGTACATGAGTGTCGAGAACGAGTGAAATCTGGCAGTATGCGTCGCTGCGTTATGCTGTTTAAGTTGTGGCCTCAGCGTAGCTACTTGTGCCATCAAGCAAGCCTTAGGCACCCAAATTTGTCTTGATTGTGGGCTTGCCTTCATCGACTTCTTGGGCACCCAAATAGATTTTACTTTAGCAGAAGAATTTTTGAAAGACTTCTTATTAGCGTTGCGTTGTTGGTCACTAATAAGAGGCTTTGCCCCTGTAGTTGACGGTGGTGCAACCGGTCGTTCGCCTTTCCGCACCCATACCTGGTCTATTTTCTGGGCTGTTCTGCTGCGCAGGTACTTTTGATCTCTGACATAGGTAGTACCCTGCTTCTTCTGCCTTTGATCCACCTTGGGTTGCTGCCTCCTTCTAGCCTTTGGAAAAGAAGGGAGTTCCGTTGCATTCCTGACTCCTTTTTTGCAAATATCATTCCTCTGCAACACATAGTTTTGGACAAGAACAGCATGGTCATCTTCATGTGTACCCCTGGAAGGACCAGGAGTCTGTGCCTTTCCTAGTTCCTTGAGTGCTCCATTGTCTAATTCTACTGTAACTCGACTATGATTGACCCAAACCTGGAGAAGTCCACTTCTTAGGTTTAGATTGACTGCTTGGTCATAGATCCAATCCTGACCCAAGACGAGAGGTTCAGTGAGATCCTCATCTTGACACACTAGTACTTTAATGGTCGTTGCCTCCTCGTGAATGTAGAGGGGAAGTTCCACCTCGCCCATGCAAGGGGTTTCCACGCCTCCCAATCCTATGAGGTATGCTTCCACAGGATGGACAGTTAACTGTAACTCTTGACAGTAAGACAACTTAACAGCGCTAGTGGCAGCACCTGAGTCAATCAAGGCTCTTACGGTCCTTGTACTCTTTCCTTGTCCTATGTCTATGGTTATGAAAGGACGTCTATCAATTATTCTATTCGAGCGGGTTCCTGCAACTTCACACATGGCTATGGGAAATCCTTGGTCTGCATAGTCATTCGCTCCAGGCTGATCTCTACCTTGCCTTCGTAATTTCATCCTTCTGATGCGTTCTAAAGCCTCTGCTTGAGCTTCTTCTCTAATTCTCTTTTCTTCCTCTTTGCGTTTCTTAGCAGTGTTGAGTCGGCTGAGCATTTCCTCCGTGAGGGGTTCCTGGTACAACTTGACTCTGCATCCGCTAATATAGTTAGGGAGAACATCACCCTCTAATGTGGCCAATTGTACTGCTCCACTTGTGGAGATCCTATTGATGATCATAGGTCCGTAGCCTCTCTTTTCTAGCTTCCTTGCGTGTTGTTTCAGTGTATAGACTAAGACTAGATCTCCCGTTTTCAAGCCTTTATCCTTCACGTGGGCATCAAAGTATGCTTTCTGTCTCTTCTTGGCTGCATATATCCCTGCAGCGGCTCTCAGTCTTGTTTCTCCTAATCGTTCAAGGTCAAAGATCCTAGAGGAGAGCTCATGACCTGTCCATTCGTGCTCTTGTGCTACTCTCAATGTGGGGATCAGGAAGTCCAAGGGTAGCACAGCGTTTTGGCCGAAAACCATCTGGAAGGGGGTGGCTTGGAGTACCGTTTTGTAGGCCACTTGGTATGCCCAAACAGCATGGTGTAGCTGTTTGTCCCAATCAGAGCGTTTAGTGTTCACTAATTTCGTCAGTACATTGCATAAAATCTTATTAGTGCTCTCAGCTTGTCCATTAGCTTGAGGGTGATAAGGGGCAGACTTCTTGTGTATTACCAAGAATTCTTGGAGTAGATTTTCAATCACTTCGTTCAAGAAATGAGTGCCTCTATCACTTACAAGCTCTATGGGTAGTCCATATCTCGTGAATACATTCTCAAACAAGAATTTGGCAGTTGTTTGAGCATCGTTCTTGGTTGTAGCTTTTACCTCTACCCACTTGGTGAGATAATCTGTTGCCACAATGATGTATTCCGCATGAGAACCTTTCGCTGGGGGATTAATAGGACCTACGAAGTCTATTCCCCACTTAGAGAATGCACGTCCACCCATCATAGGTTTCAGTGGCATCTCATCTTTGCGTATAGGATACTGAGTCCTTTGACAGATATCACACCGTTTCACATAGGTATGTGCATCCATGTGAAGGGTGGGCCACCAGAAGCCCGCAAACAATATTGCCTTGATCACCCGATCTGGACTAAAGTGTCCTCCTGCTACACCTTGGTGAGCAGTTTCTAAGATCTTAAGATATTCACTCTCATGGACACATAATCTCAGGTAACCATCTTTACCGCGCTTATATAGATTATCACCTATGAGTGAATAATCCTGGGCTTCTTGTTCCAAACTCCTCTTTCTAGCTAGAGTCATGTCTGGAGGGAATGTGTTTGTCCTCAGGAATGATACTAGTGGTTCGCTCCAATCTGGCACAATGGATATTTGATAGAGAGTGGCATGTTCCACAGGTGGTTTAGTGCAACAGATTGGGCATTCCTTGCACAACTTTTGGACATCCGCTTCCATGGTTGGCCAGTGCACTCCGAATCTCTTTAGAGTCTGTAAAGTTCGTTGTTTTGAATGGTGTTGCTCTAGTGCACCTACATGTGCTAATTGCAACCATTTAGCGTACTCATCCTCTTCTACGCAACAAGCCAAGATCCCTTGATCTGTGTGCTTGTACATGCTTCCTGCCATGATGTGGTATTTTTGGGCTTTTACAACCTCTCTGTTCCGTGTGTTTACCACAGGATGGTTAGGCCCGTATGTCAATACTGGTACCAATGGCTTGGCCCACTGCGGCACCACTTCCAAATTAAACAAGTAAGCATCAGGAAGGTCATCTGACACTCCTTGTGGGGCTTCTCCCGATGTGAGCCTAGAGAGATGATCTGCTCTCAAGTGAGTCCTACCTTTTCTTACCACAACCTCAAAGTCATATTCCATTAGTAAGAGAAACCATCTCACTAATCTACCTGTATTGCATGGCTTGTTTACTAAATACAACAATGCCTGATGGTCCGTAAAAAATTTAAACTTATTTGCAAGCAAATAATGTCTAAACTTTTTAACTGCATATACCATGCCTAATCCTTCTCGTTCAGTAGTGGTATAATTTCGTTCAGCCGCATTCAATTGTCTACTGGCATAGGCAATTGGAAGGTCCATATTACCTTCACCAGTAGGTTGTGCAAGTACACATCCAATAGCATAATTGGATGCATCCACGTGAACATGGAATGGCTTATTCCAATCTGGTGTGGTCAAGATTGGTGCTGAACATAATCTTCGTTTAAGCTCCTGGAAGGAATCCTCACATTCATCCGTCCACTCAAAGTTTGTCAGAAGTCCATACATGGGCTTTGCAATGACAGCATACATGTGTATAAATCGTCGATAATAACCACAATGCCCCATGAAAGCTTGTACTTCCTTGACATTCTTTGGCCTAGGTAGCTCTGCTATGGCTCTCACTTTTTCTTCGTCGGTAGATATGCCATTCTTTGACACTATGTGTCCGAGAATCTTACCTTGCCTGACCATAAAAACGCACTTTTCTGGGTTCAGGCAGACTTGATATTCTCTACATTTGTCAAAGATTTGTCTGAGTTCAGGAATATGAGTTTGTCTAACATTGGAATGAGCACAAAGATCATCAACATAGACTTCTAAACTCTTCCTCAGGAACTCCTTAAACACATGGCACATCAGCCTCTGGAAGGTGGCTGGTGCATTGGTAAGCCCAAATGGCATTACTCTAAAAGCAAAAATGCCCCATTCTGTGGCAAAGGCTGTCTTATGCTGATCCTCTGGAGCTATGGCTACTTGATTGTAACCCGAAAATCCATCGAGGAAACTGTACACTTCCTTGCCTGCCACTCTTTCTAAGAGATGTTCTGTTATGGGAAGCGGATAGTTATCTCGAATTGTGGCTGCATTAACCTTTTTCAAGTTAATGCACACACGCAGTTTGCCATTCTTCTTGGGCACCACTACGATGGGGGATACCCATTCAGTGTGCTCAATTTCATAGATAAATCCGGCTTCGACCAGTCTATCTATCTCTTCCTTGATCTTAGCAGCATAGTTATCGTTATATGTATAAGGCTTTTGCTTAGAGGGTTTGGCATCTGAGGTCATGGGGATGGTGTGTGAGCATATGTCAGGGTCAACACCTTTCAAATCCTTGTAACTCCAAGCGAATACATCTCTGTATTCTCTTAGCAAGGTAATCAATTCGTACTCTTCTTCTTCTGTCAGGTCATGGCCTATATACGTGCATCGCTCCTCTCCTTCTTCTATGGCCACTACTATTTTCTTGGTGGTTTCTTTGTTATCATAGGCCTCTCCTGATTGTGCCTCTCGTTTAGGCATTCTTATCATGACTCTCCTGTCATCTATCTTGTACTTCTTAAAATTTTCTGGGACCTCAAACAAAGATTCTTCCTCCTCTGGTAAAACTTCTTTCTTTCTTCGTTTCTTTCCTTCTTCCTTCGAGGTCATATGTGTTGCTAATCTTACATCATTTGTAACCTCTCCATGCTTCTGAGGTTGAAATTCTACTTCATGGAAGTATTCTTCATCTGATGCAAATGGAGGGTCCATAATGATTGACTCTAGATCGGAGTCACTTGCATCCTCAAATGCATCAGGGCTAGGTTCGCATTCTTCTAAAACTGCCTCTCTCATGATTGGCTCTATGGAGAAGACTGAAATATCATAGCCATCCTCATCGCAGTGAGGTGTCCATTGTTCTTCATTGATGGCTACGTCCATTGTTGCTAAGATTTCCGCCCAGCCATGGGGTTCAAACTCCTCGTCTGGAAAAACTACAGGTGCATAGGCTGGGTCTTGAATGGGTCTATGGGTTTCGTTTGCACCTATTTCTCTGGCCTTTTCTCTCTTCTCTTCTTCTACTGCTACCTTGCACATCCATAAGTGAGTGTCTTCATGCATCCATGAGGATCCAGACCCTATGGAATGCACCGATTCTGTATCATCTTTGGCTCTGTGGATGGGATTCCATTGGATAGGAGAGACATCTCTATGAGAATAATCCTTGAGATTGACTTTGGTTGTAACACCTAAGTGCTGCAGGTACAAAGAATTGGTCCCCCAATCCTGTACCACTTGCAACTGTCGCATGAATGGTCTTCCCAAAATCATCTCATAGGCATGATTTTTGCTGAAGTCACATATGGCAAAGGTATGTTCAAACTCGACACCACAAGTGGTGAGAGTTATTCCTTCTAGCAATCCTAGGGGTCTCTCTATGTGACCATCTGCCATTTGCAATTTCATTCTCGTTGGCCTGAGTGCTGGCTTGCCCCAACGCTTCCATAAGGAGGTAGTGGCAATTGCTACTCCTGCACCTGAGTCCAAAATTGCCTTTGTGGTGTAGTCCTGGTAGGTAATGGGAAGATAGGTGTTCCCTTCTTCACCTTCGCACATATCTCCTATCTTATCCAAGGGAATTTCTGGCACTGTCCTATGAGATCCTACCCGGGAATGAGGTTTTGCTATTTCTGGTACTTGTTTGGCTACATGTTTCCATAATTCAGGTCTCACCTTGAGTAGCTCTTCTAACTTGAGGTTACACTGCACGTTAGTGTTCTTCACTACCTCTGTGTTCCTAGGTATGACTGAGTCGTCGTTCCTTACCATGACTGTGGGTGCTCTCATACATGTGGACTTTGCTTCCCATGGGCCTGTGAAGTGGGGTAACTCTTGTATGGAATTAGATTCAAAGTCCAATCTCTCGCGAGATTGAGTACTCTCATGTTCCCCGTAGATGGATGGGATGTCTTGTGGGAATTGGTCGTGTGCATCGTCCACAAGTTCAAAAGGAGGGGCAACCTCGCTTTCGTTTTCCCATTTGTCTTCTTGAATCTCCCGTAGGAAGTCTGGTGCAAACCGATTCATAGAAGAAGAAGTGTCCGGCTCCGTAGAATTGGGCACATAAGCAACCTGGGAAGGAGGGCTTATTCTTCCGTTGGCTCTCTCCTTGCTCTCATAATTGGCTGGAGCACAAGCTTCTTGGGGAGGAGTGCTTATTCTATTACTCTTCCGAGCAGGCTCATACACTCTCTGGGAAGGAATGTGGGTTACCTGTGGAGGTACATAAGCTTTCGAGGGAGGCTCCTGTGACTTTTGGGGGGGGAGATAAGCTTCTTGAGGAGGCTTGCTTATCTGTTCTCTCGCCCTTTCTTTTCTTCGAGGGACAGGTTTCTTTTCTGATTGTGCAATTAGCCTTTCTATTCTTTCTAAGGAGGGGGAGTTGTCTGGTTTAGTGGAATTGGCTGCATAAACTTCCGATGGGGAATGGCTCAGGTTTTTGCTTGCTTTTCCTGTCTCCTGATTTTTTTCTTCCTTGTCAGATCTTGCAATTATCCTCTCTAACTTTTCTAGGAATCCATCCAAGTGTAATTGCGTCTTGGCCGAGCCCGAGTAATTGAAAAGGCGACTGGCTTCAAACATAGTCTGAGCCAATGCGACCATTTTCGCGCACAGTTTGGTTCTTTCTATCTCTAGGTCAGCTCTAGGATAGCACTTGTCATGATCCGTGACGTTTGGCCCTTCTTGGATTCTGGCCTGATATGCTTTAAGCATCATGTTTAGGTCTTCAGGAGTGGGATCTGCTAGGACTGATCCTACTCTAGGGGGTGGTGGGATTTGATGAGGCGGTGGGGAAGGTGGTGAGTCGGATGGAGATGGGAGTGGTGGAGGCGGGGTGATGTGAGAGGGAGTTTGAGCTGTGAGTTCAGTTATCCTCGCTTTTGTTTCTCTTATGCTTTCCTCAAGCTCACTCATCTTTTTGGCCCATTGTCGTTTCATTCTTTCTCGACTATCTTTCCATGCTCTAGTCCTTTTCTTTGTTACGCTCTCGGTTTCACTAGCCTCTGGGCCCTTTTCCTGGCTTGTCTCTTGGTTTTGCTGCAATGCCTGAGCTCTAGTGACTACCTGCACTGGTGCAGTGGAAGTGACGCTTCCTGAGGGATCTACAACCAACCCAATCACATTGATAGGAGTGATTTTTGGCATATTATTGGGGTTCTTAGGGCAATCTCGTAAGAGATGTTCTTTTCCACAATCTTGGCAGAAACCTTGGATAGTCACTGACTGGGGTTGTGTAGGTGAAGGTAAGGGACAATCACGAATGAAGTGATCCCCCTGACATCGGTAGCATGGTCCTCTAGGAAAGGGTGGTCGTACCTGCCTAGGTTGAGGCCTAGGGTTGGGGTTTGCATACATGACGTTCGTGTAATCTGACTCCCAACTAGGTTCACTTGGTTCTTCACTATAGTAAGACTCACCATGTTCTGGAGACTGCATGTAGTAAGCCTGGGGACTATCGACATGCGTAGAATCAAAGTTATGGTCACTTGGGTCACTTTCTGAGATCAATGGGGTTACTGGTACAATGGCCCTATTCAGGTTTTCTTCTGCAACAGTATACTTTACTGGAATCACGTTAGCGGGGTTTGGAGGCTGTTGAGCCAGCACCGGTTGGGGTCTCTGTTGGGCCTGATATTGTCGTTGGTAGGTTTGTTGGGGTCTAGCATATTGTGGTGGTGGATTTTGGTTTTGGTATCTGCCTTGTTGGTAGGGCTGCGGGTAGGGTTGCCTAACTGCCTGCTTGTTGTATGGGCAATCTCGTGCGGTGTGATTGGTGTATCTCCGTTCTATGGTGCAGTACTGGCTACTAGGGTTCACTTGGGGTTGAGCCATAATAGGGCAGACATTCGCCATATGGTCACCACCGCATGTATAGCACCTTTTCACAGGGGCAAACCTTGGGATCTGTTTGCTAGTTACACCTAATTTCTGAGCTACCTTCTCAGCGAGTTCCTCAATTGATGTGGATTGCGTGGAAGAGTGGCTAGATGCGCTATCTGAATCTTTATAGATTTTGGAAAGCTCTAGCTCTTCCCCTAGGTTATCTTCAATGTCAATGCACATGCGTACACACTCTTCTATAGTCCTAGGGTCCTTCAGATACACATAGGATCTCAATTTCGTGCTCAGCAATCCATCGAGGAATAAGGCTACCTGTTTAGCAGCTGTGGGTAGCTCCGAAATTGGGCACCTTTCAAGATATTGTCTAAATCTTCTTCCGGCCAATCTGACAGTCTCTTGGGGGGTCTGTTTGAAGCCGTGAATCAATGAGGATGTATTGTGTCTTATGCCACTCTTAGAAAACTCTACAATGAATGCCTCTAAGAGTTGGTCTATGCTCCTGAACTGGCGCTCATCCAATGGCTGAAACCATGTAAGTGCCGTATTCCTAAGGGTTAGACCGAAGGCATTGTACTGCGTGAACAGATCTTCCACTTGTTCAGCTCTCAAGACTTGCTTGAACTCTGCCACATGATCGTAGGGATCTCCTGTGCCGTCATAGTAATTCTTCATGGACTTAACTAGTTGGGTGGGTCTCAAAGTTCTTGTGTGCTCTCTAGGCCTCGGCAGAGGGAATCCATCTACATTTCTTTGGTTCCTGTGGGCTCTCTGCATCTCAGGTTCTACCCTATTCGTCTCTGTTCTCGTTCTTTCTCTGCCCACTGGGTTGGCAAAATTTACTTCTGGTCTATCTCTACTTCTGTCTCTTTGCGTACCATGAGCTTGGGAAGTTCCAGCTCCAGGGTGACCATAGGATACATTTGATCTTGGTTGGGGGAAAATGAATTCACCCTTCCAAGTGTAGGCATGCCTATCATTTTCTGTCACCACGAAGATCCGTTCTGAAGCATGATCTAAGTAGGTCACTCTGCCTGGGCTATCCGGATCCTTAAACTCATAGATCATGATATTTCCTTTGTCTGTTGGCTGATTAGACTTATACCTCCAAAAGGCTTCATCAGTTTCTCGATTGAGGAGCAACTCTATGCTCTTGTTGTCTTGGGGGACCCACTCAGGTGTGATAATCCTAGTGAGAACAGATTTACCTCGAGGGGTTCTAGGTTCCGCATCCATGTTCCCTTGCTCCAGGTCACCTAAGTCCGCTTCTGAGATTACATTCCCAAAGTCATCGGTCCTATCAGGGTGACTAGTGACTACATATATAGTTCCTTCTTTGTCCAGGTATGCACCATTTTCAAACTTGACAGCTGGGTGCTCTAGTCCAATGGATTGATCAGGGTTTTTAATCTGGACCACAGATCTTCCTAAGCCGTCCTCATAGATGCTAGCACCTAATCGGTTGGTCCTAAGGTACTTCAGCTGCGTTTTGTAAGGGCCTTCTACCCTGTAGAGATAAGGCACTCCTGAACTTCCCGTAGGTCTGTCCATGCCTTGGGACATTTCTGACTCACTGGTCTCAGAGCTAGGGTAGTTTGAGCGGTGGCTCAACTGCTGGGCCCAAGACCTTGCAGTGTGATTGACACTAGCCTCTGAAGACCTAAGGCTTTGTCTCTCTCTTGCTAGATGTCGTCCTGATCTAAGGTTCATATGCCTAACTGATTAACCCAATTTTTTCCAGAGTACAACCTCGTTGCCGATCAATTGGTATTAGTTACTTGATTCTTTTTTATTAATTATTGTGTTTATGGTCTTGTCTGATATCACGTCGTCAGGAACACTTGAATGTTCTTCGTACTTTAGGTTGATCGTTCCACGTTAGGTTCTTTTCCTTTATGTTATCGACAGTGCAGAGATTAAGTTTTTAGCTTGAACTTGAGTTTTTAGGTACTCTTCAACTTGATAACTGCCTACCGTCGCTCTCACTTGCTCCTACCTCTCGTCGTTCTTAGCCTAAGCTATGATTTGACAGAGGGAGTTAAAAGTGTCCAACCTTACTTGTTGATCCCTTGCTTTATGGTGCTCAAGAACCCGGTTCTCAAGCTTGCAAAGAAACCTTGCCTTGTACGCTCTCAGTTGCTCTCAATGGACCTATAAAAGACCCACGGTTAGCTCAATGCTTATATTCAAAGGACACAACCAACCACTTTCATTCATGTAACATAAACACATATTTGCATTGTGATTTTTAGAAAAATAATTCTAAAGACCCCTGACTTTGATCCCCCTGGGTATGGTCAACTTCAAAATACCCTCTCTGAAAATCAACGCCTTACCTTTATAAAAAACAGTTGAGGGCGTGTAGTATATGCCACGAGCTTTCCAACAAGCCCAAGAGCTCAAAAATTGGATTTCGTATGAAAAAGTTAGGACTGTTCAGGGTTTAGGGAGTTAAATCAGAATTCAACACAAGCTAACAGTCAAACAGGAATACTCGAGTAGCTTGTGGCACGGCCTCGCGATGCAATACTACACCCTAGTGTTTGTCCCACACTCAATCAAAATTTAGACCAATAATTTTGCCTTGAAAATTTGACCTAATTTGCCCTTCTAACGCGTTCGCAAAGTCTGTCGGTCGCGATTGACAGGTCAGTCGCGATCGACGTGTCGATCGCGATTGACAGGTCCGTCGTGGCTGTCAGTCGCGATTGACTGGTCAGTCGCGATTGACAGGGGTTACGAAAAGTCAATCAGTCGTGGTCAAAGGGTCGTTGACTCTATCGGTCGCGATTGATGAGTCGATCGCGATTGACAGGCCGGTCGCGAGGGTCTGTCGATCGTGGTCAAACAGTCGTTGACCGTGTCGGTCGCGATTGACGGATCCGTCGTGGTCTGTCCGTCGTGGTCAAACAGTCGTTGACTGTGTCGGTCGCGATTGATGAGTCGATCGCGATTGATGGCTCGATCGCGATTGACACGTGTCACGCGTATGGTCAGTCGGTCGTGGTCAATCGGTCGTTGACTCTGTCGGTCGCGATTGACAGAGCCGTCGTGGGCTGTCGGTCGCGATTGACGTGTCGATCGCGATTGACAGGTCTGTCCGTCGTGGTTTGTCGATCGCGATTGACAGAGCGATCGCGATTGACAGAAATCTGTGGAATTTCAAAAAACTAAACACATTTTTGGGAAGCTCTAGGCCTGTAGGTCATGGATATGCACTTTGTTTAGCAATTAGAGCAAGTTTTCAGTCGGTCGCGATTGACAGAGCTCGGCGACACACAGACAGTTACTCAGATTTCCGTACCTGCGCAGAGTGCTGGGGATGATGATGCGGCCTGTACCTGCAGAATGCTCACAAAACATGCAAAAAATAGCACATGCAAATTCGCTCTCTCGCTCTCTCTCACAAGTGAAATGAGGGAAATGAGGTGGAGATGGGGATATAGTCAAAAAACTGAAATTTTCACGATGATGGAGATGGACGTGGGAGATGGTGATGATGATGATGGTGATGATGATAGTGACGAAAGTAAAAGAAAATCGATGAGCGTGAAGAAAATACCTACAACTCCAACGCGTCAACTCTACGTCTTACCATCACACGCTCGTCCTCAAAGCTCGGTCCCCGGCAACGGCGCCAAAATTTGGTGTAGCTCAATGATGAGTAGCACCTCCTTTAATGTCAATCCGGGAAGACGTGAGGATGGTATGAAGACCTCGAGCAAGTGGCGGCACAAGTGCGTGAGTGAGAAGCACACAAGCATGCACACACATACACACACACGCGCACACAAGGCAAGACAAAGAGTGAGAATCAATGGAGCGTTTAGATTACTTTCAAAATGCCCTTACAAGTTCGTTTCAATTACAATCCAACCTCAAAAATGAGCTCTCTAGCTCTTTTTATAGTTTTTGACTAGCTTTTGGCCCTGTCCAGACCTAGTGTCCGGCCTAGTTAAAAATTAGGTTCCAGGGCTTATTTGGGGGCTCAAACGAGATCTAAAAAATACGAAAATTGGTACACAACTACTTCTAAGGCTCCTCAAGCTCAAGGACTCCTTGGCTTGCACAAAATGGAGCTACAAAAATGTGAAATGATATTTACAATGATGGTTAGTGATAAAAATCACTGTTGTTGTAGGGATTTCTTCTAGTGATCTGTCATACATATCTTCGAGCTCCCTACTTGCTCTTCCTCCCTGCATGTCCATCTCTTTGTCTTGAAAAAATATTGGCCTACTTGCCAGATCTTCTTTGACTGCCCTGTTTGCTTGTGCTGTCCCTTCGCTCTGACTCCCTTCTTTGACTTTCATGTCTTGTACGTCCTGGTGTACCAAGGCTACTGCCAACAGAGTAGTAGAACTGTCAGAGTCTTTATAGAGTTTGGATAATCCTAACTCCTCACCCAAGTTGTCTTCTATGTCAATGCACATGCGCACACAGTCTTATATGGATCTAGGCTCTTTCAAGTACACATATGATCTCAACTTTGTGCTCAATAGGCCATCTAAAAACAGTGCCACCTGTTTGGCTGATGTGGGTAATTCTGGTATAGGGCATCTTTCCAAGTACTGTCTAAACCTTCTTCCTGCAAGTCGCACTGTTTCTTGGGGTGTCTACTTGAAGCTGTGGATCAAGGATGATGTGTTATGTCTGATACCACTCTTGGAAAATTCCACAATGAATTCTTCTAGCAGCTGACCTATCTCTCTATAGTTGCGATTGTTTAGAGGTTGAAACCAAGCTAAGGCAGTACCCTTAAGAGTCAAACCAAACGCCTCAAACTGGGTGAATAAGTCTTCAACCTGTTCAGCTCTTAGCACTTGTTTGAACTCGGCCACATGATCATAAGGATCTCCAAATCCATCAAAGTAGTTCTTCATTGTCTTAACCACTTGAGAGGGTCTAAGGGTTCTTGAGTGCTCTCGTGGTCTAGGCAATGGGAAATCATGATCATCTCTTTGATGCCTATGAACTCTATGTCTCTCCCTTTCAGGTCTTTCCGTTCCATATCCTAATCTATCCCTGCCCACAGTGTCTGCAAAGCTTACCTCCGGTCTCTCTCTAGTTCTTTCCCTCTGGGTTTCATGAGCCTTGGATGATCCGGCTCCTTGGAGGCCCTGGGAAACATTAGATCTTGGTGGAGGGAAAATTGATTCACCTTGCCAAGTGTAAGCATGTCTGTCATGATCTGATACCAAGAATAATTTTTGAGATGTGTGATCTAGATAGACAACTTTCCCTGGTGTCTCTAGATCCTTGAATTCATAGATGGTGACTATTGGGCTTGGTTGATCTGTTTTGAATCTCCAAAAGGCTTCCTCCGTTTCTCTATTCAAGAATAGCTCTATGCTTTTGTTGTCTTGGGAAATCCATTCCGGAGTGATCACTCTGGTCAAAACTGACTTACCTCTAGGGGTCTTGGGTTCTCGTCCTAGGTCTCCTTGCTCTAGGTCTCCTATCTCGTTCTCAGGAATGATGTTTCCACACTCATCTGTCCTATCTGGTAGGCTGGTAACCACATACATGGTTCCTTCCTTATCAATGTAAGCACCCTCTTCGAACTTGACTACTAGGTGTTCAAGTCCAAAGGGTTGGTCAGGATTTTTGAGTTGAACCACTGATCGTCTTAGACCATCCTCATAGATGCGAGCACCTAATTGGTTGGTCCTTATATACTCCAATTGGGTCTTATAGGGACCTTCTGGGGTCTGTAAATAGGCAGTACCTGAGCTACGTGTGGGTCTTTCCATGCCAAAAGACATTTCTAAGTCACTTGTCTCTGAACTTAGTGTGTAAGGATAACCACTAAGCTGTTGAGCCCAAGACTTGGTTGTATGGTTGACACTAGCCTCAGATGACCTAATGCTTTGTCTATCCTTGCCTAAGTGTCTGCCAGATCTCAGGTTCATAAGCCTTGGCTTCAGGTCTCAGAGTTCTCTTACACTGCTCAAAATCCTTTAGAACTCCTTGGTTTTCTAGTTTCCCTGAGGGTCAACTTCAAAATACCATATCTAATAATCCTGGTATTATTTTTACCGTAACCAGTCAATGTTTTGGTTGTATTGCCCACGAGCTTTCCAACAAAACCAAAATCACAGCAAACGGATTTCGTATGAGAAAGTTATGTCAGTTCAGGGTTCTGGGGGTTAAAACAGGGAAACAGGATCTCTCTGGGAACTCAGAACAGGCGATACAATATCAGATTTTCCGCGATACGATACCTTTGTCTTACACGATACCACTTTAGACGATATCACTTTGCAAACGATACGATACCACTCTCTTAAACGATACGATATTGAAAGTGGTCACGATACGATATCTCTAATTTGCACGATACGATACCAACCTCACGATACGATACCACTAGGTGGGCGATACGATACCAAGGCGACGAACGATACGATACCAAAAATTTTACGCGATACGATATTAGGATAGCCCACGATACGATACTTGGTTGGCGATAGACGATACGATACCAAAAATCAAACGATACGATACTGGATCTTTACACGATACGATACTAAAGCACCGGACGATACGATACCGACTCGGTGATACGATACCAACTTTCACGCGCGATACGATACCTTTAGCTAGACGATACAATACCGCCAAGTACACGATACGATACCAAAATTTAGACGATCGCGAGACCAACTTGGTCGACGATACGATACTGTACGATCAACGATACGATACCAAGACTGGCACAATACGATACCACCGGGGCGACCGCGATCGTGATACCAGCACTTGACAATACGATACCAGAATGGTATCGCGATACCTCAAGTGGGCATGCACGATACGATACCTTGACAAGTATCGCGATACACGGGAATTCTGGTATCGCGATACCAAAACTCAACTGGACACGATACTTGTAGATTTTCACACCCAAATTCAAAAATTTTTGCAAATATGAGTACCTTGTGTCCTCCTTGTCACTCCTATCACCTGTAGGTGCAAAAATCTATCTCCAAACTGGTGATACCTCCTGCGCGATACCAGACGCTGTTCTTGTCACTCCGCGATACTGAATCAGATTTCTTAAGTTTTGAGAGGTTTTCAAGCACGTTTCTTCAGCGCTTTTGCGATGAGCACCCTCAGCACCTATTCCTCACAGCTGCAAGTGAAATACGAAGTGAATGTAGTGGCAAAAATGGAAAAAAATCAGAGAATATGAAGAGGGAAGAAGATGGTGATGATGGTGAAGATGAAGAAGGAGAAAAACTCAGAAATTGAACTGAAAATGGTGATTTTTTACCTTCCAACGTCGCTACTCTACGTCTTACCGTCACACGCTCGTCCTCCAAGCTCTCTGCCCGGCAACGGCACCAACTTTAGTGTCACTCTAGCACAATGGTGAGTACCAACGTGAGGAGATACACCTCATAAATGTCAATCCGTGGAGACGTGAGGACCGGTATGAAGACCGTGAGCAAGTGATGGGCACAAGTGCGTGAGTGAAAGCACACAAGCATGCACACACATACACACACACACGCACAAAGTAAGAGCACAGAGTGGAACAATGGAAGATCTTCGATTGCAAAAGAGCTCTCTTACAAAGCTGAAATCTACAACAAGCTAGCCTCAAAAATGAGCTCTCCAGCCCTTTTTATAGGTTTTTGAGTGGTTTTGGCCCTGTCCAGACCTAGTGTCCGGCCTAGTTAAAAAATAGGTTCCATGGCTTATTTGGGGGCTCAAACGGAGTCTAAAAATTATGAAAATTGGTAGGATGGTAGTTCTAATACTCCTCAAGCTCGAGGACTCCTCGGCTTGAACAAAATGGAGTTACAAAAATGGAAAACGGTATTTACAATGGTTTTTAGTGATGAAAATCACTATTTTTATAGGGATTTCTTCTGAAAGTTTGACAGGTGCTTCTTGGAGCTCCCTACTTGCTCCTTGTTCTTGTGCGTCCACTTCCTTGATGCACTTCCATGCTTTGTCCTTGACCTTGAGCTTCAACATGGTCCCTTCAAAGAGTGCCTAAATATCAAGTTGGTATAAAAGTGGTCTCTTAATGCTTAGGCAAGACTTTCATGTATGCTTTCGTATTAATTTAGACTTAAGTCATACTAAGGCTAGAACATAAGTCACCTATCCTCATATTGTAATTAACCACAAGTGATGTCTCTCCTCTTTGCCTATTGACCCTCATAGCAATTTTGAAATGACAAAAAGAATTCTGATGGCATGAGGTATGTGAAAGCATTAGATGATGTGGCAAGCAAATCAGATATGCTCCACTAAACATTAGAAACTAACTGACATCATGCTAAATTTGCAAGCAAATGAACGTCGTGGCTTTTCTGAAGAATGGATGGTACAAGAAAGATTCTCATGGCAAGTCAGAAGGATTCATCATTCATGTATGTAAACTTCACAAAGGCATCAGTGCTAATAATCAATAAGCTTGTCTTTTGCATTCCACGTGATCTGCCATAGATGTTGATCAATTCACACTAAAATATCTTATGAACATACTAGTATTGATGGTTCAATTTTGTCGCACGCAATTAGAGAATGCATTCAGAGAAACATCTAGTCCCTCTTAATCTGGCTGGAGTTGAACTGGCTCCACTTGAACTACTCGCCAGATAGCACCACGGTAGGCAGATATGTCAGAGAGTCACTCTTTCATTCTGAGTGTATCCAGCTCGACAGTTGGGAGTGAATCAGAGTCCATCCTCAGGTAGCTCATCGACTTCCCACAACACTCGCTCTAGCAGCACTCCTAGTAGTGGTTCCTCTCCCTACCCTTCTGCACGTAGCGCTTTCTACCAGAGAATGGAGATACAGAGCTATCAATTTCCTAAATATGGTGTAGAAACAAGCTCATCTTCGACCTCTCTCCCTCTCTCTCTCAGTAAGCAATTCTCCATATATGGTGTAGGTGTTGGTTCCCAGTTCTGAGAATATCTTTCTAGTGGCTTAAGTTGAACTTTGTATGCAGACAGGGTGATAGAATTGGGAATGAGATTCTCCTTCGCTTCCTCTCATTTGCCAATTCTCTCTCTATAGTATGATTTCTTTCTCCCTCTCTATTTTGTCAGAGAGTAAAGCAAAATAGAGTGAAGCTCTATCGCACAGCAATATCAAGCGATGCTTTGTCGCAGGTGTGTGATGTTCTACCTTTCTGATGAGTGATGCTCTATGGCACTCTCTACTTTGGTGCGACCAATCCCAAGTATCTCTTCATTCTTTGAGTATCCCAAGTGTTGCCATGCTGTCAAGATGCACGTTGGAGAAAGGTTTGTTGTGTTTGCAGCAGAGGCATGACACGTGCAAAATCATAAAGCCAACGAGGATAAATTGGTTTCCCTTAGTGTTGTACGTATGCCCACTCTCACTCGCTTTCAGTCTTGTTGGATCAAAAGGATAACTGCAATGGCAACTATATGTTAGAAGACACAGCCCAAATATGGCAACTAGCATTCGAGTAGCCCTAGCAATGGTAGCAGCAAAAGCACTAGTTCCAGCTTCAAGGTCTGTGACAGGGCCGACACAAGCATCGGGATTGAAACCAGCACTAGCAATATCGCCACCAATAGGTTCTAGTACATTAGATGTCCTGTTGGACTTCACTTGGAAAATAGTCACCACACAGGCCTGATTGTGAGCGTCCGAGAAGGCTGTGATGCTTTGCAAACATTAGTTGGCCATGGCGCATAGTTGACTAGTGATATGTTGAGCAAAAATAAAATGATGACAGTACACACAGACTGCTACAGAGATGATTAGTGAGATGATGTGGAAAACTAAAAGTAAGCAAACCACATTAAAAAATAACCATGACAGAGTAGCAAATCATCTTGCAACAAGTCGTATGGCATATGTTACAAAATGGAACAATGAGGAGTGTTTGGAAACACTATATAAACATGGCATGCACTACCGACTCCTTAAAAGTGTTTAGAAACACTTCACCAACTTGGCTTACACTAGTGAAATCATGAACATTTCCATCAAAAGAATGAGGAACCTCTAAATGCTGTAAAGGTGTTTAGGAACACTTTAATGAAAAATAAAAACGATCACAATGCTTAATAACAATGATCACAAAGAGGGTGGGAGGGTGGCAAAATGGATACAAAGAATATGGGAAAATGTTGAAGAAGAGGGATGGGAGGGTGGGAAAATGGGGAAAATGGGCAAAATGAGTCCCAAAAGAGTAAAACTGATGGCAAAAGCCTCTCTCAATGAGGAGGAAGCAAAACAATCACGACGCAACCACCATCACCACCACCAAAATGACCACCAGACGCACCATCAAGACCTCCACCCAATGCTCTGGTACCATGCAAAGAGTACATGCGCCGAAGCAAAATGAAACGAAGAGTGTACTCATAAAAGAAAGAGTGTGTGAGACTCAAAATGAGTACACCATGAAATGGGTAAGTGTACGGTTCATGATTTCAACAATTGTGATATTATACACCAAAAACAGAGTCTGCTAATCTTGTGCAGGATGAAGAATGGGTGTTTACTACTATTTTCACTTTTGACCCATGTGCATGGTATGAAAAAATCCATAAGCATTTGATTTGGTATATGTGCCTACACAAGATAATGTGGCAGACATATTCATCAAAGCTCTTCCACAAGAAAAGTTTGAAGTTTTTCGCAAAGCTTTAAGCTTATTACCTTGTGGGGGCTGATCTATCACTCTCTGTATTTGTTCATATCATTCACTCTAGGGGGTTTGTTACACTTATGTGTTCCTCAAGTAGCTTTGATATGAACCTTTTCCCTATACATGGGCACTTTTTACTCTAGTGCTAGCTAGAGGTTTTTTCCCCCATGTTAGCACATACATTATTCACTCATATGTGGTGGTACTTGTACTTAGGGATATTATTTAGCTCTTACTTCAGTTCAATTCATCATCAATAGAGAGAGCTATTCCAGCCATCTATCTTCTCTGTGTGTCTTGTTGCATTTGTGCTCCTTGTGTATGCTTCTTGTGTGTGTCTCACACTTCTACACACACCCAATATTTTTGCATCGACCAGCATGCATACTTCTAGTAGTGCAAATCCGTTATCGAGTATAGAAGTACAAAATTCAGCACTCTGAGATCATTTCCACCACTTGCACTAAATTTTTATCCTCTTTCAAAGCCATTTCTGTAGTCGAAATTGCCATCAGAGATAGATATTGTGAGTTGCATTTCAGCTTTTGTTTACGTCCATATCTTGCTACTTTTGAGTTCTTTGGTGTAATCAAAAGCAATAATGACTTGTTTGGCATGCTTCAGGACGAAGATAAGCTTGATGGGACCAACTATCCAATGTGGTTTTACATGATGAAGCATGTTCTTGTTGCAAAGCAATTGTGGAACATAGTGGTAGATTTTGACAAACACCTCGACAGTTCTTCTACTATTCATCATGTTGTCATAGATTCAAGTTCTCCTTCAAGTACAATGAATATGTCTTCTCCACCTATGCACGAGAAATTTAGATTTGATGGAAAGGATGCTCAAGCTCATGTATTGATTTCTCTTTTTGCGAAGTGACATATTGTTCCACACAGTCAGTCATGCACTACTTCAAGACAAGCTTGAGATACTCTTACTTCTTTGTATGCAATGTGTAATGAGCCACAAGTTGTTTTTTTGAGAAGGAAACTTGAAGATGTATGTATAATGGCTAAAAATAATTCATTGAATGTATATGCTACACACATAAAAGATTTGAAAGAGATTGGAAACATTGATGAAATCATTTTGTAATGTATTACTCATTTTTACATTACTTAAAGTCTTGTCGAAATCTTTTCAAAGCTTTGTTACTAAACTTCATTTAGTTGCAAAAGGAAATCCAAATATGTATACTTTTTATGAGGTTGTGTCTCTTACTTTACAAGAAGTCTTAGAGAAATCAATAGTGAATAGAAGTGATTTGCTTGAGGGGACACAAGCACTTGATATTATACAAAAGGGTAAAAGCAAGTATGATTCAGCTTTGGGTTCATCAAAACCAAAGCCTCAATCTTCCTCTTCAACATTTTCCTCTCTTGATAATGATATGCAAAACAAGATGAATTTAATTATTTTTCTTTGTAAAAGAGGTCTTACGCATGAATGTGCATTGCCATATACAGAAAATGGTATTGCAGAGTTCAAGAATAAACACTATGTATTGAATCAGTCCTAGAAAAGCATTGAGAGTCATTCCACCTTATGAGGCTTGGAATGGGCAGAAGACAATGGTTAATCATATGTGCATATTTGGTTGTGTAGCATATGCACTTTTGCCATCACAACATCAGAAGCTTGATGACAAGGCAAATCAATGCATATTTGTTAGATATAGTAGTGAGAATAAAGGTTATTGAATATATGATCCATTGAAAGAGAAAATTATTATAATTCAAATGTGATATTTGCTGAAAATTCCACTTATCATTTACTTGAATGCAAGTTTCAATCAAAATTAGTTCACAAGATGTGATTGATACACTCATGCCTTTGTTTTAAGGTGGTGCACTTGACTATGGCCATATAAACCATCCAAATGAGCTTCAAAGAGCTAAAAGTTTTCACCCAAACATGCTGAAAATCCCCAAAATTTGAAGAAAAGTATGAATGATAATTCCAACCAAAGATTGTTGAAAATGTCCAACCAAACATGGCTAAAATTTTGCACAACTTACAATCACACATGGCTCAAATTCAAATGATATTCAGCCCATTTATGATAAACATTTTAATGATGTATTACATGAGGAACACATTTCTATCAAGGATGAACAATGTATGCCAAAATGGCTACAAAAGGCACTACAAGACAGCAATTTGAGTACTTCTTTACTTAGTATAACAAGATCAAGCTTTATCCATGCATCAAGTGATTTTGTGGATGTATCTCTTATTGCAAATGCATGTAATGAAGAACACTCACTTTTAAAGATGCATGTGATGATTCAAATTGGATGAGAGCAATGCAATTGGAATTGGATTCTATTCACAAAAATTATACTTGGGAGGTTTGTGAATTTCCAAAAGGTAAAACTCCCATTGGTAATAAGTGGGTTTACAAGATTAAAAGAAAATTTGATGGGAGTATTGATCGTTACAAAGCAAGATTATCTGGAAAAGGTTATGCATAAAAATCTGGCAATTATGTGAGGAGACTTTTCCACCTACCTTGTGGACGAAACCATTTGTTATGTGATTACATTGGCTTCTAGTCATGGTTGGAAAGTGCATGAATTGGATATAAAAAATAGCTTTCTTGAATGGTTATTTTCAAGAAGAGGTCTATGCAAAATTTATCATCAATGGTCAAGAACATATGGTTTTCTGCTTGCATAAGGCTTTGTATGGACTCAAGCAAAATCCATGTGTATGGTATGACAAAATACATTAAGCACTTGGTTGCTCTTGATTTTACATGTATTCCAATTAAAATCATGCCTTATCTCTGCAAAGATGGGGCTGATCTTATAGCGCTTAAGTCAGCCATCTGATGAGAACACTGACATGATTATGGCTTATTTGCATCATCTCATGTCACATATCTTGGTCTTTTGGACTACTATCTTTGCATCCATTTTGTATCTATTGAGGGGGGAATTTTTGTGATCAAGCAAAATATATTGAGAAACTACTTCAGTATTTTGGTTTTGAGGATTGCAACCCTATCTCCAATCCAAAGGAAACAAGATTTAGGTTCTTAAATGACGATGGAGATGATGCATTCGATACTTCTCTTTACCAACAAGCTATGGGATGTTTGATATATGCATGCAACACAAGGCCGAACATGCAATAAGAAACCTTGGCCGAATTGAGCATAGCCCTAGCACCACACACTGAAAAAGCGATAAAACATGTGTTTAAATATCTTAAAGGCACTTTTAGTTTGGGCCTAGTTTATGGTATAGATGCTCAGCATAGATACTATGAACGGTGATCATGTGGGTGCAAATGACTCATCAAAATCAATGCCTCTCTCTTGAGCATAACCTTTTGCAATACACATAACTTTATACCTATCATCTGATCCATTGGGTTTACACTTCACCTTGTATACCCATTTAGTGTCAATGGCCATTTTGCCTGGAGGCAAATCACATAAAGACCAATTACCATTCTTCATAATAGCATCATATTCTAATTGCACAGCAACCATCCAATTTTAAATTTTGTGCTTCATCAAAAGAAACTACCTCATTCTCATCACAAAGACTGGAGGCAAACATTGCATAACAATTTGATGCAAAAGCACTATGAGATCTTGAACAAGTACGATATGACAAAGGTGCATCTAATTTGCTATCTTGCAAAGTCTTCACCAACCATTTAGGCATAGTGGTTGCCTCCTCTATATCAACTCTCTCATCAACAAGTCTAGCATGTAAATTTGTATCAAAAACAAAATGATATGCATCATCATGTGCAACCTATAAAGGTTGAGAAGTTGCCTCGCTTGACTAGCACTTGATTGTCCGCCTATAAAAAGAGGTTGCAAGTGTCATACACATCTTTGGAGCTAGCTATTGCCTCCTTAGTACATGAAAATAATGGTTGAATTACATTTTATGGAGATTAAAGCTATCCTTGATGTTAGAGCACCTCTATATCAAGAATAACTCAAAACCTTTACCAATTTGGAGGATCAATACTCAATTATCAAAATCTTGAACAAATTGTGAAGCGAGTTAATACTCAGAAAGTCTGCTGTACATATTTCACTCATTGATCAATCAAATGTGTAAAAATTTTTATACAACTTTTCACATGGTGTCACCTAAAGATTGTGCACCTTCTCCCAGTTAAATCATTCCAAAAGATTAATTATATCTTGAGAAATGAATCAAACAGTTCACTTATGTTTGAAATTGTTCTCCTGTATAGTCGATTCTGACACCTGCAACTTCTAACACATGCTTCTCCCAAACTAGAACCTGTTTAAGCAAATGCTTTTAGCCATAGATGGCTTACCTCCCAACTTAGATTTTGACTCCTCATTTGTGCAAAACTTTACACTATGCACTGAGAACTAATCAATTTTTTTATCATCAAAATTGCACCTGTTTCCGAAAACACTCAACACTTCTTCACATACAAATGTTCCTACTCATAATTCTCTCAGCCTGTTTACAATTAGGCCCTCAAACTTTAACCATAGACTCATTAACTATGGAATGAGACATATACAAAAGGATTCTTGAAATGATCAAGCACAAAAGGAGAACACAGCAAAATATCATGCACAACTTTTCTTCTATTCAGAAAACTTTTACATCTAGATGAGAGAGATATCTTTTTCACTTCTAAAGTGTCTAATGACTTCTAATGCTTCTAATCTCTTGCTCTCTTATACTCTCTCATACTTGCCCCAACTTTTTACTTGTATATATAGGCATATATGTACAATATCATGACCATACAAAAGATATATGTGAGCTAACTACAAACTAATGTACATATGTATACAAGTCTTCATCTTCTAAACATGCACTATCTTCAAGCTACTTAAACCAATCTTTTATTCATTATTTGTCTTCAAGTCTTT
Organism: Ceratopteris richardii; assembly: GCA_020310875.1. Lineage (NCBI taxonomy): Eukaryota > Viridiplantae > Streptophyta > Polypodiopsida > Polypodiales > Pteridaceae > Ceratopteris > Ceratopteris richardii. The sequence goes on along the minus strand of CM035411.1, from coordinate 143,809,410 downwards.
ATCCAAAACTTCAATTGGTGCTTGACTTGCACCAACAGCTCCCCCTCAATCATCAATTGAGGTTTTCTCTATCTCCTTTATACCTGCCATGTCTTTGAATCTATGTAGCTTTGGTCCATCCAAGCTTTTGGTTAACATATCAGCTATCTGATCTTTTGTTGAAGTATGTATGACTTCAATCTCCTTATAATCACCTTCTCTCTTAAGAAGTGATATTGAATCTCAATGTGTTTAGTCCTAGCATAAAAAACAGGGTTAGCAGCTAGATATAATGAACTCATGTTATCTCCATAAATAGTGGGTGTACTCTGAATGATATCAAAACTCTTCATGAGAGTCTTTAGCCATATCACTTCCTTTGCAGCTTCAACCATACCTTTGTACTCTGCCTTTGTAGATGATAAAGCAATAGTGTGTTGCTTCTTAGAACACCAAGAGATTAACTTATCTCCCACATAACACAAGTATCCATATGTTGATCTCCTATCATCAGGATTACTTGCCCAATCTATATCACTATATATTTTGATGTTTGTATCTAATGTAAAACCATAATACAAACGTTCCTTGAGTGTACCCTTAATGTACCTTAACACCTTTCGACCTGCAACCCAATGTTCTTTCCTAGGACAATGCATGAAATGAGACAATACTCCAACTTCATATGACAAATCAAGTCTAGTTAGAGTTGCATAGATTAAACTACCAAATAGACTTTGATATAGCTTCATATCCTTGAATTCTTCTCCTCCATATCTGCTCAATTTGTGATTCACCTCCATTGGAGTAGGGGCTATCCTGCAATGGATGACATTTTAAACTTGATCAACAAGTTCTTCAAATACCTCTCTTGAGTAACATACACTCCATGTTAAGTATATGAGATCTCCATGCCCAAGAAATATGACAAGTCTCCCAAGTCACTAATCTTGAACTCTTTCTCCATTTGCTTCTTTAGGCTTTGTATGCCCTTCTCATCTGTACCTGTAAGAATTATGTCATCAACATATATGCACATGTAAATAAACCCATCATCACTTGCTTTGAGAAGCAAGCTACTATCTGCTTTAGATACTTGAAAACCAAGTTCCTTCAAGAACTTTACAAGTCTATAATTCCATGCCCTTGGGGACTGCTTCAAACCATACAAAGCTCTCTTAAGCTTGCATACATATTCTAAATACCTTTCATCTCTGAATCCTTGTGGTTGCTGCATGAAAACATCATCTGAAATATAACCATTTAGAAAAGCATTCTTCACATCTAATTGACATAATTTCCAACCTTTACATGCAGCAATGGCTATGAGTGTCCTAATGGTTGTCATCTTTGCCATAGGACTATAGGTCTCATCATAATCTATTCCATATGTTTGAGAGAACCCTTTCACAACAAGTCTAGCTTTATATCTAGACACACATCCATCTGCATACCTCTTTGTTTTATAAACCCATTTGCATCCAATGATCTTCTAACTATTTGGTTTAGGAACCAAATCCCATGTCTCATTCTCCATCAATGCATCATACTCTTCCTGCATAGCGTTCTCCCAATTTTCCTTACCTTTTGCATCTTCATATGTAGAAGGGTCTTCATCTGTTTCATCATGTAAGCATAGTCTTTAGTGGCCAAAAAAGAAGTGCCATAGCTATACCTTGTAGGTTGCCATTTGTGTCTTGATGACCTTCTGAGTTCTCCACTTCTTGAGGTTTCTGGTTCATCACATTCTGGATCAAACCTTGGCACTTCTTCAACTTCAACCTGTACTTCATTGTTCTCTTCTTCATCAAATATCTAAACCTTTGATTTACCTTTCTTTTGATGCACAACTTCTTCATCAGCTGCATGAATATTGATTGTACCTGCATACCAAGTACCTTGCTCATCAAATGTAACAGTCTTTGATACAAGGAATTGTTTTGTGGATGGACTCCACAACCTATATCCCATCTGCTTATCATATCTAATGAACACATACTTTTCGGCTTTAGGTTCCAATTTATGCCCCGAGATAGCACATATGCATAAGCCAAACACCCAAACACTTTGCAATGATCTAAGGTAGGTCTCTTACCCCACCAAGCTTCATATGGTGTCATACTCTGCAAAGCTTTACATGGTAACCTATTGACCAAATATGTAGCTGTATTTAACAAGAGTTCTATTTCTCCTTTCTGCTACACCATTTTGTTGAGGAGAGTGCCTCCAAGTAACTTCCCTTTTTATACCTGCATTCCATAACTCATTAGAGAAATACTCTCCCCCTCCATCTGACCTTAGTCCCTTCAAATTTTGACCTGTAATTCTTTCTGCATACACATGATAATGTTTGAATGTATTAAATACCTCTGACTTATCTTTGATCACATAGATAGTGATCCACCTGGTAGCATCATCAACATAAATCACATAATATCTTGAACCATTTATACTGAAATCCTTTGATGGCCTCCACACATCTGTGTGTACCAATTCAAGCTTCTCTGAATACATGAAACCATGCTTATTGTATGATTGCTTATGAGCCTTACCTAATTGACATGCCTCGCATCTGTATGTCATATGTTGACCTACAACTCTAGGCAATCCAAGTACTGAACCATTGTTAACCATATCTTTAATACCTCTTTCATTGAAATGTCCAAGCCTTTTGCACCAAAGATTTAACTCAGAGATCTTTTGTCCTCCATAAGTGAACAAGGCATGACCAACATTATCTTGAATCTTCAAGGTGAAAGGTATTCCTTCTTTCTTCCCTGAAACAATTTGTTTATACCCATTGCTAGGGTCTTCCACAAACGCTCCATCATTAGTGAACCTTACTTCATAACCTTTTTCAACAATTTGCCCTACACTTATCAAATTCTTTGGAATTGTAGGAACATACAAGACCTTACTTAAAAGAGTACTTCCATCCTTGGCCTTCACTGATCCAATTGACTTCACATTGTGCTTTGTATTGTCACCTGTTTGAACTACATGATTAGTTACCTTATTTTCCAAATCAGTCATCAAAGCTATGTTGCCACTCAGATGATTGCTACACCCTAAGTCAATGTAAAAGACTCTTTGATCTTCACTTTTGTCTTTCACAAGTTGCATTCATAATCAAGGTTGAATCCTCCTTTTGATCTGAAGCATGATTGTAGTAGGTATTGTTGTAGGATTGACGTTGGAATCCTCTACCTGTATTTCTTCCAAAGTAACCTCTACTACCTCTACCTCTGAAATTACCTCTTTGGTTTCTACCACCTCTTCCTCTTGAATTAAAGTTCTGATTATATCCACCATTATTCTGATTATTATGCCAACAATCATGAGCTAAGTGATTTGTCTTACCACAAATCCAGCAAGCTTTGGCTCCATCTTTATTGCTTCTGCCTCTTCCTCTACCTTTGCCACCTCCTCTTCCTCTTAGGAAGTTGTCTTGGCTAGTTGTACCTTCTTCTTCTTCATTTGCTTGTTGTTTGTCTTTGCTGTTCTTCTTCTTATCCTTTGAATACATTGCTTGACCTACACTCTTATCACCATAACCTTTGACATTCTGCTCAAAAGTTAGCATGCGTCCTAGCAACTGATTTAAATCAGGAGTGAAATGATCTACTGACAATTCAGTAGATAAAATGAATGGCTTCCATTTCTCATCTCCTCTCAAACCTGTGAGGATTTGCCTTACTAATCTATCCTCTTCAATATCATATCTTCATCAACTGCTGCCAATGCATCTTCAATGTCCTTCTTCCTTGTTACATGATCAGAAATGGATTGAGAGGCTTCCTTCTTGAATGTAGTGAACTCTGCCCATAAAGATGCCTTTCTTGACTTTGTAGTGTTTTGGAAATGCTCCTCCAAAGCATTCCATATATCACTTGCACTTTCAAGACCTCTAATATGAGGTAGCAAGTAGTCATTGACTCCCATGTAGATAATGCTCCTTGTTTGAGCATCCTTCTTCATCCAAGTCTTCAAATCTGAGAGTTCATCCCTACTTGGAACACTAGGATATCTGAACTATGGTTTTTCTTCTTCACCTGTGATGTAACCTATCAAGTCTTTGCTCATTAGATGAGCTTCCATCCTCATAGACCATGTTGGATAGTTTTCTCTATCCAATTTATCTATCTGAAGAGAATCTCCCATCCTTTCTTCACCTGTGTATCAAATTCTTCAAACTTTATGAAGAATAGATGTACCTTTACTTTGAATGAAGTTCCTTTTAATCTTCTTGATAACTTCTGGTCTCCTTCTCAAGTTTTCCTTTCAAGCTTTCACCTTTTGAACCTTCAAGTGTTGATTTCTTTATAGCTGCAGCGTCAAGGTCCTCTTTTCTTCTATTTTGATGATTCCTGCTCTGATACCACTGATGGAGAGTGTTAATCTCCAAAAAGAACAAGCTATCCTTGATGTTAGAGCACCTCTATATCAAGAATAACTCAAAACCTTTACCAATTTGGAGGATCAATACTCAATTATCAAAATCTTGAACAAACTATGAAGAGAGTTAATACTCAGAAAGTCTACTGCACATATTTCACTCATTGATCAATCAAATGTGTAAAGTTTTTTATAAAACTTCGCACAAGGTGTCGCGTCTAAAGATTGCGCACCTTCTCCAAGTTAAATCATTCCAAAAGATTAAGTATATCTTGAGAAATTAATCAAACAGTTCACCTATGTCTGAAAACTATTCTCTTGTATAGTCGATTCTAACGCCTGCAACTTCTAACACATGGTTCTCCCAAACTAGAACCCGTTTAAGCAAATGCTTTTAGCCGTAGATGGCTTACCTTCCAACTTAGATTTTGACTCCTCATTTGTGCAAAACTTTACACTACACTGAGAACTAATCAATTCTTTGATCATCGAAATTGCACATGGTTCAAAAAACACTCAACACTTCTTCACATACAAAATTGGACATCTACAAAAGGATTCAGTGAAATGATCAAGCACAGAAGGAGAACACAGCAAAATATCGAGCACAACTTTTCTTCTATTCAGAAAGCTTTTACATCTAGATGAGAGAGATATCTTTTTCACTTCTAAAGTGTCTAATGACTTCTAATTCTTCTAATCTCTTGCTCTCTCATACTCTCTCATACTTGCCCCAACTTTTTACTTGTATATATAGGCATATATGTACAAGCTCATGACCATACAAAAGATATATGTGAGCTAACTACAAACTAATGTACATATGTATACAAGTCTTCATCTTCTGAACATGCACTATCTGCAAGCTTCATAAACCAATCTTTTCTTCATTCGTCTTCAAGTCTTTATCCCAAACTTCAATTGGTGGTTGACTTGCACCAACATCTTCCACAAAAATAACATCATGGTTAACCAAAATATGTTTAGTCTATGGATGATACAAACAATAGCCTTTGCTTTCAAAACTATACCCAACAAAATTACATTTGAATGCTTTATCATCTAATTTCCTGTGTTGTTCGCGTACTTAAACATATGCCACACAATTAAAGACACAGAGATGAGCAACAAATGGCTTGCAATCATGCGAAGCCTCATATGGAGCGATCGATTGTAGTGCTTTGGTGGAACACCTATAAGGTACATATATACATATAGTGCACACATAACTACCTCAAGCCAAAAGCTATGTGGTAAAGCTTGAATTTTGACTATATTCCCCACCATCTCCATGAGATACTTTTTCTTTCTTTTAGCAACTTCATTTTGTTGAGGCACATGTTGCAATGTACCCTGATGTTTTATCCCACACTCAAGCAAGAATGCATTAAAATTCCCCCTCAATCAAAATGGAGGGTACCTAATTTACATGCTAAAAGATTTTCAACCATAATTAGAAACTGATTGACATGCATAAACACTTTGAACTTTTCTATGAATGGCTTGATCTATGAATGTTTGGAACAATCATCAATAAAATTCATAAAGTAAAGGTAGCTCCCAAAAGAAGGTATCTGCATAGAGCCACAGACATAGCAAACTAGCATAATTCAGATTACCAAAGCGTGCATGCCAAAGCTTTGCCTCTAAAAAAACTTGAGAATCTTGAGCTACACATGTTGAATCATTCATAAATTTTGCATAGTCTATAAGCTTATGAAGCCCATGACATAAACTACCAAGAGCAATAATAACATTTTCATTGGAGAGATCATGAATTAAACATTAATCATCAATAAATTTAACAACCAACCCAATCTTAGACAATGCTATACTAACAACAAATTTTCCTTGATCCTGGATACATATAAAGCATCTGACAATTTGAAAGAATTACCATCAATAGTAGTCAAAATTATCTTACCACCTCCCATTATAGGACAAGGGGAGTTATAAGCACATGTAATAGTATTTCATATAGGGGCAAGCTCAAGTGTACTGAAGAAATTGCATTGCAAGGTAATATGTTTGGTTGCCCCACTATCAAAGTACCAAACATTTGAGTCTACTCTAATGAGAAGACGGTTCATAACTACAAATAGTAGTAAATTCCCATTCTTCATTCATAAGATTAACAAACTCTGTTTCAGGCATAGAGGCCTCAGCAACAACCATTCCCGCCTAAGGCTGAATACCTTAGAGTTCCCCAAGATGAGTTACTCTACCTTACAAGGTCGAGTGTGTGTATCTTTCCAATTCATTGTACTCTCAAAAAAAAAAACAACCATTCTCTTTTACAACCAATTTTGTACAACTCATTAAGACATGATCATATCCCTTATAAAATTTGCAAAATTATTTCTATTTTTTTTTCTTCTCATCAATGTTCCTTTCCTTGACTATGGAGCATTAGCACATTTGTGCTTACTAGTAGATGAGCTCCATTTTCCTTTGCCCTTCTGAATAGCTAGGAAAACTTGATCTGCAACACGCATAATGGCCCTCTTCTCCCTGGATTGATCTTTTTGCAACAATATAGTGACTAACTCCTCAAATGTTAAGGAATTTGGATTGCCTTTCATCATCAACCTAAGAGTAGAAACAAAACTTTGATATGAATCGAGAAGATTGTTGATAATAGTCTGCACAAGTGAACTGATATGTACAACTTCATCAAAACAATCAACTCCTTCAAATCTTGGCCATGGCCACTGACTAAACATCCAGATGTAAAAAGTAATTATATCTTGAAAAGTTCAACAAAACCGTCCGATCAAATTTTTTGAACCTATAGTAAACTTGAGGAGCTCGTACCGACAAACCAAAACTTATTTATATGTTTAGGGAAAAAGGACCAAATTGCCTGTACAAGAACTACAATAGTGTGATGAGGGGTCAAAACGAAAACATAGAGAATTTGATTTGAAAGTGACAAAAGGGGTCTTGATGATGCTCTAGATGAAATGAAGACATCCTCTAATGTGAATAGTTGGAGTTTGAGGTTTGTGCAAGCACATAAACAACACAAGGGAGAAGAAGTTTAGAGCACAACATGACACTGAATGAATTACCATGTGAATGTACAAAGATAAGTAACCCATTGGGCTATAGACATATATACAAGACAAAATACTAACCTTTTAAAAAGGAAAAAAAGTACACCAACAATCCTAGTGTGTTCTCACACCGCCTAATTTCAATTGTAGGCATGTATACAAGTTGGCAAGCAAAAAACCTCCTAAAGAGGGAAAAACTTGCCCCTACAATCCCAAGTATATTCACACACATCACTCCTAAAATATATCAACAATAATGTGGAAGACATATTCACCAAAGCTCTTCCACTCAAAAAAATTGAAGCTTTTTGCAAAGCTCTAGATTTATTGCCTAATGGGAGTTAATCTGGCACTCCTTGCATGTCTTCACATCATTCACTCAAGGGGTGTTTGCTACACTTATGTGTCCCTTGCATAGCTTTGATGTGAAGGTTTACTATGGAGTTGATGGAAGGTTTTTCCCCATGTAACCACATATATATTATACACTCGTACGTGGTGGCTCATTGTACTTGGGGATTCACAAATAGCTCTCACTTCATTCATTCACATATTATTGATCATCAATCGATAGAGAGTTCTTTGATGGTTTGTGTGTCTTTCTTTGTTACTAAATTGCCTCTACTTCGTGTGGAAATCTCATGCTTGCTTAATAGAGTTCTAATGTGTGTGAATTCCTACTCCCTATGCTTTCCGTGCATCTCATAGCATCTCTTTCCCTTTGTAAAGTTGCTCCACATTGCTACAATGGCAACTATTCCAATCCACCATGCTTTTGAACACGTGCATTCCTTTGTTTCCAACTTTGACTTAATTTTTAATGTAATCACTACACAATCTCCCCAAAGCAAACCCTTTCTCTTTCCCTTTCATACATAAAGATACACATGCACCTCCTCCTCTCCCCACCCCCAAGACATACATATGCACTAATAGACAATCATGCAACAAAAAAGCAATTGCACACTCTCAAGGTCACACACATGAACAGGCAATCATAAATACATAAGCATAGGCAATCACACATGCATGCACTGCCATGCGCGCACACGTTTTTGACACCACGAAAATCATTTCCTCTCCCTGTCCCATTTTTCCTATTCATTTCTTTCGAAATCCATGTTCTACCCATTATGTTACTTGATGCACCTACAATCACATAGAATTTAATTATATGCATCAAACTACGTGATTTTGTAGAGCTAACAGCTTTTAAAATCACTTAATGCTACAATTAGTCATCTTTGAGCATGTTTAAATTTCACACTTGGAATTCATATGATATTAGCTCTTCTAGCATTTACAACCTTCTCTTCTTTGACCTCGTCAATATTACCAAAAAACCTCATTTGGCAAATAGAGACTCCCTCTCTTTTAAGGATATGACATACATATTGCATTGGGCTCATAAATATTTTGATTGAACTTGGAAGTACAGCAAACTTGAATCCAAGTAGAGGTAACGCCAAGGATGATGGAGAAAGGCTTTTGCAAATCTTATGGATTATACTACAAGTAGAATTCAGCCATATAGCAAAGATGACAACAATCAACACCTTCAGTTCAATGACTACATCAAGTGGAAGATTTACCATCTATAAAGGACGTATTTTACAATGACTTAAGCAGATAGCATACATAAGTCAAACACTAGATTTTTCAAATTTAAAGCACGTGTACAAGCCATAGAAAGGTATTTATGATCTAAATCAAATCGGTTAATTAATTGTTTTTGTAGGTTTCTAGGTTATTATTGGGCTCAAAACTAGTACTGAAAATCTCTCTTTATACAAAGAAACAAGAAGCTTATTGTTTCTCTTCTCTTGCAAGAGAAATCAAGAGAATAGAAGTGCTTTGCCCAAGGGAACACAAGCACTTGCTATTACATGGGTAAAAAAAAAAGTATAGTTCATCAAAAACAAATCCTCAATCCTCTTTCAACTCTTCCCTCATGATGGTGATATGCGAAAGAAGATGTGCAAGTATTGTGAAAGGCTAAGCATACCAATACTATGTGATACCTTCTAAAAAAAGGCTAAACATACCAATACTATGTAGATAGCTTCTAAAACATATAATGAAAAGAATGAAGAATCCAACATGTCTATTCATATATATATATATATATATATATATATATATATATATATATATATACATATATATATATATATATATATATATATATATATATATATATATATATATATATGTATATGTATATATATATATGTATATGTATATATATATATATATATATATGTATATATATATATATATATATATGTATATATATATATATATATATATATATATATATATATATATATATACATATACATATATATATATATACATATACATATACATATATATATATATATATATATATATATATATATATATAAATATACATATATATACATATATATATATATATATATATATATATATATATATATATATATATATATATATATATATATATATATATATATATATATATACACACATACATACACACACGTGTGTGTACGTATATGTATGTATGCATGTACAAAGGCATACAAAGGCACACACAGGGCGCACACACACAGAGAAAGACACGGGAGCGGGCACACACACACACACATGCATACAGACGCACATAGATGTTGTATGCATGTATGAATAAAACATGTATATCGATATGTTATTATGTATGTACGTACGTGTGTGTGTGTGTGCGCGCGCGCATGTGCACGCGTGATATACACACATACATGCATGTGATACATACATACATGCATATGATACATGTGATAATAACACACACATGCATACACACACACACTCTATATATATATATATATATATATATATATATATATATATATATATATATATATATATATATATATATATATATGATAATAACACACACATGCATACACACACACACACTATATATATATATATATATATATATATATATATATATATATATATATATATATATATATATATACCGATATCATATACTTGAGAGACAACCATAGCAAAATCTCACAGCTCAGTGACTTATTGACGTCAGTAATATAAAAGTGTCATTGAAACATTCGACTAATCATGCTGCCCAGCTATTACAACCAGTGATCTCTTCAGCTCATCTCACACTCCCTTATTTTTCCACCATGCATGTTCAAACTTTATATCCAATCCACCAATTATTTTTGCACAATAGACACTCAAACTTGACCGAAACTTCAAAAGAATATATGATAGCAAAGTTAGTGTATAAATCCATGGGTGGACACCGCTTGCAAAATCCATATATAAGTCACTTCAGTTACACATGCTCAACAACCCATGTATATAAGCCACATTGAATGCATTTGAAAGGCAAGTATTGACATATGCACCTCAATGAAAATCTCGTATGGGTAGACACTTCCATACATAACAAGCAACACTTGGATGAGTCCCGCCTCAAAGGTTACGTTCGTCATCATATATATGATATCTATAAGTGGACCACATATTGAACAAAGATGATGTTGCTGCTGTTGACATTGCCATTCAGCCTTGCAAAATAATCTGAAGTTTCCAGAAAGTCAACAGAGGCAAAAAATTGAGTATGGAATTTATAACACATTACTTCAACTAATCAGTTTGCATTCGCTCTCCTTCCACATGCGTGCTATCTGCATCCATTGGCTCTGGCGCTTGAGGATGTCCATTTTCTGCAGCTGATCCATTTGCAGAGGTCTCAGAACCCATCTCAGAAGTTCCCTTGTTTGGCGGGGGTGAAGCTGGTTTTGCCGGGGCAGGACGAGACTTAGTCATGATGGGTTTGCAGAACCTGTGGTAATTGTCCAATACATGTATTTGTTAATGGATGTGACATGTCTTGTACCATGAACGGCAAAGAAGCATGTAAAGAACCCTATTGTTCTTGAGTAAGACCTAGGAGGTAAAATTTCTCAGAACACAATATCGTTGAGTAAATATGCTGACATTCATTTTTCCTATGTGAAGACGACAGCCTAAGGAGTGCACTGAAAATATAGAGGTCAACTTAGCTAATACATGACATTTTAATTTCGTCACGTACAGCATATTTCACATATTCACTCACCGATCAAGGGTTTCGATTTTCTTCCTGACCTCTCCACACAACAGTATTGGGTTTGCAGATCTTGGCAATTGTTCTTGTTGAGAGTTCTTGTCCCTCAGCCACTCCTCTGCCTTATTACATTCATAGACTACCTGTTGCCAACCCAATGTCTTGTCAGTATATTTGTTATGCTCTATGATCGAGGAGTCTTTACAGACATCACTTACCTTCTCCTTGTCAGCAACCTCAATGTGATCAAATTTAGGATCATTAGACTGTGCAGCAGTCCGGAAACTATTAATGCAATGAAGAAGTTGCTCTACACAAAGTCCTCTGGATGACTCCTCTCTGAATCTCTCTTCAATCGGGTCTCCCAACTGCAGGACATTGACAATTAATATATTTTGATCAACATTGACTTTGACATTAACAATTATATACCAAATGGGCATAAGCACAGCACCCTACAAGACCCTTCCATATCCACAAGGCATAAGAAAATTTTCCTTACATAGCATCTAGTCCACTCAAGCTCAATCAATCAAGCAACTACACTTGGGTTAGAACTAACTTTTCAATCATAAGACGCTCGACGTCGACTTTACGGCTCACAGAAAACAAACCAAAACATCATGTAGAACATGTCCTTCACATAGTATGAGGACAGTGTGTAAAAGTATTTTTCATTCCATCTACACATTGATCGACTTCATTTTGCCCTTCAGTATAAGCTACCCACTTCTTCACTACAACTTATATCAACCAAAGAATATCCTGAACACAACTTCTATCAACCAAAGAATATCTTGAACCCAGGAGTCCTTTCATAATTCATGCAAAATGGCTACAATGAATTAAACAACCATAATTGTTCTCTTAAGGTTCAAATTATAAAAACAAACCTTCTTGAGCTCTTCTAATTTCGCAACATAGACACTTTTGATTTCATCCTCCCCTTCATCATACAGCCAATCCTCAGTCTCTTGCAATCTTGCAGTCAACTGCTCTCTCTCAGAATCAGTAGCATACTCCCTATATTTCTCATACATCTGCCAGTGGTGAAAAAAATATAAGCAGTCGAACACTTCATAGATACACTTGGAAGTTAAAATGCAAAGGGAGAAAGCCAACACAAAAAATACCTTATTTCGCATATCATAGACATATGCTTCAACTGCATTTTTCTTGTCCTTAGTCTCTTCCATTACACGATCCTGTAAAGCCATTTCATATTCGTGTTCTACTGCCTTCTGTAAATCAGCTTGAGCTACAACTCCAAAAATTGACTCTTTCACTGGTACATCCGTTCTCTTTGTCTTCTTCTTTTTTGACATAATTTTCTGCAGAAAGCAGACGTCAATGAGCATGATGCACAGAGATATAGGCAACCTGCTTCATACAGGATGAGATTGGGTACTTCAATAAAGTTCGCATTCAGTAGGCACAATAGCATGCCATCCCTAACTGTTACACTCAACCTCACCAATATCAGATATACCCAACAATATCCTGGAAAAAGAACATCTTTTGACCTACTTAGTCAAGCAAATACAACATAATCTAAAAGCTTCACCTGGATATCATGAATATCCACTGATATTTCAGACTCAAAACGGGTGACACGCAAATTCCTGATACCAGCCAACCCCAGAACTACAGAACTCAGTCAGCACCTTCTGCCCTTGCTTTTCCCCAAAAAAAAAGTGTCTTTGCATACTTCATACATACACATACACACATGCATACATAAATATGCCCACATATACATGCATGCATACATCTGTCATACATGCACATATGCATAGATAAACAGAATGCAGACATACATACGAACGCATAGGTGTATGTGCACAACAATCAACAGCACCATACATCATATTGGACAAATACATGAACATCTCCACTAAAACTGACAGTGTCCAAAAATACATGAACATTGATGCACATCTGTATGTGTTATGCACGCCTACATACATGCATACATATGTCACTACATGTGTCTTTACATACGTGTATGTACATAGATGTGTAGGTGTCAAATCATGGTGACACAAACTAGACATGCATACATTGATGCAGTCTGTACGTGCCATGATGTATGTGCACCTACATACATACATACAACATACATGCATACGTATGTCATTACATGTGTCTATACATTTGTATATGTACAAACATGTGTCTTTACATTTGTGTAATTAAAACATGTATGTGTCAAATTATGCTCTAAATTGTGTCCTAAACTTTACAAACCAGCATTCGAATTTCACACATTCACCAACCTTTGAAGACTCCATGTCTGCACACTTTGTATTAGAATTAGTTTCCACCGTCTCCATTGCACTAGGATCAGTAGTACCATTTTCAGCAGCACCCATACTTGGGTTATTCAAATCCGGAACCTTGACTGCTTGATTGCCCTCAATATCCATGGTCGACAGGCCTCCCTCTGTCTTCTCCACTGGAACCTCCACTTCCTCTTCTTCAATCATCTGTGTGCAACAGCAAAGTTATTACAAGATTTTATCCAATGAAAGAAAAATATCACATTGTACTGGATAAAGTGTTCAGAAAACGGCTCTTACAGTAGCAGACTCCACAGATACAATCCCATGCAAATTCAATCGAGACTTAACTTTTATCTTTGCTTTGTCTGCTGTTGTTGGCTTGAATGGGCCAATCTATTATGAGCGGCATAGAAACTCAGGTTAAAATGCAATCATCTCACATTATTTAGTGCTAAACTGCAACATTAGATTAAGATTCTTACAGCAAAGTTGCTCAATTTCTGAGACGTTCCAGGGGGCAAGTCATGAGTGTCTGCATACATTACATCAAGAAGAAAAGAACCCGATCTATAAAATGTGAGCATTTTTGTACTTGGAATTGCATTCCCTTTCGGGAATACAATGCTACTAAGAGAATTCTCCACAGCGGTTTCTCCCTCTTCACATTCTGGGGAAGCACCTTTCCACGCAAGGCTAACATTGAACGGGAATGCATCTTGAACCTATTCAGCATAATAAAATAATAACATGTGTCAAATTAGGGGGCATCAGAGGAGCACAATTAAAACGCTGACTGAGAACATGACTTGGATGTCCATTGGAAGAGATACTTTTAACTATATTAAACTCTCATATACATTAGCTAAGAAGCAATCAGTAGACAAGTTACATGTGATTACCTCGAACTCACGTACTCTGAAAGTAGGACTCAGCATAGCACACTGTAATGCACAGCCTCGAGCAATACATTCACTTGCATTCATTGTTCGGCTGGGTTCCTTTCGGAAAACATTTGTAAGAATTTTCAGTATGGCAGGTACACGTGAACCAGACCCGACAACTTCAACGGCATATAGCTTATCAGAAGATAATTTGGCTTCTGCAAGAGCCCTTTCACATAGGGCTCTTACTCGTTCCAGTATGGGCTGTGCAAGCTTTTCAAAGTCCTCACGTTTAAGATATCCCTTCACATCTTTCTCATCCATTAGACATTCAATATTGAGAGGGGCTTCTGGATTGGCACTAAGGACCTTCTTCATTTTCTCACATGCTGCTCTGAGACGTTGACAAGCACGAGCATTGGAAAGAACATCAATCCTGTATTCCTCCTTAAACTTCAGACAGAAATGCTGAAAGAGAACCTCGTCAAAATCTCTACCACCCAAAGAACGATCAAATGCATGACCTAAGACCTTCAACTGCCCCTTCTTAAAGGCAGCAACGCAAATTTGCATAGCAGCATGACCGACGTCCACAAAAACAACATTGATAGGATCAGTGTCAGGCAAATCCGTCTTGTATATCCCATATGCAAGAGCTGTGGCAGTCGTTTCATGCATCAGGCGGAGTGGCCTGAGACCTGCGATCTCAGCAGCATCCAACATAGCACGGCGCTGGACCTCACTGAAAAAGACAGGAATGCCAATTACACAGTCTGTAACATGCGTCTGAAGATTCTTCTCTGCTATAGACTTCAAGTTCGATAAAATCATTCCCAGAATCTGTGAAGGAGTGAACGACCTGTTCTCCCCGAGATATTGGACATGTATAAGAGGACAACCATCCGGCCCTTCTGTGACCTTAAAAGGTAAGACACGCAAATCCTGCTGCACCTCAGGGTCACTGAATTTTCTCCCGATAAATCGTTTTATCTGAGAAATGGTATTTTTGGGAGCCATAGTGAGGGACGCAGAGGCTGCCGTCCCAATAAAACGCTGTTTCTCATTGAACGACACAATGCCTGGCGTCTCACGCTTAGATTCATCGTTCAGTACCACATCAATACCTCGCTGCCGGGCAACTGCTACAATGCAGTTCTCATTGCCGACATCAAAACCTACGACACTCATGGCTACTGAGGTGCGTGTCACCCGCAGAGAGTACGGTTAGATCACACTGAAGAAGGAATGCCTGAATATTAAAGAGCCTCTGATCGCGGCAAGGAAGTCTTGCCAAAAACCTTTCAGACCCTCACACCTTAGAGACGCGGTACGAGCTTGGAACTGCGAGCTGTGCAAACCTTGTGTACGATAGTCGCATAACCGCTCGAGGCCAGACTGTGCACGGTAGGATTTATGCTTCCAGAAGAAGGCAGCTTCGCGGCAAAGGGTTTCCGAGAAGAAAAAGAAAATTCTCGCAGTTCGTAGAACCTTCGAGAAACCAACGGCAGACGATGATGAATTTCATTTCAAGGTGATGTGCTCCACTTAAAAGTATGAATGATTTCCTTTTCATTTCAAAATGATATGCCTCTCATAAGATCGGACTTCCAAAAAATGCATCTTAAAGTCCAAGCTCGCTTACTTTAGTGGTTTGAAGTCTTGAGTCTTTGTGAGGAAGTCTTGAGTTTAAGTCTTGATTGGACATATTTGAGTTCAAGGATGAGTGTCTCTATCTTACGAGGTTGTGTAAGTGTGTTTCCAATTCATTGTACTCTCAAAAAAAAAAGGCATTCTTAATAAGTGTAGGTAACAAAGGAAGATCGATTGAAGTAAAAATTAATTCGGGCCCACAACTAGAGTTAAAACATCCTCTTGCTCTTAATTAAAACATTTTTTTGCTCTGAGTAGGTCAAGTAAAGTGCCAACAACCCTCAATGGTGTTAGATCTATCTTCATAGCAACAAAGCCATGTTTTGATACCAAGTGTAAATATTAAGGCACAATCTATCACACATGGCCTTGAGTAAGGAATGATAAATTCGTCCTTTTAAAGAGTATGGAAGTTTACATACTCATAGGGTACCAAATCCACCAATGTGCCATCAACGATCATTATTGGTCTTTCATGAGCATCATGTGGAAAGAGCATTGCCCCAATAGATTTGAGGAATGCCTCCTCATTTATCCCATATCCCATAGGATCTAGCGAGATCATAAGTCAAGCTAGGAGTTGATCACAAGTTCAAGGAATAGAATTAACACGTATGTTTTGTTTCAAACATTCTCAAGAGTATTACAATTGGTGTTCATATGGAGAACAAATGGTCATCAAACACCCTTGCATACATATGTTTGCATAAAACATACATACGTACATGCATATATATATATATATATATATATATATATATATATATATATATATATATATATATATGCTATGGTACCATACCTTTTTTATGAAGATATGTCATGCATGCGGAACCCAATTTTTCATGAAGATATGTCACGCATGCACAACACATTTCACTTCAGTGTGCAATGAAACATGCTACCTGCAACTTCTTCAAGGTAAATGAATATGATAATGACCAAGGCCTAGATATTGTCATTATTGTATCATCTTTATCATTGTTCATGATAGTGGTTATGTGTCATGGAGGATCTCATTGATGAAGGATCGTAAAGAAAATATTTTTTAGGACATCATCCATCCTTGTATTGTCTTCATCAGAGTTCACTCAAATGCTACTCATTGATGAAGGATCGTAAAGAAAATATTTTTTAGGACATCATCCATCCTTGTATTGTCTTCATCAGAGTTCACTCAAATGCTAGTTTCCTACCATTAATCTATGCTTTGTTGGTGACTATTATTAGAAGTGATATAATTTTTTTTCCAAAATGTTTGTTCAAGTTTTGTAATTGGAAAAGTTGTGAATATGTTCAACAATAGTTTTTGTACAATCAAAAAGTTTCTTAGTGCAAACCTGCAAAAAAAGGGTTGTTTTAGAGTAGACTTTGGTATTTTTAGCTTTTTCAAATGTAATCGAAAGTGATCCATGAAGAGGGCACATAAAAAGGCAAAGATGCTCAGTTTGTAAGGATTTTTTGTTAGTGTGAGTAAGAGAGCTCTTCTTCTTGTGAAATTTGTGCACAAGCTTTCATGGCTTCTTTGTGACGCATTTTTGCATGCTTTGTAGTGTACGACACTTGGTAATTGCTTTCATATATATCCTCTATCATGAGGCTAAGTGTTTTTGGTATTTTATTGCAATTAAAAATTGTTTTGTGTTAATCTTTAGAGTCTGTCAACAAGTCATGGCTCTTTTCAGTTTTGCACTGAGTTATAAATGGTATTTTTTTGTATTTTAATCTATTGCAGCTTGTAGCTATTCTCATTAATTCAGTACAAGAATAATGGGGGCGTAGTGACACCCCCAACTGAAAAAAAAAAGCAAGGATTTTCGTTTATACAATGCTTTTTTTTAGGCGCTGCACAAGCAATTCCCAAGAGACAAAACCACTAAAATAAACCAACAGCATCACATCCGTGATGTCTAGTGTTGCTTATGCGACGCTCATAGCGACCATTGCTATTAGCATTGAAGGCTAGCGATGCTTGTAGCAATGGGGGCAAATTGTGTGCATTGCATAAGAGACACTAATGGAATGGAAAAAAATTTGCTTTCTCTTGGCACATTTATACCGAGATCAAGTGAGAGAGAGCGAACGAAGAGAGTGAAGAGAGCAACCATGTGAGTGACCAAGCAAGCTAGGTTGCAAAGGTACACACGCATATACACACACATACATACACACATATGCATACATGTTGGGGCTTCACTCACTAATTAGACATGAATATATGAAGATATATGAAGGAAGAAGAAAGACAAAGAGAAGTGAAGGCAAAACACTCAGAAAACTAAGACTAAGTGAAGGGACAAATTCACTCTTGTAATTTAGTGCAAAATCAAAGTTTAGTCTTGACATAGAACTTCAAAACTTACGAGTTTGACTCTAGGAGTATGTAGACCATATGTATATAAGTTAATTTGAGTTGAAAAACATATAGAGAACTCAATTTTTAAGATCATTGTGAGTAGAGAAAAAGTCGGGTTTTTCTGAGAGGTGAAAGTTGAGGTGTTCAACAACAAAAGACATCAGAGGAGTGCTTCAAAGTTATTCTCAGGGGTAAAGATTTACAAAAGGTACCATACTTTAACCTTATACTCACAGGTTGTAGCAGAAGCAAGAAGATTATGGCAGATCATGTGTCTATTGACAAATTGGACAGAGATAATTATCCTGCTTGGGTAATGAGAATGGAAGCCTTACTTATGAGCAAGGATCTAATGATATATGTGACAGGTGAAGAAGAAAAGCCTAAATTTGAAGATGAGAGTCAACCAAGGAAAGAAGAACTAGAAGCTTTGAAGCTATAGCAGAAGAGAGATGCAAGTGCAAGGGCTTATACATATAATACTATTACAGATCATTTGTTACCACATATCAGAGGATTAGAAACAGCTGAAGACATATGGAATGCTTTGGAAGATCACTTCCAAAACACTACTAAAGCTAGGAAGGCTAGCTTATGGTCAGAGTTCACTGCATTTAAGAAAAATCAAAGTCAAAGCATTAGTGATTATGTCACTAAGATGGACTTGGCGGATAGCCTTGGATCTATTGATGAGGATATTGAAGATCATAGGTTGATAGCACAATTGCTTGTAAGATTGAGAGGAGATGAGAGGTGGAAACCTTTTGTACTCTCAACTGAACTTTCATTAAATCATTATGTGCCAGAATTAAATCAATTGCTTGGATTGATTCTCATATTTGAGCAAGATTTGAAGTCAGATGGAGATAAAGGATATAGCTCTGCTATGTATGCAAAGAATAAGAAGAAAAGTGAGAAAGGTAAAGCAAAGGATGAAGAAGAGCTAACTACTCAAGCAAATTATGCAAGAGGAAGAGGTATTGGCAGAGGTAAAGGTCGAGGAAATGGAAGAGGCAGAGGTACTCAGAAAAATAACAAGAAGACATGCTGGATTTGTGGATTGAGCAATCATCTAGCCTATGATTGTTGGCATAACCAACAAGGATCAAATCAAAATCAAAGTAATAATGGCAGAGGAAGAGGTGGAAGGTTTCAAAATCAATTTCAAAGAGGAAGACAGAATTCAAGAGGAAGTTTTGGTAGAGGTGGTGGAAGAAATTGGAATCAGAATCAGTCTTATAACACTACCTATTACAACTATGCAAATGATACACAGAATGACAACCATACAACATTGATGATGAATTCAATAAGTACATCAGAGAAGGAGGATCTCAAGGTATTCTATATTGACTCTGGTTGTTCAAATCATTTGTCAGGTAATATAGAATTGTTATCAGAATTGGAAGAAGGTATTTCAAGTCACACAGTACAAACAGGTGACAATACAAAACATAATGTGCATTCAGTTGGAAAAGTGAAGTGCAGGAGTGGAGCTGATTTGTTAACAAATGTTTTGTATGTCCCAACAATACCAAAGAATCTGATTAGTGTGGGACAAATAGTAGAGAAAGGTTTTCAAGTTAGATTTACAAATGAAGGAGTATTCATTGAACAGATCCAGAGGATGGATACAATCAAATTGTCTATGGTAAGAAGGAAGTTAGACTTTTTACTCTCACAGTGCAAGGGAATGTTGGTCAAGCCCTGATCACACATGGCGATCAAGCAATTACAGAGTTAGACCTTTGGCATAAGAGGTTAGGACACTTTAATGAAAAAGGAATTAAAACTATGGCGGAGAATCAATCTATAATAGGGCTACCAAATGTAAAAAGTCAACATATGATCTACAAGTGTGAAGCTTGTCAGATGGGAAAGGCACACAGGTTATCATTTCAGAAGAAAGGATTCAAACATGATGGTTTGCTAGAGCTCATACATACAGATGTATGGGGACCAACAAAAGAAGGATCAATCAATGGTTCTAGGTATTATGTTCTTTTCATTGATGATGCTAACCATTTATGTTTTGAAGGAAAGATCAGAAGTATTTGGAGCTTTCAAACATTTTCATGCATATGCAAAAAGAGTTACAGGTCAAAAGCTCAAGAGGTTAAGGTCTGATGGAGGGGGATAATACTTCTCCCAAGGATTCAATGATTATCTTTGGAATGCAGGTATCAAGAGAGAAATAACTTGCAGGTATACACCTCAACACAATGGGTGGCAGAAAGGAGGAATAGAACATTGGTTGAGTTTGCAAGAGCAATGTTAAAAGAAAAGAATTTCCCTAATTATCTTTGGGCTGAGGCTGTAAATACAGCTACATATCTTGTGAATAGGTTACCATGTGCAGCTCTAAATGGAATGACCCCTTATGAAGCATGGTGGAGTAAGAAACCAACACTTGATCATTGTAAGGTGTTTGGATCAATCGCCTATGCTTATGTACCATCACAACTCAGACATAAGCTTGAACCAAAAGCTGAAAAATATGTATTTACTAGGTATGATGAAAAGCAGATGGGTTATAGGCTATGGAGTCCTCTAACTAAACAATTTATTGTTTCCATAGATGTGACATTTGATGAACAGAAGATTTGGTATGCAGATAAAGATTGTAACCTTGAAACATTTGAAGAAGAGGTAAGAAGAAGTGGAAGAGGTAAATCACATATGCAGGTAGATGGAGATGAAGATCATATGCAAGCAAGCACATCCATAGTTGGATCATATAGAAGAGATGAAGATGTACCAAGATTTGATGAAGAAGTATACCCAGATACACATGAAGAGTATGAACCAAGAAGATCAACCAGAATGAGGAAACAACCTACAAGGTATTCTTATGATACTTCTTATTTGACTCAGAAAAACTATGCTTACATGATTAAGGAAGATGAAGAACCTCAAAGCTATGATGAAGCAAAAGGTAAGAGGCAATGGGAAGAAGCGATGAAGGAAGAGTTTAATGCACTTGAAGAAAACAAAACTTGGGAACTTGTTCCAAAACCTAATGGTAAGAAAGTGATTGGAAATAAATGGGTCTACAAAATAAAGAAGCATGCAGATGGAAGAATAGCCAGATACAAAGCTAGATTGGTGGTTAAAGGCTATGCTCAAACTCATGGCATAGATTATGATGAGACATTCAGTCTTGTAGCAAAGATGTCAACCATAAGGACAATCATTGCTATTGCAGCATCAAAAGGATGGACATTGAGTCAATTGGATATAAAGAATGCATTTTGAAATGGATATATATCAGATGAAGTCTACATGGAGCAACATCAAGGGTTTGCAGATTACAAGTTTTCAAATTATGTGTGCAGATTGAGAAGAGCACTTTATGGATTGAAGCAAGCTCCAAGAGCTTGGAATTATAGACTTGTGAAGTATCTTAATGATCTTGGATATCAAAGTTCAAAGGTAGATGCAAGTTTACTTATCAAGAGAACAAATGAAGGTATGATCTACATTTGTATTTATGTAGATGATATTATAATCACAGGTACTTCAAATGAAGGAATCAAGGAAGTGAAGAGATTACTTGAGAAGGAATTCAAGATAAGTGATCTAGGAAAATTGTCATATTTTCTTGGAATGGAAATCACTTATGCAGAACATGGTATATATGTATCACAAGAAAGGTATCTTTTAGAATCTTCTAAAGAAGTTTAACATGGAGAATTGCAGAGAGGCATCAACACCACTAGAGGTCAATCATAAACTCAGCAAATATGATGGTGCAGAGTTCAAAGATATGAAGAAGTATCAATCTTTAGTGGGAAGCTTGATTTATGCTACACTAACAAGACCTGATCTTAGTTATGCAGTGGGAGTTCTTTCTCAGTTCATGCATTGTCCAAAGGACCCACATTGGATTGCAGGTCAAAGAGTTCTTAGATACATCAAAAGAACTTTGAAGGAAGGATTATATTATCCATTTACATCAGATATAAGTTTGAAAGCATATAGTGACTCAGATTGGGCAAGAAGTCAAGATGATAGAAGGTCAACACATGGGTATATGATATACATAGGAGATAAGATTGTGAGCTGGTGTTCAAAGAAGCAACATACAGTGGCCTTATCATCAACTGAAGCTGAGTACAAAGGACTTGTGGAAGGAGCAAAAGAATTGATATGGATGCAAACCTTGTTTAGAAGTTTGGATATTGATCAAGGTATACCTATCATACATGGAGATAATATGAGTTCATTGTATCTTGCAGCAAATCCTTTATTTCATGCAAGAACAAAGCACATAGAGATACAATATCATTTCTTGAGAGAAAAGGTAATGGAGAAGGAGCTTGAAGTGGTATACACTTCTACAAAAGATCATATTGCAGATATTATGACAAAGAGCTTGGATGGAGTGAAGACAAGTAGATTCAAAGAAATGGCAGGAATAAAAGAGAAGAAAGATGTATGAAGAAGACAGAGAATGCTAATTAGTGATTGAGGGGGAGCTGTTGGGGCTTCACTCACTAATTAGACATGAATATATGAAGATATATGAAGGAAGAAGAAAGACAAAGATAAGTGAAGGCAAAACACTCAGAAAACTAAGCCTAAGTGAAGGGACAAATTCACTCTTGTAATTTAGTGCAAAATCAAAGTTTAGTCTTGACATAGAACTTCAAAACTTACGAGTTTGAGTCTAGGAGTATGTAGACCATATGTATATAAGTTAATTTGAGTTGAAAAACATATAGAGAACTCAATTTTTAAGATCATTGTGAGTAGAGAAAAAGTCGGGTTTTTATGAGAGAGATGTTGAGGAGAAACTACTCAGTGTAAGAGAGTTTTTATGGCTATGAGCAGAATGAGGCCAAGCCATTTTGTACACATATTCTCTGATAGATAACACATGTTTGTGTAGAATTATTTGGTCTAATTCCTCTTGAGTGTTAATTTCTAAGTGATTTCATATCAATGTGTAAGTTAGTTGACAGTTACGAATTTTTGGCGCACTTTTCTCTGATCTTCTTAAGGTCAGATCTCACAGTACAGTGTAAAGTTTTTCATCAGTAATAGCTCATTTTAAAGTTACTACCTTCAGCTACAATTGGTCAAAAGATCTTTACAAAATGGGATGTGTATTCAGAGAAATGAGTGTAACAATGAAGGTATGTCAAATCGATGAAGTCATTTTTCAAATTTCAGATATAGTGCAAATGTTGAAGTGAATTTAGAAGATTTTGAAGTTATTACTTGAAAGTTTTTCTTGGTATGTGTTGCTTAACATTAGCAAGAACTTCTATTAGCAAACGATCAAAAGAATTTGTACGGATCAAGCTAATACAGATCAGATTTGAAGCTCGAAGAAAAGGTGTAGATTTCTGAAAAGTGAATTTTTGGATTTCACTAAGTTTAGTGGTAAAGTTTTCAAATTGAGAGTGTTGCTGAGCTAATGATGATTATGGAGGTGTTCTAATATCACTTTAGCTTAGTTCTTGTGGTGTTTCAAACACCAACAATACACACACATATATACACATATACACACACATACATACACACATATACACACACATACATACATACATATACACAAACATACACACCTATACACACACATACACACATATACAGACACACATATATACATACACACATATACACACATACATACACATGCATACATATATACATATATATACACACATGTACATACACACATATACACACATACATACACACATATACACAAACATACATACACACATATACACACATGTATACACATGCACATATACATACATATATACACATACACACATATACACACACATACATACACACATATAGACACACACATACATACACACATATGCACACACACATACATACACACATATACACACACATACATACATACATATACACATATACGTACACACACATATGCATACACACACATACACATATAGATACTTGCACATATACATACACACATAGACACACATACACTCACATGCATACACACATGCACATACATAGACACAAGCATACGCACACATGCATACATACATATGCACATATACACACAACACAAACACACTATACAGACACATGCATACACACACATACAAATACATGTATATACATGCATGCATACAAACACATACATACACACATATGCACACACAAACACACTATACAAACGCATGCATACACACACATACAAACAAATGCATACACACATACACATGCTATAAATACATATGCATACACACACATACACGCGTATACATACACACACACATATACATACACACACATAGAGACACACACATAGAAAGACACGCATACACATGCATACACACAAACATACACACGTACACAAATATAAAGTTACACATAGACACACACTATACATACATATGCATACACACACATACACATGTATACATACACATACATACATGTATACACACACATATGCACATATACACATGTATACACACACTATGCATACATGTGCATACAAACACATACACACAAATAGATACATACACCCACGTATACATACACACACATACACACACACACATAGAGATATACACATACATACATATGCATACACAATGAACATGCATATGCATACCTTCATACACACACATGCACACCCACATACACATATACACACATACATACACTCACATACACACCTACATACACATACACACATATACATACATACACACATATACATACACGCATATACACACACATACACATACATATACACACACATATGCATACATATACATACACATACACACACACATATAGATACTTGCACATACACACTATACATACATACACACATACACACACATACATACACCCACATTACACACATACACATACACACACATAGAGACACATACACATGCATACACAAAAACGTACACACATATACACATAAAGACACACATACACACACTACAAATACATATGCATACACACACATACACATGTATACATACATGTATATAGACAGATACACACGTATACATACATACACACATACATACATATGCATACACACACGTTTACATACACACACATAGATACATACACCCACATATACATACACACACATAGAGACACACACATACACATACACACACATACATACATATGCATGAACAATGCACATGCATATGCATACATACATACATACATGCATACACACACATACACATATACACACATACATACACTTACATCCACACCTACATACACGTACACACACATATACATACACACATATACATACACGCATATATACACATATACACATACATATACACACACATGTATACGCACACATACATGTACACATACACATATACATACTTGCACATACACACATATACATACACCCACATTACACACACAGAGATACACACATACATATACACACACACATTGAGACACACACATACACATTGAGACACACACATACACATGCATACACACAAACATACGTACATATATAAAAACACACACACACTACACATACATATGCATACACACACATACACATGTATACATACACTTATACACACGCATACACACGTATACATACACACACATGCTATACATACCTATGCATACACACACGTACTTGCACATACACACATATACATACACCCACTTTACACACACATAGAGACACACATATACACATACACATATAGAGACACACATTACACACACATACACATGCATACACACAAACATACACACATATACACATATAAAAACACACATGCACACACTACACATATATATGGATACACACGCATACATGCATATACATACACATATACACACACATACATGCATATGCATGCATACATACATACATACATACATACATACATACATACATGCATACACACATACACACCCACATACACATATACACACTTACACTCACATACATACCTACATACACATACACACACATATACATACACACATATAAATATACACATATATACACACATACATACACACATACATACTCATACATATATATATACATACACACACATACACATACACACACACACACATATATATATATATATATAATCCATTTTGTTTTATATGTACATATATTATGGATCATAGTAGAGAGAGAAACATGAAACTTATTCTCGTAAAGAATCTTATGAGAGGGAAAGTTCAACCTGATTCCTTAGGGGCTGTCATGCATGAGTATACAGACATGTCCGATGAGGAATTATAATTCACCATACAGATGCTTACACAGTGGCCAGAGGAAGGTTCCTCTGTAGCTTCATTTGTAGGACAAGACTTATCTAGCCATATGTATGTTTTTTTTCGTAAATTAATATTGTTAATGATATTATAGCACATGTTTTTATTCATTTTTATCTATTTATTTTCAAGACACCTATACCACCTCCAACTCGTGAGAGCACAACAGAGGTGTCTATGATGACATGCATAGGTAGCTGTTGAGGGCGAGACAAGTAAAAAGAAGAAAAAAAGAAGACAACAAAAGAAGCAGCTTCACTAAAAAGCAAGATTTGAAGATACATCTCTGCAGGAAGCCCCGCAGGGGCACATTACCCATCTCTGCACAGAGCCCCGCAGGGGCGCACACACCAAGGAAAAGCACGCAGCTAAAAGGAGGAATCAGGGCCAACAAGTATCACATATGTCAGGAGGATTCAGATCAAGGCTTACGAGCTACATCCGCATATGTGCACTAATGGCGTGCGTGGCAAACCGAATCACACACACCAAGGAAAGGACGTAACCCACATGGGTGCTTCAACCTCTTGATCTCTGGAAGGTCCAGATCGAAGACTGAAGCACCACATCTTCAGACCTTCCACTGGTGGCGTGCGCGACAACCCAGAATTAAGGAACCTATAGGTGAATTAGACTGCAGAATATCAGGTAGTCAGTCTAACTCCAGGGGTTGCGGGCGATCAAGGCAAATACATCAGGCCCAGAGAATGTAAAACAAGAATTAAGAAGAGGCCGTCAAAACTGAACACCTATTTTATAAACAGGTAACAATGAGCAAAGGTTGCGTGCAGTGAAAAGAAGTGAATAACACAGCAAGGTCCGATGTGTGCAACCAGGACAAATCAGAGCGCCTCTAAAACGTAATGCAAGATCAAGAATCAGACAATACTGACCACTGGGTGCGTGCGGACAACAAACTGATGTCAAGAAGCAAAGCCTGTCAAGGGACGACAGAGACGAAGAGGGGGAGAGTGTTGCAAAGCTAAAGAGCGCACAAAGCAGAGAAAAAGACGGGCCCCAAAATTTTTCCGATTTGGACTTCATATTTTTGTACCATAATCATTCTTGTAATATATTTTCCGTTGTAAAGGCACTAGAGGAGTCCTCTAGATGCATCCCCACAGAAGATTAGTGATTTACCCATGTACAATAGTAGAAAATTAGTCTTTTAGTGAATAAAATGCCGGTCTCTTGTGTGAAAGGACCATTTTTAGGGCACTAG
This sequence comes from Ceratopteris richardii, assembly GCA_020310875.1. NCBI lineage: Eukaryota > Viridiplantae > Streptophyta > Polypodiopsida > Polypodiales > Pteridaceae > Ceratopteris > Ceratopteris richardii. Next base: position 143,781,174 of record CM035411.1, on the reverse strand, counting down.
TATATAAGTCAAATGTGACTCTTTGTAAAGGACTTTTTGCCATTGTGAGAATAGAGAGCACAAAAATTCGAATTTGTGTCTTCTTCCCTCCTTATCTTCTTCTTCGTGAGCTTGTATGCATGCGTATTGCTTGGAAAGAGTGCTTGTGAGTGTTGTCTATCCATGAAAGTGTTTCTTTGCTGTAGGAAAGGTGTGTGCGAAGTGTACGAAGTGCTGAAGTGTAAGAAAGTATTCCCGCGACTCAGTATTTCGCTCATAACTTGAAGTAGGAGCGTCAGAATTGAGTGAAATCACTGCCATTGGATGTGTCTTCTCGAGAGCTTCGAAACGCATATGCTATTCGTTATATTTGGAGTTCGGAGCTGGGAGAAAAGTCCAAAATACTGACGGCTGCTGCACCAAGTATCGTTTCGCCTTAACCGACAGTTGGAGCTTGTTTGGATAAGTCTTTGCCTCATTTACATTCTTTGAGTAGTTCATTTGCATTGACCATTACATGATTGCATGTCTTCATACACTCGGCTAGGATTGTATACTCTTTGGATTGATAATTAAAAGCGTGTATCCCCACTATATGCACTTGTGAGGGGATTGAGGTATAGTCTCTTTCTCCGCAAGTCCCTAAGTTGATACTTAGGTCAACAGTAGCCTAGGGCTGGAGTGCAATATAGACCCTGAGGGGATTATAGTGTACATGAGGCATGGTTTGGAGTTTAAAAGAAGAAAGAGAGTTTTATGTGACTCCTACCTATGTTTTGTTCACTTGAAATGGAAATAATTATAAGCCTTACATATAAATTGAGATAAATATTTTATGTTTTACTTATATGATTTTTTTTTCTTTTTGCAACGAGTTTGATGAGACAAACAAAAAGTATGTTCTTAGTTCATTGGAGACAAAATTTGGCATTGGGCGGTCCCATAAGTGGTGCTTGAAAAAGATGTGCATACTTATGGCACATATTCGTGATAATGCACAATATGCATTGCTTTTAATTGTTATATTTATGTGTGTCCACACACACACACACACACACACACACACACACATATATATATATATATATATATATATATATATATATATATATATATATATATATATATATATATATATATATATATATATACACACACATGTATACATACACATATATACATACACACACACACATATATATATGTGTGTGTGTGTATGTATGTATGTATGTATATATATATATATATATATATATATATATATATATATATATATATATATATATATATATATATATATATACATATACATATATATATATATATATATGTGTGTGTGTGTGTGCGTATACTCACATATATATACACACATACACACAAACACACACACACACATATATACACACATATTGTATCTCAATCGTAAGCACCAACTCCTTTGCTTGTCAATCTGTGGAGGCATGAGGACTAGTACGCAGACCATGAGCAAGTGAAGGCACAAGTGCGTGAGTGAAAGCACACACATACACACACATGCACACGGTAAGAGCAAAGAGAGGAACAATGGAAAGCTTCTATTACAAAGAACTCTCTTACAAAGTTTCAATCTCTAACCAATCACCTCTCTAACTAACCAACCCCCAAAAATGAGCTCTCTAGCTCTGTTCATAGTTTTTTGAGTAGTTTTGGCCCTGTCAAGATATTATGTCTGGCTTAGTTAAAAATTAGGTTCCAGGGCTTATTTGAGGGCCCAAACGAAGTCTAAACATTATGAAAATTGGTAGGATGGTACTTCTAATACTCCTCAAGCTCGAGGACTCCTCAGCTTGAACAAAATGGACTTACAAAATATGAAATGGTATTTACAATGGCTTTTAGTGATGAAAATCACTATTTTTATAGGGATTCCTTCTAAAAATTTGACATGTACTTCTTGGAGCTCCCTACTTGCTCCTTCTTGTGTGTCCACTTCTTTGACATGTTCTTGTGCCTTGTTCTTGACCTTGAGTGCTAACTGTTATACTTTATGGAATATTGGAATGAAGGTTCAATGCCTTGAGGATTTTAATGTGTTTTGTGTTTTGATAAAGTAGGTGAAGATCCATGAGGGTGTGAATGTGCATGGATTTATTCAAATATCTTTGGAGATATTTAGAAAAATATTTTTAGAAGATAGTAATTTTTAGAAGATAGTATTTTTAGTTATTTTTGTAAATAAAGCAAAAGCACATTATTTGAAGTGTGGCCCTCATGTATCTTCTATTCAGTACATAATAAGAAATACCTATAAATACACATGCTCTGATAGAGTTGTCCATCAGAGTATGTGGCAGGAGCTTGCTTTTCTTGGTCATGATTTCATCATCGTCTTCCTTGCCATCGTCATCGGGTGTTATGTTTGTGCCACAATCATCACATGAGGCACCTTCAACGTGAAGAGGCCTCTGAAGGATGGCTAGAAGTTAACGCGTTCTGCGGGTGGGCTTCTCTGCTGACGCTGCCCAAATTTTCCGACCCCTGCCCCTGTGTGACAACGTTGACCACTCAAGAAGAGGGAGCCTCATGGTAACCTCCCCTTCTGTAGCACGTTCACGGTCATCCACGAGAGTGAGCACACGCGTTCCCGTGACTGCCAGTGCCTAAGATGGCTGCCCATCACAATAGCCCATGTGCAAACCCAGGCCCGAGGATTTTGTTTTGTTCTCCTCTTTGTATTATGAGAGTCATGAAGAGCCCATAGTCCAGATTTCTCGGGGCTATCCGTTTCTTTAGGGACCTGCCTGGTGACTTTTTGTCTGTCATCTTTCCAGATTCCTCGACCCAACGCGCGTTCAAAGACAGCCCATGTGCCACGACAAAGAGAATTTGGTTCTCACTTTATTATGTTGAAGAATATACATATTGCTCTCTAGCATTCAACGTACCATGTGGAATTAATATGCACACACACTTATTATTTCTTTCCTCTCACACATACGATGTAGCCTGTGTGGTTTTTATTTTTTTGCGGTTGAGGACGCCAGGGAGAGATTACTTTTGATTGGGAAGATGTTAAAGCTCAGGTGCATATATAGTTATTCCTCCTTTCTCAGGCGTATGTGGGATAATTCAATCACCAGCACACATATGAAGCCAAAGGACAATTCACAATTCCCTAGCATCGTATTTCTAAGAATTCTTTATTGACGCCATAATCAAGAGCTTCTCCAATTAGCCAATTTGCATCACTTCTTTCGGCATATCTTGAGCATATATTATCCAATTTTGGAGATTTTTCTAGAGTGGCTGCAACACACCTTTTGGGCTTTGGTTCCCACATCAAAAGAGTTTGTATTTTGCCCGTTCATCTTCAACAACCCTCTTTTGACCAACATTTTGAAGCACAACTAATTGGGAGAGACTTGGGAAGCTATTTGGAAGATGTGTGGACCATCTTCAGTACTTGAACACACCTGCAAATTACTTTTTGAACCTCCATATAAGTTTCTTTTCAATTTATATACATTGTTGCATTCTTTTTGCATCAAATTACATATAGGACATGCAATTTTGCATCGTACCTAGAGTATATGCATAGTTTAGACATGGTTTGTCTTGTATGGTACATGTATTCTTTTTGCAAGGATAGGTAAGTATTTCTTGTAGGATAACAAGGAGAAAAATCTAAAGTTGTCAGGGTGTGTAATCCCCTTTTGGTCTCTTTGTAGATAGATTGTGCCTGTCGGCACCAATATCATGGAAATTGCTTGTCCTAATTTTTCCAGTTTTCAAAATTATGTCGTTATGCTGTCAAATTTTTTAGCAAATTAGTATGCATATGCATTCAAGTACAAATTCATGGTTAGTAAATAGACTGTTATTTTATCATATCAAGATATTCATTTTTGTAATTACTTTTGGATTGCATTTAGGTTCCAAAAATAGATGTTAGCCCTGCTTATTATTCACATTCACATTAAATTCTAGTTTTCCAGTTCCATGCATGTGTTTTTACATGGAACATGCTTATGATTGTTTAGTGATGGGACATGTGACTGGCCATCCATGTCTATCTTATTCTTATCAACTGAGGTTAGCTGCTCATCAATTGGGGGGCATGTTATACTTTATGGAATATTGGAATGAAGGTTTAATGCCTTGAGGATTTTAACGTGTTTTGTGTTTTGATTTAGCAGGTGAAGATCCATGAGGGTGTGAACGTGCATGGATTTATTCAAATATCTTTGGAGATATTTAGAAGAATATTTTTAGAAGATAGTATTTTTAGTTATTTTTGTAAATAAAGCAAAAGCGCATTTTTAAAGCGTGGCCCTCATGTATCTTCTATTCAAGACATAATAAGAAATATCTATAAATACACATGCTCTGATAGAGTTGTCCATCAAAGTATGTGGGGGGAGATTGTACCCAATCTGGTGTCGTCTCTTGTCTCTTTCTATTCTTGCGTACTTTTGTGTGATTTTGTTTCTACACTATCCTCTACGTTCATGCGTGTGCGGGATCTGAGCATCAGCACTAACACTCCCCCCTCTTGAGTGTGTCATCCCTGAAAGACCCTTGTGGTAGTGGTTGTTCCATGTAGTGCTGTGACAGGTAGTGTCCATCATGTATCCACGAGAGTGGTGTACTTTCCTAGTGTAGCAAGGCTAGTTGTCCTTTTCTTCATTTTGTAACTATTAGCATGTGCATTGTATTCCCTTTGCATATAGTTCTTCCTTGGATTCCAGCATGAATGTGTCATTGCGAGGTTCCAAAAATTGTTAGTTGCTCAAAAGAGGTTGTCGATGTTGATGTTGAGGAGCTGTCGACTGTGAATTGCTTCATAGCTATTGATGTTGTAAGCTTAATGTCCTCTAGATCTTCCAAAGATGATGTTGATAGTAGTCATGCCAAGTACTCATAACCCATAGTGAATGATGGGTAAGTGTGTTAGTGCATGGGTTGAAGAAAATATATGCCTTGTGCACGGCCTTGTAATGTGGCCCTATGCATGCTTACTTGGGGAGTGCATTTCAAAATGTATGGTGCAAAAAAATTTGGGTCTTGAGCTAAGTGCTCAAGGGCATGCTGACAAAGAGGTTTCCTAATCTAACATTGTGATAGTGTTGCCAAAGTAGGTGATTCTTACCATGGTGTATGGCCAGTCGATGTTCATCTCTTCGTGTTGTACTCCCAGCATGGTGATTGACCATGGGCATCTCTTCCATTGTTGATGGATGTCCTTGTTGATGATTCATTGATGAATTTCTTTGAGCGCACAGTCTTGGTTCTTCTTCTTCTCTCTCTCTCTCTGTCTCTCTCTCTCTCTTCTTTTTTTGGTTAAACAATGTCACAAAACAAGAAGAAAGAGGTTAGTATCAATAAAAATAGTTGACCTATGTCAATGTGCTCTTGTGCCTGGGACTCTCAAATGTGTCTATGTGCGGCCGTGTAATGTGGCCTTATATTAATGCATACTTGGAAATGCATGACCTAAATGGTGCAAAAGCTAGGGTTGTGCAAGGAGCGCATGGTTTCTGCATGTCGAGGCTTTTGATGTTACTTGCAAAGGTTGATTCAATCTTTGTTTTGAGGTATCCATTGGATCTCAAAATGATGCAATCAATTGATGGTTAACGAACAACTGACCATTCCTCCTTATAGATATCCATTTTAGAGCTATGTTTGGCTTTGTACAGATCAACTCTGGCCTCTTCATCTTTGGATGGTTTCTCAAATTTTGTGTCCCTCGTTGGCTCTTTGGTTCTGGGGGGGAACTGGTGCTTTTGGCTTCCAAACCCATATCCCTAATGATTGTCTTCTTACTATTGCCGAAGAGCTGAGTTGGTCTTCTTTTGATTTTTGTGCTTGGTTTTGATTCTTACTTCTCCTTGGCTTCCTTGTTGAGACTTTTCTTGTGAGGGCGAGCCTAGGTCTTTGTGCATCTAAGCGTTCCTTGGGTACCCACGTGTGTGATTGCCTTTGTTGAGCTGAAACTAATTTCTTAGGCACCCAAATTCGTACGTTATTGTGGTCGGTCTTCATTTTCTACTTTGGTACCCAAATTTGGAGTACTCTTTGAGATAGAGTCCTTCCTTGCTCTGCTACTTGCTACCTTGGCTTTTTCCACTGCTTCTTCGATAACAAGTTTGACGGCAATGGTGTGATTGATGGTTCACCCTTGCGTACCCATATCTGCTTCATGCCTGGAACTACGTTTTGCTTGATGTTTGTTTGTTTATTTGATATAGTAATTGTCTTGTATGATTTCGAATGCCTCTGTGGTTGAACTACTCTGGTTGCATTAGTCTTTGAAAAGGAAGAGAGATCCACTTGCCTTCGAGCGTGTTCTTCAATGGTTGAGTCCTTCTGCATCATAGAGCTTTTGACACATACATCATCTTCTTCACTAAGATTAGTCTTAAAAGAACTAAGAGAATGTGGGATTCTTGGATTTGTAATCATGCAATTATCTAATTATAATGTAATGCATTGTTCGTGTAGCCAAACTTGAAGAAGTTGATTTCTTAGGTTTAAGTTGACTGCATGGTCATACATCCAATCTTGACCCAAGACAAGTGGTTCCGTAAGATCCTCATCTTGACACACTAGCATTTTGACTCTCATTGGGACATCTTGAAGATAGATGGGAAGCACCACCTCGCCCAAACAAGGGGTTTCCACACCTCCTAGCCTATGGGATAGGCTTCTATGGGATTGATGTTCAATTGCAGGTCCTAGGAGTATGAAAATCTAGCTGCACTAGTTGTTGCACCTTAATCAATGAACACCCTCACGGTCCTTACATTCTATCCTTATCCTACCTCTATGGTCACAAAGGGATGTTGATCGATTATTCGAGAAGCCATTGCTCTTGATGTTTGACTCATGGCCATGTGATATCTTGGGGCTTCAAGATTGACATCTAGGCCTTGTCACCATAACTTATTTCACCTAATGCACTCTCTAGCCTCTGCCTGTGCCTCTTCTCTAATCCTGATCTCTTCTGCTTTTTGCTTCTTAGTAGTATTGAGTCTCATTAGCATATCCTCTGTAAGAGGTTCTTCATAGAGCTTGACTCGACATCCACTAAAATTGTTTGGCAAGATGTCACCTTCTAGGGTGGCCAATTGAACCGCACCACTAGTGGAAGTTCTATTAATGATCATGGATCCATATCCTCGTTTTTCCAATTTACGGGCATGTTGCTTTAGTGTATAAACCAATACTAAGTCTCCCCCTTTTAATCCTTTATCCTTGATGTGTGCATCAAAGTATGCCTTTTGTCTTTTCTTTGCAATAAAGATGCCTTCTGCCCCCTCGTAGCCTAGTCTCACCTAAGCGTTCTAGATCAAAGATCCTGGAGGACAATTCACGTCCATTCCACTCATGATCTTGTGCTACTTTTACCGTTGCGATAAAAAAATCTAGTGGTAGCACAACATTCTGTCCGAAGATCATCTTAAAGGGGGTGGCTTGGAGTACTGTTTTATAGGCGACTCGATATGCCCAAACAGCATGATGTAGCTGTTTGTCCCAATCAGAGCGTTTATTATTTACCAGTTTTGTCAATACATTACATAGGATCTTATTTGTGCTCTTAGCTTGTCCGTTAGCTTGTGGATGATAGGGAGCAAACTTCTTATGTATCACCAAGGATTCCTGGAGAAGGTTTTCAATGACTTCATTCAAGAAGTGCGTGCCTCTGTCACTTACTAGCTCTATCAGTAATCCATATCTTGTGAACACATTCTCGAATAAGAACTTAGCCGTCATTTAAACATCATTTTTTGTCGAGGATTTTACTTCTACCCACTTTGTAAGGTAATCTGTGGCTACAATAATGTACTCTACATGGGAGTTTCTAGCTGGGGGATTAATGGGACCAGCAAAGTCTATACCCCACTTTGAGAATGCATGCCCTCCCATCATTGGTCTCAAAGGCATCTCATCTCTCCTTATCGGATATTTTGCACGTTGGCATGTATCACATTTCTTCACATAGGTATGTGCATCCATATGAAGAGTGGGCCACAAAATTCTTGAGAATAGAATGGTCTTAATTACTCGATCAGGACCAAAGTGTCCACCTACAACACTGCTATGTGCAGTTTCTAAGATTTTCAAGTAGTCTGATTCATGAACGCACAATCTTAAGTAACCATCTTTGCCTCTTTGATATAGGTTGTCTCCAACTAAGGCATAGTCTTGAGCCTCTTGCTCCATGCTTTGTTTTCTTGCTAGACTAGACTCATTGGGTAATGTTCCCAATCTCATGAATTCTACCAATGGAGCACTCGAATCTGGGATTAATGACACGTGATAAAGGGTATCATGCTCCATTGGGGGTCTCTCTTTGCACATCGGATAATTCTTAATCCACTCATGTACTTCTTTATCCATGCTAGGCCAATACACTCCTAAACGTTTGAGATTTTGCAATCTTTGTTGTTTAGAATAGTGATTTCCTAGCAATCCTTCATGGGCTTGTTGCAACCAACTATTATGTTCATCCTCCTCTACACAACAAGCTAATACACCCTCCATATCTTGTTTGTACATGCTTCTTGCCAATATTTGATAGTTTTATGATTTTACAATTTCTTCTTTATTTGTTCTCACATCCTTATGCATAGATCCAAAGGTTAGGATTGGTACTAACTTATTTGCCCATTTAGGAACAACTTCTCAATTGAACAGTTAAGCATCGGGCAACTCATCAGACACTCCTTGCGATGACTCTCCTAAAGTGATGCGAGAAAGATGATCTGCCCTGAGGTGGGTCCTACCTTTCCTGACAACAACTTCAAAATCATATTCCATTAGTAAGAGGAACCATCTTATTAAGCATCCTGTACTGCAAGGTTTATTGAACAAATATAATAAAGCTTGATGGTCAGTGAAAAACTTGAGATAGTGTCTAAAATTCTTCATGGCATATACCATGCCTAACCCTTCTCTTTCAGTTGTTGTATAGTTTCTTTCAACTGCATTCAGTTGTCTACTAGCATATGTTATAGGCAAATCTAGATTTCCTTGACCTATGGATTGTGCAAGCACACATCTTATTGCGTAATTGGATGCATCTACATGGACATGGAACGGTTTATTCCAATCAGGAGTGGTCCATATTATTGATGTGCACAAACATCTCTTCAACTCATTTGAAGGAATTTTCGCATTTGTCGTTCCACTCAAAATTTGTCAACAGAGCATAAAGAGGTTTAGCTATGATCGCATACATGTGAATAAACCTGCGGTAATATCCACAATGGCCCATAAAGGCTTGTACCTCTTTAACATTCCTTGGCCTTGGCAACTCACCTATGGGTTTGACTTTGTCCTCATCTGTTGATATTCCATTCTTAGAAACAATATGACCTAAGATCTTGCCTTGACGTACCATGAACACACACTTTTTGGGGTGCAAACACACTCGATATTGTCTACACTTGTTGAAGATTTGTCTTAGCTCAAGGATGTGGTATCTTCTTTTTTGGTAGTGAACACATAAACCATCAACATATACTTCTAAGCTATTTTGCAAGAATTCTTTGAAGACATGACACATGAGCCTTTGAAACATTGCAGGTGCATTGGTGAGCCCAAATGGCATTACACAGAATGCAAAGATTCCCCACTTTGTGGCAAAAGCCGTTTTGTGTTGATCTTCTCGGGCAATGGCTACTTGGTTGTAACCTGAAAATCCATCAAGGAAGCTATAAACTTCCTTGCTTGCAACACGCTCCAATAAATGTTCAATGATTGAAAGTAGATAGCTATCTCTTATCGTAGTGGCATTAACTTTTTTAAGGTTAATACACACTCACAATTTTCAGTTCTTCTTGGGAACCACTACAATGGGGGACACCCATTCAGTATGCTCAATCTCATAGATAAATCCAGCTTCAATCAATCTATCAATTTCTTCCTTTATTTTGGTTGCATAAGTATCATTATATGTGTAAGGCTTTTGTTTGGTGGGCTTGGCATCAAGTATCATGGGGATCGTATGAGAGCATATTTTTGGATCTACTCCCTTCAAGTCTCTAAAGGTCCATGCAAACACGTCCCTATATTCCCTTGATAAAGCTACAAGCTCTATTTCTTCTTCTCCACTTAGGTCTTCTCCTATGCATGTACTTTGCTCTTCGTTCTCTTCAATAATTACTACAATTTTTTTGGTCTTTTCTTTATGATGGCCTCTCTTTTAGGCATTCGTACCACAATTTTTCGGTCTTCAACTTCATATTTCTTGAATTTTTTTGGTACTTCGAACAATGATTCCTCCTCTTCTGGTTTCACTGCTTTTCTTTTCTTTTTCTTTTGAATGCCTTCACTTTCCTCCCTTGAAATAGTTTTAATGCTCGTGAGAGGTTCTTCTTCTTTTTGGTTAAATACTCCCACATCTTTTAGATAGTGCTCCTCTGAGTCAAAGCAACTATCCATCACAATGGACTCTAGATCCTCATCATTCTCTTCTTCTTCTATGAAACCGCTAGGGTCACACTCTTCTAGCAAGGGCTCACACATGAACACAGAGATATCATAACCTTCTTCATCATAATGAGGTGTCCACTGTTCTTCATTGACAACAATGTCCATGGTGGCTAAGATTTCTACCCAACCATGAGGCTCAAATTCCTCATCTGGAAAAATCATCGGTGTGTAGGCTAGGTTTGTGACTATTCTAGCTCCTTGAGAAATTCCTTCTTCTCTCGCTTTCCGGCATCTTTCCTCATCCTCTGCGACCTTGCACATCCACAAGTGAGTATCCTCATGCATCTAGGATGGATCAAATGAACTTTCAGAATCCACAGAGATTGAATCTTCTTGCACCTTGTGGATAGGATTCCACTCTAGGGGTGGTACATCTCTAAACGTATAATCCTTATGATTGACTTTGGTTGTAACCCCTAAGTGCTGCAAAGATAAGTATTACCTTCTTCACCTTCTCTCATGTCTCCTATTTTGTCTAGAGGTATCTGTGGGATTTTTTGCTTAGAGCCTGCTTTTGACATATTGGAATCAAGTTCTGGAACTTGATTCACCACATGTTTCCATAGCTCAGGTTTTACTTTGAGCAGCTCTTCTAAAGTGAGATGACACTAAACCTTAGTGTTCTTCATGACTTCAGTGTTTCTTGGAACCACTGAGTCTTCATTTCCTATCAATATTGTGGGAGCTCTGATATGAAGAGATTCAGATTCCCATGGGCCTGTGAATTGTGGCAACTCTTGTAAAGAATTAGATTCAAAATCTAATATTTCCTCTTCTTGTTGCTCTACTTGATCTCCGTAGATAGATGGAATGTCTTGGGGAAATTGATCATGAAGATCATCGATTTCACGAATAGGAGGGGGATTACCCTTCTCCTTGGCCCATTTCTCTTCTTGTATTTTCCGCAAGAACTCCTGAGAGTATTCTTGAATTGAAAGGGGTGTTCCATCGTCCATGGAATTAGAAACATAAACTCTCGCCGGTGGCGAGATTTCTCTTTGAACATTTGGTTGAGCCTGTGGAGGTAAAGAAACCCACAGCTTGTTTACCAACTTTTCTAATCTTTCTAGTAAGCCTTAGAAGAGCAAACCCAATTTGATAAAGTTTGTCTGATTGAACAATTGATTGGCCTCGAGCATAGCCGGAGCTAGTTCTACCATTTTCATGCACATTTTTGTTTGTTCAATCTTTAAATCTGCTCTAGGGTAAATCTTGTCTAGGTTTGTAGTTGTTGGCCTTTCTTGAAGTCGAGCCTGGTAGGCCTTGAACATCATGTCCAAGCCTTTTGGGGTTGGATCTGCAAGAACAGACCGTAGTTGTGGTCTATTTACAATGGGTCGTGGTGTAGGATGAAGTGGTGTGGATAGAGTTTCTACATGTGAGGGGTTTTGAGATGAAATGTTTGCTATTTTTGTTTTATGGCTCTCAAGCTTTCTTCTAGTTTTGATAAATATCTTCCCCACTTATGATTGGCCTTCTCTCTAGTATCCTTCCATGTTCTTGTTTTTCTCTTACTAGGCTCTCCTAAGTCACTTGACTCTGATTGTTCAGCTGGTTTATCTTGTTTGAATGCTTATGCCCTAGTAATTACCTGTACAAGAGCCACATTAATGCTACTTGCACTTGAATCCACAACTAAGCTTACCACATTAATTGGTGTAACCTTTGTTGAGATATCAAGCTCAACATGTGATGATCAAGAATGACACATATCAGTTTTTCATTTCTCTGACATGTATAGTGGTCATGCTGGTATATGTCAGGGATACTTCATTGAGTTTTATTAGATTTATCTACCGAGAGTTAGGGCACGTTTGTTTCTTGCAACCTCACTCATTCATGAACACTAGGTTTTTCCTTATGTACTGATCTTTATGTATTGCACTTGTTGTATTCTTGTTTTTTAGGTCATTCTTGTACATTCCTTTTTACGTAATAGAAGGAGAAGAAGAAGAAGATAATGCTTCCTTGCCTCAATCTGAGTGTGTGCTTCTCTTTGATTATGAGAGTGTGTGTGTGATCTCTCTTCCTTATCTCCCTTCTCGTGACGTGGTATCAGAGCCAATGTGGTTGTAGAGAGCTCGTGGAGAAGGCCGATGATGAAGGGTACGTGAGAAGGCATGGAGAAAGCGCGATTCACAAATGACCTTAGATTGCTACGAAAATTAGCATTTTGGAGCCATCTCGACCTCTTTTTCGAGCCCACAATGTGGGGCCCACAAATTCCATGTACTATTGATACACGAAAACTATGTTTTTCTGAGATCGAACTGTGAAATCATAGTGCGACACTGTTCAAGCAGAAGTGATGCTTGTAGTGTTTTGCAATGTTGTGAATTGTTGCAGAAATGGCAAATGCAGATGGAATGAGTGAGCCTAAAAGCTAGACAAGAACAAATTCCATGCTTGGAGATTCAGAATGACGAATTTCCTGATGGGAAAAGGTTATTAGAATACATCGAAGGAGAGAAGGAAAATGCTCTGTAGTTACCAAAAAGAAATCAGAGTGCAGACAAGTTAAGAGCACATGAGGAATGGAATCAAGGAGCACAAAAGGTAATGTATTGGCTATCTGTTAACATATAGGATAACATGATTGGACACATATAGGATGTCAAGACTCCAAAAGAGGCTTGGAACAGTTTGGTCACTTTGTGTGAGACCAATACAAAGGCACGAAAATTGCAACTCAAGAACAACTTGCATACTTTGGAGAAAAAGAGCACGTCGGTAAGTGACTACACCCTGAAAGTCAAAAGCATATGTGAGTCACTTGCATCTATTGGTGTGAATGTAGATGATGAAAATAAGGTGGAAGTGTGCCTTCGTGTTTTAGGAGCTGCATATAAGCAATTTAGAACTTCTATACAAACCAAAGAAAATATTCTGAATTTTGCTGATTTGGTATCCATGATGATTATTGAAAAAAAGAATCTTGGTGAGGATTCAAATTCCCAAGGAAAGCCTAGTTTTGAGCAGGTATTCTACTCTGGCAAAGGAAGAGGTAGAGGTAGAGGTTTCGGAAGTGGAAGAGGAAATAGTAACCAAGTCCAAGGTCAACAACAGAATCATGCAGGAGGAAGAGAATAGTTTCAAGGTAGGGGGAGCCAAAGAGGTCACAGAAATTTCCAAAGAAATGATTCAGGTAATGACAGTAAAGCATGCTGGAATTGTAGTAAACCAGGACACTTTGAACGTGATTGCAGGTTGAAGAATCAAAATAACAGAAGGCAGCAAAACAACTATGCATCCACATGTGTAGATGATTCTGAGAAGCTGTTCATGGTTCAACATCACATGATGAATACAATGTCTACTGGTGTTTCAAAATCGAATGATAATGTCTAGTATGCTGATTTAGGTGCTTCAAATCACATGACCAGTCATGTGGAATGGTTTAGTACTTTGCAGAAATTGCCAGTTCCTAGATATGTTGAAACAAGTGATAACACATCACACCCTACCGAGCATACAAGAAACATAGCGTTGTCTATGAAAGACGGTAAGGTAAAACATCTTGCTGATGTGCTTCATGTTCCAAATATAACAAAGAATCTCGTTTCTGTTGGACAAATGGTTGACCAGAGATTACAAGTCAGGCTCAATGCTGATGGGTTATATGTAGAAGAATACAAATAGGATGGAAGATTGATTGCCAATGGAAACAAAGTGGGTACGATGTTCACCTTAAATGTGAAAACTCCTAAAATGAATGCAGCCATGTTTGCAAAAGGTGCAAGGGTCATTGCTGATATAGAGATCTGACACAAAACGGATTGGACATGCAAACTTGCAAAGGGTGAAATTGATGCAGTTAAAGGAGATTGTCCATCGACTACCAAATTTGAAGGTTGCAGAGATGCAAAAGGTATGTGCAGCATGTCAATTTGGAAAACAGTCAAGAGCATCATTTCCACATGACAAGCATGTTAGTGAGAACATACTAGAAATAGTACATATAGATGTTTGGGGTCCTGCAAAGACCACATCTATGGGCGGTTGTAGGTTTTATGTTACTTTCATTGATGACCATACATGAAAAGTGTGGGTATATTTCATGAAAGAGAAGAGTGAGGTGATCACTCACTTCCATAATTTTAAAGCTATGGTGGAAAAGTAGACAATGAAGTATATTCAAACATTAAGGTCTAATGAAGGAGGTGAATATATGTCAAATGAGTTCAACAACTTTCTTAAAAGTCATGGAATTCGATGTCCTTGATGGCCGAGAAGAATATGCCTCATTATTATTGGGCAGAAGCTGTGCATATTGTTGTATACATGATGAACAAAACTCCGACTGCTGTTGTACATCAAGTTACACCTGAAGAGAAGTTTATAGGTCAAAAGCCAAACTTATCGCATATGAAAGCTTTTGTTTGTATTGCATATGTACATGTTCCAGATGAGTTGAGGACGAAGCTTGATCCAAAAGCAGACAAACGTGTCTTCATTGGATACTCCCTTGAGCAAAAGGGATATAAATGTTATAATCCACTCACATGAAAAGTGAAAGTGAGCAGAGATATGGTATTTGATGAAATGTCAAGCTTCTATGCAGATGCCAAAGAAGGACTAAATCTTGAACCAAATGACAAAGAAAATGCTGAAAAATCAAGTGCAAAATCTCAAGCTTTGAGTGGACCGGATGCATCACCAACCAATAGTTCCAAATCAAATCCATGGAGTGGAAGATTGCATGGAAATTTTAGTCCAAAAAATTCATTAAATACATCCAAGAAAGGTAAAGAAAATCTTTTTGCTGGTCATAAAACATGTGCAGGTTTTGAAGATGTTGATGGAGATTCAAGCAGTTCAGAAAAGAGTCTTGATGAGGAACTTGGATTGCCCTCTGTGAAGACTCCAGGAGTTAGAAAGGCACATGCAGATGATACAAGGAGAAGTGACCCAGGACTAAGAAGATCTAGGAGGATACAAAATTCTATACAACAATTAACATATGATATTTACATGGCTCGTCATTGTGCCTACATGACAAAGGTAATACAAGATGTTGAACCTTCTTATTTGAAGATGCAATTGGAAATGCAAATTGGGAAAAACATATGGATGAGGAGATGGTTGCACTTTATGGAAACGATACATGGGAGCTGGTTCCATTACCACATGGAAAGAAACCCATAGGTTGCAAGTGGTTTTACAAGGTAAAGCACAATGCTGATGGTAGCATGAGCAGGTATAAAGCACATTTGGTCGCAAAAGGATATGCACAAACTTATGGCATTGATTATGAGGAAACATTCAGCCATGTAGCTAACATTTCTACTGTTAGAACACTTGTTGCATTAGCGACATGATAGCTACTTAAAGCTTCAATAAAAAAGGAATCTAAAGACAAGAAGTGAAAAGCTCTTGTCGCTACAAATTAATTGAGTACAACCAATAGGACTTGAATTTGAAAAATTCAAGAACTTTGAATTATAATTGGTTTTCTTTTGGAAAACCCTAAAAAAGAATGATGAATGTTCCATCAAAAGTTTTTCAAGTTTATAAGGCAAAGCATGAGATTGTGAAATGATCATGTGAAGGAATCAAAACCTAAAAAATCAAGTTATAGGTAATGTCTTAAAACTTCAAAATTCTTTTAAAGAATTTAAGTGAGAGGGTACTCTATAAGGATACATTTGGAATTTAGGATAAGTTTCACTCACACATCAATGTGAATATAAAATAGGGTGGTATGGGACACCAACTTTTATACTCAAATTGATGTAGGAAAGATGGTGTCACTCTAGCACAATGATGAGTATCGACATGATGAGAATCACCTCATAAATGTCAATCCACAGAGACATGAGAACTGGTATGATGACAATGAGAAGGTTAAGGCTAAAGTTCATGAATGAGAAGCACATGAGCATGCACACACATACACACACAGGTGCACACAAGGCAAGAACAAGAGTGGAACAATGGAATCTTTGATTAACTAGAATGAGTTTACAACACTCATCAAAAGCTTCTATCTCCCAACCAGCTAACCTCAGAAAGGAGCTCTCTAGCTCTTTTTATAGTTTTTGACTAGCTTTGTGCTACTTCATACCTAGTGTTTGACCTAGTTAAAAGATAGGTTCCTATGCCTATTTGGAGGCTCAAACGAGCTCAAAAAAATATGAAATTTTGATACATAGGTACTTCTAGCACTCCTAAATCTTGAGGACTCCTTGGCTTGAATAAAATGGATTTTGAATGATCAAAAATGATATTTACCATGTTGGTGTAGTGATAAAAAATCACTCGTGATTGAAAATAATTTCTGAAAATTTGATTGGGCCCATTCTCTGCTTGATTTGCATGATTGTTATATCTCTTGATCCTTCTAATCCCTTTTTTTGGAATTCTTTTCCTTTGACACTTCTAACACTCTCCCCTCTCTGTGTTTGTCATCCCTGCCAGATCTGTGTTGGGTGGGACGGTCAATGTAGTTATGTATTACATCCATTGCTAGATCATGTGCCTATAATCGAAGTCCCTTTGCTAGATCAGATTGAAGACGTTCCCAATCAATGTCACCTGGCATCTCAGGGTGGGGTGTTTTGTAGAATTCCGAGTACATTGCTTGCTCATAGGCGAACAATTGAAGAAGATGAGTGGGTTTTGAGAGGAACACCTCATAATGGTACTCCTAGAAACATGTTATAAACATGTCTTCAAAGGTTTTCTTATAACAAGCTGGGAGGTACCTTATTATGGCATGCTAGGCATAGACAACACGGATATTTGGAGTAGTACTCATGTTGTAGATTAGATCATAACTACCATTCACAAATCCTAGGGATTAGATGTTGGGTGCCCTGACATTCTTGGATGTTTTGAATACAATCTGCATCATGTCAAAAATATTTAACATCATTTGAGCTATTACATTTGGAATGGGTTTGAGATGAGGTATCTAATGGTATAGCATGGCCATCATGTATGATATAGAGGTTGGTTCCTGCCATGGTGCTAACTATGGATAGTTTACCAATTTAGCACAACATGCATTGTTTTGTACCTTGATAATGAATGCTTTCCATGTTCTGCATCTGGGAACTAATCCATAACATGGATTGTAAATGATATGGAGTGGTGTGTTGTTCCATGTTCGTAGAATTTCTAGATATGTCTCTAATAGATTCTTCTACCAAGTTGGTTGAAAAATTGTGCCCTTGTGTGCAGTAATAGGTAAGTCCTTTGGCTGAAATTGGGTAGAAAATGATGGTGTTTTGCTAGTGACCCTCTTAATCTCGGCATTGTAATTGGTGAGAATAATGAAATATGATTGACATTGTAGTTTGAAAGAGGTGATGAGATGTCGATGAGCGAGGTTCTGGGAATATTTTGATTTGAGCATAGTCTCTTACATAGTAAGCATAGCATGTCCCAAGAACCCATTGGTAGTTTTGTTTTCGTTATAAGTAATCTAGCACGTTATCATGTTAAACATTGGCGTTGGCCATGGGGCATGGAATAGCGAGTCTTAGAGTAGATTAAGGTTTGAGAAAGAATCCTATGACATATGCCTGTAGCTCGTTTCGGAGAATCTTACCCAAAGTACAGAAGTGATTAGCATCCCTGGAAAGTTCCTAGCATGTTGGGAATGCCTCCTGGTGGTAGCGGTGAAGGACAATCGTTGAAAGGAAAGGGGGAGATATGGGCTAGTGGAGTGCCACCTCAGTATTTTCTTATTCAAGGACTATAGGGTATACCAGAAGTGCAACCAACCCTATCCGCGGAAAGTACGGTTGGTGGAGTAATCGCTGATTCCGGTGATAGTTTGGAGAATTCTAGTGGTAGTTTGTTGAATTCTGGTGATAGCTTGGAGAATTCGAGTGGTGGTTTGCTGAATTTCGGTAACAGATCCGCTTCGCGTTTCGATTTAGGAGAAACTAGTGTATTAGTGGATGATAGTTCTGGTGAAAAGTTTACCTTTGAAGCCAAATGCGAGAAATGGCAGTTGAGTTTAGGTGTGTGTGATCGATTCAATGATATTATATTACTGGAGAATTTGCAAGGTGGCGAGATGAGACAACAGCAATTAGGATCAACTTGTTCAAACCTCTCTAAAGTGATACTTCCTCCTGATTTAAAGAACATGAGTGGTACGCAACAACAACAACAACAACAACAACAACAACAACAACAACAACAACAACAACAACAACAACAACATCAACAATAGCAACACCAACAGAAGAAGCAGATCATACCCCACGATCGGTACTTGCTGGAGTTACGTATACGAAATTTGGTGGATTCCCAGGTGATGATTGTTAGGCTCAAGATATGACATGCAGGAGATGGTTGAACCACACCCTAAGAGGGAGGAAGTAATCCTCAACCATGGTGTTGAGAGCAGTATGGGCACCCAAGGACTGACTAGACAAGGAAGCCAGCGGAGAGAGTCAGAGCGAGGTGAAGGATTGAGTAGACAAAGCAGTCGATGCAAATCTCGCAGATAGGTCCTTCAAATTTTTCCAAATTAACATCTTTATAACAGTGATTCTTATCACTAACAATCATTGTAAATACCATTTCATATTTTTGTAGCTCCATTTTGTGCAAGCCAAGGAGTCCTTGAGCTTGAGGAGCCTTAGAAGTACCTACATATCAATTTTTGTATTTTTTAGGCTCCGTTTAAGCCCTCGAAGCGGCCCTGGAACCTAATTTTTAACTAGGCCGGACACTAGGTCTGGACAGGGCCAAAACCTAGTCAAAAACTATAAATAGAGCTAGAGAGCTCATTTTTGAGGGTAGCTTGTAATAGTTTTGAACTGGTATGAGCTTTTTGAAAGTAATCTAAGAACTCCATTGCTTCTCACTCTTTGTCTTACTGTGTGTGCGCGTGTGTGTATGTGTGTGCATGTTAGTGTGCTTCTCACTCACGCCCTTGTGCCTTCACTTGCTCGAGGTCTTCATACCATCCTCACGTCTTCCCGGATTGACATTAAAGGAGGTGCTACTCATCACTGAGCTACACCAAATTTTGGCGCCGTTGCCGGGGATCGAGCTTTGAGGACGAGCGTGTGATGGTAAGACGTAGATTTGGGACGTTGGCGTTGTAGGTAACTTCTTCACTTTTCCTTTTTTTTTCTTTTCCTTACCTCATCACCATCATCATCATCACCATCTCCCACCTCCATCTCCATCATCGCAAAAATTTTAGTTTTTTACTATATCCCCTTCCTCCTTTCATTTCCCTCATTTCACTTGTGAGAGAGAGTGAGAGAGCGAACTGTTGTGTGCTATTTTCTGCATGCTTTTGGAGTTTCTTGCAGGTTTCAGCATCATCATCCCCTCCAGCACGTCGCGTAGGTACGGAAATGTGCAGAACTGTCTCGCAGTCGCCGACTTCTGTCGATCGCGATTGACAGAAATTTTCACCTTTTGGTAAATCTGAGTGCACCACAGTGGACTAGAGACCCTGCACACCACATTTCCACAAAAATGTTTGAAAAATTTGCAAAATTTCAATCCATCGCGATTGACAGCTCTGTCCGTCGCGATTGACTGCCTATCCGTCGCGATTGACTGCCTATCCGTCGCGATTGACTGCCTATCCGTCGCGATTGACAGCTCTATCCGTCGCGATTGACTGCCTATCCGTCGCGATTGACTGCCTATCTGTCGCGATCGACTGCCTATCCGTCGCGATCGACTGCCTGTCCGTCGCGATCGACTGCCTGTCCGTCGCGATCGAGTGCCTATCCGTCGTGATTGATAGAAATTTTCACCTTTTGGTAAATCTGAGTGCACCGCAGTGGACTAGAGACCCTGCACACCACATTTCCACAAAAATTTTTGAAAAATTTGCAAAATTTCAATCCGTCGCGATTGACAGCTCTGTCCGTCGCGATCGACTGCCTGTCCGTCGCGATCGACACCTGTCCGTCGCGATCGACTGCCTGTCCGTCGCGATCGACTGCCTGTCCGTCGCGATCGACTGCCTGTCCGTCGCGATCGACACCTGTCCGTCGCGATCGACTCCTGTCCATCGCGATTGACAACCAATTTTAGCCAATTTTTTAGGGTTTTTAATTTGAAGAGTTTGGCTAATTTTGGGCATGAACATTTTACTCTAGAGCACATAAGGAGGCCATAGGAAAACAACTTGGGGAAAACCTGTTGCACAGTGATCCTGTTTGAACCCTGTCTTAACCCTAGAACCCTGAACGGTCATAACTTTTTCATACGAAATCCATTTTTTGAGCTCTAGGGCTTGTTGGAAAGCTCGTGGCATACACTACACACCCTCAACTGTTTTTTATAAAGATAATGTGTTGATTTTCAGCTAGGGTATTTTGAAGTTGACCATACCCAGGGGGATCAAAGTCAGGGGTCTTAAGAATTGTTTTCCTAAAAATCACTATGCAAATTAGTATTTGTGCTACAGGAATGAGAATCATTGGTTCAGTCTTTGGAATTTAAACCTTAAAGCTAACTTTGGAACTCTTACAGATCTATTGAGAGCATCGAAAGGCGTTCTAAGCAAGTGTAAGTGCAAGCTTGGGAACACACTTCCTGGGCATTCAAGGGCAACCAAGCAGGAAACAAAAGGTTGGAAACTTTCAACCCCCTCTGTCAATTCCTAGCTTAGGCTAAGAACGACTAGTGATAGGAGTAAGTCAGGGCAACGATAGGCATCAATCAAGTTGAAGACTACCTATGCACTCAAGTTCAAGATTAAACATAATCTCTTCGTGATGCGATAACCTTAAAGGAAAGAATCTAACATGGAACGATCAACTTACAATGCGAAAAAATTAACTCAAATATTCCTGATGACGTGATTTCTGACTAGAGCATAAACACGATAATCGACTAAAAAAGAATCAAGTGACTGATACAAAAGAACTCAGCAACGAGGTTGTACTTGGGCAAAATTGGGCTATTCAATTAGGCTTATGAACCTTAGATCAGGGCGACATCTAGGGAGAGATAGACAAAGTCTTAGGTCTTCAGAGGCTAGTGTCAACCACACTGCTAGGTCTTGGGCCCAGTAGTTGAGCCACCACTCATACTACCCTAGCTCTGACACTAGTGAATCAGAGATGTCTCAAGGCATGGACCGACCTACGGGAAGTTCAGGAGTGCCATACTTGCACAGGGTAGAAGGCCCGTACAAGACGCAGCTGGAATACCTTAGGACCAAGCGATTAGGTGCTAGCATCTATGAGGACGGCCTAGGAAGATCTGTGGTCCAGATTAAAAACCTTGACCAATCCATAGGATTAGAGCACCCAGCTCTCAAGTTTGAAAACGGAGCATACTTGGACAAAGAAGGAACCATATACGTAGTCACCAGTCACCCAGATAGGACGGACGAATTTGGAAATGTGATCCCAGAAGCGGACTTAGGTGACCTAGAGCAAGGAAACATGGGTACAGAACCTAGAACCCCTCGAGGCAAATCGGTTCTCACTAGGATTATCACACCAGAGTGGATTCCCCAGGATAATAAGAGCATAGATTTGCTCCTCAATCGAGAGACTGACGAAGCCTTTTGGAGGTATAAATCTGATTGACCAAATGATATAGAAAGAATCATAATCTATGAGTTTAAGGATCCAGATAGCCCAGGCAGAGTGACCTACTTAGATCACGCTTCAGAGAGGATCTTTGTCGTTACAGAACATGATAAACATGCTTACACTTGGAAGGGTGAATTCGTTTTCCCCCAACCAAGATCGAATGTGTCCTATGGTCACCCTGGAGCTGGAACATCCCAAGCTCATGGAACTCAAAGAGACAGAAGTAGAGATAGGCCAGAAGTAAGCTTTGCCAACCCAGGGGGCAGAGAAAGAACGAGGAAGGAAACAAACAGAGTAGAACCTGAGGTACTTAGAGCTCCTAGGAATCAAAGAAATGTGGATGAGTTCCCTCTACCACGACCTAGAGAGCACACAAGGACTCTGAGACCGACTCAGCTAGTTAAGTCCATGAAGAACTACTTCGATGGCACTGGAGATCCATACGATCATGTGGCTGAGTTTAGGCAAGTCTTGAGAGCTGAACAAGTGGAAGATCTGTTCATGCAATACAATGCCTTTGGTCTAACCCTTAGGAACACTGCCCTGACATGGTTTCAACACTAAACGAGAGGCAGTTCAGGAGCATAGACCAACTTCTAGAGGCATTCATTATCGAATTCTCTAAAAGTGGCATAAGACATAACACTTCCTCGCTGATTCACAGCTTCAAGCAAACCCCTCAAGAGACCGTGATACTTGCTGGAAGAAGATTTAGGCAATACTTGGAGAGATGCCCTGCCCCTGAGCTACCCACGCTAGCTAAGCAAGTGGCTTTATTCTTGGATGGATTGCTAAGTACCAAATTGAGGTCATATGTGTATCTGAAGGACCCTAGGACCATAGAAGAGTGTGTACGCATGTGTATTGACATTGAGGATAACCTTGGGGAGGAGTTAGAGCTATCCAAAATATACAAAGATTCAGATAGTGCCTCTAGCCTCTCTTCCACGCAATCCACATCAATTGAGGAACTTGCAGAGAAAGTAGCTCAGAAATTAGGTGTCACTAGTAAACAGATCCCAAGGTTTGCCCCTGTGAAAAGATGCTATACTTGTGGTGGCGACCACATGGCGAATGTATGTCCCATTATGGCTCAACCCCAAGTAAATCCTAGTAGCCAGTACTGCACCATAGAACGGAGGTACACCAATCACACCGCACAAGATTGCCCCTACAATAAGCAAACCGTTAGGCAGATGTACCCACAACCATACCCTCAACAAGGAAGATACCAGAACCAGTACCCACCTCAGCAGTATACTAGGCCTCAGCAAAACTACCAACCGCAATATCAGGCCCAACTGAGACCCCAGCCAGTGCTAGCACAACAACCACCTGCTCCTACTAATGTGATTCTAGTAAAGTATGCAGCTGCAGAAGAAAATGTGAATAGAGCCATAGTCCCAGTGACTCCATTACTTTCAGAAAGTGACCCGAGTGACCATAGCTTTGATTCTACACATATTGATAGTCCCCATGCCTACTACATGCAGTCTCCTGAACATGGTGAGTCCTACTATAGTGAAGAGCCAAATGAACCTAGTTGGGAGTCAGATTACACAAACGTCATGTATGCAAACCCCAACCCTAGACCTCAACCTAGGCAGGTAAGACCCCCATTCCCTAGAAGACCATGCTACAGATGTCAGGGAGATCATCTCATTCGTGATTGTCCCTTGCCCCCACCTACACAACCCCAGTCAGTGACGATTCAGGGCTTTTGCCAAGAGTGCGGAAAGGATCATCTCTTACGAGACTGCCCTAAGAATCCTAATAATATGCCAAAAATCACTCCTATTAACGTTATTGGGTTAGTGATAGATTCCATAGGAAGTGTCACTTCCACTGCACCCATATAGGTAGTCACTAGAGCTCAAGCATTGCAGCAAAACCAAGGGGTAGGCCAGGAAAAGAGCCCAGATGTTAGTGAAACAGAGAGCACGACAAAGAAAAGGACTAGAGCTTGGAGAGATAGTCGTGAAAGAATGAAAAGGCAATGGACAAAAAAGATGAGTGAACTCGAGGAAAGCCTCAGAGAAACAAAGGCCAGGATAACTGAACTCACATCTCAAACTCCCTCTCACACTACCCCACCTCCACCATTCCCAACTCCATCCAAACCGCCATCTTCCAACCCGCCTCACCTAAACCCACCAACCCCAAGAGTAGGATCAGTCTTAGCAGATCCCACTCCCGAGGACCTAAATATGATGCTTAAAGCATATCAGGCCAGAATCCAAGAAGGGCCAAACGTAACTGATCATGAAAAGTGTTACCCAAGAGCAGAACTAGAACTTGAACGAACTAAAATTTGTGCTAAGATGGTGGAATTGGCTCAGACCATGTTTGAAGCCAGTCGCCTATTTAACATCTCTAGTTCAGCGAAGGCACAGTTGCACTTTGATGGACTGTTAGAAAGAATAGAGAAGCTAATTGCACAGTCAGAAAAGGAACCCGCCTCTCACCATAAGGACAAGGCAAGTGAAGGAGCAGGTCTTTCTCCCAGGAAGCCTATGTGCCTGAAGCCTATGTGCCTAACTCTACGGAGCTAGACACATCATCTTCTATGAATCGGTTCACACCAGAACTCCTACGCGAGATTCAAGAAGACAAATGGGCTAAAGAGAGTGAAGTCCCACCTCCTATTGAACTTGTGGATGATGCACACGACCAATTCCCACAAGACATCCCATCCATTTATGAGGAGCAGGAGAGCACCCAATCTCAGGAAAGACTAGACTTTGAGTCTAATTCTTTACAAGAATTACCCCACTTCACAGGCCCATGGGAAGCTAAGTCTACTTGTATGAGAGCACCCACGGTCATGGTAAGAAACGAAGACTCGATCATACCTAGGAACACAGAGGTAGTGAAAAACACTAAAGTACAGTGTAACCTCACCTTAGAAGAGCTACTCAAAGTAAGGCCAGAGCTATGGAAACATGTAGCCAAACAAGTACTAGAGATAGCAAAACCTCGTTCCCAGGTAGGATCCCAGAAAACAGTGCCAGAAATACCATTGGACAAGATAGGAGACATGAGTGAGGGTGAAGAGGGAAACACATATCTTCCTATCACCCATCAAGGATACACCACCAAGGCCATTCTAGACTCAGGTGCAAGTGTTGCAATTGCTACCACTTCCCTATGGAAGCGTTGGGGCAAGCCAGCACTCAGGCCCACAAGAATGAAATTGCAAATGGCTGATGGTCACATAGAGAGACCCTTAGGCTTGCTAGAAGGAATAACTCTCACTACTTGTGGTGTTGAGTTTGAGCACACTTTTGCCATATGTGACTTTAGCAAGAACGATGCCTATGAGATGATTATGGGAAGACCATTTATGCGACAGTTGCAAGTGGTACAAGTCTGGGGAACCAACTCCTTGTACCTACAACACTTAGGTGTTACGACCAAAGTAAATCTCAAAGATTACTCTCATAGAGATGTCCCTCCTATCCAATGGAATCCCATCCATAGAACCAAAGATGATACGGAATCTGTGCATTCCATAGGGTCAGGATCCTCATGGATGCATGAAGACACCCACTTATGGATGTGCAAAGTAGCAGTAGAAGAAGAAAAGAGAGAGAAAGCCAGAGAGGTAGGTGCAAAAGAAACACATAGATCAATTCAAGACCCAGCCTATGCACCTGTAGCCTTTCTTGACGAAGAATTTGAACCCCACGGTTGGGCAGAAATCCTAGCAACAATGGATGTAGCCATCAATGAAGAACAATGGACACCTCACTGTGATGAGGATGGCTATGACATTTCAGTTTTCTCCATAGAGCCAATCATGGGAGAGGCAGTGTTAGAAGAATGCGAACCTAACCCTGATGCATTTGAGGATGCGAGTGACTCCGATCTAGAGTCAATCATTATGGACCCACCTTTTGCATCAGATGAAGAATACTTCCATGAAGTAGAATTTCAACCCCAGAGGCATGGAGAGCTTACAAATGATGTAAGGCTAGCCACACATGTGACCCCGAAGGAAGAAGGAAAGAAAAGAAAGAAGAGAGAAGTCTCACCAGAAGAGGAAGAATCTTTGTTTGAGGTCCCCGAAAATTTTAAGAAGTATGAGATAGATGACAGGAGAGTCATGATCAGAATGCCTAAACGAGAGGCGCAATCAGGGGAGGCCTATGATAACAAAGAAACCACCAAGAAAATAGTGGTAGCCGTGGAAGAAGGAGAAGAGAGATGCACGTACATAGGCCATGACCTGACAGAAGAGGAAGAACAAGAGCTAATAGCCTTGTTGAGAGAATACAAAGATGTATTCGCTTGGAGTTACAAGGATTTGAAGGGTGTTGATCCAGACATATGCTCACACACTATCCCCATGACCACGGATGCCAAACCTTCTAAGCAAAAGCCATACACATATAACGATAATTACGTTGCCAAGATCAAGGAAGAGATAGATAGACTGGTTGAAGCTGGATTTATCTATGAAATTGAGCACACTGAGTGGGTATCCCCCATTGTAGTGGTGCCCAAGAAAAACGGAAAGCTGCGTGTATGCATTAACTTGAAGAAGGTCAATGCAGCCACAATTCGAGATAACTATCCGCTTCCCATCACAGAACATCTCTTGGAAAGAGTAGCAGGCAAGGAAGTGTACAGCTTCCTTGATGGATTTTCGGGCTACAATCAAGTAGCCATAGCTCGAGAAGATCAGCATAAGACGGCTTTTGCCACTGAATGGGGCATTTTTGCCTTTAGAGTAATGCCATTTGGGCTTACCAATGCACTAGCTACCTTCCAGAGGCTGATGTGCCATGTATTTAAAGAGTTCCTGAG
This sequence comes from Ceratopteris richardii, assembly GCA_020310875.1. Lineage (NCBI taxonomy): Eukaryota > Viridiplantae > Streptophyta > Polypodiopsida > Polypodiales > Pteridaceae > Ceratopteris > Ceratopteris richardii. The sequence goes on along the minus strand of CM035411.1, from coordinate 143,754,373 downwards.
AAAAAACTTAGAAGTCTATGTTGATGATCTTTGTGCTCATTCCAACATTAGACAAACCCATATTCCTGAACTCAGACAAATCTTTGACAAATGTAGAGAATATCAAGTCTGCCTAAACCCAGAAAAGTGCGTCTTTATGGTTAGGCAAGGCAAGATTCTAGGACACATAGTGTCAAAGAATGGCATATCCACTGATGAAGAGAAAGTGAGAGCCATAGCAGAGCTACCTAGGCCAAGGAATGTCAAGGAAGTACAAGCTTTCATGGGACATTGTGGTTACTACCGCCGGTTCATTCACATGTATGCTATCATTGCAAAGCCCATGTACGGACTTCTGACTAACTTTGATTGGACTGATGAATGTGAGAATTCCTTCCAGGAGCTTAAACGAAGATTATGTTCAACACCAATCTTGACCACACCAGATTGGAACAAGCCATTCCATGTTCATGTGGATGCATCCAATTACGTTATTGGATGCGTACTCGCACAACCTACTGGTGAAGGTAATATGGATCTCCCAATTGCCTATGCCAGTAGACAATTGAATGCAGCTGAACGAAATTACACCACTACAGAGAGAGAAGGCTTACGCATGGTATATGCAGTTAAGAAATTTAGACACTATTTGCTTGCAAACAAGTTTAAATTTTTTACTGACCACCAAGCATTGTTATATCTCGTGAACAAGCCATGTAATACAGAAAGATTAGTAAGATGGTTTCTCTTGCTAATGGAATATGAATTCGAGGTTGTAGTAAGGAAAGGGAAGACTCACTTGAGAGCGGATCATCTCTCTAGGCTCACATCTTGAGAAGCCCCACAAGGAGTGTCAGATGACCTTCCTGATGCTTACTTGTTTAATTTGGAAGTTGTACCGCAGTGGGCTAAGCCATTGGTACCGGTATTGACATACGGGCCTAACCATCCAGTAATAAACACGTAGGATAGAGAGGTAGTAAAAGCCCAAAAGTATCACATCATGGCAGGAAGTATGTACAAACACACAGATCAAGGGATCTTGGCTTGTTGTGTGGAAGAGGATGAGTACGCTAAATGGTTGCAATTAGCACATGTAGGTGCATTAGAGCAACACTACTCAAAGCAACGAACCCTACAAACACTAAGGAGACTCGGAGTGCATTGGCCTACTATGGAGGTTGATGTCCAAAAGTTGTGCAAGGAATGCCCAATCTGTTGCACTAAACCACCTGTGGAACAGGCCACTCTTTATCAACTGTCCATAGTGCCAGAGTGGAGTGAACCACTAGTATCCTTCCTGAGGACGAAAACATTCCCTCCAGACATGACTCTGGTTAGGAAAAGGAGTTTAGAACAAGAAGCCCAGGATTACTCACTCATTGGTGATAATCTATACAAACGTGGTAAAGATGGTTACCTGAGACTATGTGTCCATGAAAGTGAATATCTCAAGATCTTGGAAACTGCTCACCAAGGTGTAGCAGGAGGACACTTTGGACCAGATCGGGTGATCAAGGCAATACTATTTGCGGGCTTCTGGTGGCCGACCCTTCACATGGATGCACATACCTATGTGAAACGGTGTGATGTCTGTCAGCGAACTCAGTATCCTATACGCAAAGATGAGATGCCACTGAAACCTATGATGGGTGGACGTGCATTCTCTAAGTGGGGAATAGACTTTTTTGGTCCTATTAATCCCCCAGCTAAGGGTTCACATGCTGAATACATCATTGTTGCCACAGACTATCTAACAAAGTGGGTAGAGGTAAAAGCCACGACAAAGAATGATGCTCAGACAACTGCTAAATTCTTGTTTGAGAATGTATTCACAAGATATGGGCTACCTATAGAGCTAGTAAGTGATAGGGGCACTCACTTCTTGAATGAAGTGATTGAAAAGCTGCTCCAAGAATTCTTGGTAGTTCATAAGAAGTCTGCCCCCTATCACCCTCAAGCAAATGGCCAGGCTGAGAGTACCAACAAGATTCTGTGCAATGTGTTGACGAAATTAGTGAACAATAAACGCTCTGATTGGGACAAACAGCTACACCATGCTGTTTGGGCATACCTAGTCGCCTACAAAACGGTCCTCCAAGCCACCCCCTTTCAGATGGTGTTTGGCCAAAATGCAGTGCTACCATTAGACTTCTTAATACCAACACTGAAAGTAGCACAAGAGCATGAATGGACGGGTCATGAACTCTCCTCAAGACTTTTTGACCTTGAACGATTATGAGAAACAAGACTGAGAGCATCTGCAGGGATATATGCAGCTAAGAAACGACAGAAGGCATACTTTGATGCCCACGTTAAGGATAAAGGTTTGAAGGCAGGCGATCTAGTACTAGTATACACGTTGAAACAACATGCGAGGAAATTGGAGAAGAGAGGCTACGGACCCATGATCATTAATAGAATCTCAACGAGTGGGGCGGTACAGCTAGCCACCTTAGAAGGTGATATTCTTCCGAGCTACATAAGCGGATGCAGGGTCAAGCTGTATCAAGAACCTCTCATAGAGGAAATGCTAAGTCGACTCAATACTGCTAAGCAACGCAAAGAAGAAGAAAAGCGAATTCGAGAAGAAGCCCAAGCAGAAGCCTTAGAGCGCATACGGAGAATGAAATTAAGAAGACAAGGTAGAGAGCAACCTGTGCCAGATGCATATGCAGATCAAGGATATCACGTGGCTATGTGTGAAGTTTCAGGTATCAGCTCCCATAGGATAATTGATCGACGTCCTTTTATGACCTTAGATATAGGACAAGGAAAGGGTGCAAGGACTGTAAGAGCCTTGATTGACTCAAGTGCAGCCACTAGTGCTGTTAAATTGTCTTACTGTCAAGAGTTGAAATTAACTGTTAATCCTATAGAAGCATATCTCATAGGATTGGGAGGTGTGGAAACCCCTTGCATGGGCGAGGTGGAACTTCCCCTCTATATTCAAGACGAAGTAATGACAATCAAAGTACTAGTGTGTCAAGATGAGGACCTCACCGAGCCTCTTGTCTTGGGTCAGGACTGGATCTATGATCATGCGGTCAACCTAAACCTAAGAAGTGGACTTCTTCAGGTATGGGTAAATCATAGTCGAATTACAGTTGAATTGGAAAATGAGGCACTCAAGGAACTAGGTAAGGCACGAACTCCTGGTCCTTCCAGGGGTGCACATGAAGTTGACAATGCTATTCTTGTCCAAAAATGTATTATGCAGAAAGAGGATTTTCTCAACAACGGAGTCAAGAATAAAACGGTACTCCCTTCTTTCCCAAAGGCCAGAAGGATGCAGCAGCCAACGACAGATCAAATACAGAAGAAGCAGAACACTACCTATACTAGAGGCCAAAAAAAGGAGCAAAGCAGATTGTTTCAGCCGATGAAACAAGTATGGAGGCGAAAAGGCAAACGCCCTGTTCCGACCAGGCCAACACCACGGCCTAAACCTCTTATTAGTAATCAACAACTCGACACTAATAAGAAGTCCTTCATAAATTCTTCTGTGAAAGTAAAGTCTATCTGGGTACCCAAGAAGTCAATGAAGGCCAGCCCACAATCACGACAAATCTGGGTGCCTAAGGCTTGCCTGCGGCCTCAAATAACTACACCAAGGCCAAACCCTGTACAACATGTTTCACTCACGCGAACATCTGAGGCCCAGTCTTACACATCACGCACTAACACGTATTCTTCCATGAGCACAAGTAGAATCACTTGTAAATGGGTCCCTAAAAAGCCCCATTTTTCAAGTAAATACCCTATCACACTCTCCAGAGCCTCCACAAAGTCAAAATCAAAACCTATCCATTGCATTTGGCAACCTAAACCTTGTAATAAACCCCCGGACCCCAATTGTAAATCCATGTCCACCTACTAACTACTTCACTCTCACACCACATCATTCCGCTTAGCTCTTAGATCTACCCAATTCCTAACTACACACACAAGCACCGAGCACTTACTAACCCCCTAACCTCTCCCGAACCTCATGTTAATGTTGTAACAGGGGACACAGTGTCATTTTTGTGTCCATTGCAATGTTAACATTTATTCGTATATTCTCACAGAACCAGCTGCGAAGTTTTCAACATGGTTGAGGCAGCAGGAACTAGCTCTCAAACAGAAACGAGCCAGCAAGTGGTGGACTTAGACAGTTTACCCGTTCTGCCTGAAACAAACGAAAGACCAGAAGAATTGCAGGCCATCAAAATCATACCTATAGCGGACCCTCCTAGTGGCCATACCATGCCCGTAGGAAAAACTTCCCACTGGTTTAGTGAAGTGGCAGGACCCTTGGGAGAGGGAACATACCTATGGGAATCAGAGTTGGACTTTAATGGGAAGCAAGGCAAATACCATTTCTTTACAAGAGAATTCGAGAAGTTACAAAATGCAGAAGGTCTACGTTCGGTATGGGAGAAGGCAGGATTGAATGCATATTTCACTGCACGGTTCCCAAAGCCTGACTTCATGCGATGCTACTATCTCATCAACACCTTGACTCCAAACAAGAACCCAAAAGGTGCAGGCTCATTTGTGATTCCATCTCTGACAAAGGGGAATGAGCTCAAGAGGTTCAGGCTATCAAACAACTTGGTGAGAGAGGCCCTAGATATGCGCGGAATGCATATTCCTACACAGAAGGAGACCCTAGTGCCTGATTACATGAAGAATCGAAGCCTCACCAAACTCAAGGACATGGTGTCCATGACGCCTAATGTTGCAATACACCTTCGCATGTGCATGGAACACTTTGCTTTTCCTGCCCAAGATAGATTCACCATGCCGCCCAAAAAGATTTGGTTTAGTTTGTATCTGGCAGAGACACAGAGCCTCACCATCAACTTACCCCACTGGATAATTGATCAGATACACCTAGCTCACAAACGATGGCCGCGGAAACAGGTTTTATATGGTTGTTGTGCTCTGACGAGAATCATTTATAGGTGTTTGGCTTATGACATCCCTATTCAACGGGCCCTAATGTGGAATCGTGTAGAGCAGTTTAGAGGCAGGACATCCACTGGACCCCCTTCTAAGAAAATGAGAGGTACTGTCCAAGTCCCTTGTGCTCAACCACGTGGAGCCACCCTAACACCAGACGTCACCCCTCCACCCCGAAGAGTCCGACCATTCACACTCCGACTTCCAAGACGCAGCACCAACGGCTCTACCTTGATATTCCCTCCCATCCCAACCGATCTTGAATTTCCCAGTGGTGAACCTATGGAAGAACTCACGAATGAAGATTTCGAACAATTATTACAGGATGTAGAGCTCGAGGCAGAAGAGGCACAACAAGTGGAGAATGTGCAAACGCAAGCAACAACCGCCCAAGTACCTGCCACCACAGTGGAAGTGGATGATGAAGATGAAGAACAGGAGGAAGATGAGGAGGATTATGATCAAGAGCATCATGATGAGCAACAAGAAGTGCCAGAAATTGTAGGTGCACCTGCATATACAGCTCAACTACAAAGGTTATACGACACAATCAAAGCAGTGCAAGAAAGGCATCAACTCTCTCTTGTGTCAGGTCAAGCTTTGATGCAAGAAATGCTATCAGATGATGGGGTGGATCAACATTTCATTGACACCCTCAAATTAGTGTCAGAGTCTTTAGGAGTTCCGGAGGCTGTCCACACTGCAGTCCGTCAGTCCGTGAGGTATGACAAACGCAGAGTCGACACATTACCACGAGCAGGTAAGACTATCAGGATGCCCGTCACAGAACAAGAGGTAACCATTGAAGCCACAGCTACCCCCACCACCACCATTGACCTCTCTGCCGAAACCTTCGTTCAGACATCACCCATCTCACCCCAGCATCCCCCATCACCACCTTCTCCAACCCCACCACCACCTCCCACCATGGAAGAAGCGCCAGTCATCACCTCTACCTTCACTTATAACCCACCCTCAGTCACATCATTTTCCTTTCGAGAACCCACCTCACAAGACACCCTCTTCTCTTTTGTCACCAATCCCTTGTACACTTCAACCCTTCTACCCTCCGAACCCATAATTGGCCATCCCATAATTCCAAGTGTGGTTGGAAACCCAGCACCCACCGAAGGCACCCTGTGTTTCCCAGCCTATTCCCCAATACGGGTACCTCCATTCCATGACCCTCACTTCCCATCTGGCCCCTACACCTCTTTCAACCTGACCTCACCACCCCAATACCCGTCCTTTCTGGAGCAGTTCATCCGCTCTCCAATGTTTCAGAGGCACATTTCCCCGCTGTTCGCAACGACATCAATTTACACGAACACCACACTCACTTCACCTACCATACCCACCTACATGGTAGCCCCTGTACACACCACTCTGTCTGACCCAATGGACATTTCACCCACCACAGCACCTCTGCCCACGATTCCACCATCTCCCCCTCCCTTACCCCCCACCTCACCACTCACCACATCATTGGCACACACAGCATTCACTACCTCCCTCCCCAATCCCACCTCCCCAGCATTCCAAACTTTTCCCCTTGCATCTCATAATGTAAATAGCACGTTCAATACATTACTTCAGTGTGCACATCAACTACAACAAGAATACCATCAATTGGAAGAACGCACTGCTGCCCTCCAGGCAGAATCTCAACGTCTGCAAGCTAGAGTCACCACTCTTGAAGCTGATTACCAAACGCTCCTAACCGAGCATACCACCTTACAGCAGGCTCACTCCGAATTGGAATCAAAGACATCAACAGTAGATGATCAAGCAGTCAAGGAACTAGAAACAGTGCTCCAAGCGCAAATGATATCTAATGCTACACTCAGACGCAACCTTGGGCTATTAAGGAAGCATATGGCAGCAGCACTAGAAGAGAACAAGAGGCTTCAACAACAAAACCAAGACAACTTTGAAGCGGCTATGGAAGGAACTGCAGGAGCAACCATTAGCCCTACCAAGTATAGAGCAGTCCCATCGGAAGACATTCGCATCTTACTTGAGGAGCATGCAAATTTCTTGGAGTCATATGAAAAGTTAGAGATTGAATGTGCAGACCTAAAGAAACAGATAGCCAGTGCCCCCACAGCTCAACAGGAGCCGGTAATCTTGCAACACTCTACAGAAGAAGTAGAGACCCTCCGGAAACATGTGGCAGAACTCCAAGCATGCCTCTTACCATATGAAAGGCCACCCTCACCCGCTGAAGAACCAGAACCTGAAACAGTCGTGGAAATCCCCGTCGATGACAGCTATGAAGAGCCGTACGAGCCAATGCCAACACCCGGTGGTCGGACTACAGAGGAAGGACAGGACACTTTAGAAATTCAAGTTCCAGATTGGGTCAAAAGGGTCGAGAAAGTGGGTAAGACACATGATGATCGCGTTGCTGTGCAAATGCAATCTCTCACAAATCTGGAAGAAACTGTCCTTCGGTCTTCTTACTTTCAGAACCTATCCCACCAACGGTTAATCACAACATCAGAGTCACAATACATGCCTTATTTTGTCTTCTTACTTTCAGAACCTATCCCACCAACGGTTAATCACAACATCAGAGTCACAAGACATACAGGGAAGGAGCCCACATTTGCCACTCAATTTGAGCCAGAGGACTTACCGACAGATGCGCGTGCGGGCTCGATTTTCCAGCCTAATTGGTGTGCACGTCTACTAACCGATTACCCTGAGATGATGAGCACCTGGGCAACCATGCCACTGTATATCAAGTATAATCCATGCTATTGCCCAATGGTACGTCGCAGATCTTGGCAAGCATTTGCGATCAAGGTACGCAACAATAAAGAATGCTCGGCTTGGGTTAACTATCCATATTTTGCTCCACCTCGAGGGACCCCAACCGTAGCCTACATGATATCAACAATTCGGCACTGGTCTACACGTCTAAATAATGTACCCGACATAGCAACGAAAATGTGTATGAAGATATTCGAGCTCATGACCATTGTCTTCAAAACCTTTCGGAATGTACAAGCTCCATACATCTCTGCCCCTGGATTCTCTCAAGGTAACAAGGATTTAGTCTACGACATGAGCCAGACTCCCTCGGTTACTATAATCTTTGCCTGGCATGCACGAATAAAGTACTTACCCGCATGCTTCAAGTAGACATTTGAGGAAATGTTCTCTACGGGATTCTGGGAATATCATTCAGAAATTTTCATTCCCAGACCCACACATTTGCTACATCTATTCGCAGTAGAACAAGCGATCCATGCAGATCAGTTACGTCTCCCACATTCGGACATTCCAGGACCAATTGATTGGGATCGTATGATGATAGACTTGGCCAGAGGACTACGCATACAAGAACATCAGCTTGCCACTCAGGTTGTGGAATATTACATCCTACACTCCCAGCAACAAGGGTCTGTCAGGGACGACAGACGCGAGAGAGGGGGGGGTGTTGAGAGCAGTATGGGCACCCAAGGACTGACTAGACAAGGAAGCCAGCAGAGAGAGTCAGAGCGAGGTGAAGGATTGAGTAGACAAAGCATTCGACGCAAATCTGGCAGATAGGCCCTTCAAATTTTTCCAAATTAACATCTTTATAACAGCGATTCTTATCACTAACAATCATTGTAAATACCATTTCATATTTTTGTAGCTCCATTTTGTGCAAGCCAAGGAGTCCTTGAGCTTGAGGAGCCTTAGAAGTACCTACATATCAATTTTCGTATTTTTAGGCTCTGTTTAAGCCCTCGAAGCGGCCCTGGAACCTAATTTTTAACTAGGCCGGACACTAGGTCTGGACAGGGCCAAAACCTAGTCAAAAACTATAAATAGAGCTAGAGAGCTCATTTTTGAGGGTAGCTTGTAATAGTTTTGAACTGGTATGAGCTTTTTGAAAGTAATCTAAGAACTCCATTGCTTCTCACTCTTTGTCTTACTGTGTGTGCGCGTGTGTGTGTATGTGTGTGCATGTTAGTGTGCTTCTCACTCACGCCCTTGTGCCTTCACTTGCTCGAGGTCTTCATACCATCCTCACGTCTTCCCGGATTGACATTAAAGGAGGTGCTACTCATCACTGAGCTACACATGGCTTTTGGGGCAAGTGGTTAGCCCATCATACTCCTAGCCAGTAGTTCATGAGCTCAATTCCCACAATTGGTATCAGAGTTAAGGAAGTAAACTTGGGCAAGGCGGATGGAAGGCGCGCGCGTCGATTTCAAAGGTGAGTTTAACAAAGATTTGAGCGTATCTCCCAATCCATAAGTCGGATTTAGACATGTAATATACCGTTGGAAAGCTCTTGGAACGAGCATTCCAATGGAAGCGCTAGATTGAGGATCCAAAATACCTAGCACGGGTGAGAACCAAGTTCAAGATACTCAGGTTGAGAACAAGGTGCTCAAGAGACCAAGGTTGCGAACAAGACAAGTCCGTAGGCAAGTGGCCAAGAAGCGAAAAGGCAAGGTTCTAGAGACCAAGGTTGAGAGCAAGGGTTCAAGAGACCAAGGTTGAGAACAAGATGGTTCGAGAGACTGTGCAAGGTTGAGGACATCAATTCAAGGGGAGAACAAGGATTGATCATTGAGGACAATGATCTCTAGAAGGGGAAGAGAGTGTCAGACTCAAGATATGACATGTAAGAGATGGTTGAACCACACCCTAAGAGGGAGGATTAGGAAGTAATCCTCAACCATGGCTTTTGGGGCAAGTGGTTAGCCCATCATACTCCTAGCCAGTAGGTCATGAGTTCAATTCCCACAATGATCTTGATGCTCATGTGCGTACTTTTGAAGTTAATTAAGTTGTACTCAACTATCTAGCAATTCCGGCATATAAGGTTATACTAGTGTTCCAATCTACTCTGGTTAATGAAGCTTCCCGTTGGTTAACCGAATATGATATTAATCATTTCGATCAATATGATGATGTTAAGGATGCCTTCTTACAACACTTCTCATTAAAATAAATGCGGTTGAGATCTTTGATTATTTAAAACAATAGATAGAAACCACATCAGAATGTGCTAGAGTATGCAACTTTATTCGACACTCGTCTACGGCAGTTGCCGTAGGTGCATGCTAACCTACTGGATGATGTGATTACCCAGTGGTTCATCAATGGATTAAACCCTCAACTCAAACAAGTTATGATTATACGATGTGTGGGCGGTATGACTTTGGATGCAGTCATAGCCATGGCATTGCAGCTGGAGCATAAAATTGGTGGGTTTATTGAAGATTTGGATTGGTTAAAGGCATCCAAGAGCATGAGCGAGGATCCTCTGAAATAGGTGTATTGCACCAAATGCAAGAACCCGGGACACACCACTTCAACATGTGCATTAAATCAAATGTACTGTGCTATTTGTAATACAACAAGTCATTCCACCAAAACATGTCCATATAATGCCAAAGTCCATACTAGACCGATCGTAAATGCCATAATACATGAATAGGGACAATAGGCTACCCACTATGTACCACTGCATTTGAGAAATACCTCTTACCAAAGCTACAAAAACTACAGGGGACCACGACCAAACAATTTCGGACAGACCCGGTGGAAGTCGGGCGAATCGGGTGAAGGTGCATCTCTTCCACCACCAACATGCCATTTTTGTGGCGAAATTGGAAATATCTGTAGATATTGCAAAGAACTGGCTAAGTATGATAAGTGAAGAAAAGAACTACAACATCCAATGGCAAATATGGTATATATTTCAGCAATGGATACCCAAGCAGCAGTGGTTCAACCACGGTCCGGCAAGAAATTACAACTAGCTACTGAGATTTTTGAGCGAGGCATTCGAGAACAATAGAGAATTTTTACTAAAGCTGGTATGTGGGTTAGTCACGAACCAACTATTTTCCCCGATCCGATACTAGTGGTACAACAAACAGTATTGAGTACACCACCGGAAGATATGATTCCGGTCAAACTGTCACTAGAGAGTCCACCAGACTCGGTATTGGGTACGTCGAATCTTGACTCTGTGTGGAATATTTTATCAAAATCATCTATTCCAATACCGTTGGGGCAACTGTTAGCCTTGATCCCGGGCGTACGACAACAATTCCAGCAACAAATCAATCCCGAATCTTCGTGTACACCTGCTACAACAACTAATAGTCAGGAACTTGATTCTACAGTGGACCATGTTGTTCCTTTAATTATGGTATGGTATAAAAACCATAAGATTACTCAAGTATTAATTGATGGAGGCTCAAGTGTGAATATTGCTACAACTGCACTTTGTAAAAGGTTAGGATGGACTCAGATTGAACCCGTTCGATTTCTTGTAAGAATGGCTGATCAATCTAGGGTACATCCAGTGGATTTGGTGCGTGATATACCCATTACCCTCCAGGGAGCGGTGTTCAAAATGACTTTTGTTGTTTTGGAATTACCTAAATCAAGTATGGATTACAACTTACTATTCGGGAGGCCCTGGTTGAAGCAAGCAAAAGTGTTACAAGATTGGTCTGCACATGAACTTATTTTCAAAAGCAATCATCGGAAATATGTGGTACCCTTGGACGAGATGAAGCCTTTTGACCTTCATGCTCGACCTTACGTGGCCGAACCCGTGCATATGTTGGATGGACTTTCAGATGATGAAGAAGAAGCTTTCCTAAATGCTAACTAGGATTTGCTAGCACTGGGGATAATTGATTTACAAGCCATTGTGGATAATTGGACTTTGGCCTCTTGTACGATAGTTCCGCTTACCGAAGGAGTGGATCCAGTTCAGGATCAGGTCTTGAATGCCACAAATCTACAACAATTATTCCATCAATCGGAGGATATCTCCATGCCCCGATAGTTTTATGTATCGAAAGATCAACTAATCACTTGTAATTTGGGAGATGAGGCTAATCCGCGACTAGTTAAGCTTAAGGCTGGGCTACCGAAAACTTTTCAAAATGATTTACTATAGTTGATGAAAGAATTTGCTGATGTATTTGCATGGGATTATCACAATATTAAAGGATTGGATCCTTGCATCTAACAACATCGTGTGATGCTGAAACCGGATGCATGACCAATTAAACAACCTAGTTATCGAATGAATCCCAACTATGCTGCTCAAGTGAAGGCTGAATTAGATCGCTTGTTGAAAGTAGGATTCATTGTTTCCATTGAGCATGCTGAATGGATCTCGCCTATTCTCATTGTCCCCAAGAAAAACAAGCAATTGTGTATTTGCGTAGATTACCGGAAGTTGAATGGAGCAACAGTACCTGATCCCTTTCCACTTCACTTTTTGGACACGATGCTAGATGACGTTGTTGGATGAGAAATGTACTCCTTTTTGGATGGTTATAATGGCTATAATCAAGTGTGCATGGTTGAAATGGATATTGCAAAGACTGCGTTTATTATGATTTGGGGCGTATATGCTTGTACGGTGATGTGGTTTGGTCTCCCCAATGCTCCCAATACCTTTCAATGATGCATGCAGGAAATCTTTTCTCCTTACTTAACTACAGTTATGCGGGTGTATTTGGATGATTTTTCGTTATTTGGTGACATATCAACTCACCTCTATCACTTACATTGCTGCTTTTCTAAGTGTCGGGAGTTCCGGTTATGCTTAAATCCCAACAAATCAGTCTTTTCAGTCTCTTTTGGCAAATTTCTTGGTCATATTATTTTGCAACAAGGCATTCAAGTGGACCCTGATAAAGTGAAAGCAGTGTTGAATGCACCTACCCCTACGACACCAAAGGAATTTATGAGATTCCTTGGACAAATATGATGGCATGGATGACATCTTTGATGGCTCACTCATGTGGCTATACCACTGAATTGACTGATTACTAGCAATCCTCGACAGTTTGCATGGACTGAGGAATGCCAACTCTCATTTGATCATCTGAAAACACTCTTAACACAGGTTCCTATTCTACAAGCATCGAACTGGCAACTCCCGTTCCATGTTTTTGTGGATGCATCTGACATGGCAATCGGCACTGTGTTAATGCAACAACAAGACAAGTGGTTTTGCCCTATATTTTATGCTAGTCGATGATTAGCCGCTGTTGAACAAAATTACTCTATAACTGAACACAAATGTATGGGTTTGGTTTATTCAGTAAAAAAATTCCAACACTATTTACTAGGATGTCCATGTACCTTTCATGTGGATCATGTGGCTCTGGTTTATCTTGTTCACCAGCAACATTTAGGGGGCAGATTAGCCAGGTGGGTATTGTCGCTGTAGGAATTTGATTATGATGTACATCGTCTGGGGTCATCGCATGCTCTTGCTGATTTTCTGTCTCGGCTTGATTTCGGCGAACTCCCCGATGGTATTGATGATACCACTTCTGCTATCTATGCAACTGATTCGGTCCAGGATGATTCCCAAGTGCTACCTACGGCACCGTTGTAATATGATACCCTTATGATTTTTCTAACCAGTGGATGGTCCCAGACTAATACTTCCACTTTTGCTCGCCGTAAACTGGCCATGTATAGTCGACGATTTCGGATAATTGTGGGGTAGTTGTATTATATGGACCCATCTGGTGCGCTTTTACATTGTATTCCACCACATAAAGTTTCTTTGGTCATTGAAATGGCTCATTCTGCTCCATTTGGTGGCCATTTTTTGGTAGATCTTACATATCGAAAAAGTTTGCAGAGTGGATTATGGTGGCCCACTATGCAGCGTGACATTGCTACTCATGTCCAACAGTGTGATGCTTTCCAATGATCTGGGAAACCTTTACAACGTCATCATGTTCCGCTGCAGCCTGTCCCTCCCCTTGAGCCTTTTCAAAAGTTGGGCTTGGATTTCATTGGCCCCATTATGCCTCCTGCTACGGTTACCAATCATTGATATATACTTACCTGTACTCACTATGCTACTCGGTGGGCTGAAGCCTAGGCTTTACGGTCCGCATCTGCATCGATGGTCACCAAATGTTTGATGAGTGATGCTTTTCCTCGCTACGGTCTTCCCTTGGAGATTGTTTCTGATCAAGGTACACATTTTGCTAATACCTTAATGCAAGTGCTTACCCGCACCGTGAAGATTGTTCATAAATTTAGCTCCCCTTACTATCCTCATGCAAATGGACTAGTCGAAAGTACAAATAAAACCCTTCTCAACATGCTAAAGAAACTTGTGCTAGAATGTCCGGAGCATTGGGATCAATTCCTTCCTTCGGTCCTATGGGCTTACCGCACTACTTATAAAGTTGCTACAGGAAGTACACCTTTTAAATTGGCATATGGTCTGGAGGCAATTGTGCCTATGGAAGTGGTGGTACCTTCTTTACCAAAGGACAATTAGTTCTTTTCTACAATGCTAAGTCTAATCGTTCAGCTGACAAGTTCAAACTTCGTTGGTTCGGTCCCTACCGTATTGCAAATCAAGTTTGACCAGCTACTTTCTAGTTATCCACTTTAACTAGTACTCTTCTTCCTAAACCTATCAATGGGTCAAAACTTCATCCGTATTTTCCACCATCTATTTCATCTTAACTTGGTGATGGTATTATTTTTATTCATCCGACTTATGTTTGTTTTGTATCTTGACCACTGTTTACATTACGCATGTTTCAGTTGACCGTCTGACCGTAAACTTCCCATTTTGATTAATTATCCATGATTAGCCACCACACTCCACGTTTGGGAATTCCTTAATGCACGAATGTCATCATTATGCATGCATGTTTCCCTCCATTGGTGATGATTGCATTTTTCACCCGCATGTTCATCCCGCGTTCTTACTTAACCATGATCTTCATCCTCTTTTTCGCTATTGTGTACTTGCGCTCTGTGTACTCTTTGTTATACTATTGCGCATTCATCTTATGTCAACCGCCATGGAAGCTCTAGCCAATATTACCACCTTCTGTGCCGGTTTGTCTCTCAACTTGAGTGATTTCTTGCGTGCCTGAGGGTTATTGGCGTTTGCTGAGTTGCCTTGGCATTCGGTCGAATGCCATCCCTACTTTGCTCAAGTCATTGCTGCTATTGCCGATACCCCCCAGACGGAGACATGTTGGTCGATTACCTACCTCCATCCATGCATCGTTGTTACTCTGAATACTATGGCTGAAGGATTCCATCTACCTCAAGATGGAAGTGTGGATGTCCCTCTGCTTATATGGCGACGATGAAGCACTTATTTCCTTGCCAATCTTCTAACGAGTTCGCTATACTTTGATCTCGACCATTTTACTCCATGATTGACGTTGCTGCCCGAGAATCCGCTAATTAGGCGTTATTTTTCTTTTGATGACTCCACCGTGAATGTTAGGGGATCTCACAATAGCTAACCAAATGTGATATCCCTTAGACCCATCTTCCTCATCTTCTCTCTTTTCTCCTTCCTGCTATTCCACCTGTTCAGCCTCGTCCGATGAACACCCTCCTCTTCCATGAAGAATCAGAGCAAGTCATGGGTGTTGATGATGATAATGACGATCTTCTACAATTCTTTCAGGGAAAATGTAGAAAAATCAGTCCCTCCCAGAGTCACGCACAAGCCTCATCCGCTACCGCACTTCTGCAAGAGACAGATTCTTCTGTGCAGGTCTTTTTTGCCCCACCATTCCTAAGGGTCAAATTGATAAGGACACTGTCATGGAAGACATTCAACCTCTTCACACGGTCGATCAGCAACAGCAGGATACTATTGATAAAGCACTGGACACAGCCACGGACACTCTTAACCAAATGGAGCAAACACAGAATGAGGAGTCTCTCATTCACTTGGACGCTGAACCTGATGTGGTGACCTCCACTGCTCATCCTTCCTCACTGCAAACTACGGCTCAAGGTACCCATACTGAACCTATAGTGACACCTCCCCTTTCTCCGTCTAAGGTGCCATTACCTCCTAGTCCTCCTCCCTCACCTCATCCTATGGTGGCTGTCTCCCTTGCTCAACCTATTCCCTCTTCTCTTGATTATTCCCCCCTTCCTCTTTCGCCACAGTTTTTGCCAACCCCTCTCGACCCGTATCAACCTTTATAGTACCCGATTCCTTTGCCCAATTAGCCCAAATAGGTGATTTTCTCCTCCACCTATCTTAGCAACTCCGTAATCAGCTACATGATGCTCATCAATCCCTTTGTATCGAATATCAAGCCAAGGTAGCCTTGTTGGAAGCAGACATTGCGCCACTCCAGGAAGCAATTATGGCCATCAAAGCAGATGCCAATCTATTACAGGATCAGATTATAATTTTACAGGGATAGGTGACAGAAAAAGATAATATTCTTGCGGCTTGAGATGTAGAGATTGCTCAACTCAAACAGGAAGTGAAGGATAAGGAGGATGCCATGCAAGCTTTAAGTTCTGCGTTAGACACCACTCGCACCAAGTTCATCACTATAGAATAGGCTTATCAAGCGTTGGCTGATAGGGCATTACAAGCAGAAACAGAACTAAAGAAAGTTACAAAAGAGTTATTCCATAAAGGGCAAGTTTTGGATGAAGAAATTGGACGAACTGTCAAATTAAAGAAGGAAATTGAATCGATTAAAGAATGCCAGGATTTCTTCAAGACTATGCAATTTCAGCAGCACGAGTTGGAACGTAGGGAGAAACAACTCGATATCTAGCAGGATCGATTGTCAAGAATTGATGCAGAAATAGAAGAAGCAAAGTTATGCAGAGATTCAGCTATAGCAAATGATTTTTATTTACAAGAAGCATTTTTGCAGAATCAAAGTGAAATTTTGTTGTCGCAAGTAATTGGTTCTAGTTCTGTGCGGACTAATGCTCATTTAGTAGAACCCTAGATCTTACAAGAAATGTTAGAATCATTGAAGTACAAAATCTCCCATACGTTTAAACTAGAACGAACCATGTATATACAGGGCATCATTGATGACTCTTAGCTTTTGTAAATTAACCTTCTGGGTTCGAGTCCATCATGCATGCCAATGTTAGGGCTGCCAAAAAGGAATGTAATTATAGTTAGTAGAAAATGTAATTGGAAAAAGATGCACATCAAAAGGATGTAGCGCAATCGTTTTAACCTTTTGATAATAGAAGAGGTGCATGGAAGAGAGAGACAGAAGCGTCGCCGGACTATGCGTCTGGGCGGTGTGCTTGTGGATTGATTCCAGTGCAGTTCATCTAAACTGTTGTACTGTTATGTCCTATTCATATTCAGTACTGAATAATTGGTGACATTATTGATATTCTGTGAGTCATTGGTGAAGTATAAGGTTAATGTTGATAGCGTGTTAGTCG
This sequence comes from Ceratopteris richardii, assembly GCA_020310875.1. Taxonomy (NCBI): domain Eukaryota; kingdom Viridiplantae; phylum Streptophyta; class Polypodiopsida; order Polypodiales; family Pteridaceae; genus Ceratopteris; species Ceratopteris richardii. Next base: position 143,737,237 of record CM035411.1, on the reverse strand, counting down.
GCATTACGAACTCGCATATTTCAGTTGCGGTGAATATTGTGTTCTGTTGCACACTGGTTGTGGAGATTAGTAGTTAAATTCATCGGAATTGTCAGAGTAAGTTAATGAAGAAGTCATTACAGTAACGAATTGATTGGGAAAATATATATAGGGCCTCTGTATTATAGTCCCCTAACCATCCCAAGAACCCATTGGTAGTTCTGTTTCCATTATAATTAATCCGACATGTTATCACGTTAAACAATGCATCTTGATCATCCCCTAGAAATTTTCCAACTACGACATTCCTCTTGGGAATGATCTCCTCAAAGGTAATTCCTCTCTCTTGGCATATGTTATAGGGCGAAATCGATCAACAGTTTCAACGACTTCGTTTGAATCAGAACTATTTGCAAATAACTCTAATTGAATTTTGGGAATCAATACAGAAGCGTTAAAGGTGTTCGATGATTAAGATGGAATAATTTGTGGTGGTTTTGAGTGCCACTCATCAATATCTTCTACTTCCACTTTGTTGGTTGGTTTTCTAAAGTCGTGAAAAAATCACTATCTCGTGAGTATAGTGTCTAGAAATGGGTGACTTTACTAGTTCCGAGTGGATCAACCAACTTCCACATATGGTATACAAATTGTGAAATGTTTAGTGGGTGGTAGAGGGACTGCTTCTTCACTAGCAACCATCGGAGTCTGAATGTGCACTACTTGAGTAGGTTCCATAGAAATTCTCGTTGGAGTTTCTTGCACTATAATATTGTGGAATGGTACCGAAATTCCTTCTAGTTCAGCTTCAACCTATGGTGTGGAGTCTGGACCTCAAATGCCTGTGTTGTGGATGATGAGACAAACTTTGCACTACCAAGGCGACTTTCCACACATTGTGGTTGTTTTTCTACTACATACTTCCCACTCCCCAATAGCATCATCATTGTTAACCTCTATCCCAATATTTGCCATAATTTCCTACTTATTTATTGTGAGCAGTCACCACATAGAATCTTCAAACTACATACCAGAAATTTAGTCACGGTTCCTAGCTAAAGGGTTGTCCTGTTGGAGGGTCTTAGACTTTTCCTTCAACAATAACTTAGATTACCATATACAATTGAATAATGGATTCAAATCACTACACTTTTCATCAACTTATACAAAATTGTTAATTACTTTTGCACTTAACCAATAGGAAATTATAGTACTGTGATCTTCAAAGAATATACTGACTTAAACAATTACACCAATATAACCATGGACTATAATGAACCAACAAAATACACAATGAACTCAGAATTTGAGCAAGAAATCCATGTTATGCCCACATTGAAGGGGTCGCATCTCTATTTACAACGTTTTGGAATAGTCTTTTGGTGATCATATCATACAAAAATGTTAATTACAATATCAAGTCCCGATGTTTGATAGCCATAACACATTCAAACCCCATGGGGAGCATGAGGAGAGAGCTTTGCCCAAAGAGCTCTACAACCTTCTAATCAAGTGAACGTGAGTTAACTTGAATCTAGAGAGAGTTAAATCGAGTGACGAGTACACCTAAGTGGACTCTAGTGGAAGGTACTAAAGAAGTGGTGAAGATCGCACATGCACTTGTGGACTCCAAATATGTTTGTGGTCCTCTTTGATTCAAGTATCTATATATAGAGACATAAGGTTGGGATGAGAATCATCTCTCTAGCTTGGTGGATCTAATAGTTTAGTTCGTTATATTAGTATCAGAGAAAAGTTTACTAACTTGGACAAATTTTATTTTATATTTGACTTGTTCAAGTTACACTAAGGTTGACCAAATGTAAATGGCACACTTTTTGCTACATTCTACATAGGATTTTCAAGCCCAATAGGACAAATTAGTCCATGCATGCATGATGCCCAGAAATGGACTAGTATTTTGAATCCACCCATTTCACATGTTTGTGCCAGATAGCACAAAGGATTAAATAAGGAATTGACCTTATTATTCATTCCCTACTTTGCTATCATATCGGTTTATCAAGTGCAAAGCTAGATGGTATTTTGAGCATGAAAAATATTCATTTGGAATATGAGGTGAATCCCAACATACAAATGAAAACATGTTCTTCTGGGTTAGAACATGAGGATCGGGAGTATGCCTACAATTTTGTGTATAATTTTATTTTCGAGGATAGAAATCTCTCCTAAGGGGGAGGAAGGTGTGAATGTATGCGTATATGTATACATGTGCATGTGTGTGATATATATTTATGCATATGGTTGTGTGTGTGATATATGAAAGTGTTAGTATGCATACATGTGTGCGTGATGTGTATGTATGTATGTGCATGTGTGTGATATAAGCATGCATGTGTATGAAAATTATGTATGTGCATGTGTGTGTATGCATGTGTATGAAAATTATGTATGTGCATGTGTGTGTGACATATTCATGTGTGTACATGCATGTGTGTCTCCATGTGTGTGTGTGGTGCATGTATGTATGTATGTGCATATATGTGTCTGTATGCATGTGTGTGTGATGTGTATGTATCTACATGTGTGTTAGATATATTTGTGTATGTGCATCCATTTACATGTGTGTGTATGCATGCATGTATGTATGTATGTGTGAGTGATGTGTATGTATGTATGTGCATGTGTATGGGATATATACATGTGCATGTATGTATACATGAGTGTATGTATATTGATCCATATGTGTGCATGTATGTACAGGTGTATGCATACTAAAGGATTCATGGACCTATGAGATCCTATTACATTTGTTGTTCTCATTGATTTGAGTAGCTATATATAGAGGCATAAGGTTGGGAGGAGAGTCATATCTCTAGCAGGTTGTGGTCCTAATAGTTTAGTCCATTACACTTTTCTTATATATTTGTATATATGTATATGTACACACACACACACACACACACACACACACACACACACACACACACACATATATATATATATATATATATATATATATATATATATATATATATATATATATATATATATATATATATATATATATATATATATATATATATATGTGTGTGTGTGTGTGTGTGTGTGTGTGTGTGTCTGTGATTAAGAAAAGCAATGACAATGAAACCTTGTAGCTATGAAGTAGACATTATACTTAGTCTATACCACTTTAAATCACATCAAATGATCAAGTATGCACTGAGAACCAACTTTGAGAAAGTCACTATTCTAAGATGAACTTGAGACAGAAGTGAAGTAGAGATGTGATCAATGTATATGTATTAAATCACATACAATTACAATGACATTGGCAATGTAAAATTGCACAATATAAGGGTAGTGAAGGACCTATAGAATGAGCTCAATAATCACAAAAAATCCCTCTCAAATGATCTCCAAAGTTGGGCTCATACTCACACGAGATTTTGATCCATTTTTATAGCTTGGAGTTGGAGCCAAATTTTTTAATTCAAACTAAAGCTCTTTCCATAAAGTGAATCCTAAAGTTTAGGACCTGCTTTATCATCAATCATCTACCAAGTAATTCGTGATTTGATTCCTCCTAACTCCATGTGAGAGTAGTGCAATTAACATATGCACTTTTACAAGGAAAGTAAATTGCTTTTTTTACAAGGAGATAGTCATATGTGACTCTTAATGATTATATGAAGTAAATGATACTTTCCCAAGTATGTAGGCTTGGATTCATTTTCACCAAAAAATCCCCCTCAAGCATAGCATGCTTGTTATTCATTTCTCCTTGATTTCTTGCAATCGAATCATCATCTTGAACCTATTCATCTTATTTCCATCCAAAGATTTTGTTAGCATATCTGCACATTGCAAATTGGTTGATACATAGGACAATTGGATGTCCTTTCTAAGTAGCTTTTCTCTTACATAATGATAGTGCACTTCAATGTGCTTAGTCCTTGCATGATACACAGGATTAGTAGCCAAATGAAGTGAAGTAGTATTATCTACAAAGATCATTGGTGTATAAGAATGTAATCCCAAATCTGAGTAAAGTACATTTAGCCACATAGCTTCTTGTGTTGCATTTGCTAAACCTCTATATTATGCTTCAATCGATGACAATGCCATAGTTGGTTGTTTCTTTGATGACCATGATATTAGCTTTGAACTTGCAAAAGATAAGTAGTCAGAAGTGCTCCTCCTATCATCTTTTGAGCCAACCCAATCTGCATCAGAATATATCTTGATATCCAAGTCAGATGTGAATGGATAAAATAGCCCTTCATTTAGTGTACCCTTTAGATACTCTAAGATCCTCTTGGTAGCTTCCATGTGAGGTTTTCTTGGTGTATGCATAAATTGGCTTAATGTACTTATCCCATAGCATATGTCCACTCTCCTTTGATAACCCTGTAATATCTTCAAGTAGCTCTCCCTCATGAGAACTAAGCTTGTGATTGAGTTCCATGGGTGTACCTGCAACTTTAGTGTTCTCCATCTTGAATTTAACCAGCATATCATGAATATACTTCCTCTGAGTAATAAAGACATTAGAATCTGCATAAACAAGTTCTAATCCAAGAAAGTATGTTAACAAACCAAGATCACTAATTTAAACTCTTCCATCATCTGAGCTTTGATTTGCTTGATGCCATTGGCATCATTCCCTGTAATGATAATGTCATCCACATAAACACATAGATAAATAACTTCTGAGTTGGTCTTCTTAATGAACAAAGAAGAATCTGCTTTGCTAGCAACAAATCCTTGGTCATGCAAATATGTGACAAGCCTATGATTCCAAGCTCTAGGAGCTTGTTTTAAACCATAGACTGCTTTCCTTAACTTGCATACATAATCTGGTTTGTCCTTTTCTTCATACCCTAGTGGTTGAGCCATGTAGACTTCTTCTGACATACATCCATTTAAGGAATGCATTTTTAACATCTAACTAATACAAGTTCCAATTCTTTGAGGCAGCAATACTTACTAAAACTCTGATTGTTAGCATCTTAGCCACAGGTGAGAAGGTGTCCTCATAATCCACTCCATGGATTTGAGCAAACCCCTTTGCTACTAGCCTTGCTTTATACTTGTTGATTGAACCATTTAAAGTCTTTCTTACTTTGTAAATCCACCTGGATCCTATTACCTTCATGCTTGGCTTCTTGGGGAACAAATCCAAGTGTTGTTCTCTTGAAGTGCTTCGATTTCCTCCTACATAGCTTCTCTCCATTCTTCCTTCCAATTGGCTTCTTCAAATGAAGAGGGCTCTTTTGACAGAGTCTTTAGTCATGTATATAGAATGCTTGGTGACTAGTGATGTGTCAAAGCCATACCTTATGGGTTTTTTACTCTCCCCTTGAGATCTTGGTGCTTGATTGGATGACTCTGGAATGTCTTCCAATTGTTTTACTTTTATCTTGCCCTTGGAATTCCAATCTTTGAAGTCAATATGCTCTTCATCTTTTGAGTAGACATCTTTTGATATTTGTGTTTCTTCTTGAATCAGAGTTGAAAATCATTTTCCAAGTCATAGGGTAGCTTTATTTTCCTGCAATCATCTTCAAACCATGAATTATTTTCATCAAAGAGCACATCCCTAGTAACTATGAATCCTTTGTTAGTGGGATTGTACAACCTATATCCTTTCTAATTTTGACCATAGCCAATGAGTATACATATTTTAGCTTTTGGGTCAAGCTTTCCTCTAATTTGTGGGGGTATATGTGCATAAGCAATGCACCCAAAGATTTTACAATGGTCTAAGGAAGGTCTCATGACATTCCATACCTCATAAGGTTTCATTCGATCCAAGGAATTGGATGGAAACCTATTAATTAAGTATGTGGCTATGGAAATATCCTCTGCCCATAAGTAATTTGGAACTTTATTTTTATTCAACATTGATCTTGTAGCCTCTACTATTAGTCTATTCCTTCTCTTTGCCACTCCATTCTGTTCAAGAATGTAGTACCTTGTTGTAACCCCTCTCTTTATGCCTCTTTCCTGTAAAAAATGAGTCAAATTCATGTGAGAAATACTCACCATCTCCATCAGATCTGAGCCTCTTCAAGCTTCTACCTATTTGGTTCTCAACCAATGCCAAATACTTCTTGAAACAAGTGAAGACTTCATCTTTATGCTTCATGAAGTAAAGAATTGTCCATCTACTATAGTCATCTATGAATGAAACATAGTATCTTGATCCTGAGATTGATGGCTCTCTGCTAGGACCCCACACGTCTTCATACATGTATCCTTTTCTGTTGAATGGTTGCTTGTGTGATTTGCCGAATTGGCATGCTCCACATTTGTAAATCATGTGTTTCTTGGACACATTTGGAATTCCAAGCACCCTCTGATTCCTACATATTTGTTTTAGTGTCCTTTCACTTATATGACATAGTGTCTTATGCCATATCTCTAGTTCAGATAGGGATTGATCTTTGTAATCGAAGAGATCAATATTTCTAGTATCTTCAACTTCAAATGTAAAAAGTCTACTAGGTTTCTCACCTTTTTCAATTATCTTGAAGCCTTATTGAGGGTCCTCCATATATGCTCCATGCCTTGTGAATCTAACCTATAAGCCCTTCTCAACAATCTGCCCAACTGTGTACCTAAGTCAAGAAGTCTTAGGGACTTGTGCCAAAGAGACTAAATCTGATTTGCCACACAAGTGCGTATAGTGGGGAATTGACACATGCTGATTTGTCAATCCGATGAAACGACCTAACCAAGTGCATGAGGACATGTGCACACGTGATGGGAAATGAAGTGGTTCAGCTTACATGCATGAGAAAAGACTAATCCACCTCTCTATCTCACTTAAATACTGAAAGTGTCTGTCGCGATACCACTTACAACAATTTTCACTAAATCAAAGATTTCTCCCAGCTCCGAACTCCGAATATGGCCAATAGCGGGTTCGTTTCGAAGCTATCGATGAGACACATCTATTGGAGTGGTTTCACTCAATTCTGACAACCGTGCTTCAAGTTATGGGCAAAATAGTGAATGGCGAAAAGCACACACACTCACTCCACAACTCGTACTAGTTCACACACACACACTACAGTAGCTCAAAAATAGTGGGGAGGGGTAGACAACAATCCTACACACACATTCTAAGCATTACACACACATAGAAGATCAAAGAGAAGGTAGAAATTTGCAAGAAAGAAGCAAATTCGAAATTCTCAATCTCTCCTTCTTCACAACGGCAAAAAGTCTCTACAAAGAGTCACAAAGTGACTTATATACATGTGCCCTAAAAATGGTCCTTTCACACAAGAGACCGGCACTTTATTGACTAAAAGGTGAATTTCCTACTAGTTTACAAGGAATATATTACAATGAGTTGGGATTATGCATCTAGAGGACATGGCTTGAGGGAATTTCCTAAGACTTTGAAGAAGAAAAATATGCCTATTAATTTGAAAATTTTAGGGCTCCCCTTTCGTGCCTCTTTGCTCTGCAACACTCTTCCCCTCTTTGTCTCTGTCGTCCCTTGACAGGCTTTTGTCTTTCGTTTGCTGCTCGTCTAAGCTTTCTGAATACACGCACCCAGTGGTCGAAGAAGTGATAAGGGCTGTCAGAGAATTTGTTACTTTATCCGAGGTATGTCCTTTGCTTCTGTTTGCCCCTTGGTATTCCTTATATCACATATCTGGGTTGCTGCATTAAGTCTGGCTACCATGCACATCATCAGTGACTAAGAATGTGAGCAGTTTTGGTCTTTGATTTTCTTCTTCTTCTCTTCTTGCTTGATTCCCCTTCCACACGTCCCTCCTCCTGAACTCTGTCGTCCCCGAAAGGCTTTTTGTGGCGATGTGAGTACGTTTGTATGGCGGTTTGCTCTCGTTGATTAAGCAAGTTGGTGTGACATATCATAAACTCTTTCCATTGACTTGACTTCACTTCGTCTTCTGGTGCTTGTCAGTGATCCACAAAAAAGCTTGTTTCATAAGCCACCAGTCTTGCATTAAGATTTGAAGTCATTTTAACAAAAATTTCTGAATCAATTTCAAAGAAGCCAGTAAAAAATGCTTCTTCAAAAGTCTATATATATGTGCTTGGCAAAAACATTAGTCGAGAATAGTATGCCATAATAGTTAATCGGCTCGGGATAGTTGAAAGATCAAAAACCAGTGCTTCTGAGCCCTGCATAATGCTGATGAAGTTCAAAAATGTATGTTTGGCATGTTGGAAGACTTTAATGACTGTAAGTAGCACGCTGAAAATCTTATTGGTCATTTTGACGGCCAAATCCGGTACGTTTGCATAGCGAGCAATCCAAAATTCCATTGTTTTCACCATATATTCTTCCGTTGGTAGGTAATTATGCGGTGGGCTGGGTAATAGCGGATAATTGAGCCATTGATTATTTATGCTACCCTGGCGCTGTCCTTCCCAAAATTGCGACTAGGAGCGTCTGCGGGGTATTGGACAAAAAGATGGGTTTACCTGAAGTGCATATGGCGATGCTTCCCATTGTACCCACAATGTAGGATTCTTTTCCAAAAGTTTGCGCCTCCATATAGGATCAGCCCTTTTGAATTCCTCTTGAGTATAGTTGAATGTATCATTGCTGAATTGGAGGTTGGTGTTAGGCTCCTTATTTGTCGTTTTCTTTATATATTTCCGTGTTTGTTCTTTAAGTAGTCCATATGGTACATTGAATAGCTTCAATATTTGTTCCAAATTTTTGCTCTCACTAGATATCTATTCTCAACCTTTTTCCACTTTGTCCTTAGAGCCGCGGTATCATCCATATATCTCTTTTCCCATTCGGCAATGACTGCCTGCTCCTGCTTGAGCTGATCTTCATACCTGGGTATCTTTTCTTCCATTTCCTTTATGTTTGCTTCTGGTACTTCCTGAGCCTCAATAGGTTGATTACTCAGAAGAGCTGACATCAACTCCTTGTTCATGTTCCTTAAGTTCTCTGCCTCTTCCATGTATATCTTTATTTTTTATTCCAATAATTTGCTTCTTGCATTTATCCGCGTCTTCTCGGTCTCGCTAGCATCAAATCTGTTTTCTAACTCCTGCAGTTGTTCTTTTAATTTTTCATTTTCTATCTCTAAAGCTTTGCAATGCTGCTTGACCTCTTGAACTTCATTTTCTTTATGTGTTATGTTCTCGTTTGCTCGCCTTAGTTGTGCTGAAAGGTTCTTACCCATTTCATGAAGTTCATGCTTTTCTTGCATCGCTTTTTCATAGTCCTCATCAACCTCAAGCATCAACTGTTGTGTATCCAAAGTAGTTCTGATCATATCTTGCACCACTGGCTTGAGATGAGTGATGTCAACATTCAACCATGTTTTTGGAATGCTTGGAGCTTCTCCTGTTTGTACATCCCTTCCGTGCTCCACACGGATAGTTTCATTATGTGGTTGTCGGATTTGTAGTCGTACTTCTGGTTCTTTTCTTTCTTCATGTAGTTCAATAACTTTAGTGGCACTCCCTTGAAATGTAACATCCATTGGGGAGGGTTCTGCCACGACCCTTATTGGAGTGAAGGGTTCTGATTCTTCCATCGTAGCTTCTTTTGGTTCTTCCTCTAGATTCTTGAATGACCCCTTCTTGTAATTGTTGTCTCTTAGATTTGAATTTTTGAAGTCTCATTTATTTTGATGACATGGATTCCTTCTTGGGGTACATCTTTGCTTGCGGTTGCTTGATTGGGTTTGGTGGAGTTGTCATTTACCTTCATGCCCTCTTCTTCTGCATTGTAGGTTACTTCATTTAATTCCTCCCATTGTCCATCATCTTTTGACTCACTTCGAATGTTCGTGTTTAATAGGGAGATGTCTGGTTCTTCTTGTGTATCTGAAGAGGATCTTGAATTATCCAACCCTATTTCCCTGTATCGATGTACTTTGGTTAGCTTCTTTTTCACTTCTGTATCTTTGTGGGCTTGCTGGTAATGGTGCCCTTGCACTGGTAGATTAACTTGTCCTTCCGTATATTGGTGTGTGCCTTCTAGGGCTTTTGTTAATTCCTCTTCTGTAATTGGTCGGTGCTCTTCCATTCTTGTCTTTGGGAGCACGTGTGCCCTTTTTGTAGCTGGAACTTCAGCTTCTACTTGCATCACTTCCCTTAATCTCTTTGTACCTCTCATTTTGGGCTGAGAGCTAGTCTCTGCCTCCTCAACAATCTTGACTCCTTTTTTCTTTCTTGGGACTGTGGCGACCTTGGCATATTTAGCTATGGCTGTCGATGATAGCATTTCTTGGAGGTGCTCCCTAATACCCAAAGCATGATAGATCAATATGGTCAGAGCTACACTGCCGTTCAGGAACTTCTTGTGATTCCACTACTTCTTTGCCTTGAATAGCCTTTCCTGTATGTAGGGAGTCATATTGACTTAGTTTCTGATTTGTTTAATCACGTGTGACAGCATTTGTACTATAATCTTCTGAGAAGCAGTGTATCGATGCATGTTAGGGAAACAAAAATGCTGATGGATCAGTATTACTTCTTCTTCTATGTCAACTCGATTGATGTCAGTAAAGGTCCTTGTCTTTGCTCCGCGACTTTCCTCTTTCAATACCGTGGTGCCATCTTTTTCCCATCCAAAAGCTTCTTTGATTAGTTCATGTGTAAACTGAATCACGACCCATTCACCTACTGCGTCCATGACTCTGGCTTCTGGCACCAATGGATCATGTAGTGCTGGCTGTAATGTATTCATCACTTGCGTGCATCTTTGAAAGTCGGGTTTGTAAATCGGTAATTCAAAATATTTGTGTATACCCACTTTCTTCATGATGTCAATTGTAGATGGAAGCTCATGCACCACCTTAAAATCTTGGGACATGATTGGGAATTGGTGATGTGTGTCCATGATTTTGATAGTCACCAAGAAGAGGTACTCCCCAGCCGGTTGATCTTCTCTAATCCAGTGTCCCTTTGCTTTAGTTACACTTCCAATACTTCTTCCTGAATAGTTGCTTCAGAATCTTTAGAAGCCATCTGCACTTGTATTGAAAAGAGCATTAGCTTCAATAGAAAGCATAACATTAGTGCTGTGTGTTGTAGTGAGAAGTCGTTTGATGCATCACTCCGTTCCCCTTGCTGGTATAAGTAAGATCTCTTATCACATATATTTTTTTTCTTTTCTGAAAGAAAAAAAGGATTAGTATAGCTGAAGCCTTTATATATTTACATAATAGGTCCATTCCTAAGGTAGTTGAAGCTATGACCTATTCCTTATTGGAGAATGTGCACCACTAATTCGATCATGTACTTCCAGTGCCGAATGCCTGGCCTCGTAATGTGGCCCTATTATGCATACTTTAGGTGCATTGGAATCTTCATGGGTGCAACAGAAATCTTATTTGTCCTGGTGTTCCATTCCTCGCAGTTTCTTGGGTTTCCAAATCCATTTCGTGGTCTCGGTGATAGGCCGTGTCTTCGCTTTGGATCCTCGGGCTTCATGTGTTTCTTTTGTTTTTTCTGTTGTCCTAGTGAGATAGGTCTTTCTCTTCAAGTTTCTATGACGAGTCTGTCTTGGCTTCATTGTCCGAATGTGTCAGTGTAATGCGTCCTCCTGTTTGTTTATCTCTTGGTTGGCTACTTGTCTGATCTTCTTGGGAATCCATATTTGTTGCCGTGCTTTTTGGGCTTCAATCAATGGCCTAGGGAGCCATACTTGCAAGAGTCGTTCCGGTTTGGATTTCGGTAAAGAAGAATTTTTGCCCTCTGTTTTCTCCTTATGAGCTGGTGTTGCGATCTCTGATTTCTTCACTTGATCCTTGCGTACCCATTTGAAGTTGACCTTTCCTGGATGCGAGTATTTGATGGTGGTTTTCCAAATTTGTGATCCTTCTATCGTGTGAGAGACTCTAAGAGTATTGATCTTCTTGGTTTCTTTCTGTTCATCAATTGAATAGGATGAATCCACTTCTTTCGTGGATAGGTTAGGGTTTGGAATTTCTTCTTCTTTCTGACCTGCTTCTGAGAGATTGGGGCTGGAATCATGTTCCACATGCTCTTCTTTGAGTTCTTCCGCACTTGCGATGGCTTTCGATTTCTGTGAGGGCTTCTCCCCTAATAGACTAAAAATTTCTTTGTGCCCTGTCTTGGCTGAAATGTATCCTTGTGCGAGGTGGATGCTTACTTCATTCTCAATGATCCAGTCTTGTCCTAGTATCAAATTTTCCATTAAGTCTTCATCTTTGCACACTAGGACTCGTTGTTCCATAGTTGAATCTCCTAGGCGGAGGGATACTATGGCTTCTCCGATGCATGCTATGGTTTGACCTCCAATTCCTATCATACGAGCTTTCATGGGCATCATAACCGTTTGAAGATCTTTGATGATTGTATTTCGTATGCAACTGAGTCCTGCTCCTGAATCTATCAAGGCATCTATCAATCGGTACTCCGTTGTTTCAATTCCTAGGTTTAGATAAGGTTGGGACATGTAGGCCTTAGTCGTGTCAGACTTATGGACTTGGTAATTAGCCATGGGGATAGGCTCCTCTCCTTGGAGATACCGTTCGTCTCTTTGCGTAATCCACTCCTTCCGTTTCTTAATACGTTCCAAGGCTTCTTGTAGTACCTCTTCTCTAATCCGTTCTTCCTCTTTCTTTCTATTTTGGGCACCTACAAGACCTGCTAACATTTGGTCCATCAATGGCTCCATGAACCGTTTCACTCTACATCCGTTTATGTAGTTAGGAAGAATATCTCCATCTAGAGTGGCTAGATTAACTGCTCCGCTCGTAGAGATCCTATTAATGATTAGAGGTACATATCCTCCTTTTTGTAATTTCTTGGCATGTTGCTTCAAGGTGTAGACTAGGACTAGGTCTTCTTTTAATTCTTTGTCTTTTATGTGTGCGTCATAATATGCCTTTTGCCTTCTCTTGGCCGCATATATTCCTGCGACCGCCTGCAAGCGAGTTTCATGCAGCTTCTTGATTTGGTCTTGTTGTTGGGATAATTCATGCCATGTCCATTCATGCTGTTGGGCTACTCTCAACGTGGGTATCAAAAAATCAATTGGCAGAATTGCGTTCTGTCCATATACTAGATTGAAGGGGGTAGTTCCAATGGCAGTCTTGTACGCGACTCGGAAAGCCCAAATTGCATGATGCAATTGTTTGTCCCAGTCAGACCTCCCATTATTGACAATCTTTGTCAATACTGTGCATAACACCTTATTGGAACTTTCCGCTTGACCGTTGGCTTGGGGGTGGTATGGGGCTGATTTTTTATGGATCACTAAAAACTCATTCATCAGAGAATCTATTGCCTCATTAATGAAGTGCGTTCCTCGGTCACTCACAATCTCAATTGGTAATCCAAAATGAGTGAATATATGCTCAAAAAGAAACTTAGCAGTGGTTTGAGCATCGTTTTTACTGGTAGCCTTTGCATCTACCCATTTTGTCAAATAATCTGTGGCTACTATGATGTACTCGGCATGTGACCCTTTGGTCGGTGGGTTAATGGGCCGTATGAAATCTATTTCCCATTTGGAAAATGCTCTAGCACAAACCATAGGTCTCAGTGGCATGTCATCTCGCCAAATCAGGTATTTAGCCCTTTGGCATGTCTCACAACTTCGTACATAGGTTTCGACATCCATACGTAGAGTTGGCCACCACAAGCCCGCAACGAGGATCATTTTTATGGATCTCTCGGCTGAAAAATGACCTCCTGCCGCACCTGTGTGTGCCATCTCTAATACGGGTAAATATTCTCCTTCATGCACACATAGTCGTAATTGGTTGTCTTTTCCTCTCCTAAACAAGTGTCTTCCCATGAGTACATAATCCTTGCTCATTTCTTGTAGGGATCGTTTTCTTGCCAAGCTCACTCCTTCCTCATGTTCTCTTGTCTTTAGGAATTTTACCAACATTTTGCTCCAATTGGGTGCTATCATTGAGAAAGGTATAGATGTATGATCCTCAGGGACAGTCTCCTGGCATTTTGCGCAGTTACTCACATAATCATGGACATCCTTAGGCATGTCAAGCTAGTATACTCCTAATCGTTTTAGCTCCCTAATAGTTCCATGAGTTCCTTTGTGTGTCCTCCATTTGTTTGCATGAGCTTGTTCAATCAGCTTCAATTGTTCGTCTTCCTCAGCACATCTTAGTAGTACACCGTTAGGTTCCTTATAGTACACACTTCCCGCAATAATGTGTAAATTCCTTGTCTGTAGAATTTCCTTCTTACTCTCTTTATTGATTGCATGTTGTGGACCATGAGTGAGTATCGAAATTAGTTTCTCTGCCCACTTTGGACACACTTCTAGATTAAACAAATAAGTGTCTGGCAATTCATCTGGTACTCCACTTGGTGGTTCTCCATGTGTTAACCTAGAGAGATGATCTGCTCTTACATGGGTATTTCCCTTTTTCACTATTACTTCGAAGTCAAACTCCATCAATAGTAGAAACCACCTTACCAGTCTTCCCGTGTTACAAGGCTTATTGACTAGATACAATAACGCCTGGTGGTCTATGAAGAACTTGAACTTGTTGGCTAAGAGATAGTGTCTAAATTTTTTCACTGCATAGACCATTCCTAATCCCTCGCGCTCTATAGTCGTATAGTTCCTCTCAGCTTGATTGAGTTTTCTACTCACATAAGCAATTGGGTGATCTAACTTCCCTTTGTCTGTTGGTTGGGCTAAGATACATCCTATTGCGTAATTAGAAGCGTCTACATGAATATGAAATGGCTTGTTCCAATTTGGTGTTTTCAAAATTGGGGCTGTGCTAAGCCGCTTTTTTAACTCATTGAATGCCTTCTCACATTCCTCTATCCATGTGAATTGAGTCAAAAGTCCATACAAGGGTTTGGCAATTATGGTGTACATGTGGATAAATCGACGGTAGTATCCACAATGTCCCATAAATGCTTGCAGTTCTTTTGCACTCTTCGGTCTAGGAAGCTCTAAAATGACCTTAATCTTGTCTTCATCTGTGGATATTCCATTTCTAGAGACTATGTGTCCTAAGATCTTCCCTTGTCTTACCATGAAGACACACTTCTCACGGTTCAAGCAGACTCTACATTGTCGACATTTATTAAAGATCTTCCGTAATCAGGAATGTGGTCTTGCCTTTGATTTGAATATGTACATAGGTCATCTACATACACTTCCATACTCTTCTTCAGGAATTCTTTGAAAACATGACACATCAATCATTGGAAAGTAGCAGGCGCATTAGTGAGTCCAAAAGGCATCACTCGAAAAGCATAAACTCCCCATTCAGTCGCGAATGCGGTCTTGTGTTGATCCTCAGTAGCAATAGCTACTTGGTTGTATCCAGAGAATCCGTCTAAGAAGCTATAGACTTCTTTTCCTACGACTCTTTCCAATAGATGGTCAATGATGGGTAATGGGTAGCTATCACGTATAGTGGCTGTAGTGACCTTTTTCAAGTTAATGCAAGCTCTTAATTTTCCGTTCTTCTTAGGCACAACTACTAATGGCGATACCCACTCGGTATGCTCTATTTCATATATGAATCCTGTCGCTAATAACTTGTCTATTGCTTCTTTAATTTTAGTAGCATAGACCTCATTGTATGTATAAGGGTGTTGTTTCGATGGTTTTGCCTCTACCGTCATTGGTATTCTATGAGAGCAAATCGAGGGTTCCACACCCTTGAGATCCTTATATGTCCACGCAAATACATCTCGATATTCTCGGATCAATTGTCTTAATTCTTCTTCCTCCTCAATTGACACATCTTTACCTATGTATGTACATTGCTCTTCTCCATCTTCCACTGTTACTATGATCTTTTTTGTTTGTTCTTTGTTGTCGTATGCTTCTCCTTCTCTAGCCTCTCTCTTAGGCATTTGGATGGCTATCTTTCTCTCTTCTACTTTGTACTTCTTAAAATGCTCCGGAACCTCAAAAAGATCTAGACTTGGTCCGATTTTACTCATACTTTCCTCTTGCTCTTGCACTATGGGGGCGGCTTCTATCGCCAAGATCTTGGTCGGTTCCTGCTTATCCTTAGTTTGAATGGTGTCTAGATAGCTTTCTTCTTAATCAAATTCTGGTTCCATTTCTATACTCTCATATTCCTCTTTCCACTCTTTTTCTAAGATTTCCCCTGCTTCTACTTCTTGAAGGACAACCATGTACAATTTTACATCATAACCTTGTTCGTCTATGCACTCATTCATAGTTAGAATTTCCTCATTCACACATACATCCAAGGTGGCTAAGATTTCCATCCATCCATGCGGTTCGAAGGTTTCTTCAGGAAAGACTTGAGGCATATACCTTGGGTCCTGTACAGGTCGGTAGTTAGGATGTCCTATTGGCCACAACTGCCTTTTATTGTCCTCCTTCTTGGATTCTTTACACATCCATAATTGGGCGTCCTCACACTTCCATGATTGATCGCTTGATCCAGCGCTATGAATAGATAGGTCATCTTCCTCCTTATGTATGGGATTCCACTGTAGTGGGGGTACATCTCTATATGAAAATGTATGCAAGTTTATCTTGGTGGTATTTCCTTGATGTTGTAGGTATAATGAATCTCATCCCCAGTCTTGCACTATCCGCATTTGTCTCATGAAAGGTCGTCCTAATATCATTTCGTAGTTGTTAGCCTTCTCAAATTTACAGATGGCTAAAGTGTATTCAAATTCAACTCCATAGGTGGTTAATTTGATCTTTTCTAATATTCCTAAGGGTTTCTCCACATGACCGTCTGCTAATTGGAGCTTCATGCGTGTGGGTCGTAAGGCAAGTTTACCCCATTTCTCCCAAATCTCGTTGGTGGCAATTCCTACTCCTGCTCCTGTGTCTAGTATAGCCTTCGTCATGTACCCATTGTAAGTGACAGGTAGACATGTATTACCGTCGTCTTCTTCACTAAATTCTCCCACCTTATCAACTGGGATTTGTATCTTCGATGTGTTTTCTTTTCCCTTGTTTTCTTTTTCGTCCTGCTCTTGGCCTAACTCCAGTTGACTTGCTAGTTGTTTCCATAACTTCGGTTTAATACGGAGTAGTTCTTCCACAGTCAGTCTGCATTGTACTTTGGTTTTTTTAAGTTCTGTTAGATTATGTGAATTTTTATCTGAGTTTCCTTTTCCTTTTCCCTGCATTGTGGGTGCTTGGATTATCATAGATTCCTTTTCGTATTCTCCCATGTAATTGGGTAGGGTTGAAATGCTCAGAGTTTCTTCTCTATTTCAGTTTAGTCTTGATACTTCTTCATATATCTCTTCCATGTTGGGATCTGGTTGGTAAACTTCCACATCTAATTCCTCAAAGGGAGGCTTAGTCACTCCATTTCTCTTCCATTGGTCTTCTCGGATTCTATTCCATAGCTCTTTTGGCCAGTCAGCCTCTAAGTCAGGTATTGTTGACATAGGTTCGTCCTAGGTTTTCACTCGCTCACCTTTGTCATCCTTCTTTTTAGGTTCTTTATCCTTGGCTTTAACACACTCCTTGTATTGCTCCTCTGCTAGTCTTGTCTCTGGAAGAGCTAGGATCGTCTTTTCTAGGGTTGCTTGTGCTACCTTTATAAGTTTCCTGCATATAGCAAGCCTCTCTTTCTCTAATTCTCCTTGTGGGTAAAGCTTTTCGTGTTGTTCCACAGTTGGTACAGTCTTAATTCTATCTTGGTATGCTTTTAACCACATGTCCAAATCATCCGGTTTTGGGTCAGCTAGAATTGATCCTGGTTTCTCTGCTTCTTGGGTAAGCGGTGGATTGGGACCTTCCTCCCGAATCTTGGGTTCTTTATGCTCCTTACTGCTTCTCATTTGTTTCTTATTGCCTTGAATTTTGTTTTTCATCCATTTATCTTTGAGCTTCTCTCTTCTTTCCTTCCATTTTTTGCGCTTTTATGTTCTCGGTATTCTCACGTGGGTCCTCTGAATCTTCTACTATTTGGCTTTTGGGATTTACATTTCTATTGTTTTCTTGTTCCTGGTCCGGTTGTTTTTCTTTTTGTTCCTTCGTTTGAGCTCGTGTAATGGCCTTTAAGGGCACAGTGTATTCCTTGTCACCTCCAGCTGCTTCTATCACTTCAATTACATTAAGAGGTGTAGTGCCTTGGACTTTGGTGGGTGTCTTTGGGCAGTCTCTGAAAAGATGTTCCTTTTCGCAATCATTGCAATATCCTTCCCAAGTCCTAGGAGGTGGTGGGTTGTAAGGTCGAGTACATTCTCTAATAAAATGATCTCCTCCGCATCTATAACATGGTCCTCTTGGCACAGGCAGTCTAATGGGTGGTCTCTTGGGTGGCTACGCTTTAGGTGCGGTGTACATTAATGTTGCCACTTCTGGTCCATAAGCTTGATCATAGCCTTCATATCCATAGTATGCCGAATCATATGCTGGTTCATACTCCAACATGTTGGTGTCATAAGGATAATAATCTCCTGGGGATAGCTCGTATCTAGGGTGTGTTGATTCTACACTGGTCATCGTTGAGGCTGGCATTATGGCTCTTTCCAAATTTTCTTCTGGCTGGGCATACTTTATAGGTACCACATGTTGGGGTTGTGACATTTGTGGTTCTAACACTGGTTGGGGTTGTGGATGTTGTGCTTGCTCATATGGTCTCGGTGCTCCTGGTGGTGTTCGGTAGGAATTGTACCTAGGCATATCTCTGCCAGACTCTCTTGGTAGGTATCCATATGGTCTATACTGAGGTGGTTGTAGGGGTCGTGTTTGCCTATTGAATGGGCAATTTTCCGTGGTGTGATTAGTATATTTTTGTTCTATGTGATAGTACAAGGCAGTTCCTGGGTAATGTTGTCTATTGTAGGGGTACATTTGAGGTACTCCGGCTCCTCCTCGGATGCACAAGTGAGTGGGGTGGTCTCCTCCACATAGACTACATCTTCGTAACATAGGCACTCTTAAGGCGGGGTGTTGGTAATTTCTCTGTCCTTGAACTCCTAATTTCTTTGCCACTAGCTCCGCTAATTCCTCCACATTAATGGAATTGGATGTAATTGTACTCCGAGAATCTTCCGATTTAGTGGGGTTGGGCGTGCTCTTGAGAAACTCAGCTAGATTGTCTTGTAGGTCGATGCACTCTTGAAGACACTCACTCAGGGTTTGTAACCTCTTCACGTAAACTAGCATTCTTAGAGTTCCATTCGTTAGTCCATCCAAAAATAAGGATATCATTTTTTGTTGGGTGGGTCTCTCTACTGCTGGGCATCTATCAACATACTGATTGAACCTTTGCATAGCTGTTTTCACGGTTTCATTAGGGTTTTGTTTGAAACTATGGATTAAAGACGCAGAATTGTGTTTAATCCCTCTCTTAGTGAATTCCCCAATGAATTCTTGAAAGAATTGCTCCATATCTCCAAATTGGTTGGGGTCTAATGGCTGGAACCAAGTCAGAGCCGTTCCTGTGAGGGTGAGTCCAAAAGACTCATACTGCACGAAGAAGTTGTCTACTTGTTCCGATCCTAGAACTTGTTTAAATTCAGCAATGTGATCATAAGGTTCTCCCAAACCGTCATAATGATTCCTCACACATTTGGCCACCTGAATAGGTCTCAATCTTCTCATTAGTTCTGGCTATCTGGGCAATACAGGGAAGGCGGGAATGGCTGGTCGAATTGGGGGCATTCGTGGCTGTACCCCTATTGGTGGTCGTGGCCTTACTGGGGGTCCGTATTGATTACCTACTCTAGGGTGGGTCTGATTGTGTGGTTGCACTTCTAGAGTCACAAATTTTAGATGAGTTCGGTTCATAACACTCCGTTGGCTAGTTTGTCCCGACATTGTGTGTTCTGCCTCTTGTTGGGTTCCAAAGGGGTTCTGAGAGGTGGTTGCCTGCTCTCTCTGAGGGAATACAGGCAAACCCATGTATTTTAGTCGAGCCCTGTCTATGGCATCTACCAACCAATACCTTCTCTGGTTCTTGTCTAGGTATGTTATTCTAGTCTCGTCCTCCGGATCCTTTAACTCATAAAACGTCCTCAGACTTTCTTCTCTTCCTTGGGCTGGTGAGTCAGTTTGAAGCAACAAGTCCAAACCATGGATCAAATAGACTTCCAATAGGTAGTCGTCTTGAGGTATCAAGTCCCCTCTCAAGACTCGTGTCACGTGGGACTTGCCTCTAAGGGTCGTCACTAACTCCTCGGGGTTTGGTCTCCCTGAGTTTTCCTGCCCCACTAATTCTCCCCTCTCATTGATCAAATCAGGAAATTCAGTCACTAAGTAGATGTGACCCATCTTGTCCATGTATGCTCCTCCTTCATACTTAACAGCCGATCTGGGCACAATTGTTGCATCCATGGAAGTCACCATCCTAGCCACAGATCTGTTTAATCCATCGAGGTGGATGGGGATCTCCTGGGCATTAGTAGAAACGTACTGTAAATAAGTGCGATATTCTCATTCAACAGTGGTCATGAAGTTTCTTCCAAGAGTGGGACCCTGCATGTCTTCTGAAGCCATGCGTATCTCCTCCTTTGAGTCACTAGAGGTGTCTGAATAGACTGAGCGGTGGCTGACCTGAGCGGCACTTCCAACAGAAGATATGACACTTCTCCGGCTACTTAGCACCCTTCCTGACCTCAAGTTCATTCACTCTCCTGGGGCTCTCTAGGTCTCTAAAATCTCCCTAAGTGGCTCCTCAAATGCCTTAAATTTGCCTCTGAAAATGCTCTAGAAGCTCTGGGTGATACTACTTTTGGCGATACTGCTCGTCAGACGATACGATACCACTTCTCTAGGCGATACGATACTTGGCAACAGGCGATACGATACTATGGCAAGAGGTGATACGATACCTATGTAGTCCACGATACGATACCAAAAAACTGACGATACGATACTTATGCACTAGCCGATACGATACCAGGAACTCTGGCGATACGATACTAGAGTTGGGACGATACGATACGAGAATTTCCACGATACGATAATAACATTGAGGATGATATGATACTAACTCTGAGGATGATACGATACCAAAATCAACCGCGATACGATACTGAAATTTGGCACGATATGACACCTGAGTTTTGCACGATACAATACTTCTACTGAGCACAATACGATACTTGACTTCTTACGCGATACGATACCACTGTAAGTGGCGATACGATACCTGAGTCATGCACGATACGATACTAGCGGTCAAGCGATATGATACCACAAAACTGCACGATAAGATACCAATGTAAGTGGCGATACGATACAACAAAATCAGACGATACGATACCACTTTTTGGATGATACGATACCAAAAGGGTGACGATACGATACTGGGTTGTTGGAAATGAGGTAGGCCCTTGGCTCTTGGCTCATGTCACAGGTCCGTGGTCCCATAGTTCCAGCTTATACAACACAGAATCTAGCAATCTTCAATATTGACAAAACATGAACATACCACAACTTAATCACAAAGATAGAGAAAGAATAGACGACATGTGTGAGGTTTTACGTAAGCCATCGCTTACTCAAAGTATCATATATACCAATGTTCAATGTACAATGTGGGAGCAAAACTCTCAACCACTCTATGTGATGAGAAATAGATGAATGAGTGAACGTACAAATGTAACAAACAGATTCAGATGTATGGGTAGTAATCTGAATATACATGAGATGTGTGACCTTATAGGTTATAGAAGAGTGAATATGAGTGACTAAAAGAGGAAGGATCAGTGTGAAACTGATAATCAACAAACCCTCATCTAACCTTAGGCTATGGAAGACCCTAAGTCAGATACGTGTGTGAAAAGATCACATACTTAAAAAGTAGCAAAGAATGCTAACAAGTTTGTTGCCAGAAATCCTCAAACTCATGTGAACACACCTTCTCAAACACCTCATCAAAATTTGCATAAAGCATATATGTACTGTTTCTCTTGTACCTATGCTGAATAGGACTCCTCCTAATATGAACGCCACGGCCTCCATAAAATTCAAGTAGTACCTGTGTGCATAAAGAGAATATGTACTTGAATACTTAACATAAGATGTAAATCTTATGTTAACCACCATCCAATGTCTTTGACGTAGCCCGACATCCTCTTGTAGAAGATAATCTTCAACTACAACATGTAGATGGCCGATCCTCACCATCAAGCTGCTAATGACCAAGTCTTCTTGCCATGAACAAGAGATAACCTCCTCTCCATGAGCTAGAGTGTGAGCACACCCTTCATCTTCTCCAAGAAGAATCATTAAGAAGAACTCCATAGCTACTCCTCAACATGCTTCAGGTTAGCACCATGGCTGCCCCATGTGCTAGACGAAACACCACCTCTATTGAGGTCCAAGCTCCAAGCTTGTGTTGAAAGTTAGGTGAAGGATGAATACAATGAACCAACCATGTGTTTATATAGTAGTTAATTGTCCTCCAAAAGCCATAATAAAGCCATGATCACATAAAGCATAAGATCGTTATCGAAAAACAATCCGTTCGCTAATCGTACGTGTTCGTCTATTGCTTTCCACAAAAGCATGATTCAAAAATATATTCTTACGTGCTACGCGCTGTTGGGCGTAGGGATCGAACTTGTGTTGGTTGCATGAGAGGCCAACTAGTTAACCAAGGCGCCCACATTAGTTAGTTGTATGCACACGTAGTTTGAAAACTATACATGCTGTTTGCACCCGTCTTCTTGTAGAGGAACTAGAAAAGACTACTACACATGCTGTAAATAGTGGACCATTGAACCAATAAGGCATTGTTTTTCCAACAATCCCCCCCTGCAATGTCATATTGGTACAGCCTGAACTGAATCTGCAAACTATTACAAGCTGCAAAATTTCACAAGCTTTAAGCTTTTACTCCCGCACTTCAGAACTTACCTTCAAACTTTTTCTTAAAAAGTCTTCTTCAAAACTGATTTTGACTTTCCTTCAAAAAATCTGAACTTTGTTGAATATGAACCATAATATTTGAGAAAATATGCAAACTAGATATCCATTAGTGAACACATCAAGCAATCACTGCTTGACAATAAATATAGCATGAACTGTCTCTGAACCTGATATCTCCTGTTTTCAAAAACCTGAAAACATACACTAGGATCCACATATTTGCATTTATTTTCCACAAAGTTTTCTCAACGTATTGTTGCTGTGTCATGTAAATACACTAAACAAAATCAAGAACTGAATCCTCGAACCTGTGACTGTCAACTCACAACTTCGTGTATTATGAACACTACTGGTTCATCTCTGACTGTACTCAAGTCAAATCAACTCAACTCAATTGAAATCAACTAAAATAAACTGAAATATGAGTCAAAAAATCTATGATATCATCATGTCTTCATCCTTTAAATCCTTCATACCTCTTTCCTTCTGAACTTGGTATAAACATATATGTGCGCACTTCTCAAATATACCTTTGTGAAATATCAAGCTTCTCTTCAATAGAACTCTGGAACATTCTCCTGAACAGGAACATCCTTACAGGAACTTTCTCCAAACATTCTTCTTCTTCCTTCTTCTTTTAAAGATGGAACATAAAGAGAACCTGACAAAGGAAATATAGGAATACCTGAAGGTATGACTCTGCATTCTTTTATATATGGCTGAAAATAAGTCTTCATGTTTCATCACCCCCTTGGATGATTTAGTATCCAGTATGCTTCAAATTATATCAGATTTTATGAAATCTTGGACGTCCTTCTTCATAAATCTGATCTTTAGTGATCAATACATGTATCTGAAACAAAATCTCTGAACCCTTTTTTATTAGCACTGTACACATGCCAATAGCTTTCCATGTCATTCCTCAGCTTTCCAAATTGTAGAATAAGGTTAGCTGATCCTAACAAAACAAAACCTTGCTGAAAGCATTTTAGGATTCATAACCTTTTGTAACATAACAAGTATCTTCTTCTATCTCTCTGCAACACAAATCTGATAGAACCTGAATCTTTGACTTACTTCTTCCAATGCTAAGAATCTTCACAAACAAAGGATAGACAACTGACTCATAAAAACTCAAGATCATACAAGATCAATGATCTCTCTTGTGTAGAATCTGCTCTTATCAAACCTTCATGATTGAATGTTTGATTTTTTACCTGATTGTCTCCAAGTGTCCATGTTTCTCAAAAAGTTGTAAAACTTTTCTTCAAACAAATCCTTCAAGCAATTTGCAATTCCTACTTGAAACATAAGTGGACAAACTTCTCACCTTGAGAACTCCAAAAGTTGCAAGTTGATACTTCATAACTTTCATATTTTACCCGGGTGAAATGTGACAGTACCTGCTTGACTTTCTTTTGGCTAACTCCACTTCTCAATCAAGTGATAGGATCTGATGGAATATCTTTTTGAATACAAGCATGTATCCAAAAATCAAGACAATCACTAAAAGTAGATTCTCCATTGACTTGTACATCAAAAAGATTCTGAATTTTATGAAGTTTCTGAAAATACTGAATATGAGGTAACCTTTTCCAAACATAAAACCTCAACCCAAGTCTTCAACATCTGCTACAAAAAACTCTTTTACCTTAAGGGAGTTAGATAAAGAAGAAATATACTTCTCTGCAACTTGTCATATACCAAGTAGCTCTGTATTGACACTCCAAGAATTCTTTGAGGGAACATATAAGCTTCTTGCTTAAAAACTTCAACTTATATATAACTCATACACATATTACTCAACAGCCTATGGCTTGTATTTGGCATGGTCATTTGGACCATATATCTTGTAGTGGAATGGAAAATATTTCTTGTTCTGGCTACTTACCTGTGTTATCTTTCTCCAATTTGTCATTTTGTGAGCATTGTCAATATGGAAAGCAAACTAGAAATGTGCATAGAATGCACATTGACTCTTCAATTCAGCCTTTAGATCTCGTTCATACAGATGTGTGTGGTCCTATGCCGACTAGGTCCTTAGGTGGTTCTCTTTACTTTGTCACTTTCATAGATGATGCTACTAGAAAAGTTTGGGTATAGCCTATCAAATTGAAGGATGAGGTATTCCCTACTGTAGAGGAGGTACTGGGGTATCTACTTTTAACAGGAGCATGCAGTAAGCATTCCAGTACTTCACCTACTCAAGGGAGGTTCTCCTTAGGGAAATATACCCTTTAACACTTCTATGAGCAGGCAGATATCAATGATTGCACAGATTATGAATACTCAAGAAAATATTAATGACAAAATGACAATAATGGAAGATCATCCACTCCTTAGTTCGAATCAGATGATTACAACATAGGCCAAAGAGATGCTCAAAAGTTCATGCTCTCGACTATCATGCCACTCCAGAACTAAACAACATCAATACAAGGGATTCATCCAATCCGTACAATGGACACAACTAGATTCAAATTAACACTGATCAATACAAAGTCTGAAGAATTGCTCTAAGGAAAAGAGCATAAAATTACCACTCACTCACACTGAAAGACAAAGCCAGGCCACTCTCTTCACACTATAGTGATATTAGCCCTCCACTGGGAAGCCCACGCTCTGTATCCGCACCACAGAGTGACTTCCTACAGTAGGCTTGTGACCACAGAGTGCAAAGAGAGGACCCCTGTACGCATATAAGTATATGTGTGTATCTCTGAATGTATCCCAAATGAACACAAATCCATTGCTTTTATAGGCTCCAATAGGCCAAGAGGGCCTTGCCGATTCCTCACGTCCACTGATCATGCGCCGATTGATTGCCCAAAATTGGAGGGGTAAATCAAATATAGCTTTCCAACGAGCTATAGAGCTCAAAAAATGGACTTTGGATGAAAAAGTTATGTCAAATCAGGCTCCTGGGAGTCAAAAGAGGCAAACAGGACCTTTTGGAGAAAATTGTGATTTTTTGAAATCAAGATAATGGCGATTTTGTGAACCTCAAGAGAATCGCGATTTTATGAATCTCAAGAGAATCGCAATGCTATGAAATTAGAGAATCGTGATCCTGTGAAACAAAGAGAATCGCGATCCTGTGAAACCTCAAGAGAATCGTGATCTTGTGAATCTCAAGAGAATCGCGATTTTGTGAACTTCAAGAGAATCGTGATTGTGTGAAATCAGAGAATCGCGATCCTGTGAACTTCAAGAGAATCGTTATTCTGAGAAGAGAATCGTGTTTCACAGAATCATGACCACAGAGAATCGTGTTTTTGAGAATCGTGTTCTCACAGAATCGTGGTTCACAGAATCGTGTTTTTGGTTGAAAATCGTGATTTTTGAGAATCGTGATTTTGAGCAGAGAATCGTGTTTTTTGAGAATCGCGATTTTCAGCAAAGAATCGTGTTTCTACAGAATCGTGTTTTTTGCTGAAAATCGTGATTTGTGAGAATCACGATTTTGAGCAAAAAATCGTGTTTTTGAGAATCGCGATTTTGAGCAGAGAATCGTGTTGTTGAAAATCACGATTTTTAGCAGATAATCGTGTTTTTTGAGAATCGCGATTTTGAGCAGAGAATCGTGTTTTCACAGAATCGTGTTTTTGGGCTGAAAATCATGATTTGTGAGAATCGCGATTTTGAGCACAACCACAGAATCGCGATTTTGAGAATGACCACAGAATCGTGTTTTTTTCAAAAGGCTTTTAGGCGGGAAACAGAGAATCTCGATTTAAAAAAAAAAATTTGAATTTTCACAGAATCGCGATTTTCATCACAGAATCGTGTTTTTTGGAGGGAACTTCGAATTTCTGAGCGCCGAGCAATGGCGAGCTCCGTATGTGCAGAAAATCATGAAAAAACACAGCGCTTGCACTCTCTTGCACTTCCTAACTCCTCCTCGCAAAATAATGCATGAAAGATGGTATGAAAATGATGAAAATGCACTAAAAAACAAGAAATTTCTATGAAGAAGAAGATGGAGATGCTGATGATGATGAAGATGAAGAAGAAAAATCAGAAAATGAACAAAAATGACAGTTTTTTTTTACCTTCGAACGTCGCAAATCTACGATCTTGCCATCACAATGCTCGTCCTCAAAGCTCTCTCCCCGGCAACGGTGCCAAAATTTGGTGTAGCTCAAGCGTAAGCACCACCTCCTTTACTTGTCAATCCGCGGAGACGTGAGGACCGGTATGAAGACCACAAGCAAGTGAAGGCACAAGTGTGTGAGTGAAAGCACACAAACATGCACACACATACACACACACACGCGCACAAGGTAAGATCAAAGAGAGGAACAATGGAAGGACTTTGGTTACAAAAGAAATCTATTACAAAACTAAAATCTACAAGAAGCTAACCTCAAAAATGAGCTCTCTATCTCTTTTTATAGTTTTTGGACTAGTTTTGGCCCTGTCCAAACCTAGTGTCCGGCCTAGTTAAAAATTAGGTTCTAGGGCTTATTTGAAGGCTCAAACGGAGTCTAAAAATTATGAAAATTACTAGGATGATACTTCTAAAGCTCCTCAAGCTCGAGGACTCCTCGGCTTGCACAAAATGGAGCTACAAAAATAGAAAATGGTATTTAATATGGTTTTAGTGATGGAAATCACTATTTTTGTAGGGGATTCTTCTGAAAAGTTGCCATGTACTTCTTGGAGCTCCCTACTTGCTCCTTCTTCTTGTGTGTCCACCTCTTAGATGTGCTCCTATGATTTGTCCTTGACCTTAAGCTTCAACAATGTGTCTATGTGTGTATGTGTGTGTATGTGTGTGTGTATGTAAGTGTATATGTGTGTGTGTATGTATACATGTATGTATGTATGTATGCATATGCATATGCATTATGTATGTATATATATGCATGTATGTGTATGTGTGAGTATGTCTCTCTATGTGTGTGTGTATGCATATATGTGTGTATGTATGCATATATGTGTGTATGTGTGTGTGTATATGTGTTTGTATGTGTGTATGCATGTGTATGTGTGTGTATGCATCATTATGTGTGTAAGTGTCTATGTGTGTTTGTGTGTGTATATGTGTGTGTGTGTGTCTATGTGTATGTGTGTGTGTCTATGAGTGTGTATGTGTTTATGTGTATGTATGTATCTATGTGTGTGTATGTGTCTATGTGTGTATGTGCATGCATGTATGTATGCATATGTGTGTGTGTATGCATCATTATGTGTGTATGTGTCTATGTGTGTATGTGTGTATGTATATGTGTGTGTTGTCTATGTGTATGTGTGTGTGTCTATGAGTGTGTATGTGTTTATGTATATGTATGTATCTATGTGTGTGTATGTGTCTATGTGTGTATGTGTATGCATGTATGTATGCATATGTGTGTGTATGCATATGTATGTGTGTGTATGCATCATTATGTGTGTCTATGTATGCATGTGTATGTGTGTATGCATCATTATGTGTGTATGTGTCTATGTGTGTATGTGTGTGTATATGTGTGTGTGTATCTATGTGTATGTGTGTGTGTCTATGAGTGTGTATGTGTTTATGTGTATGTATGTATCTGTGTGTGTATGTGTCTATGTGTGTATGTGTATGCATGTATGTATGCATATGTGTGTGTATGCATATGTATGTGTGTGTATGCATCATTATGTGTGTCTATGTATGCATGTGTATGTGTGTATGCATCATTACGTGTGTATGTGTCTATGTGTGTATGTGTCTATGTGTGTATGTGTGTGTATATGTGTGTGTGTGTCTATGTGTATGTGTGTGTGTCTATGAGTGTGTATGTGTTTATGTTTATGTATGTTTCTATGTGTGTGTATGTGTCTATGTGTGTATGTGTATGCATGTATGTATGCATATGTGCGTGTATGCATATGTATGTGTGTGTATGCATCATTATGTGTGTCTATGTATGCATGTGTATGTGTGTATGTGTGTATGCATCATTACGTGTGTATGTGTCTATGTGTGTATGTGTGTGTATATGTGTGTGTGTCTATGTGTATGTGTGTGTGTCTATGAGTGTGTATGTGTTTATGTGTATGTATGTATCTATGTGTGTGTATGTGTATGCATGTATGTATGCATATGTGTGTGTATGCATATGTATGTGTGTGTATGCATCATTATGTGTGTGTGTCTATGTGTGTATGTGTGTGTGTATGAATTATGTATGTGTATGTAAGCATGTGCATTATGTATGAATATAAGTATGTATGTATGCATATGCATATGCATTATGTATGCATATGCATATGCATTATGTATGCATATGCATATGCATTATGTATTCATATGCATATGCATATGCATTATGTATTCATATGCATATGCATTATGTATGCATATGTGTGTATGTGTGTGTATGCATTATGTATGCATATGTGTGTATGTGTGTGTATGCATTATGTATGTGTATGTATGCATGTGCATTATGTATGCGTGTAAGTATGTATGTATGCATATGCAAATGCAATATGTATGCATGTATGTGTATGTGTGTGTATGTCTCTCTATGTGTGTGTATGCATATATGTGTGTGAATGTGTGTGCACATGTGTCTGTATGTGTGTATGCATGTGTATGTGTGTGTATGCATCATTATGTCTGTATGTGTGTGTATATGTGTGTGTATGTGTGTGTGTCTATGTGTATGTGTGTGTATCTATGAGTATGTATGTGTTTATGTGTGTGTATGTGTCTATGTGTGTATGTGTTTGTGTGTGTGTCTGTATCTATGCATGTGCATTATGTATGCATGTAAGTATCTATGTACATTGTATGCATATGTATGCATGTATGTGTTTATGTGTGTATGTCTCTCTATGTGTGTGTGTATGCATATATGTGTGTGTATGTGTGTATGTGTGTGTATATGTGCCTGTATGTGTGTATGCATGTGTATGTGTGTGTATGCATGTGTATGTGTGTGTATGCATGTGTATGTGTGTATGTGTCTATGTGTGCATGTGTGTGTGTATATGTGTGTGTATGTGTGTGTGTGTCTGTGTATGTGTGTGTATCTATGAGTGTGTATGTGTTTATGTGTGTATGTGTCTATGTGTGTGTATGTGTTTATGTGTGTATGTGTATGCATGAATGTATGCATGTGTATGTGTATGCATGTGTATGTGTGTGTATGCATCATTATGTGTGTATGTGTCTATGTGTGTATGTGTCTATGTGTGTATGTGTTTGTGTATATGTGTGTATATGTGTGTGTGTCTATGTGTATGTGTCGCTACGCATCTATGAGTGTGTATGTGTTTATGTGTGTGTATGTGTCTATGTGTGTGTATGTGTCTATGTGTGTATGTGTCTATGTGTGTATGTGTATGCATGTATGTATGCATAGGTTTGTGTATGTGTGTGTATGCATTATGTATGCATATGTATGTGTATGCGTTATGTATGTGTATGTATGCATATGCATTATGTATGCATATGTATGCATGTATGTGTATGTGTGTGTATGTCTCTCTATGTGTGTGGGTATGCATATATGTGTATGTATGTGTGTATGTGTGTATGTGTGTATGTGTGTGTGTATGTGTGTGTGTATATGTGTGTCTATGTGTGTATGCATGTGTATGTGTGTGAATGCATCATTATGTGTGTATGTGTCTATGTGTGTATGTGTGTGTGTATATGTGTGTGTATATGTGTGTGTATGTGTGTGCGTGTCTGTGTGTATGTGTGTGTGTCTATGAGTGTGTATGTTTGGATGTGTGTGTGTATGAATGTGTGTCTATGAGTGTGTATGTTTGGATGTGTAAGTGTATATGTGTGTCTATGTGTGTATGCATGTGTATGTGTGTGAATGCATCATTATGTGTGTCTATGAGTGTGTATGTATATGTGTATATGTGTGTGTATATGTGTGTCTATGTGTGTATGCATGTGTATGTGTGTGAATGCATCATTATGTGTGTATGTGTCTATGTGTGTATGTGTGTGTACATGTGGGTGTATGTGTGTGCGCGTCTATGTGTATGTGTGTGTGTCTATGAGTGTGTATGTGTTTATGTGTGTGTATGTGTATATGTGTGTGTATGTGTCTATGTGTCTATGTGTCTATGTGTCTATGTGTCTATGTGTGTATGTGTCTATGTGTGTATGTATGCATATGTGTGTATGTGTGTGTATGCATCATGTATGCATATGTGTGTGTATGCATTATGTATGTGTATGTATGCATGTGCATTATGTATGCATGTGCATTATGTATGCATATGCATTATGTATGTGTATGTATGCATGTGAATTATGCATGAATATGTGTGTGTATGCATGTAAGTATGTATGTATGTATGTGTGTGTATGCATGTAAGTATGTATGGATGTATGCAAATGCATATGCATTATGTATGCATGTATGTGTATGTGTGTGCATGTCTCTCTCTATGTGTGTGTATGCATATATGTGTGTGTATGTGTGTGTGCATGTGTGTGTGTGTGTATGTGTGTGTGTATGTGTGTGTATATGTGTGTGTGTGTATGTGTCTGTGTATGTGTGTATGTGTGTATGTGTGTGTATATGTATGTGTATATGTGTGTGCATGTGTATGCATTATGTGTGCATGTATGTATGCAACCTTATTTGTGTATGTGTGTATATGTGTGTGTATTTGTGTGTATGTGTGTGTGTGTCTATGTGTATGTGTGTGTGTGTCTATGTGTGTATATGTGTGTGTGTACATATGTATGTGTGTGTAAGTGTGTGTGTGCACATACCTGCTTGCTATTAGTTTGTGCGGCCCTCTCTCTCTCTCTCTCTCTCTCTCTCTCTCTCTCTTTCTCTCTCTCTCTCTCTCTTCTTGCTCGCGTCCAAGTCTCGGCACAAATGTGCCGGGAGAAATCAAATTCTTTTTTTACATTCCAGAGCGTCGCATATGCGACGCTCTGCAGTTTGCCAATGTCGCTCACACCGTCGCTAGGCAGCGACGAAATTAGCAATGCTCTTTAATTAGCGTCGCATAAGTGACGCTAGCATCGCTTATGCGACGAGGGTCGGGAGAAAAAAATTCGGAATTCCTACTGTCGCTTATGCGACGACCTCGTCGCATAAGGGATGGTTCTCGTTTTTTTTTCAATTCGGGGACGTCGCTACGCCCCCCTTTTTCTTGTAGTGAAAGGTCTCAGGCACACCCGGTGGATCAGGATCTAGTGCTAGTGTTCCAAGGAGGAGCTATAACTTGCAGGGCAAAGACCACTTTGAGATCTGAAAATTTGATGGCACAAACTTTGCTCTATGGAAGAATCAGATTAAAGATGTGCTGATTCAAAGGGGGCAATGAAAGCCAGTAAATGGAATTTCAAAGAAGCCTGCTGTTAGCAGCAGACAAGGGAGTCAACGGCAATCTGGCAAGTAGGCCAATAATTTTCCTCATGAAGAAGCAAGTACGAGCACTCACGCAGATCTAGCACTAAGGCAACCTTTAATTTTTCAAATCCTTTACACCCATTCAAAGTGATTCTCATCACTAAACACCATTGTAAATACCATTTCATCTTTTTGTAGCTCCATTTTGTGCAAGCCAAGGAGTCCTTGAGCTTGAGGAGCTTTAGAAGTATCTAGCTGCCAATTTTCATATTTTTTAGATCTCGTTTGAGCCCTCTAATAAGCCCTGGAACCTAATTTTTAACTAGGCCGGACACTAGGTCTGAACAGGGCCAAAGCTAGTCAAAAACTA
The DNA here is from genome assembly GCA_020310875.1 of Ceratopteris richardii. NCBI lineage: Eukaryota > Viridiplantae > Streptophyta > Polypodiopsida > Polypodiales > Pteridaceae > Ceratopteris > Ceratopteris richardii. The sequence goes on along the minus strand of CM035411.1, from coordinate 143,704,806 downwards.
TAAAAGGAGCTAGAGAGCTCATTTTTGAGGTTAGGTTGTAATAGAAACAAACTTGTAAGAGCTTCTTGAAAAGTAATCTAAGAATTCCATTGATTCTCACTCTTTGTCTTGCCGTGTATGCGCGTGTGTGTGTATGTGTGTGCATGTTTGTGTGCTTCTCACTCACGCACTTGTGCCGCCACTTGCTCGAGGTCTTCATACCATCCTCACGTCTTCCCGGATTGACATTAAAGGAGGTGCTACTCATCACTGAGCTACACCAAATTTTGGCGCCGTTGCCGGGGATCGAATTTTGAGGACGAGCGTGTGATGGTAAGACGTAGAGTTGACGCGTTGGAGTTGTAGGTATTTTCTTCACTTTCACCTATTTTCTTGTTTTCCCTTCACCATCTTCATCTCCATCATCATCATCACCATCTCCCACCTCCATCTCCATCATCGCGAAAATTTCTGTTTTTTGATCATATCACCTTTCCCACCTCATTTCCCTCATTTCACTTGTGAGAGAGAGCGAGAGAGCGATATTGCGTGTGTGTTTTCTTGCATGTTTCTTGAGCTTTTTGCAGGACCTTGCTGAATCACCATCCCCAGCTCCCTGCGCAGGTACGAAACTCGTCGAATCTGTCTCGCAGTCGCCAGCCTCTGTCGATCGCGATCGACAGAAAATTCGATCATTTGGTAAAACAAAGTTCACCACTAGCACAAGCATGATGAGCACATCCCAAATCACCTAAAACAGTAGAAAAATTCCGTGTTTTTTTGTCAATCGCGACCGACAAACCCTGTCAATCGCGACCGACAGACCCTGTCAATCGTGACCGACAGACCTCACGACCGACAGACTGCCACGTAGGATCCTGTCAATCGCGATTGATACCGTCGATCGCGATCGACAGCCACGACCGACACCTCTGTCAGTCGCGATTGACGCCGTCGATCGCGACCGACTGAAATTCAACGATTGATTGAATTTTACGCGTAGCCACGTGTCCATCGCGACTGATAGGCCCCCGATTGACTGAAATTTTGGCGAAAAATCTGGAAAACGTGTCGATCGCGATTGATACCGTCGATCGCGATTGACAGCCACGATCGACCCTGTCAATCGCAATTGACACCGTCGATCGCGACTGACAGGCCCGACGGACACCTCTGTTAATCGCGATTGACAAACCTGTCGATCGCGATTGACAGGCTTTTCGGCCAAAAAATTAGGGTTTGCTTTTGTTCAAACTTTGGGATAATTTCGGGGCAAAATAGTCAATCCATTAGCATTATTGAGGTTCCTACACTTGTGTTTTGGGAGAAAATCCTAGGATCTGTCAGCAAGATTGAATCCTGTCTTAACCCCCTAAACCCTGAACAGTCATAACTTCTTCATACGAAATCAATTTTTTGAGCTCTAGGGCTTGTTGGAAAGCTCGTGGCATATACTATACGCCCTCAACTGTTTTTTATAAAGATAATGTGTTGATTTTCAGATAGGGTATTTTGAAGTTGACCATACCCAGGGGGATCAAAGTCAGGGGTCTTTAGAATTGTTTTCTTAAAAATCACTATGCAAGTTTGTATTTGTGCTACAGGACTGAAAATCATCGGTTCTGTCTTTGGAATATAAATCTTAAGGCTAACTTTGGAACTCTTACAGATCTATTGAGAGCTTCGAAAGGTGTTCTGAGCAAGTGTAAGTGCAAGCTTGGGAACACACTTCCTGGGCACTCAAGGGCAACCAAGCAGGAAACAAAAGGTTGGAAACTTTTAACCCCCTCTGTCAATTCATAGTTTAGGCTAAGAACGACTAGAGGTAGGAGTAAGTCAGGGCGACGATAGGCAGGTATCAAGTTGAAGACTACCTAAAAACTCAAGTTCAAGCTAAAAACCTAATCTCTGTACCGTCGATAACATAAAGGAGAAGAACCTAACGTGGAACGATCTACCTAAAAGCACGAAGAACACTCAAGTATTCCTGACGAGGTAATATCAGACAAGACCTTAAACACGAGAAATAACTAAAAAGAACCAAGCGACTAACATAAAGTAACCAGCAACGAGGTTGTACTCTGGGCAAAGAATTGGGCTACTTAGATAGGCATATGAACCTTAGATCAGGACGACATCTAGCAAGGGAGAGACAAAGCCTTAGGTCTTCAGAGGCTAGCGTTAACCACACTGCTAGGTCTTGGGCCCAGCAGTTGAGCCACCACTCGTACTACCCTAGCTCTGAGACCAGTGGGTCAGAGATGTCTCAAGGCATGGACAGACCTACGGGAAGTTCAGGAGTGCCTTACTTGTACAGGGTAGAAGGCCCTTACAAAACACAGTTGGAATACCTTAGGACCAACCGATTAGGTGCTAGCATCTATGAGGACGGCCTAGGAAGATCTGTGGTACAGATTAAGAATCCTGATCAATCCATAGGACTAGAGCACCCAGCAGTCAAGTTTGAAAATGGTGCATACCTGGACAAAGAAGGAACCATATACGTAGTCACCAGTCACCCAGACAGGACAGATGAATTTGGGAATGTAATCTCAGAAGCGGACTTAGGTGACTTGGAACAAGGAAACATGGGAGTAGAACCTAGAACACCCCGAGGCAAATCTGTTCTCACTAGGATTATTACACCTGGACAACAAGAGCATAGACCTGCTTCTGAACCGAGAGACGGACGAGGCCTTTTGGAGGTATAAATCTAATCAGCCAACTGATATAGGAACAATCATGATCTATGAGTTTAAGGATCCTGATAGCCCAGGCAGAGTGACCTACTTAGATCACACTTCGGAGAGGATCTTTGTGGTGACACAAAATGATAGGCATGCTTACACTTGGAAAGGTGAATTTGTTTTCCCCCAACCAAGATCGAATGTATCATATGGTCACCCTGGAGCTGGAACATCCCAAGCTCATGGAATGCAAAGAGACAGAAGTAGAGATAGACCAGAAGTAAGCTTTGCCAACCCAGTGGGCAGAGAAAGAACGAGGACGGAGACGAATAGAGTAGAACCTGAGATACTTAGAGCTCACAGGAATCAAAGAAATGCGGAGGAGTTCCCTCTACCACGACCTAGAGAGCACACAAGGACTTTGAGACCGACTCAGCTAGTTAAGTCCATGAAGAACTACTTCGATGGCATTGGAGATCCATACGATCACGTGGCCGAGTTTAGGCAAGTCTTGAGAGCTGAACAAGTGGAGGATCTATTCACGCAGTACAATGCCTTTGGTCTGACCCTTAGGAACACTACCCTGACATGGTTTCAGCCACTAAATGAGAGGCAGTTCAGGAGCATAGACCAACTCCTAGAGGCTTTCATTATTGAATTCTCTAAGAGTGGCATAAGGCATAATACCTCCTCGCTGATTCACAGCTTCAAGCAAACCCCTCAAGAGACCGTGAGACTTGCAGGAAGAAGATTTAGGCAATATCTTGAAAGATGCCCTGTGTCGGAGCTACCTACACCAGCCAAGCAAGTAGCCTTATTCTTGGATGGATTGCTAAGTACCAAATTAAGATCATATGTGTACTTGAAAGACCCTAGGACCATAGAAGAGTGTGTACGCATGTGTATTGACATTGAGGATAACCTAGGGGGGGAGTTAGAGCTTGCTAAGATATACAAAGATTCGGATAGTGCCTCAAGCCTCTCTTCCACGCAATCCACATCAATCGAGGAACTTGCAGAGAAAGTAGCTCAGAAATTAGGTGTAACTAGCAAACAAATCCCAAGGTTTGCCCCTGTGAAAAGGTGCTATACGTGTGGTGGTGACCACATGGCGAACGTATGTCCCATTATGGCTCAACCCCAAGTAAATCCTAGTAGCCAGTACTGCACCATAGAACGGAGATACACCAATCACACCGCACAAGATTGCCCATACAACAAGCAGGCAGTTAGGCAACCCTACCCTCAGCCCTACCAACAAGGCAGATACCAGAACCCGTACCCTCCACAACCATATGGCAGGCCACAACAACCTTATCAGCAACCATACCAAAATCAACAAAGGCCTCAGCCAGTGTTAGCGCAACAACCCCCTGCCCCAGCTAATGTGATTCCGGTAAAGTATGCTGTTGCAGAAGAAAACCTGAATAGAGCTATAGTCCCTGTAACACCCTTGCTTTCTGAAAGTGACCCGAGTGACCATAGCTTTGATTCTACACATGTTGATAGTCCCCAGGCGTACTACATGCAGTCTCCAGAACATGGTGAGTCCTACTATAGTGAAGAGCCAAATGAACCTAGTTGGGAGTCAGATTACACAAACGTCATGTATGCAAACCCCAACCCTAGGCCTCAACCTAGGCAGGTAAGACCTCCATTCCCAAGAGGACCGTGCTACAGATGCCAAGGAGATCACCTCATTCGTGATTGTCCCTTACCTCCACCTACACAAACTCAGTCCGTGACGATCCAAGGCTTTTGCCAAGAGTGTGGAAAGGAGCATCTCTTACGAGATTGTCCTAAGAATCCTAATAATATGCCAAAAATCACTCCCATTAATGTGATTGGGTTGGTTGTAGATTCCACAGGAAGTGTCACTTCCACTGCACCAGTACAGGTAGTCACTAGAGCTCAGGCATTGCAGCAAAACCAAGGGGCAAGCCAGGAAAAGGGCCTAGAGGCTAGTGAAACTGAGAGCATAACCAAGAAAAGGACTAGAGCTTGGAAAGATAGTCGGGAAAGAATGAAAAGGCAATGGGCAAAGAAGATGAGTGAACTCGAGGAAAGCGTAAGAGAAACAAGAGCCAGAATAACCGAACTCACAACTCAAACTCCCTCTCACACTACTCCACCACCACCATTCCCATCTCCATCCGACCCACCACCTTCCAACCCGCCTCATACGACTCCACCACCCCCCAAAGTAGGATCAGTCCTAGCAGATCCCACCCCCGAGGACCTAAACATGATGCTTAAAGCATATCAGGCCAGAATCCAAGAAGGGCCAACCATAACCGATCATGAAAAATGCTACCCTAGAGCCGAGCTAGAGCTTGAACGAACTAAAATTTGTGCTAAGATGGTGGAATTGGCTCAAGCCATGTTCGAAGCTAGCCGTCTCTTTAACATCTCTAGCTCAGCTAGAACGCAGTTACACTTTGATGGACTGCTAGAAAGAATAGAGAGGCTAATTGCACAATCAGAAAAGGAACCTGCCCCTCAAAGAAAGGAAAGGGCAAGAGAACGGATAAGCCAGCCTCTTCAGGAAGCCCATGTGCCTCCTCAAGAAGCTTATCTTTCCCCCCAAAAGGTAGATGAGCCTCCCTCGAAAGCTTATGTACCTCCACAGGTTGCCTACATTCCTTCTCATGGAGCGTATGAGCTTGTTCAGAAAAGTAATAGAATAAGTAGTCCTCCCCAGGAAGCTTGTACTCCAGCCATCTATGAGAACGAGGAGAGAGCCAACGATAGAATAAGCCCTCCTTCCCAGGTGGCTTATGTGCCTAATTCTACGGAGCCAGACACTTCTTCTTCTATGAATTGGTTTGCACCAGACTTCCTACGAGAGATTCAAGAAGACAAATGGGATAACAAAAGTGAAGTCGCCCCTCCCTTTGAACTTGTGGATGATGCACACGACCAATTCCCACAAGATATCCCATCTATTTACGGGGAACATGAGAGTACTCAGTCTCACGAGAGATTGGACTTTGAGTCTAATTCCATACAGGAGCTACCCCACTTCACAGGCCCATGGGAAGCAAAGTCCACGTGTATGAGAGCACCCACAGTCATGGTAAGGAACGACGACTCAGTCCTACCTAGGAACACGCAGGTAGTAAAGAACACGAAGGTGCAGCGCGATCTCACTTTGGAAGAACTGCCTAAGGATAGACCAGAAGCGCGGAAATATGTAGCCAGTCAAGTAACTGAAGTTGCAAAACCACGTTCCCGGGTAGGATCCCAGAGGACAGTGCCAGAAATACCATTGGACAAGATAGGAGAAATGTGTGAAGGGGAAGAAGGAAACACCTACCTGCCCATCACCTATCAAGGACATACCACCAAGGCCATTTTAGACTCAGGTGCAGGAGTTGCTATCGCTACCACCTCCCTATGGAAGCGTTGGGGCAAGCCAGCACTCAGACCCACGAGGATGAAATTGCAAATGGCCGATGGTCATATAGAGACGCCCTTGGGATTGCTAGAAGGCATAACTCTCACCACTTGTGGTGTTGAGTTTGAGCATAGCTTTGCTATATGTGATTTTAGCAAGAATCATGCCTATGAGATGATTTTGGGAAGACCCTTCATGCGACAATTGCAAGTGGTCCAGGATTGGGGAACCAACTCCTTGTATTTGCAACACCTAGGTGTTACGACCAAAGTGAATCTTAAAGATTACTCTCATAGAGATGTCCCTCCTATCCAATGGAATCCCATCCATAGAGCCAAAGATGATACGGAATCGGTGCATTCCATAGGATCAGGATCCTCATGGATGCATGAAGACACTCACTTATGGATGTGCAAGGTAGCAGTAGAAGAAGAGAAGAGAGAGAAGGCCAGAGAGGTAGGTGCGAAAGAAACCCATAGATCAATCCAAGACCCAGCCTATGCACCTGTAGTCTTTCCTGATGAGGAATTTGAACCCCACGGCTGGGCAGAAATTTTAGCAACAATGGACGTAGCCATCAATGAAGAACAATGGACACCTCACTATGATGAGGATGGCTATGACATTTCAGTCTTCTCCATAGAGCCAATCATGGGAGAGGAAGTTCTAGAAGAATGCGAACCTAGCCTTGATGCATTTGAGGATGCAAGTGACTCCGATCTCGAGTCAATCATTATGGACCCACCATTTGCATCAGATGAAGAATACTTCCATGAAGTAGAATTTCAACCCCAGAGGCATGGAGAGCTTACAAACGATGTAAGATTAGCAACACATGTGACCCAAAAGGAAGAAGGAAAGAAACGAAAGAAGAAAGAAGCCTCACAAGAAGAGGAAGAATCTTTGTTTGAGGTCCCAGAAAATTTTAAGAAGTATGAGATAGACGACAGGAGGGTTATGATAAGAATGCCTAAACGAGAGGCACAAGTAGGAGAGGCCTATGATAACAAAGAAACCACCAAGAAAATAGTAGTGGCCCTAGAAGAAGGAGAGGAGAGATGCACGTACATAGGCCATGACCTAACAGAAGAAGAAGAGCATGCACTAATTGCCTTGCTAAGAGAATACAGAGATGTATTCGCTTGGAGTTACAAGGATTTGAAAGGTGTTGACCCTGATATATGCTCACACACCATCCCCATGACCTCAGATGCTAAACCCTCTAAGCAAAAACCCTACACATATAACGATAATTACGCTGCTAAGATCAAAGAAGAGATAGATAGATTGGTTGAAGCTGGATTTATCTATGAAATTGAGCACACTGAATGGGTATCCCCCATCGTAGTGGTGCCCAAGAAGAATGGCAAGCTGCGTGTGTGCATTAACTTGAAAAAGGTTAATGCAGCCACGATTCGAGATAACTATCCACTTCCCATCACAGAACATCTCTTAGAAAGAGTGGCAGGCAAGGAACTGTACAGCTTCCTTGATGGATTTTCGGGTTACAATCAAGTAGCCATAGCTCCAGAGGATCAGCATAAGACAGCCTTTGCCACAGAATGGGGCATTTTTGCTTTTAGAGTAATGCCCTTTGGGCTTACCAACGCACCAGCCACCTTCCAGAGACTAATGTGCCATGTGTTTAAGGAGTTCCTGAGGAAAAACTTAGAAGTCTATGTTGATGATCTTTGTGCTCATTCCAACATTAGACAAACCCATATCCCTGAGCTCAGACAAATCTTTGACAAATGTACGGAATATCAAGTCTGCCTGAACCCAGAAAAATGTGTTTTCATGGTCAGGCAAGGCAAGATCTTAGGGCACATAGTGTCAAAGAATGGCATATCTACGGACGAAGAGAAAGTGAGAGCTATAGCAGAGCTACCTAGGCCAAAGAATGTCAAGGAAGTACAAGCTTTCATGGGGCATTGTGGTTATTACCGACGATTTATACACATGTATGTTGTCATTGCAAAGCCCATGTACGGACTTCTGACAAACTTTGAGTGGACGGATGAATGTGAGAATTCCTTGCAGGAGCTTAAACGAAGATTATGTTCAGCACCAATCTTGACCACACCAGATTGGAATAAGCCATTCCACGTTCATGTGGATGCATCCAATTATGCCATTGGATGTGTGCTCGCACAACCTACTGGTGAAGGTAACATGGATCTTCCAATTGCCTATGCCAGTAGACAATTGAATGCAGCTGAACGAAATTACACCACTACGGAGAGAGAAGGCTTAGGCATGGTATATGCAGTTAAGAAATTTAGACACTATTTGCTTGCAAACAAGTTTAAATTTTTTACTGACCATCAGGCATTGCTATACCTCGTAAACAAGCCATGCAATACAGGAAGATTAGTGAGATGGTTTCTCTTGCTAATGGAATATGATTTTGAGGTTGTGGTAAGGAAAGGTAGGACTCATCTGAGAGCAGATCACCTCTCTAGGCTCACATCGGGAGAAGCCCCACAAGGCATATCAGATGACCTTCCTGATGCTTACTTGTTTAATTTGGAAGTGGTGCCGCAGTGGGCTAAGCCATTGGTACCAGTATTGACATACGGGCCTAACCATCCAGTGGTAAACACACGGAATAGAGAGGTTGTAAAAGCCCAAAAGTACCACATCATGGCAGGAAGTATGTACAAGCACACAGATCAAGGGATCTTGGCTTGTTGCGTAGAAGAGGATGAGTACGCTAAATGGTTGCAATTAGCACATGTAGGTGCGTTAGAACAACACTACTCAAGGCAACGAACTTTACAGACGCTAAGGAGACTCGGAGTGCATTGGCCGACTATGGAAGCAGATGTCCAAAAGTTGTGCAAGGAATGCCCAATCTGTTGCACTAAACCACCAGTGGAACACGCCACTCTTTATCAAGTATCCATTGTGCCAGATTGGAGTGAACCTCTAGTATCCTTCCTGAGGACAAACACATTCCCTCCAGACATGACTCTGGCGAGGAAAAGGAATCTAGAACAAGAACCCCTGGATTACTCACTCATTGGTGATAATCTATATAAGCGTGGTAAAGATGGTTACCTGAGGCTATGTGTCCATGAAAGTGAATATCTTAAGATCTTGGAAACTGCTCACCAAGGTGTAGCAGGAGGACACTTTGGACCGGATCGGGTGATCAAGGCAATACTATTTGCGGGCTTCTGGTGGCCTACCCTTCACATGGATGCACATACCTATGTGAAACGGTGTGATGTCTGTCAGAGGACTCAGTATCCTATACGCAAAGATGAGATGCCACTGAAACCTATGATGGGTGGACGTGCGTTCTCTAAGTGGGGAATAGACTTCGTAGGTCCTATTAATCCCCCAGCTAAGGGTTCTCATGCAGAATACATCATTGTTGCAACAGACTATCTAACTAAGTGGGTAGAGGTAAAGGCTACGACAAAGAACGATGCTCAGACAACTGCTAAATTCTTGTTTGAGAATGTATTCACAAGATATGGGCTACCTATAGAGCTTGTAAGTGATAGAGGCACTCATTTCTTGAACGAGGTGATTGAAAATCTACTCCAAGAATTCTTGGTAATACACAAGAAGTCTGCCCCTTATCACCCTCAAGCTAATGGGCAAGCTGAGAGCACTAATAAGATCTTATGCAATGTACTGACGAAATTAGTGAACACCAAACACTCTGATTGGGACAAACAGCTACACCATGCTGTTTGGGCATACCGAGTTGCCTACAAAACGGTACTCCAAGCCACCCCCTTTCAGATGGTATTTGGCCAAAACGCTGTGCTACCTTTGGACTTCTTAATACCTACGTTGAAAGTAGCACAAGAACACGAATGGACAGGTCATGAGCTCTCCTCTAGGATCTTTGACCTTGAACGATTAGGAGAAACAAGACTGAGAGCAGCTGAAGGAATCTATGCAGCTAAGAAGAGGCAAAAGGCATACTTCGATGCCCATGTGAAGGATAAGGGTTTGAAAGCAGGAGATCTAGTTTTAGTCTACACACTGAAACAACACGCAAGGAAACTAGAAAAGAGAGGCTACGGACCTATGATTATCAATAGGATTTCCACGAGTGGAGCAGTACAACTGGCCACATTAGAGGGTGATGTTCTCCCAAACTATATTAGCGGATGCAGAGTCAAGTTGTATCAGGAACCCCTTACGGAGGAAATGCTCAGCCGACTCAACACTGCTAAGAAACGCAAAGAGGAAGAAAAGCGAATTCGAGAAGAAGCTCAAGCCGAAGCTTTAGAACGCATCAGAAGGATGAAGCTACGAAGGCAAGGTAGAGATCAGCCTAGAACAAATGACTATGCAGATCAAGGATATCATATGGCAATGTGTGAAGTCGCAGGAACTAGCTCACATAGAATAACTGATCGACGTCCTTTCATAACCTTGGATATAGGACAAGGAAAGAGTGCAAGGACTGTAAGAGCCTTGATTGACTCAGGTGCAGCCACTAGTGCTGTTAAATTGTCTTACTGTCAAGCGTTGCAATTAACCGTCAATCCTGTGGAAGCATATCTCATAGGATTGGGAGGCGTGGAAACCCCTTGCCTGGGTGAGGTGGAACTTCCCCTCTACATTCATGATGAGGCTATGACAGTTAAAGTACTAGTGTGTCAAGACGAGGATCTCACTGAACCCCTTGTCTTGGGTCAAGACTGGATCTATGACCAAGCAGTCAACTTAAACCTAAGAAGTGGACTTCTTCAGGTTTGGGTCAATCATAGTCGAATTACAGTAGAGTTAGATAATGGAGCACTCAAGGAATTAGGAAAGGCACAGACTCCTGGTCCTTCCAGGAGTACACATGAAGATGACCATGTTGTTCTTGTCCAAAACTATGTGTTGCAGAGGAATGATATTCGCAAAAAAGGAGTCAGGGACGCAACGGAACTCCCTTCTTTTCCAAAGGCCAGAAGGAGGCAGCAACCAAAGGTGGATCAAAGGCAGAAGAAGCAGAGTACTACCTATGCCAGAAATCAAAAGTACCTGCGCAGCAAAATGTCTCAGCAAGTAAACCAAGTGTGGGTGAGGAAAGGCGAACACCCGGTTGCACTCAAGCCAACCACACGAGCAAAGCCTCTTATCAGTAACCAACAACACGACACTAATAAGAAGTCTGTCAGAAATTCTTCTGCTAACGTGAAATCTATTTGGGTGCCCAAGAAGTCGATGAAGGCTAGCCCACAATCAAGAAAAATTTGGGTGCCTAAGGCTTGCTTGCGGGTGCAAGTAGCTACGCCAAGGCCACAACCTATACCGCGTGACCCATTCACTCGCACAGCCGGCATCCAGTCATTTTCAACACTCAGGAACACACCAAGGCCCATGAGCACGAACATAATCACTTGTAAATGGGTCCCTAAAAGGCCTCATTTTCAAACCGAGACACCGATAAAGCTCTCTAGAGTCTCTACGAACCCAAGAGCAAAACCCATCCACTGCAATTGGCAGCCTCAGACTTGTAACAAACCCCCAGACCCCATTTGTAAATCCATGATAACTTACTAACCACATCACTATCACATTACATCATTCCACTTAACTCTTAGGTCTACCGAACGACTAACCGCACACACACTCGCACCGAGCACTTACTAACCCATTATTCGCTCCCGACCCTCATGTTAATATTGTGATGGGAACAACAACGGTCCTCCCTTGTCCTGTACAATGTTAACACATGTTTGTATATTCTCACAGAGACAGGCAGCAAGAAGTAAAATGGCAAATACGGTAGGAACTAGCTCCCAGGCAGGCACCAGCCCCCAAGTGGTGGACATCGAAAGCCTTCCGGTCGAGGAGGAATTAAAGGAAAGACCAGTGGCATTACGGGCATTACATGCCATACCAATTCAGAATCCTCCACAGGGTCACACAATGCCGGTGGGCAAAACCTCACACTGGTTCAGTGACGTTGCTGGACCTCTGGGTGAAGGCACATATATGTGGGAGTCCGAGGTAGAATTCAATGGACGTTGGGGTAGATACCATTTCTTTACCAGGGAGTTTGAAAAGCTACAGAATAATGAAGGACTGAAGTCGATATGGAAGAAGGCTGGGCTTTATGATTACTTCAAGTTCCAACTACCAAAGCCAGATTTTCTAAGGTGCTCATACTTAATTAGTACCCTCACTCCCAGCAAAGACAAGAAAGGATACAGCTCCTTTGTGCTCCCATCACTCACAAGGGGCAACGAGCTGAAGCATTTCCGCTTGACTATCAACTTGGTAAGAGAAGCACTCGACATGAAAGGTATGCACATTCCAACAGAGAAAGAGACTATGGTTCCAGACAATATGAAGAACAGGAATCTGATGAAGTTGAAGGACATGGTTGCGATGACACCTACGATCGCCATTCACTTACGCATGGTCATGCAACATTTCGCATTCCCCGCGCAGGAAAGGTTCACAATGCCTCCCAAAAAGATCTGGTTTAGCCTCTACCTAGCGGATGCTTTTGATTTGACAATCAATATGCCCCACTGGATTATCGACCAGATTTACATGGCTCATCAGAGATGGTATAAGAAGCAAAAGTCTGTACTGTATGGTTGCTGTGCGCTTACAAGAATTGTGTACAGATGTCTCGCATATGATGTACCGGTGCAGAGGGCTCTCATTTGGACCAGAGCACAGGAGTTTCAACGCAGATTGTCAGCTGTAGGGCCTCCCTCAAAGAGGATGAGAGGCGCTGTCCAGATGCCTTGTGCACAAGCTCGCGGTGCAACCCTAACGCCTGAAACAACCCCAAGACTTCCCCAACGAGTACAACCATTCACTATCAGGTTACCCAGGCACAGCACAGATGGCCCTAACCTTGTGTTTCCACCAGTACCTACTGATCTGGAATTCCCGCATGGATTCACTTTGGAGGATCTAACGGATGAAGAAGTTGCTAGAATCATCGAAGCTGTAAATGCGAAAGTTGAAGCAGAACAAGCTGGTGGACAGCAAACTGCCCCAGACCAAGCCCAGCCCAGCCAACCGGACGTAGTCAATGTGGACGATGAAGAAGAAGCACATGAGGAGGCAAAGGGTGGACACTCAGAAGCAGAAGAACAAGAGTATGATCAGGAAGCCCTACAAGTACTGGAAGGTGCCCTAGCCTATACTAACGCATTAAAGAAGCTCTACGATACGATGAACCGAGTTCAAGAGCAACACAGACTATCATTAGCTGCGGGTAAAGCCCTCATGAACCAAATTCTGGAGGAGGAAGGTGTGGACGAGCAATACCGTGCCACCTTGGAAATGATATCGGACGCTTTGGGAGTACCTGAAACGGTGCATACTGCACTAGTGCAATCACGAAGGACAGAGAAAAGATATGGCAGACGCCCCCCACGAACGGGAAAACGAATGAATGTATTAGGATCAGGACCACAAGGCACCCCCACAACCACTGGCACAGCACACACTGTTCACGACACCGAGGAAGCCCACACATCGAGTGCACCTCCATCACCTCCCTTGCCACCTTCTCCCCCACATCCGCCCCATTCACCTCCCTCTACCACTGTAACCTCTACTGTCACCACCTCCGAACCCACTACACACACCGACGCACAAACCATCAGTCAACCCACATACTCTATTTCCACTGAAAACATAAGTCTAACCACAGCCACGGTAAACCCCACTACTCCGATCACACTTCCTGGGAGTTCACAATTACACACACCTCTATACACGTTCACAACTCTCACCGCAACCACAATCCCCATGTTCACAGTCACTCCCACCACGGCCTCCACTTTTGAATCCATGGAGGTGTCACCCACCTCTGCACCTCTCCCACCCCCCATTTACCCACAATCTCCCATTCCCCCACCTCCCCCCTCACCCTTCTCCAGTACTGCATCCACAATTCCCTTTCCCTTTCCCTTCCCCTCTGCATTCAACACCATTTCTCCCACCATTCCTCTTAATAATGTATTTAATAATATGTATCAATGCATGTCCCAACTTCAGCAACACTACCAACACCTTGACAACCAACATACAAGGCTCTTCCAAAGCCACGCAGATCTCCAAGCACGATGTATGGATCTTGAAGAGCAGAAGCAGCTACTACAACAGCAGCACGTGACATTACAGGAACAATATGCACAATTAGTAGCCAACCCACCCCAAGCAGATGATGAAGAACGACGACACATGGACGAGCTGCTACATTCTCAGATCACGGAAAACCTGAAGCTTCGACGGAACTTGGGCCTCCTACGCAAGCATATGTCTACAGCACTAGAGGAAAATAAACGATTACAGAAACAGAACAAAGAAAATCTGGAGGCGGCCATGGAGGGTTCCCCACAGGAGATTGACCCAGAGCGATTCAAGGCAATTCCCTCTGAGAATATGAAAGTGGTGTTAGAAACTCATGCAGATCTAATGGAGGCCCATGCCGCCTTAGAAAAAGAAAGAGATGATTTGCTAAGGCAGTTGGCCACCCGACAGACATCACCCAGCAAGATCACAACCGCAGAAGATACATCTGAAGAGGTCACTAAACTCCGGGCAGAACTTGAGGAATTACGTAGCAAGGTCATGCAATACGAGCGTCAGCCCTCCCCTCTGGTAGAGCCTGAGCCTGACGATCTTGTGCCAATTGAAGTAGAAGAAACATTCGAGGATCCCTATGTCCCGATGCCAACACCCGGGGGTAAGCGAACAGAACAGGGCATGGACACAATTGAAATTGAGGCACCTGAATGGATGCAAAAGTTAGAGAAAGTAGCCACGACACATGATGACAGGGTGGCAGTCCAAATCGCATTGATGTCACAATTGGAGGAGGTTGTAATAAAATCCGATTATTTTAAGAATCTCTCACACCATAGGTGGATCGGCCCATCGGACGACCTGTATGTTCCTTTTTGCGTTCTAATGGCGGATTATAATGCGGAAATCAAGCACCACACCTCAAGGGAACCAACCTCTGCCACACAGTTTGCACCTGACGACATCCCAGAGAGTGCCAAGCAGGGACATATTCGCCAACCGACTTGGAGAATTCGACTGCTTGAAACCTACCCGGAAATGGTAAGAACATGGAACAACATGCCATTGTACATCAAATATAACCCATGTTATTGCCTTGTATTTCGAAGGAGATCATGGCCGGAGTACACACAAACAGTGCTGACGATTAAAGGCTGTGAGAAGTGGCTCAATTATGTGTACTTCGCACCCCCTAAGGGCCCACCTACTATTGGATATATGATTTCGACGATTCGACATTGGGGGGTCCGGTTCAAGAATGTACCTGATGTCATGACTCAGATGTGCCTGAAGATTTTTGAACTTATGTTGGTCACCTTCAGGACCTTCAAAAATGTCAAGGAACCACATCTCTTAGCACTAGGATTTAATGAAGGTAATCAGGACCTCGTATACGACATGAGCACAACCCCATCGATTAATGTTGTGTATGCATGGCACGCTCGCATCAAATATCTACCGGCCTGCTTCAAACAAACGTTTGAAGAGATGTTTGTCACGGGATTCTGGGAATATCACTCCGAAATATTCATTCCCAGACCATCCCATCTCTTGCAGTTGTTTGCAGTGGAACAAGCTCTCCATTCCGAAAAGCTACGTATACCACATCCAGAGGTTCCCGGGCCGGTAGATTGGGATGCTCTACTCACAGATTTAGCCAAAGGATTGAGAATTGCCGAACATCACTTAGCGCAGGATGTTGTTGAGTACTACATCCAAAAACCCACACAACAAGGGTCTATCAGGGACGACAGACGCGAGAGAGGGGGGGGTGTTAGCAGCAGACAAGGGAGTCAACGGCGATCTGGCAAGTAGGCCAATAATTTTCCTCATGAAGAAGCAAGTACGAGCACTCACGCAGATCTAGCACTAAGGCAACCTTTAATTTTTCAAATCCTTTACACCCATTCAAAGTGATTCTCATCACTAAACACCATTGTAAATACCATTTCATCTTTTTGTAGCTCCATTTTGTGCAAGCCAAGGAGTCCTTGAGCTTGAGGAGCTTTAGAAGTATCTACCTGCCAATTTTCATATTTTTTAGATCTCGTTTGAGCCCTCTAATAAGCCCTAGAACCTAATTTTTAACTAGGCCGGACACTAGGTCTGAACAGGGCCAAAGCTAGTCAAAAACTATAAAAGGAGCTAGAGAGCTCATTTTTGAGGTTAGGTTGTAATAGAAACAAACTTTTAAGAGCTTCTTGAAAAGTAATCTAAGAACTCCATTGATTCTCACTCTTTGTCTTGCCGTGTGTGCGCGTGTGTGTGTATGTGTGTGCATGTTTGTGTGCTTCTCACTCACGCACTTGTGCCGCCACTTGCTCGAGGTCTTCATACCATCCTCACGTCTTCCCGGATTGACATTAAAGGAGGCGGCCATGGAGGGTTCCCCACAGGAGATTGACCCAGAGCGATTCAAGGCAATTCCCTCTGAGAATATGAAAGTGGTGTTAGAAACTCATGCAGATCTAATGGAGGCCCATGCCGCCTTAGAAAAAGAAAGAGATGATTTGCTAAGGCAGTTGGCCACCCGACAGACATCACCCAGCAAGATCACAACCGCAGAAGATACATCTGAAGAGGTCACTAAACTCCGGGCAGAACTTGAGGAATTACGTAGCAAGGTCATGCAATACGAGCGTCAGCCCTCCCCTCTGGTAGAGCCTGAGCCTGACGATCTTGTGCCAATTGAAGTAGAAGAAACATTCGAGGATCCCTATGTCCCGATGCCAACACCCGGGGGTAAGCGAACAGAACAGGGCATGGACACAATTGAAATTGAGGCACCTGAATGGATGCAAAAGTTAGAGAAAGTAGCCACGACACATGATGACAGGGTGGCAGTCCAAATCGCATTGATGTCACAATTGGAGGAGGTTGTAATAAAATCCGATTATTTTAAGAATCTCTCACACCATAGGTGGATCGGCCCATCGGACGACCTGTATGTTCCTTTTTGCATTCTAATGGCGGATTATAATGCGGAAATCAAGCACCACACCTCAAGGGAACCAACCTCTGCCACACAGTTTGCACCTGACAACATCCCAGACAGTGCCAAGCAGGGACATATTCGCCAACCGACTTGGAGAATTCGGCTGCTTGAAACCTACCCGGAAATGGTAAGAACATGGAACAACATGCCATTGCACATCAAATATAACCCATGTTATTGCCCTGTATTTCGAAGGAGATCATGGCCGGAGTACACACAAACAGTGCTGACGATTAAAGGCTGTGAGAAGTGGCTCAATTATGTGTACTTCGCACCCCCTAAGGGCCCACCTACTATTGGATATATGATTTCGACGATTCGACATTGGGGGGTCCGGTTCAAGAATGTACCTGATGTCATGACTGAGATGTGCCTGAAGATTTTCAAACTTATGTTGGTCACCTTCAGGACCTTCAAAAATGTCAAGGAACCACATCTCTCAACACTAGGATTTAATGAAGGTAATCAGGACCTCGTATACGACATGAGCACAACCCCATCGATTAATGTTGTGTATGCATGGCACGCTCGCATCAAATATCTACCGGCCTGCTTCAAACAAACGTTTGAAGAGATGTTTGTCACGGGATTCTGGGAATATCACTCCGAAATATTCATTCCCAGACCATCCCATCTCTTGCAGTTGTTTGCAGTGGAACAAGCTCTCCATTCCGAAAAGCTACGTATACCACATCCAGAGGTTCCCGGGCCGGTAGATTGGGATGCTCTACTCACAGATTTAGCCAAAGGATTGAGAATTGCCGAACATCACTTAGCGCAAGATGTTGTTGAGTACTACATCCAAAAACCCACACAACAAGGGTCTGTCAGGGACGACAGACACGAGAGAGGGGGGGGTGTTAGCAGCAGACAAGGGAGTCAACGGCGATCTGGCAAGTAGGCCAATAATTTTCCTCATGAATAAGCAAGTACGAGCACTCACGCAGATCTAGCACTAAGGCAACCTTTAATTTTTCAAATCCTTTACACCCATTCAAAGTGATTCTCATCACTAAACACCATTGTAAATACCATTTCATCTTTTTGTAGCTCCATTTTGTGCAAGCCAAGGAGTCCTTGAGCTTGAGGAGCTTTAGAAGTATCTACCTGCCAATTTTCATATTTTTTAGATCTCGTTTGAGCCCTCTAATAAGCCCTAGAACCTAATTTTTAACTAGGCCGGACACTAGGTCTGAACAGGGCCAAAGCTAGTCAAAAACTATAAAAGGAGCTAGAGAGCTCACGTCTTCCCGGATTGACATTAAAGGAGGTGCTACTCATCACTGAGCTACACCTGCTGACATGGATGAAGATGATTGGGATGAGTAAGATGAAATGGTCAGGTCTACATTCGCTTGCACCTGGCAGATAATGTTTACTTTATAGTATTAAAGTGTGAAAGTGTAGAGGAGGTTTGGAAGATGTGTGTGTGTCTATGAGTGTGTATGTTTGGATGTGTGTGTGTATGAATGTGTGTCTATGAGTGTGTATGTTTGGATGTGTAAGTGTATATGTGTGTCTATGTGTGTTTGCATGTGTATGTGTGTGAATGCATCATTATGTGTGTCTATGAGTGTGTATGTATATGTGTATATGTGTGTGTATATGTGTGTCTATGTGTGTGTGTATATGTGTGTCTATGTGTGTATGCATGTGTATGTGTGTGAATGCATCATTATGTGTGTATGTGTCTATGTGTGTGTACATGTGGGTGTATGTGTGTGCGCGTCTATGTGTATGTGTGTGTGTCTATGAGTGTGTATGTGTTTATGTGTGTGTATGTGTCTATGTGTGTGTATGTGTCTATGTGTGTGTATGTGTCTATGTGTGTGTATGTGTCTATGTGTGTATGTGTCTATGTGTGTATGTATGCATATGTGTGTATGTGTGTGTATGCATCATGTATGCATATGTGTGTGTATGCATTATGTATGTGTATGTATGCATGTGCATTATGTATGCATATGCATTATGTATGTGTATGTATGCATGTGAATTATGCATGCATATGTGTGTGTATGCATGTAAGTATGTATGTATGTACGCATATGCATATGCATTATGTATGCATATGTGTGTGTATGCATGTAAGTATGTATGGATGTATGCAAATGCATATGCATTATGTATGCATGTATGTGTATGTGTGTGCATGTCTCTCTCTATGTGTGTGTGTATGCATATATGTGTGCGTATGTGTGTATGTGTGTGTGTATGTGTGTGTGTGTATGTGTGTGTGTATGTGTGTGTGTGTGTATGTGTGTCTGTGTATGTGTCTATGTATGTGTGTATGTGTGTGTATATGTATGTGTATATGTGTGTGCATGTGTATGCATTATGTGTGCATGTGTGTATGCAACCTTATTTGTGTATGTGTGTATATGTGTGTGTATTTGTGTGTATGTGTGTGTGTCTATGTGTATGTTTGTGTGTGTCTATGTGTGTATATGTGTGTGTACATATGTATGTGTGTGTAAGTGTGTGTGTGCGCATACCTGCTTGCTGTTAGTTTGTGCGGCCCCTCTCTCTCTCTCTCTCTCTCTCTCTCTCTCTCTCTCTCTCTCTCTCTCTCTCTCTCTCTCTCCTTGCTCGCGTCCAAGTCCCGGCACAAATGTGCCAGGAGAAATCAAATTCTTTTTTTACATTCCAGAGCGTCGCATATGCGAGGCTCTGCAGTTTGCCAATGTCGCTCACACTGTCGCTAGGCAGCGACGAAATTAGCAATGCTCTTTAATTAGTGTCGCATAAGTGATGCTAGCATCGCTTATGCGATGAGGGTCGGGAAAAAAAAATCAGAATTCCTACCGTCGCTTATGTGACGACCTCGTCGCATAAGCGACAATTCCCATTTTTTTTCCAATTCGGGGGCGTCGCTACGCCCCCCTTTTCTTGTAGTGAAAGGTCTTAGGCACATCCGGTGGATCAGGATCTAGTGCTAGTGTTCCAAGGAGGAGCTATAACTTGCAGGGCAAAGACCACTTTGAGATCTGAAAATTTGATGGCACAAACTTTGCTCTATGGAAGAATCAGATTAAAGATGTGCTGATTCAAAGGGGGCAATGAAAGCCAGTAAATGGAATTTCAAAGAAGCCTGCTAACATGGATGAAGATGATTGGGATGAGTTAGATGAAATGGTCAGGTCTACATTCGCTTGCACCTGGCAGATAATGTTTACTTTATAGTATTAAACTGTGAAAGTGCAGAGGAGGTTTGGAAGAAGTTATTCAATACATATGAAAAAGAGATGGCATCAAATAAAGTCTATTTGATGAGAAAATTATATGACCTTCGTATGAAGGACACAGATAGTATTGCTGCTCATCTAAATGAGTTTGATGCTATATTCTCTCATTTACAGGCTCAAAAAATGGATATGGAGAATGAAATGAAAGCAGTATTGTTGTTATGCACCTTGCCATCATCATGGGATACATTTTGCACAGGTATTAGCAATAGTGGACCTGGTGGTAAAGTCGTCTATGATGACATGTGTGGAGCACTCTTGAGTGAGGAGATTCATAGAAAATCTATGGTTGGCACTCAGAGTGGAGATGCATATAATGTTAGTGATTCTTACCAAGGAAAGAATCAACAATGTGGTAGGAGCAAGAACAAGGAAAAGAATGGTCGACGGAATAAGAGTAGAAGTAAATCAAGGTAGAGGGATATCGAATGCCATTATTTTCGTAAGAAAGGACACACGAAGAAAGTCTATTATGCATTAAAGAATGCTAAAGGTAAAGGACAAAATGTTGATGGGCATGTTAAAGAGTTACATGCACCATCTACTTGGACTGTGAAGATTGAAGAAATTAATGCTATTTGAAATGATGCCGATGTGTTGACACTTGATAGTACTATTCCAACTGAGGTTCTTATGGCTGATTCTCTTTCCCACACCTGGCTGCTAGCTAGTGCTTCTTTCCATGTGACACCACATAGATAATGGTTCTCTAATTATGCAGCAAAGTCTCTTGGTACCGTGAGACTTGGTGATTCTTATGACTGTGATGTTGTGGGGATTAGATATGTGGTTGTGTAGTTGATTGATGGTTCAAAATTTACTATGCATAATGTACACCATGTACCTCAGTTATCACGCAGTTTGATGTCAATGGGTCAGCTTGATGACCTTGGTTACAAGGTGGTCTTCTATACTCAGTCCTTTTGCATGTCAAAGGGCAATATGGTTATTGCAAAAAGAAGCAAAGTTGGCTCACTTTATCCTTTATTTGTATCACAGAAAGAACACGTGTTAGCTATTACTGAACAGCCTATGGCTTGTATTTGGCATGGTCATTTGGACCATATATCTTGTAGTGGAATGGAAAATATTTCTTGTTCTGGCTACTTACCTGTGTTATCTTTCTCCAATTTGTCATTTTGTGAGCATTGTCAATATGGAAAGCAAACTAGAAATGTGCATAGAATGCACATTGACTCTTCAATTCAGCCTTTAGATCTCGTTCATACAGATGTGTTTGGTCCTATGCAGACTAGGTCCTTAGGTGGTTCTCTTTACTTTGTCACTTTCATAGATGATGATACTAGAAAAGTTTGGGTATATCCTATCAAATTGAAGGATGAGGTATTCCCTACTGTAGAGGAGGTACTGGGGTATCTACTTTTAACAGGACCATGCAGTAAGTATTCCAGTACTTCACCTACTCAAGGGAGGTTCTCCTTAGGGAAATATACCCTTTAACACTTCTATGAGCAGGCAGATATCAATGATTGCACAGAGTTATGAATACTCAAAAAAATATTAATGACAAAATGACAATAATGGAAGATCATCCACTCCTTAGTTCGAATCAGATGATTACAACATAGGCCAAAGAGATGCTCAAAAGTTCATGCTCTCGACTATCATGCCACTCCAGAACTAAACAACATCAATACAAGGGATTCATCCAATTCGTACAATGGACACAACTAGATGCAAATTAACACTGATGAATACAAAGTCTGAATAATTGCTCTTGTGTGTTGAGAGTTTTGAGTCTTTCTGTGTCTTTCGGTTCTAGTTGATTGTCTGTAATTACTCGGTAAAGGTTGAGTCACTGTATTATCTCTGTTGTTACAGTATCTTGTGTTCGGAGCAGTTCTTGAGCAATCAAACTTAGTCTGTATTATGACTTTGGGTAGTCTGGTGCTATATATTGAGAGTACCTTAATTTGAATGTGTTCGGTAGACTTTAGGAAGTGTCCGATCATAGATAATAAGATTGTGAAGCATAAATAGATTTTTGATAGAGTTCTTGAGCGTTAGTATACTGCTGTGTGAAGTGGGAAATTTGGGAAAATCAAGAACAGGGCCTCTGTCTAACAGACCCCTTCCACTCCCAAGAACCCACTAATTGTTTAAACGCGTCTCTGACGGTAGTACCGCGTTTAACACTGGTGCCGTCTGTAGGAAAGTGGCATCAAGAGTATTGTCAGCTAACTGTGGGAAAATGGCACCAGATTGTTGTCATTTGTCTCTACGAATGTGGCATCAAGAGTGCTTGTTGATTGATTGTGAAAGTGGTCATAGACTGTGAATCGACTGTAAAGAAGGTACGCAACGTATTGCAAACGTAGTATATGCCAGTTACTCGTTCCGGTGAATCATACCAGAAGAATAGAAGAAACCAACAGTCTTGGGCGATACCTAATTTACTAAGGACGCCTCCAGGAAGTAGAAGCGCATATAACTCTAACTCAGCTGTCAAGGAATTGAAGAACGCCAGTAGGGATCCCAGTAGTATTCCGGTAGAACTTACTACGCTTCTAGCAGATTCCGGTGCGATTTCGGCATAGTCTGTCGAAGAAATAGTAACTCCAAAATCTACCAGGACGAAGCCTGAAGTTAATTTAACACCATTGGGTCAAGATTCGAATTTGTCTACGGATAGAAATGTATTGGCCAAAGAAATCAGTGGAGGTGAAAAAGCACCTTGTTTTGGTGAAAATTCGACACCTTCCGGTGTTATTTCAGTACCAGTTGCTGAGAGTTCACAGTCTTCCGATGACGGTTTACTATTTCTTGGTGAATCTTCAGTCCAGTCACCGCTATTTGGAGTAAGTACCCCTACATCTGAGACCAAGGAGAAAGGTGATGAGTGGGCAATAACAACAACGACAGCAGCAACAACAGCAACAGCAACATCTATTTCCACCCCGGCCGACTCCAACAGGAGTAACGTACACTAAATTTGGTGGATTCCCAGGTGATGACCCAGACGCTCATGTACGCACATTTGAGATAAGTTACGCAGTGCTCAATCATCCACTTGATCCGGCGTATAAAGCTATTGTATTCCAGACGATACTTTTCATGTAGATCATGTTGCACTTGTCTATCTGGTACGACAACAGCATTTAGGTGGTCAATTAGCGCGTTGGGTTCTACTTTTACAAGAGTTTGATTTTGAAGTAATCCATCGGCCCGGCAGCTCACATGCCTTAGCAGATTTCCTTTCTCGCTTAGATTTCGGTGAAGCTCCAGTCGGTGTAGATGACACCACACCAGCGATTTATGTTACTGAACCAACTAATGATGAATTTGCAGAACCTCCTATGCCATCTACATATTATGATCAGATATTAACTTTTCTTACTGATGGATGTATTCTTGCGCAAACCACTCCTGCAATGCGTAGAAAGATTGCAGTGTACAGTCGCAGATTCCGGTTAATTGCTGGAGAATTATACTATATGGATCACACTGGAATTTTACTTCGTTGTATTCATCCACATGAAGTTAACTCAGTCATTATTCTGGCTCACTCAATTCCTTCCGGTGGACACTTTGCAGCAGATTTAACGCACCGAAAACTTCTGCAAAGTGGACTTTGGTGGTCTACTATGTACAGGGATGTATCTCAGTTTGTCAAACAATGTGATACTTGTCAGAGGTCTGGACAGCCTCTACAACGCCATTTTTTCCCTCTCCAACATGTCTTGCCATTGGAGCCTTTTCAGAAGTGGGGCCTAGATTTTGTTGGACCTATTACACCTCCAGCCATACTCAGTAATAATCGTTATATTCTAACATGTACAGATTATGCTACCAGATGGGCAGAAGCATGGGCTTTAAGGTCCGACACAGCTGTTTCGGTGGCAAAGTGTCTAATGAAAGATGTTTTCCCGCCTTTTGGCTTACCACTGGAGCTTGTGACAAATCAAGGCACGCATTTTGTGAACAATTTAATGAAAGTACTCACACATTCTTTTCAGATTATGCATAAGTTAAGTTCACCATATTATCCTCGCGCAAATGGCTTAGCTGAAAGTACAAACAAGACTTTGTTGAATATGCTTCGAAAACTGAGTTTGGAATCATCGAAAAGGTGGGATCAACTATTACCTACAGTATTATGGGCGTACCGGACTACCTACAAGGTAGCAACAGGACTAACACCTTTCAAATTGGCTTATGGACTGGAAGCCATAGCACCAATGGAGATTGTTGTGCCAAGTTTACGTATAGCCATCACTCAGAAACTACTACCTGAAGAATCTCTGTCATTTCGGTTGGATACACTCAGAGAACTGGATGAGCATCGATGGCAAAGTTTTCTGACTATTCAGGAAGTACAGTTAAGACAAGCTCAAACACATGACCGATATCTGAAAACTCCAGTTTTTTCGGTGGGGCAGCTTGTACTCTTTTACAATGCAAAATCGAATCGCTCTGCTGGAAAATTCAAGTTACGATGGTTTGGTCCCTATCAGATTACTGAACAAGTAGGCCCAGCTACGTTTCGGTTGACTACTTTGATCGGAAGTCCTCTTCCAAAGGTGATAAATGGTTCAAAGTTGCGGCTGTATCATCAAGCATTTGGCTCTCGCTGACGTGTTCATCATTTTTTCATTTTATTTATTTGCTTTTTTTTGTTTTTTTGCGTACTTAATAAAATAAGTATGTTCGCGTTTTGATATATAATTATGACTAACAACCGCCCTACCTTATCGATTCCGCTCCTGCATGCCCACCAGAATTATGAGGTTATCAGCTCAATATCGCGCGATGATTCACGAATTTAATTGCTTCTCGGTATCAAGTATCTACTTAACCTTTTTTATTTCAGTGTTAACTTCTATTGTGTCTGTGTGATTTGTGTACTTGTGCTCTCTGTCTACCTTGCGCTTGTGTTACCGTGCTTGCTATCGTCTGTGCGCCATGGAAGCTTTGGCAAACTTCGCCGCTTTCCGTGACGGACTCCCTGCCGATGTAGGTGAGTTCCTGCGCAACCGTGGGCTGGTCAATTTCACTGAACTGCCTTGGCATTCAGTGGATTGCCACCCGTTCTATGCCCAAATAATCGCCACCATTGCTGCCACACCTGCCACCGAGCAGAGTTCGCCTATCACTGGCCTACCATCCCGTACCGTAATCACTTTCGAGGCCTTTGCTGATGCGTTTCGACTCCCTCGGCAAGGACGAAAGAATGGCCCGAATTTACCAATAGCTACCATGATCTGGCTATTCCCTAGGCACTCCTCAAATGAATACGCAATCCTCTGTTGCCCTGAACCTGAGAGATCCGCGCTACAGTTCTTAGTAGCCATTCTTAATCTTCAAAAACGAACCTATGGCATCTCTCGGCCTTTCTATTCGGAAATAGATTTGGCTATGAGAGAGCCTGTAAATTTTGCATACTACTTCTTCTGCTGCATTCACAAAGAATGTGTATCAGTTATCAAACAGGTTAATAAGGGTGATATGCCAAGGTCCAGACTAGCGCACATCATATCCTTTCTATTTCCGACTATTCTAGCAGCACAGCCACCACCCCGAGAACCCATCCTACACCATGAGGAATCTGCACAAATATTAGAAGACGATGAAGAAGAAGACGAAGAGATTTTCCACCTTCTCCGTCGGAAAAGGATTAGAATCAGTTCATCCGATAGTGAAGTACAGGGGTCAGCCGCAAATGATAAGGCGGACAACAAAGAAGAAGAAGCGAACGAAGAAGAAACCTTTCACAATACCACAACCTCCATGCATCATGAGTCATCAGCGAAGTCCTCTTCAGAGCAGCAACAAGAACAGGATAGCACTGCTGATTCGGCAGCCAGTTCTTCTAAAAACGAATCTCGACAACAAGACGAACAGGACAAATCAGTAGAGGAGCAAACTATCATTGAGGAAGTTTTCGAAGAATTGCTTAGAGCAATCGAGTCGAAAGCTACCGGCCCTGATAACACTACACAACCCACCGAAAAGGTAACCAACGAAACTACTAGTCTTCCTATTTCATCCACCCGAACCTCCAGCAGAACCCATTGAACCCACTGCTTCCTCGTCCTCTTCACCAAATTACTCTCCATCGAATTCCCAGCAACTACTCACCGCTTCGTCATCTCAGCCCCGTTCTCAAGCTTCGATTCCTTCAATCCCATTACTTTTTGAGTTAGCATCCATGGGTCAAATGCTGATCCAGCTATCACAACAACTACCCGTGCAAATGAAGCAAGTAACAGATAATATCAGAGACGAATTTCAACACAAAGTGGATATGCTGGAGGCAGACATCACTCCTCTCCAGGAAGAATTACAGGCAGTCAAGGCAGAAAATCACGCGTTAAACGGACAAATTCAGGAGTTGCAGGCCAGACTGGTAGATCAGGAAATAAATATCAATCAAAGAGATGCGGCCCTCGAAGCAGTCCAAGAGAAGAATGAATTACTAAGTGTTGCAGAATGCAAAGTTAGTTAACTTGAAGCAGATAGTCCAAGACAAAGAAGATGCACGAGTAGCTTTAGGGAATCTGTTAGAAGAAACAAGACAGATGCTCGATGAAGTGGTACAACGAGGCCAAGAGCAGCCTGATCTGGTTATGAAAACTGCTGAAGAACTCCAGAGATGTAAGACAGATTTATATGAAGTAAATAGTATCCTCAAACGTACATTGACTGTGGAAGCTCAACTACAAAAAGTGATAACAGATCTTCGAAGAGAAAGGGATGCCTACTCCAGGACAATCCAGTTTCAAAATCAGGAGATAGAAAGAAGAGAGAACCAGCTCGATGCTCAGAAAGATAGAATAGCCAGAATGGAAAAGCAAGTTGCAGAAATGAAAGTGTCCAGGGATGCGGCATTAGCGAATGATTTCTACTTACAGGAAGCTTTTCTGCAGACACAAGCAGAAGTTTTGTTGACCGAGGTGATTTCATTAAGTTCTATACGAACAGATGCCCAATTAGTAGAACCAGATACTTTAAAACAGATGTTAGAAGCTTTAAAGAAGAAAATAGCCCGAACTTTTAGATTAGCAAGATCCATGTACTTAGAAGGTATAGTCGATGAACCATCAGTTCTTACTTTTGATATACCTGCGGGTTCGAGTCCACCGTGCGTGCCAGTGTTAGTTGGCCGCTGGATTGGAAGTTGTAAAGACAAGATCCTTTCAGTTTCCGCATGTACGAAAGGTTGTTACCAAGATTATTGTAATCTTTATAAAGCAATGAAAAAGAGACACTTCGGGATGGTTAGTGGAATCACCAGGTTGTCTGTCTGGGTGATTGTCTGTGACGTGCCGTTGTGACTGTTCTGTTAACTCTGAGTACTATTGTGCCTTTCTATTGTGATGTTCTGTAAGTTGTTATTATCCCGTGCTCCAAGAATGACAGTTTCAATATTGTGCGTTTAGGTAATGTTGAGTATTCTGATCTCGTCTCGGTCTTGCATGGTTATCAATACCTGTTCGGTTGGTGAATCTCTATCTAGTCAGCGAAGTCGGTGTACTAACTGTAGTGTGTTTAGGGACTCTGAGTCGTATTATGGTTGTCGTCTGTGTTGAAGATCCACTATTGTACGGTAAAGATTAAGTTACAGTAAGGCTCGTCTTAAGCTAAGTACGGAATCTTTGTCTCGTAAAGGTTATGACTGTGAGTTGTGTTACGGTAGTTCTTATAGGGTACGCTGATCACTGAGTAAGTCTTACTCGATGTAGAAACCTACATTCAGTACTGTGTGTTGAGAGTTTTGAGTCTTTCTGTGTCTTTCGGTTCTAGTTGATTGTCTGTAATTTCTCGGTAAAGGTTGAGTCACTGTATTATCTCTGTTGTTACAGTATCTTGTGTTCGGAGCAGTTCTTGAGCAATCAAACTCAGTCTGTATTATGACTTTGGGTAGTCTGGTCATATATATTGAGAGTACCTTAATTTGAATGTGTTCGGTAGACTTTAGGAAGTGTCCGATCATAGATAATAAGATTGTGAAGCATAAATAGATTCTTGATAAAGTTCTTGAGCGTTAGTATACTGCTGTGTGAAGTGGGAAATTTGGGAAAATCAAGAACAGGGCCTCTGTCTAACAGACCCCTTCCACTCCCAAGAACCCACTAATTGTTTAAACGCGTCTCTGATGGTAGTACCGCGTTTAATAGTCTTCAACTTCATATTTCTTGAAATTTTATGGTACTTCGAACAATGACTCCTCCTCTTCTTGTTTCACTGCTTTTCTTTTCTTTCTCTTTTGACTGCTCTCACTTCCATGCTTTGAATTTACCGTTTTAATACTTGTGAGAGGTTCCTCTTCTTTCTGGTTAAACACTCCTACATCTTCTAAATAGTGCTTTTTCGAGGTAAAGCAACTATCCATCACAATGGACTCTAGATTGTCGTCATCCTCTTCCTCTTCTATGACATCACTAGGGTCACATTCTGCTAGCAAGGGCTGACACATGAACTCTGAAATATCATAACCCTCATCATCAACATGAGGTGTCCATTGTTCTTCATTAATAGCAATGTCCATGGTGGCCAAGATTTTTGCCCAACCATGAGGTTCAAATTCCTCATGTTGAAAGATCATTGGTGTATAGGCCGGGTCTTTAATTGGTCTATCTCCTGGGGGAGTTCCTTCTTCTCTTTCTCTTAGGCGCTTTTCCTCTTCCTCTACGACCTTGCACATCCACAAGTGAGTATCTTCATGCAGCCATGATGGATCAGGTGAACCTCTAGAATGCACAGAGATAGAATCTTCTTTCGCGTTGTGGATAGGATTCCACTGTAGGGGTGGTACATCTCTGAAGGTGTAGTTCTTCAAATTGACCTTGGTGGTGACCCCTAAGTGTTGTAAGTACAAGGAGTTGGTTCCCCAATCTAGTACTATTTGCAATTGTCGTAGGAAGGGTCTTCCTAGGATCATCTCATAGACATTATTTTTCTCAAAGTCACATATAGCAAATGTATGTTCAAACTCTACACCACAAGTGGTTAGAGTTATCCCTTCGAGCAATCCTAGAGGTCTTTCAAAATGACCGTCTGCCATTTGAAGCTTCATTCTAGTTGGTCTTAATGTGGGTTTGCCCCATTACTTCCACAAGGAGGTGGTCGCAATAGCAACACCAGCACCTGAATCTATGATTGCTTTGGTTGTGTAACCTTGGTAGGTGATTGGAAGATAAGTATTACCTTCTTCACCCTCACACATGTCCCCTATTTTGTCTAGAGGTATCTCTGGTACTTTCGGCTTAGAGCCTCCTTTTGGCATTTTGGAATCAAGTTCTCAGACCTGATCCTTCACATGGTTCCATAGCTCAGGTTTTGCTTTGAGCAGCTCTTCTATAGTGAGATGACACTGAACCTTAGTGTTTTTCACGACATCAGTGTTCCTTGGAACCACTGAGTCTTTGTTTCTTACCAGTATTTTTGGGAGCTCTGATATGAAGAGATTCAGATTCCCATGGGCCTATGAATTGTGGCAACTCTTGTAAAGATTTAGATTCAAAATCCAATCTTTCATCTTTTTGTTGCTCTATTTGGTCTCCATAGATAGACGGAATGTCTTGGGGAAATTGATCATGAAGATCATCAATCTCTGGAATAGGAGGGGGTTACCCTTCTCCTTGGCCCATTTCTCTTCTTGTATCTCCCGCAAGAACTCTTGAGAGTACTCTTGAATTGAAAGAGGTGTTCCAACATTTGTGGAATTAGGAACATAAGCTTTCTTTCGTGGATAGCTTTCTCTCTCAACAGCTGGTTGAGACTGTGGAGGTAAAGAAACCTGTGGCTTGTTTACCAACTGCTCTAATCTATCTAGTAAGCCATGGAAATGCAAATCTGGTTTGATAGAGTTTGTCTGATTGAACTTTTGACTAGTCTCGAGCATAGCTTGAGCTAGTTCTACCATTTTCATGCACATTTTTGTCTGTTCAATCTCTAAATCTGCTCTAGGGTAACTCTTGTCTAGGTTTGCAGCTATAGAACCTTCTTGAAGTCGAGCCTGGTAGGCCTTGAACATCATGTCCAACCCTTCTGCGGTTGGATTTGTGAGAACAGATCCTGGTTGCAGCCTATCTACAATGGTTGGTGGGGCAGAATGAGGTGGTGTGGATGGAGTTTCGGCCTGCAAGGGGTTTTGAGATGCAATGTCTTCTATTTTTGTTTTCGCTTCTTTCAGGCTTTCTTCTAGTTCTGATAACTTTTTATTCCACTTGCGATTGGCCTTTTCTCTGGTATCTTTCCATGTTCTTGTTTTCCTCTTACTAGGCTCCCCTGATTCACTCGACTCTGATTGCTCTATTGGTTTATCTTGTTTTGATGCTTGTGCTCTAGTGACAGCTTGTATAGGAGCCGCATTACTGCTACTGGCACTTAAGTGGGTCCCTTTGTAGGTGCTTCTTCCTAGGATTTGAGCTGGATGGAGTATTTTTGTACTCTCAAAGGTTGCTAGTTGCTCAAAAGAAGTTGTCAACATTGATCTTGAGCAGTTGTTGACGTTGAATTGCTTCATAGGTACTGTTGTTGTACACGTAATGTTCTTTGGAGCTTTGAACATGAGTTTCATAATAGGATGCCAAATACTTTTGACCCATAATGACTGATGGGTAAGTGCATTAGTGCATGGGTGGAGAAGAATATGTGCCTTGTGCACGGCCTTGTAATGTGGCCCTATGTATGCGTACTTGGGGAATGCATTGGAAGAAGTATGGTGCAAGAAATGGGGTCTTGAGCTAAGTGCTCAAGGGTATTCTGAGAAGAGATTTCCTAATTTATCATGGTTGTGGTGTTGCCGAAGTAGGCAATTCTTACCATGGTAAAAGGTGCATCAATCTCCACTCTTCGTGTTGTATGCCCATCGTGATGATTGACCAATGGCTTGTCTTTCGTGTTGATGGATGTCCGTGTTGATGGTTCACATCAAAGATTCTTCAAGCGCACAATCCTGTCATGTCGCTCTCTTTTTTTTTCTTTTTCTTTTCTTTTTTTTTTTGAGCAATGGAACAAGACAAGAAGAAAGGTGTTAGCATCAATAAAATAGTTTACATTTACTGAGTGTGTCTCATGTGCCTGGGATTTTGCAATGGTGTCTATGCACGGATGTGTAATGTGGCCCTATGTTGATGCATACTTTGGAAGTGCATGACCTCAATGGTGCAAGAGACAAGGTTATGCCATAGACACATGGTTGTTGCACGTTGAGGCTTTCAATGTTCCTATAGATGTTGATGCAGCCTGTGTTGGAGGTATCCATTGGATGTTAAAAGGACAATTGATTTTAGGGACCCATTTTAGAACAGTGTTGGGCTGCGTACAAGTCCTTGTTGACTTCTTCATCTTTGGTTGGTTGCTTAAATTTGTATCCGGACTGGTTCGTTCTTTGGTGCTGTGGATGCTACTGGTACCTTTGGTTTCCAAACCCATACCCTTGATGATTGTCTTCTTACTTTTACCGAAGGGTTGAGTTTATCTTCTTTTGGTCTTTGTGCTATGTTCTTACCCTTTTCTCTCCTTGACTTCATTGTTGAGACCTTTTGCATGGTGGGGAGCATATGCCGTTGTGTATGTAAGAGCTTCTTGGGTACCCACATCTGTAATCGCCCTTGTTGAGATGCAACTAATTTCTTAGGCACCCACATTTGTCGAAGATCGTTTGGCTGAGGTGGTCTTGGTTGCTTGTTTCTTGTCTTCGCATGGTTGGCTTGCCTGACTAGAAATTGTGTTGGCAAGGCTAGTGGTTGCTCTCCTTTTCGTACCCAGATCTGTTTCATGCCAGGAACTACTTTCTTCGTGAAATCTCGTTGTCTATTTGATATAGTAGATGTCTTTTTTGCTTGCCTCTTTGGTCGAGTTACGCTTGCATTAGTCTGTGAAGAAGAAGAGAGCTTTGCTGGCCTTTGAGCTTGTGCTTCCATGATTGAGTCCTCTTGCTTCGTAGGGTTATTGACACACACAACATTTTCTTTGCGAAGATTAGTTTTGGAAGAACTAAGAGAATGTGTGACCTCTAGATTTGTGGGCATGCAATTGTCTAATTCTAAGGTAATACATTGTTCATGTGCCCAAACTTGAAGGATTTGACTTCTTAGGTTCAAGTTGATTGCATGGTCGTAAATCCAATCTTGACCCACGACAAGTGGCTCTATAATGTCCTCATCGTGACATACTAGCATTTTGCCTTTCATTGGAACAACTTGAAGATAGATGGGAAGTTCTAGCTCACCCAAACAACGGGTTTCAACACCTCCTAATCCTATGAGATAGGCTTCAATGGAATTCATGTTCAATTTTAGATCTTGGAAGTATGAAAGTCTAACTGCACTAGTTGCTTCACCTGAGTCAATCAATGCTCTCACATTCCTTGCATTCTTCCCTTGTCCTACCGTGATGTTCCCAAAGGGACATCGATCAATTATTCGAGAAGCAATTGCACTTGATGTTTGACACATGGCCATGTGGTATCTTGGGCCCTCAAGATTGATATCTAAGCCTAGGTGTCTTAACTTATTTCTCCTAATGCGTTCTCTGGCCTCTGCCTGTGCTTCTTCTCTAATCCTTAATTCTTCTTCTTTTCGCTTCTTAGCAGTATTGAGTCTCATTAGCATATCCTCTGTAAGAGGTTCTTGATATAGCTTGACTCGACAACCACTAATATAGCTCGGCAAGACATCGCCTTCTAGTGTGGCCAATTGAACAGCACCGCTAGTGGAAATTCTATTAATGATCATGGGTCTGTATCCTCTTTTTTCCAATTTACGGGCATGTTGCTTTAG
Organism: Ceratopteris richardii; assembly: GCA_020310875.1. Classification (NCBI taxonomy): domain Eukaryota; kingdom Viridiplantae; phylum Streptophyta; class Polypodiopsida; order Polypodiales; family Pteridaceae; genus Ceratopteris; species Ceratopteris richardii. The sequence goes on along the minus strand of CM035411.1, from coordinate 143,671,738 downwards.
AGTGTAAACCAACACTAGGTCTTCCTCTTTCAAGCCTTTATCTTTGATATGTGCATCGAAGTATGCCTTTTGCCTTTTCTTTGCAACATAGATTCCTGTTGCTGCTCGTAGCCTTGTCTCACCTAAGCGTTCTAGATCAAAGATCCTAGAGGATAACTCATGTCCATTCCACTCATGCTCTTGTGCTACTTTTAAAGTTGGGATTAGGAAGTCCAAAGGTAGCACAACATTTTGTCCGAAGACCATCTAAAATGGGGTGGCATTGAGTACCATTTTATAGGCAACTCAGTAAGCCCAAACATCATGATGAAGTTGTTTGTCCCAATTAGAGCGTTTGTTATTTACTAGTTTTGTCAGCACATTACATAAAATCTTGTTTGTGCTCTTGGTTTGTCCGTTAGCTTGTGGATGATAGGGGGCAGACTTCTTATGTATCACCAAGAATTCTTGGAGAAGATTTTCAATGAATTCATTCCAGAAGTGTGTGCCTCTATCACTTACTAACTCTATTGGTAATCCATATCTCGTGAACACATTCTCAAATAAGAACTTTGGCATTGTTTGAGCATCATTCTTTGTTGTGGCTTTGACTTTTACCCACTTTGTAATGTAGTGTGTAGCTACAATAATGTACTCTGCATGGGAGTTTCTAGCAAGGGGGTTAATAGGACCTACAAAGTCTATGCCCCACTTCGAGAATGCACGTCCTCCCATCATTGGCCTCAAAGGCATCTCATCTTTTATAATTGGGTACTGGGCACGTTGGCATGTGTCACATTTCTTCACATAGGTATGTGCATCCATATGAAGAGTGGGCCACCAAAGTCCAGAAAATAGTATATTCTTAATTACTCGGTCAGGCCCAAAGTGGCCACCAGCAACCCTGCTATGTGCAGTTTCTAAGACTTTCAAGTAGTCAGATTCATGAACACACACTCTTAGGTAACCATCTTTGCCTCTTCGATATAGGTTATCTCCCACTAAGGCATAGTTCTGAGCCTCTTGCTCCATGCTTCATCTTCTTGCTAGACTAGCCTGTAATGCTCTCGATCTCATGAATTCTACCAATGAAGCACTCCAATCTGGAATTAATGACACATGATAAAGGGTAGCATGCTCCACTGGAGGTTTTTCCTGGCACCCTGGACAATTCTTAATCCACTAATGTATTTCTTTAACCAGAATAGGCCAGTACACTCCTAAACGTTTTAGATTTTGCAGTGTTTGTTGTTTAGAATAGTGATTCCCTAGAAATCCTTCATGGGCTTGTTGCAACCAACTACTATGTTCATCGTCCTTGACACAACAAGCTAGAACACCTTCCGTGTCTTGTTTGTACATGCTTCCTACCAATATTTGATATTTTTGTGATTTTACAATTTCATCTTTGTTTGTTTTTACATCCTTATTTGCGGGTCCGAAGGTTAGGACTAGTACCAGCTTATTTGCCCATTTAGGAACAACTTCTAGATTGAACAGGTAAGCATTGGGCAATTCATCAGACACTCCTTGCGGTGACTCTCCCGAAGTGATGTGAGAAAGATGATCTGCCCTAAGGTGGGTGTTGGCACACAAAGCAACAAAGGAATCATGCACAATACGGCAACAAGGCCAGATCATTTTTCCCCATGGGTTATGTACAACTCAAGTGATTTTAATCACTACACAAACATTGTAAATCCCGTTTTTGGTAGAATAGACTCCATTTTGTGCAAGCCGAGGAGTCCTCGAGCTTGAGGAGTATTAGAAGTACCACCGTACCAAATTTCATAATTTTTAGACTTCGTTTGAGCCCTCAAAGTGGCCCTGGAACCTAATTTTTAACTAGGCCGGACACTAGGTCTGGACAGGGCCAAAAGCTAGTCAAAAACTATAAAAAGAGCTAGAGAGCTCATTTTTGAGGTTAGATTGTAATTGAAACGAACTGGTAAGAGCTATTGAAAGTAATCTAAAGAACTCCATTGATTCTCTCTCTTTGTCTTGCCGTGTGTGCGCGTGTGTGTGTATGTGTGTGCATGCTTGTGTGCTTCTCACTCACGCACTTGTGCTGCCACTTGCTCGAGGTCTTCATACCATCCTCACGTCTTCCCGGATTGACATTAAAGGAGGTGCTACTCATCACTGAGCTGCACCAAATTTTGGCGCCGTTGCCGGGGATCGAGCTTTGAGGACGAGCGTGTGATGGTAAGACGTAGAGTTGATGCGTTGGAGTTGTAGGTATTTTCTTCACTCTCATCGGTTTTCTTTTACTTTCTTCACCATCTTCATCATCATCATCACCATCTCCCACGTCCATCTCCATCATTGCGAAAACTTCAGTTTTTTGACTATATCCCCATCTCCACCTCATTTCCCTCATTTCACTTGTGAGAGAGAGCGAGAGAGCGAATTTGCATGCGCTGTTTTTGCATGTTTCTTGAGCTATTTTGCAGGTTTTTTGCTGTACCATCATCCCCAGCAGTGTGCGCAGGTACGACAGGCTCTGCACAGGTCCCGGGACGACAACCTTTGTCTATCGCGACAGACAGAAAATCTTGACATTTTGTGAATGCATGATTAGCACTGTAACCTACACCTTGAGGGCACTCTAAATCACTAGAAGTTTTTCAAAAATTTACGTTTTTTCAGTCTATCGCGACAGACACCGTCTATCGCGACAGACAGAAATCCGCGACAGATAGCGTCTATCGCGACAGACACCGTCTATCGCGACAGACAGAAATCCGCGACAGATACCGTCTATCGCGACAGACACCGTCTATCGCGACAGACAGAAATCCGCGACAGATACCGTCTATCGCGACAGACATCGTCTATCGCGACAGACAGAAATCCGCGACAGATAGCGTCTATCACGACAGACACCGTCTATCGCGATAGACAGAAATCCGTGACAGATACCGTCTATCGCGACAGACACCGTCTATCGCGACAGACAGAAATCCGCGACAGATACCGTCTATCGCGACAGACAGAAATCCGCGACAGATACCGTCTATCGCGACAGACACCGTCTATCGCGACAGACAAAAATCCGCGACAGATACCGTCTATCGCGACAGACACCGTCTATCGCGACAGACAGAAATCCGCGACAGATACCGTCTATCGCGACAGACACCGTCTATCGCGACAGACAGAAATCCACGATAGATAGCGTCTATCGCGACAGACAGCCCCTACGATAGATTGTGTCTATCCCGACAGACACCGTCTATCGCGATAGACAGGCATTTTCGGCAAAAAATTAAGGAGTGAATTTTTGGAAATTTAGGCTAAATTTTGGGCATATTTGCACCTTCTTGTACTCATATACTTACAAAGGCCTTAGAAAATGCATTAAAACCCCTGATAGTATCTGTTTGTCTAGTTAACCCCCTAAACCCTGAACGGTCATAACTTTTTCATACGAAATCCATTTTCTAAGCTCTAGGGCTTGTCGGAAAGCTCGTGACACATACTACACGCCCTCAACTGTTTTTTATAAGAATAACGCATTGATTTTCAGATAGGATATTTGGAAGTTGACACACAGAGGGGTAGAAACACCAAGGGAGCTCTAGTGGAAATTTCTAGCTATACAAAAGGGGGAACAAGGGTCATTAAAAAAGTGTCTGAAATAAATTGTCTGTCAATTGAAAGGTCTACTTGGAGCTAATCTTGGGATTTATGCAGGCCTATTGAGAAGCAATTGAGAGTATCCAAGCAAGGGTGTTGCGCACGCTTGAGAATCAACTTCTCGAGCACTAAAGAGCAAGGTTCAGCAAGAAAGGTCGGAATATTCTCAACTCCTCATCGTCAATTCCTAGCTTAGGCTAAGAACGATTAGAAGTAGGAGTAAGTCAAGGCGACGATAGGCCACTATCAAGTTGAAGACTACCTAAAAACTCAAGTTCAAGCTAAAAACTTAATCTCTGTACTGTCGACAACGTAAAGGAAAGAACCTAACGTGGAACGATCAACCTGAAAGTACGAAGAACATGTAAGTATTCCTGACGACGTAATAACAGACAAGACCTTAAACACGAGGAATAACTAAAAAGAATCAAGTGACTGGTACCAATTGATCGGCAACGAGGTTGTACTCCAAAAAAATTTTTGGGCTAATCCGTTAGGCATATGAACCTTAGATCAGGACGACACCTAGCAAGGGAAAGACAAAGCCTTAGGTCTTCAGAGGCTAGTGTCAATCACACTGCAAGGTCTTGGGCCCAGCAGTTGAGTCTCCACTCTCATTACCCTAGCTCTGATACCAGTGAGTCAGAGATGTCTCAAGGTATGGACAGACCTACGGGAAGTTCATGTGTGCCCTACTTGTACAGGGTAGAAGGCCCTTACAAAACACAGTTGGAATACCTTAGGACCAACCGATTAGGTGCGAGCATCTATGAGGACGGCCTAGGAAGATCAGTGGTCCAGATTAAAAACCCTGACCAATCCATAGGGCTAGAGCACCCAGCTGTCAAGTTTGAAAACGGTGCATACCTGGACAAGGAAGGAACCATATACGTAGTCACCAGTCATCCAGATAGGACAGATGAATTTGGAAATGTAATCTCAGAAGCGGACTTAGGTGACTTGGAACAAGGAAACATGGGAGTGGAACCTAGAACCCCTCGAGGTAAATCAGTTCTCACTAGGATTATCACGCCTGAGTGGGTTCCCCAAGATAACAAGTGCATAGATTTGCTTCTCAATCGAGAAACGGACGAAGCCTTTTGGAGGTATAAACCAGATCACCCAATTGATATAGGAACAATCATGATCTATGAGTTTAAGGATCCAGATAGCCCAGGTAGAGTGACCTACTTAGACCACACTTCGGAGAGGATCTTTGTGGTGACAGAAAATGATAGGCATGCTTACACTTGGAAGGGCGAATTCATTTTCCCCCAACCAAGATCAAATGTATCCTATGGTCAACCTGGAGCTGGAACATCCCAGGCTCATGGTATGCAAAGAGACAGAAGTAAAGATAGGCCAGAAGTAAGTTTTGCCAATCCAGTGGGCAGAGAAAGAACGAGAACAGAGACGAATAGGGTAGAACCTGAGATGCATAGAGCCCACAGGAACCAAAGAAATGTAGATGGATTCCCTCTGCCGAGGCCTAGAGAGCACACAAGAACTTTGAGACCCACCCAGCTAGTTAAGTCCATGAAGAACTACTTTGACGGCACAGGAGATCCCTATGATCATGTGGCGGAGTTCAAGCAAGTCTTGAGAGATGAACAAGTGGAGGATCTGTTCACGCAGTACAATGCCTTCGGTCTAACCCTTAGGAACACAGCACTTACGTGGTTTCAGCCATTAGATGAACGCCAGTTCAGGAGCATAGACCAACTCCTAGAGGCTTTCATCGTAGAGTTCTCTAAGAGTGGCATAAGACACAATACATCCTCATTGATTCACAGCTTCAAACAGACCCCCCAAGAGACTGTCAGATTGGCCGGAAGAAGATTTAGACAATATCTTGAAAGGTGCCCTATTTCGGAGCTACCCACATCTGCTAAACAAGTAGCCTTATTTCTTGATGGATTGCTGAGTACGAAATTGAGATCCTATGTGTATCTGAAAGACCCCAGGACTATAGAAGAGTGTGTACGCATGTGCATTGACATTGAAGATAACCTAGGAGAAGAACTAGAGCTTTCCAAAATCTACAAAGATTCAGATGGTGCATCTAGTCACTCTTCCACACAATCCACATCAATTGAGGAACTCGCAGAGAAAGTGGCCCAGAAATTAGGTGTAACTAGCAAACAAATCCCAAGGTTTGCCCCTGTGAAAAGGTGCTATACATGCGGTGGCGACCATATGGCAAACGTCTGTCCCATTATGGCTCAACCCCAAGTAAACCCTAGTAGCCAGTACTGCACCATAGAGCGGAGATACACCAACCACACCGCACAAGATTGCCCATACAACAAGCAGGCGGTTAGGCAACCCTACCCTCAGCCCTACCAACAAGGCAGATACCAGAACCAGTACCCTCCACAACCATATGGCAGGCCACAACAAAATTTCCAACCTCAATATCAAAACCAACAAAGGCCTCAGCCTGTGCTAGCACAACAACCCCCAGCCCCAGCTAATGTGATTCCGGTAAAGTATACTGCTGCAGAAGAGAACCTGAATAGAGCTATAGTCCCTGTAACATCCTTGCTTTCTGAAAGTGACCCGAGTGACCATAGCTTTGACTCTACACATGTTGATAGCCCCCAGGCCTACTACATGCAGTCTCCTGAGCATGGTGAGTCCTATTATAGCGAAGAGACAAACGAACCTAGTTGGGAGTCAGATTACACGAATGTCATGTATGCAAACCCCAACCCTAGGCCTCCATCTAGGCAGGTAAGACCTCCATTCCCAAGAGGACCGTGCTACAGATGCCAAGGAGATCACCTCATTCGTGATTGTCCCTTGCCTCCACCTACACAACCCCAGTCAGTGACGATCCAAGGCTTCTGCCAAGATTGTGGAAAAGAGCATCTCTTACGAGATTGCCCAAAGAACCCCAGTAATATGCCAAAAATCACGCCCATCAATGTTATTGAGTTAGTGGTAGATTCCAGCGGAAGTGTTATTTCCACTGCACCCGTACAGGTAGTCACGAGAGCTCAAGCAGTGAAGCAAAACGAAGGGGTAGGCAAGGAAAAGAGCCCAGACACTAGCGATACTGAGAGCCAAAATAAAAAGAGAACAAGAGCTTGGAGAGATAGCCGCGAACGCATGAAAAGGCAATGGGCAAAGAAGATGAGTGAACTTGAGGAAAGTCTACGAGAAACCAAGGCTAGAATCATAGAGATCACATCTCAACCGCACTCTCACACATTCCCACCGCTACCATCCCCATCACCCTCCGTCCCTTCACCCTCTAAGACAGCCCACGTAACCCACCCACCACCCCAAACAGGATCGGTATTAGCTGATCCCACTCCCGAAGACATAGACATGATGCTTAAAGCATATCAGGCCAGAATCCAAGAAGGGCCAAACGTCACGGAACATGACAAGTGCTATCCTAGAGCTGACCTAGAGATAGAAAGAACCAAACTATGCGCGAAAATGGTCGCACTGGCTCAGACTATGTTTGAAGCCAGTCGCCTTTTCAATTACTCAGGCTCAGCCAAAACGCAATTACACTTGGATGGATTCCTAGAAAAGTTAGAGAGGATAATTGCAAGATCTGCCAAGGAAGAAAAAAATCAAGAGGGAGAGAAAGCAAGCAATAACATGAACCATCCCCCATCGGAAGTTTATGTGGCCAATTCCACTAAACCAGACAACTTCCCCTCCTTAGAAAGAATAGAGAGGCTAATTGCACACTCAGAAAAGGAACCTGCCCCTCAAAGAAAGGAAAGGGCGAGAGAACAGATAAGCAAGCCTCTTCAGGAAGCCCATGTGCCTCCTCAAGAAACTTATCTTTCCCCCCAAAAGGCAGATGAGCCTACCGCGAAAGCTCATGCACCTCCACAGGTTGCCTACATTCCTTCTCAGGGAGCGTATGAGCCTGTTCGGAAAAGTAATAGAATAAGTAACCCTCCCCAAGAAGCTTGTGCTCCAGCCATTTGCGAGAACGAGGAGAGAGTCAACAACAAAATAAGTCCTCCTTCCCAGGTTGCTTATGCGCCCAATTCTACGGAGCCAGACACTTCTTCTTCTATGAATCGGTTTGCACCAGACTTCCTACGAGAGATTCAAGAAGACAAATGGGATAACGAAAGCGAGGTCGCCCCTCCTTTTGAACTTGTGGATGATGCACACGACCAGTTCCCACAAGACATCCCATCTATTTACGGGGAACATGAGAGTACTCAGTCTCATGAGAGATTAGACTTTGAGTCTAATTCCATACAAGAGCTACCTCACTTCACAGGCCCATGGGAAGCAAAGTCCACATGTATGAGAGCACCCACAGTCATGGTAAGGAACGGCGATTCAGTCATACCTAGGAACACAGAGGTAGTGAAGAACACTAACGTGCAGTGTAATCTCAAGTTAGAAGAGCTACTCAAGGTTAGACCTGAATTATGGAAACATGTTGCCAAACAAGTTCCAGAGATAGCAAAACCTCGTTCCCAGGTAGGATCCCATAGGACAGTGCCAGAAATTCCCTTGGATAAGATAGGGGATATGTGTGAAGGTGAAGAAGGGAACACCTATCTTCCCATCACCTACCAGGACTACACCACGAAGGCAATTTTGGACTCAGGTGCAGGAGTTGCAATTGCCACTACCTCCTTATGGAAGCGTTGGGGCAAGCCAGCACTCAGGCCAACGAGAATGAAATTGCAAATGGCCGATGGTCACATAGAGAGACCCCTAGGATTGCTAGAAGGAATAACTCTCACCACTTGTGGTGTCGAGTTTGAACATACCTTTGCCATATGTGACTTCAGCAAAAATCATGCCTATGAGATGATTTTGGGAAGACCATTTATGCGACAGTTGCAAGTGGTGCAGGATTGGGGGACCAATTCTTTGTACCTGCAACACTTAGGTGTCACGACCAAAGTCAATCTCAAGGATTATTCTCATAGAGATGTCCCTCCTATCCAATGGAATCCCATCCATAGAGCCAAAGATGACACAGAATCGGTGCATTCCATAGGGTCTGGATCCTCATGGATGCATGAAGACACTCACTTATGGATGTGCAAGGTAGCGGTAGAAGAAGAGAAGAGGGAGAAAGCCAGAGAGGCAGGTGCGAAAGAAACTCATAGACCCATTTCAGACCCAGCCTATGCACCTGTAGTCTTTCCATATGAAGAGTTTGAACCCCATGGCTGGGCGGAAATTTTAGCAACAATGGACGTAGCCATCAATGAAGAACAATGGACACCTCACTGTGATGAGGATGGCTATGACATTTCAGTCTTCTCCATAGAGCCAATCATGGGAGAGGCAGTTTTAGAAGAATGCGAACCTAGCCCTGATGCAATTGAGGATGCAAGTGACTCCGATCTAGAGTCAATCATTATGGATCCACCATTTGCATCAGATGAAGAATACTTCCATGAAATAGAATTTCAACCCCAGAGGCATGGAGAGGTTACAAATGATGTAAGATTAGCAACGCATATGACCCCTAAGGAAGAAGGAAAGAAACGAAAGAAGAGAGAAGCCTTACCAGAAGAGGAAGAATCTTTGTTTGAGGTCCCAGAAAATTTTAAGAAGTATGAGATAGATGACAGGAGAGTTATGATAAGAATGCCTAAACGAGAGGCACAATCAGGAGAGGCCTATGATAACAAAGAAACCACCAAGAAAATAGTAGTGGCCATAGAAGAAGGAGAGGAGAGATGCACGTATATAGGCCATGACCTGACCGAAGAAGAAGAGCACGAATTGATTGCCTTGCTAAGAGAATACAGAGATGTATTCGCTTGGAGTTACAAGGACTTGAAAGGGGTTGACCCGGACATATGCTCGCACACCATCCCCATGACCTCAGATGCCAAACCCTCTAAGCAAAAGCCTTATACATATAATGATAATTACGCTGCTAAGATCAAAGAGGAGATAGATAGACTGGTCGAAGCTGGATTTATCTATGAAATTGAGCACACTGAATGGGTATCCCCCATCGTAGTGGTGCCCAAGAAGAATGGCAAGCTGCGTGTGTGCATTAACTTGAAAAAGGTTAATGCCGCCACGATTCGAGATAACTATCCGCTTCCCATCACAGAACATCTCTTAGAAAGAGTGGCAGGCAAAGAAGTGTACAGCTTCCTTGATGGATTTTCTGGCTACAATCAAGTAGCCATAGCTCCAGAGGATCAGCATAAGACAGCCTTTGCCACAGAATGGGGCATTTTTGCTTTTAGAGTAATGCCATTTGGGCTTACCAATGCACCAGCCACCTTCCAGAGGCTGATGTGCCATGTGTTTAAGGAGTTCCTGAGGAAGAGTTTAGAAGTCTATGTTGATGATCTTTGTGCTCATTCCAACGTTAGACAAACTCATATTCCTGAACTCAGACAAATCTTTGACAAATGTAGAGAATATCAAGTCTGCCTGAACCCAGAAAAGTGCGTTTTTATGGTCAGGCAAGGTAAGATTCTAGGACACATAGTGTCAAAGAATGGCATATCTACCGACGAAGAAAAAGTGAGAGCCATAGCAGAGCTACCTAGGCCAAAGAATGTCAAGGAAGTACAAGCTTTCATGGGGCATTGTGGTTATTATCGACGATTTATACACATGTATGCTGTCATTGCAAAGCCCATGTACGGACTTCTGACAAACTTTGAGTGGACGGATGAATGTGAGGATTCCTTCCAGGAGCTTAAACGAAGATTGTGTTCAGCACCAATCTTGACCACCCCAGATTGGAACAAGCCATTCCATGTTCATGTGGATGCATCCAATTATGCTATTGGATGTGTGCTTGCACAACCCACTGGTGAAGGTAATATGGATCTTCCAATTGCCTATGCCAGTAGACAATTGAATGCGGCTGAACGGAATTACACCACTACAGAACGCGAAGGATTAGGCATGATATATGCAGTCAAGAAATTTAGACACTATTTGCTTGCAAATAAGTTTAAATTTTTTACTGATCATCAGGCATTGTTATATCTTGTAAACAAGCCATGCAATACAGGAAGATTAGTAAGATGGTTTCTCTTGCTCATGGAATATGACTTTGAGGTTGTGGTAAGAAAGGGTAGGACTCACTTGAGAGCAGATCACCTCTCTAGGCTCACATCAGGAGAAGCCCCACAAGGAGTGTCAGATGACCTTCCTGATGCTTACTTGTTTAATATGGAAGTGGTGCCGCAGTGGGCCAAGCCAATAGTACCAGTATTGACATACGGGCCTAATCATCCAGTGGTGAACACACGGAATCGAGAGATCGTAAAAGCCCAAAAGTACCATATCTTGGCAGGTAGCATGTACAAGCAGACAGATCAAGGGATTTTGGCTTGTTGCGTAGAAGAGGATGAGTACGCTAAATGGTTGCAATTAGCACATGTAGGTGCGTTAGAGCAACACCATTCAAAGCAACGAATGTTGCAGACTCTAAAGAGATTCGGAGTGCATTGGCCAACTATGGAAGCGGATGTCCAAAAGTTGTGCAAGGAATGCCCAATCTGTTGCACTAAACCACCGGTGGAACATGCCACTCTCTATCAAGTATCCATTGTGCCAGATTGGAGTGAACCTCTAGTATCATTCTTGAGGACAAACACATTCCCTCCAGACATGACTCTGGCTAGGAAAAGGAGTTTAGAACAAGAAGCCTTGGATTACTCACTCATTGGTGATAATCTATACAAACGCGGTAAGGATGGTTACCTGAGACTGTGTGTCCATGAGAGTGAATATCTTAAGATCTTGGAAACTGCTCACCAAGGTGTAGCAGGAGGACACTTTGGACCAGATCGGGTGATCAAGGCAATACTATTTGCGGGGTTCTGGTGGCCTACCCTTCACATGGATGCACATACCTATGTGAAACGGTGTGATGTCTGTCAGAGGACTCAGTATCCTATACGCAAAGATGAGATGCCACTGAAACCTATGATGGGTGGACGTGCATTCTCTAAGTGGGGAATAGACTTCGTAGGTCCTATTAATCCCCCAGCTAAGGGTTCTCATGCGGAATACATCATTGTGGCAACAGATTATCTCACCAAGTGGGTAGAGGTAAAAGCTACAACCAAGAACGATGCTCAAACAACTGCCAAATTCTTGTTTGAGAATGTATTCACAAGATACGGGCTACCTATAGAGCTTGTAAGTGATAGGGGCACTCATTTCTTGAACGAAGTGATTGAAAATCTACTCCAAGAATTCTTGGTAATACACAAGAAGTCTGCCCCCTATCATCCTCAAGCTAATGGACAAGCTGAGAGCACTAATAAGATTTTATGCAATGTACTGACGAAATTAGTGAACACTAAACGCTCTGATTGGGACAAACAGCTACACCATGCTGTTTGGGCATACCGAGTTGCCTACAAAACGGTACTCCAAGCCACCCCCTTTCAGATGGTCTTTGGTCAAAACGCTGTGTTACCCTTGGACTTCTTGATCCCTACATTGAGAGTAGCACAAGAGCACGAATGGACAGGTCATGAGCTCTCCTCTAGAATTTTTGACCTTGAACGATTAGGAGAAACAAGACTGAGAGCGGCTGCAGGCATATATGCTGCCAAGAAGAGGCAGAAGGCATACTTTGATGCCCATGTGAAGGATAAAGGCTTGAAAGCCGGAGATCTAGTTTTAGTATATACACTAAAACAACACGCCAGGAAGCTAGAAAAGAGAGGCTACGGACCTATGATCATCAATAGGATCTCCACAAGCGGAGCAGTACAACTAGCCACGTTAGAGGGTGATGTTCTCCCAAACTATATTAGCGGTTGTAGAGTCAAGTTGTATCAGGAACCCCTCACGGAGGAAATGCTCAGTCGACTCAACACTGCTAAGAAACGCAAAGAGGAAGAAAAGAGAATTAGAGAAGAGGCTCAAGCAGAAGCTTTAGAACGCATCAGAAGGATGAAGTTACGAAGACAAGGCCGAGATCAAACCAGAACAGTTGACCATGCAGATCAAGGATATCCCATGGCCATGTGTGAAGTTGCAGGAACAAGCTCGAATAGAATAATTGATAGACGTCCTTTCATAACCATAGATATAGGACAAGGAAAGAGTGCAAGGACCGTAAGAGCCTTGATTGACTCAGGTGCTGCCACTAGCGCTGTTAAGTTGTCTTACTGTCAAGAGTTACAGTTAATTGTCCATCCTGTGGAAGCATATCTCATAGGATTGGGAGGCGTGGAAACCCCTTGCATGGGCGAGGTGGAACTTCCCCTCTACATTCACGATGAGGCAATGACCGTTAAAGTACTAGTGTGTCAAGATGAGGATCTCACTGAACCTCTTGTCTTGGGTCAGGATTGGATCTATGACCAAGCAGTTAATCTAAACCTCAGAAGAGGACTTCTCCAGGTTTGGGTCAATCATAGTCGAGTTACAGTAGAATTAGACAATGGAGCACTCAAGGAATTAGGAAAGGCACAGACTCCTGGTCCTTCCAGGGGTACACATGAAGATGACCATGCTGTTCTTGTTCAAAACCCTGTGTTGCAGAGGAATGATAACTGCAAAAAAGGAGTCAAGGATGCAACGGGACTCCCTTCTTTTCCAAAGGTCAGAAGGAGGCAGCAACCAAAGGCGGATTACAGGCAGAAGAAGCAGAGTACTACCTATGTCCGAGATCAAAAGTACCTGCGCAACAGAATGCCCCAGCAACTCAACCAGGTGTGGGTGCGGAAAGGCGAACAACCAGCTGCACCACCGTCAACTACACGGACAAGGCCTCTTATTAGTAACCAACAACACAACGCTAATAAGAAGTCTTTCAGAAACTCTTCTGCTAAAGTAAAATCTATTTGGGTGACCAAGAAGTCGATGCAGGCAGGCCCACAATCAAGACAAATTTGGGTGCCTAAGGCTTGCTTGAGGGCACAAGTTGTTATGCCAAGGCCACGACCTATTCAGCATAACCCGACTACGAGTACAACCAGTATTCCCTCGTTCCCAACACTTAGGAACACACCAAGACCCAAGAGCATGCATGTAATCACTTATAAGTGGGTCCCTAAAAGGCCCCATGCCCAAACCACGGCACCGAGACAGCTCTCTAGAGTCTCTACGAAACCGAAAGCAACGCCCATCCTCTGCATTTGGCAGTCTAAGACCTGTAATAAAACCCCCAACCCCAATTTGTAAATTCACCCCACTTACTAACGGCATTAGTCTCCTAGGAATACACAGGCATTAACTACACCCACTGTCTTCGTGCACTTACTAACCACTAACTCACCATCTACCTCATGTTAATGTTGTAACGGGGACAACAACGGATTTATTCTGTCCATTACGATGTTAACACATGATTCTATATTCTCACAGAATCAGAAGGCAAGAAGAAAATGGCAGAAGCGACAGGTTCGGGCTCACAAGTAGGGATACTTACTGCAGGAATTGATGTGGATAGCCTACCTGTGGACGTGCCTCCGACTGAACGACCAGAGGAGATGCAACACCTTCAGCAACTCCCGGTGCCAGATCCACCTACAGGCATCACGGAAAGAGTTCATGCCAATTCTCATTGGTTCAATGGCATGCCCGGTCCATTAGGTGAGGCCAAGTATATCTGGGAGTCTAAATGCGAGTATGACAGATCATGGGTGCGATTCCAATTTTTCTCCAAGGAGTTCGAGACTTTACAGAACACCGATGATCTACAGACCATATGGCAACGAGCAGGATTGGCGGAATATTTTGAAGCCCCACTACCTAAACCCGATCTCCTCCGATGTTACTATTTGGTCTCCACATTACAAGCTAATGAAGATAAGGACCAACCCGGATCATTTGTTCTCCCCTCATTGCTGGGCAACAACGAGTTGAAGAGGTTTGAACTCACTGTGGAGTTGGTAAGCGATGCGTTAAATATGCATGGCACGCATGTGCCCTCAGAAAAGGATGCTCTCGTTCCCACCAACATGAAGGACAGGAAAGTAGTGAAGCTGAAAGACATGGCAGCACTCACCCCGAATGTGTCCATCCCTCTCCGCATGTGCATGCAACATTTCGCCTTCCCCGGTCAAGACCGATTCACGCAACCACACAAGAAGATCTGGTTTGCTCTCTACTTGGCGGAAGCAGGTGCGTTACCTATTAAGCTACCAGTGTGGATTATAGATCAGTTGTATGAGGCAAACAAACGGGCTTCTAGGAAATTAGTGGTGAACGGATGCTGTGCACTCACACGCATCATTTACCGATGCTTGGCATATGATGTCCCCATTGAGCGTGCCTTAACTTGGGCACAATTACAAATGTTTAAAAGGCTCAAGACATCCACACATCAGTCCAAGCGCATGAGGGGCGCGATCCCTTGAGTCCAGACACGGGAAGTCCTGACTACTCCTGAGACATCACCATTAAGAGAGGGCACTGTACCTCCCTTTACCATTAGGATACCCAGGTCGGAATCTGACACTACGACACAACCTACCCCATCGGCTCCTCCTGTTACACCTGAATTCGAATTTGCTGCCACTGGAGACGCTGAAGGACTGGACCCCCAGGATTTCGAAGCATTCCTACAAAGCACACAATTCTCTGATGTAGAGTTTTATTCAGAGGCAGAGGAGCAGGGCACATCCTCACGAAGAAGAAGAAAGTCTACAGACGGTAGACATGTCCATTGGAGTGACGCTCAGCAAAGTCAACAACACGGACACCCGGAAGAAGAAGAAGCGTATGAAGAAGAGACCACTGAAGCCCCAGCATATACAGCAGAACTCCGAAGGCTGTATCAGATTATGGAAAGAGTGCGATCGCAGCAGTTACTCACTGAACAGAGCAGCAGAGTACTTATGACTCAGTTGTTGGAAGAAGCGGGAGTTGACTCAGAGTACAGGGAGGGTCTCTTATTGATGGCAGAAACATATGGAGTTGTAGAAGCTGTGCGCACTGCCATTCAGAGGCCTTCAGTTCAATATGACCCACGAAGGTTCCAGACACGACCTCGCTCAGGTAAAAACATCCAAATTCCCGTTACAGTTGCAGAAGAGCCAACTACTACACCAACCTCCCAAACAGCTAGTCAACAGCACCCCGCCACCCATGAGGAGTCCACCGAACCACTACCACCTACTCCCCCACCATCACCTCCGAGAACAGAGACAGTGGAAATCCCATCGACCACTCAACCCACTGACCCAACCTTCATCTTTCGTACTCCCATCTCTAGTGCCACCCTATTCTCTACCACTGATAACCCGATCTTTGACGCAAACCCCATCACTACACAACCCACTGAAACCCTTCCCGAGCCTGCCCTAGGACAACCATCCCCAATGCCTTCAGCCACGGGCCACCCTGACCCCAGATCCACATTCATGGGCTTCCCTACTACCACGCAACCCTTTCCACCCTTCTCAAATTTACGACCCCAACCCCCGATATCCCTTTCTCCATTTCTACAATCCCTCCAGGACATTTTTGCTAGAGCTTTTCAACCAGGCTCTCAACCATTCCCTGCCTCTTCAGCTCCCCACCCCACGTCACATCTATTCACCACTTCCACACACACACCACCTACCATACCAATGTATATGGCAGGCCCCACACTAACACCCACTCCTGAAGGTATGGACATTTCACCGCCCACGGCACCTCCACCCACGGTTTCACCTCCTCCCATTCCCCCTCCACCAATTTCACCCACACACACAACTTTCGTAGACACATCATTCACTGTCTCCCTTCCCCAATTCCCTTCCCATGCATCTTCCACGGTACACACCCCACACTCATCTATAGGAAATGCATTGGACACCATGTTGGCTTGTATATCAAATTTAAGAACAGATTACATTCAGCTTCAGCAACAAAACGAACGCCTGCAAGAGCACTCAGCGACACTACAGCACCGTCTTGCGGCACTAGAAGAGGAGAACACTCGCCTCCACACACAGTTCCACACCCTCCAAGAAGCCCACAATATATTGGAGGTACAGCTACAGAACGTAGATCAGGAAGCAGTGCAGGTGGTAGAAGGTCACCTACGGACACAGCTGGAACGCAACTCAAAACTTCAGCGAAATATGGCGCTACTTAAACGCCATCTTGCGGCTGCTCAGGAAGAGAACAGACGTCTGCAAATACAAAATCAAGAGAACCTGGAGGCAGCTATTGAGAGCACACCGGGGGCACCCATCAGCCCATCCAAGTTTCAAGCAGTGACCCCCGATAATATCAAGATAATATTGGAAGATTATGCCACGCTGCTCGAAGCACATGATAAGCTATCGGAGGAGCTAGGACAACTGAAGCAGGAACACCAACAAGGACCAACAGCTGCCCCTCCAACCACCCCCTCTGCGGCTTCGCTTCTCAACGCAGAGGCCATAAAAGATCTCCATGAACAGGTAACTGAATTGCAAACACGCCTACTACAATATGAGAGGCCATCTTCCCCTCCGGAGGCTCCCACGGACGAAGAAGTTGTGCAAATTCCTGTGGAACAAACGTTTGATGAAGAATATGATCCGCAACCATTCCCAGGAGGCCAACAAACAGAAGAAGCGCAGGACACGTTCGAGGCACCACGGCCGCCATGGTTACGACAAGTGGAGGAAATAGGGACCTCGCATGAAGAGCGCACCGTAGTACAAAATCAGGTCATGAGGGTCATAGAGGAGACTGTGTTACAATCAGCTTACTTCAAGAACTTGTCATCGAGACGCCTGATTCTCTCATCGGAACTCCAGTACAGGCCATATTATATTATCTTGGCTGATTATAATGCAGAAATACAAAGAGTCACGGGTCAGATTCCTACTTTTGCGACCCAATTTCAACCCGAAGACCTTCCTCCAGAGGTGCGAAAAGGCAAGATTCGTCAACCAACATGGCGGCAGAAACTTTTAGAGACCTACCCAGAAATGCTACGCACATGGAACAACGCGCCGTTGCACCTCCTGTACAACCCATGCTACGGTCCAGTCCCCCGCCGCAGGTCGTGGAAGGCATTTAATATCAAGGTACAGAACAATGCGCAATGCAAGGAATGGCTGAACTACCCGTACATCACGCCACCACAAGGACCACCATCGGTAGCATATATGATGGGGACCATTCGCCACTGGATGCCGCGCTTGAAGCCCATGCAAGATGTGGCAGCGCAAATGATGCTTAAAATCTTAGATATGATGCAAGTAGTGCTGAAGACCTTTAGAAATGCAGCCGCATCACAGGTACGTCTTCCGGGGTTTAGCAATGGAAATTACGACTTGGTGTATGATATGAGCACCACCCCCAGTATCCGTGTGGCTTACGCTTGGCATGCACGCATCAAATACCTCCCCGCCTGCTACAAACAGACCTTCGAAGAAATGTTCAGATCAGGTTTCTGGGAGTACCACTCAGAGATTGATTTTTGCACCAAAGCCGACACATCTGCTTCAACTGTTTGCTTGTGAACAAGCAATGTATTCAGAGTACTACACCACCCCGCAACCAGAGACCCCCGGTGCAATAAATTGGGAGGCATTGGAAGCCGATCTAGCAAGAGGCTTAAGGATAGGAGAACATGAACTGGCCACCAATGTCATCCAATATTACATCGACCACCCGCGCGAACAAAGGTCTGTCAGGGGCGACAGACGCTAGGAAGGGGGGAGTGTTGGCACACAAAGCAACAGAGGAATCATGCACAATACGGCAACAAGGCCAGATCATTTTTCCCCATGGGTTATGTACAACTCAAGTGATTTTAATCACTACACAAACATTGTAAATCCCCTTTTTGGTAGAATAGACTCCATTTTGTGCAAGCTGAGGAGTCCTCGAGCTTGAGGAGTATTAGAAGTACCACCGTACCAAATTTCATAATTTTTAGACTTCGTTTGAGCCCTCAAAGTGGCCCTGGAACCTAATTTTTAACTAGGCCGGACACTAGGTCTGGACAGGGCCAAAAGCTAGTCAAAAACTATAAAAAGAGCTAGAGAGATCATTTTTGAGGTTAGATTGTAATTGAAACGAACTGGTAAGAGCTATTGAAAGTAATCTAAAGAACTCCATTGATTCTCTCTCTTTGTCTTGCCGTGTGTGCGCGTGTGTGTGTATGTGTGTGCATGCTTGTGTGCTTCTCACTCACGCACTTGTGCCGCCACTTGCTCGAGGTCTTCATACCATCCTCACGTCTTCCCGGATTGACATTAAAGGAGGTGCTACTCATCACTGAGCTGCAGTGGGTCTTACCTTTCCTACCAAAACTTCAAAGTCATATTCCATTAGTAAGAGGAACCATCTTACTAGACGTCCTGTATTGCAAGATTTATTGACCAAGTATAGTAAAGCTTGATGATCAGTGAAAAATGTGAACTTGTTGGCCAATAGATAGTGTCTAAACTTCTTCACAGCATATACCATGCCTAATCCTTCTCTTTTGGTTGTGGTGTAGTTTCGTTCAGCAACGTTCAATTGCCTATTAGCATATGCTATAGGCAAATCTAAATTTCCTTCACCTGTGGGTTGTGACAACACACATCCTATTGCATAATTGGATGCATCCACATGTACATGGAATGGCTTATTCCAATCAAGAGTGGTCAGTATTGGTGTTGTGCACGAACATCTCTTCAGCTCATTGAAGGAATTTTCGCATTCATCATTCCACTCGAACTTTGTCAACAAGGCATAAAGAGGTTTAGCTATGATTGCATACATGTGGATGAACCTACAGTAATATCCACAATGGCCCATAAAGGCTTGTACCTCTTTAACATTCCTTGGCCTTGGCAACTCAGCTATGGCTTTTACTTTGTCCTCATCTGTTGATATTCCGTTTTTAGAAACAATATGACCTAAGATTTTACCTTGTCATACCATGAACACACACTTTTCTGGGTTCACACACTTGGTAGTCTCTACACTTGTTGAAGATCCATCCGAGCTCAGGGATGTGACATCTCCTTTCTTGGGAATGAGCACATAAATCGTCCATATATACTTCTAAGCTCTTTTGCAAGAACTCTTTGAAGACATGACACATGAGCCTTTGGAATGTTGCAGGTGCATTGGTGAGTCCAAATGGCATCACACGAAATGCAAAGACTCCCCACTCTGTGGCAAAGGCCGTTTTGTGTTCATCTTCTGGGGCAATGGCTACTTGGTTGTAGCCTAAAAACCCATCAAGGAAGCTATAAACTTCCTTGCCTGCAACACGCTCCAATAAATGATCAGTGATTGGAAGCGGATAACTATCTCTTATCGTGGCAGCATTAACTTTTTTAAGGTTAATACACACACGTAACTTCCCGTTCTTCTTGGGCACCACTACAATGGGGGACACCCATTCAGTATGCTCAACCTCATAGATGAATCCGGCTTCAGTCAATCTATCAATTTCTTCATTTATTTTAGCTGCATAGGTGTCATTATATGTGTAGGGCTTCTGTTTGGTGGGCTTGGCATCAACGGTCATGCAGATCGTATGAGAGCAAATTTTTGGATCTACTCCCTTCAAGTCTCTATAGTGTCATGCAAACACGTCCATATATTCCCTTAACAAAGCTACCAACTCTGCTTCCTCTTCTTTACTTAGGTCATGTCCTATGTACGTACATCTCTCTTCGTTCTCTTCAATGGTGACTACGATTTTTTTGGTCTTTTCTTTGTTATCATATGCCTCTCCTGTGGTGGCCTCTCTCTTAGGCATTCATACCAAAATTTTTCGGTCCTCAACTTCATATTTTTTGAAATTCTCTGGTACTTCAAACAATGGTTCCTCCTCTTCCTCTTTCACTAATTGTCTTTTCTTTTTCTTTTGACCTCCTTCACTTCCATTCTTTGAACTTACGGTTTTAATGCTTGTGAGAGGTTCTTCTTCTTTTTGTGTAAATACTCCTATGTCTTCTAGATAGTGCTCCTCTGAAATAAAGCAACTATCCATCACAATGGACTCTAGATCGTCATCGTTCTCTTCTTTTTCTATGAAGTCACTAGGGTCACATTCTTCTAGCAAGGGCTGACACATGAACAATGAAATATCATAACCCTCCGCATCATAATGAGGTGTCCACTATTCTTCATTGACCGCAATGTCCATGGTAGCTAAGATTTTTGCCCAGCCATGAGGCTCAAATTCCTCATTCGGAAAGATCATCGGCGTATAGGTTGGGTCTCTAACTGGTCTATTTCCTTGAGAAGTTCCTTTTTCTCTTGCCTTTAAGCGTTTTTCCTCTTCCTTTGCAACCTTGCACATCCACAAATGAGTATCTTTGTGCATCCAGGATGTATCAGATGAACTTTTAGAATGCACAGAGATTGAATCTTCTTGCTCCTTGTGGATAGGATTCAACTGTACGGGTGGTACATCTCTAAAGGTGTAACCCTTCAAATTGACCTTGGTTGTGATCCCTAAGTGCTGCAAGTATAAGGAGTTGGTTCCCCAATCTTGTACAAGTTGCAATTGTCGTAGGAAGGGTCTTCCTAGGATCATTTTGTAGGTATTAGTTTTACTAAAGTCACATATAGCAAAGGTGTGCTCAAACTCTACACCACAAGTGGTTAGAGTTATCCCTTCTAGCAATCCTAAAGGTCTTTCCACATGGCCATCAGCCATCTGAAGC
The DNA here is from genome assembly GCA_020310875.1 of Ceratopteris richardii. Lineage (NCBI taxonomy): Eukaryota > Viridiplantae > Streptophyta > Polypodiopsida > Polypodiales > Pteridaceae > Ceratopteris > Ceratopteris richardii. Next base: position 143,650,571 of record CM035411.1, on the reverse strand, counting down.
TTCATTATAGTTGGTCTTAATGTAGGTTTACCCCATTGCTTTGCACAAGGAGGTGGTTACAATAGCAACATCGGCACCGGAATCTATGATCGCTTTGGTTGTGTAACCTTGGTAGCTGATCAAAAGATAAGTATTACCTTCTTCACCTTCACTCATGTCCCCTATCTTGTCTAGAGGTATCTCTGGAACTTTCTGCTTAGAGCCTACTTTGGGAATATTGGAATCAAGTTTTGGAACCTGATCCTTCACATGATTCCATAGCTCAGGTTTTGCTTTGAGTAGCTCTTCTACAGTAAGATGACATTGAACCTTACTGTTCTTCACAACATCAGTGTTTCTTGGAACCAGAGTCTTCATTTCTTACCAATATTGTGGGAGCTCTGATTTGAAGAGATTCAGATTCCCATGGGCCTGTGAATTGTGGCAACTCTTGTATAGAATTGGATTCAAATTCAGATCTTTCTTCTCTTTGTTGCTCTACTTGGTCTCCATAAATAGATGGAATGTCTTGTGGGAATTGATCATGAAGGTCATCAATCTCAAGAATAGGAGGGGGAACACTCCTCCCCTTGGCCCATTTCTCTTCTTGTATTTCCCACAAGAACTTTTGAGAGTGTTGTTGAATTGAAAGAGGTTCTCCCTCATCTATGGAATCAGGAACATAGACTTTCTTTGCTGATGTGCTTTCTCTTTCAATAGTTGGTTGAGCCTGTGGAGGTAAAGAAACTTGTGGTTTATTTACCAACTGCTCTAATCTATCCATTAAGCCTTGGAAGTGCAAACCCGGTGGAATAGCATTCGTCTGATTGAATGATTGATTGGCCTCGAACATAGCTTGACTCTAGTTCCACCATTTTTATGCACATTTTTGTCCGTTAAATCTCTAAATCTTCTCTAGGGTAGCTCTTGTCTAGGTTTGCAGGTCTTGGCCCTTCTTAAAGTCGAGCTTGGTATGCCTTGAACATCATGTCCAAGCTTTCTAGGGTTGGATCTGCAAGAACAGACCCTAGTTGCAGTTTATTTATAGTGGTCGGTGGGATGGGATGAGGTGGTGTGGATGGAGTTTCAACATGCAAGGGGCTTTGAGAGGCAATATCTTCTATTCTTGTTTTTGCATCTTTCAATCTTTCTAGCTCCTACCCCTTGGGGTGGTTCTACCCTAAAAGTGGTTCTACTCATATTTCCCATTCCCTAGCTAATTTGGTTGTGGGAATTAATTCCTGGCATGGTGGATTGCACCTGAGGTCTGTTGGGCATACTAAGTTAGCTCGTTTGTCCTGACATTTCTATTCTTTGTTGGGTCTTGAATGGGTTTTGTGAGGTAGTTCCCTGATCTCAAGGAGGGAATATACGCAAATCCATGTACTTTAATCTAGACCTCTCCACTTCATCTAAAGGCCAATATCTCCTTTGATTTTGGTCTAGGTATGTAGCTCTAGATGGATTTTCTAGATCCCTTAACTCGTATATAGTTGTTGGACTGATGCTTTCTCCTTATGTCAATGAATCAGTTTGTAGGAGTAGGTCAGACCCATGGATCAAGTATATGTCCAATAGGTAATCATCTTGAGGTATCAAATCCCCTCTCAAGACTTTAGTCACCATAGACTTGCCCCTTGGGGTAGTCACCATTACTTCTTGGTTAGATGTTCTAGAAGTTCCTTGTCCCTCTAACTCTCCTCTTTCATTAATCTGATCAGGGTTTTCGGTTACTACATATACCTGGCCCATCTTGTCCATGTAAACTCCCCATTCATACTTGACAGCTGGTCTCAATACTATCTCAGATTCTGTAGTGTTTATCATTCTTGCTACTAACCATTGTAGACCATCGAGGTAGATGGGTATTCCTTGCAAATTAGTGGATACGTATTGAAGAGACATCCGATATTCCCCTTTCACTCTAGACATAAAACCTTCCCTAGGTATTGAACTATGCATGTCTTCAGAAGCCAAGGGTCTCTCCCAGTTGAATGACATTTCTGACTCACTTGTCTATGAACACAACAGGTAGTGCTAACCACTGAGTTGTGAGTCCCTGACTTGGTTGTGTGGTTGACCCTAGGTTCAAGTGATTTGGTACTTTATCTATCTCTTCCTAAGTATCAACTTGATCTTAGGTTCATAAGCCTTATCTACAACTCCAAAATTGTCCTTTGGATTGCTCAAAATCTTGTGGAATCCCTTGCTTCCTAGTCCAAACTGAGTATCAATTTCAAAATACCCTATCTAATAATCCATATATTAATTTGGTAGTACTCCCCATGAGCTTTCCAACGAACCCAAAATCACTCCAAACGGATTTTGTATGAGAAAGTTAAGTCAGTTCATGCTTCTAATGCTTAAAACAGGGAAACAGATCTCTCTGGGAGTACCTCAGGACAGGCGATATGATACCTTTGTTTTACACGATACCACTATAGATGATACCACCTTTAGACAATACGATACCACCGGGAAGACCAAGATCGCGATACCAACTTCCACGATACGATACTGCTATCCACACGATATGATACTGGAAATGGTCATGGTACGATACCTCTGCATTTGACAATACGATACCACGTTAGTGGACGATACGATACCTAACCACTACACGATACGATACTGGAAATCATGCGATGCAATACCAGATTGCTCACGATACGATACCAAGGTGAAGGGCGATATGATACCAAAAATTTACATGATACGATACTGGAATAGGCACGCGATACGATACCGCTCGATCCACGATATGATACCAAAATAGGATGCGATACGATACTGAGTTGGCAATACGATACCACTCGGTCGACGATACGATACCGTGACCGTCGCGATACAATACCACCGAGGCGACCGCGATCACAATACGAGCACTTGACGATACGATACCAGAATGGTATCGCAATACCTCAAGTGGATGTGCATGATACGATACCTCGACAAGTATCGCGATACACAAGAGTTCTGGTATCGTGATACCAAATCTCAGCCGGACACGATACTTGGAGTTTTTGGAGTCCAAATTCAAAAATTTTTGAAGATATGTGTACCTTATGTTCTCCTTGTCACTCCTATGTGCCTGTAGGTGCAAAGTCACCCTCCAAACGCACGATATCACCGTCGCGATACCAAATGCAAGTTTTGTCACCGCGATACAGTCACTCAGATTTTGGTGTTTTGGTGGCACAAATCTCTATATTTCAAGGGTGCCTAAGATCTGAACCATCTCTGAACTCCTCGCATAGCCGAGAAGGAAGAAAAGGAGGCAAAACAAGGAATATACAGTCAAAAAGCGAAAAAATCAAAGAAGGTGAAGATGAGAGGAGATGGTGGTGATGATGATGATGGAGATGAAGGAAAACTCAGAAACTGAACTGAAAATGGTGATTTTTTTACCTTCCAACATCACTACTCTACGTCTTACTATCACACGTTCATCCTCCAAGCTCTCTCCCTAGCAAGGTGCCAAATTTGGTGTCACTCTAGCACAATGGCAAGTACCAATGTGAGGAACTCCACCTCATAAATGTCAATCCGCGGAGATGTGAGGACCTGTATGAAGACCAAGAGAAGGTGAAGTGCACAAGTGCGTGAGTGAAAGCATAAACGCATGCACACACATACACACACACGTGCACAAGGTAAGAACAAAGAGTGGAACAATGGAAGGACTTCGATTACAAATGAGCTCTCTTACAAAGCTGAAATCTACAACAAGTGAACCCCCTAAAATGAGCTCTCCAACCCTTTTTATAGTTTTTTGAGTGGTTTTGGCCTTGTCCAGACCTAGTGTCTGGCTTAGTTAAAAAATAGGTTCTAGGACTTATTTGGGGGCTCAAACAAAGTCTAAAAATTATGAAAATTGGTAGGATGATAGTTCTAAGACTCCTCAAGCTTGAGGACTCCTTGGCTTGAACAAATGGAGTTACAAAAATGGAAAATGGTATTTACAATGGTTTTAGTGATAAAAACCACTATTTTTATAGGGATTTCTTCTGAAAATTTGATATGTGCTTCTTGGAGCTCCCTATATGCTCCTTCTTCTTGTGTGTCCACTTCCTTGATGTGCTTCCATGCTTTGTCCTTGACCTTGAGCTTCAACAGTCTTGTTATGTAGGGTATTGCACATGTGTAGGAGGAGCTGGTCCTCTATTACATGATGTTCAATTTCTTGGTGATCGCCTTTTACATCTCTTCCATCAATGAGGAACTTGATGAAGTATTTCGATGGTGATGCACCACAATGCATTGTCCTTCTCGAGAGATCCACAAAGATACCCTCAAAGTAGAAAACCTAGCTCCTAGCACTCCACATGATACTCCGCACAAAGGCTCTATAATATGCAAAAAAAATAGTACACAAGGAGCATGAACAAAGACTTCTTAGGTGTTACAAATGCGATCGAATTTACAGTATGTGGTCGACCAGGCCATTATATGTTTTATATGTTCTATATGGTGGTCATTTTGCCTTTCACATGGACACTAACAATAACAATCTCCCATTAAAGGACAATATGGCCAAAGTAACTACGGGAGAAAAATGAAGAATGATAAAGAATAACAGAGTGTAAGTATACAAACTATTCCTCCCACCTGATGGGCATGTTACACATTATACAAGTGACTATGTAAGATCATGAATCAAGTAACCCCCATCAAGTGACAATAGTGTCGAAAGCTATCCTATGATAGAGCTTTAGTCAAAGCATCTCTAGCATTATCCCAAGTATGAACCTTCTCAAGAATAATGCACTCAGTGGCTAAGCAATCTCTAATGAAGTGATACCTCACCTCAATGTGCTTGGTCTTTGCATGATAGACCGGATTCTTAGCCAAAGCAATGGCACTCTAACTATCACTGAGCACACGAGGTACATGTTGAGGTAGACCCATATCACAAGCAAGACAAGAAAGCCACAATGCTTCCTTACATGCCTCACTTATTGCAACATAATCTGCTTGTGTGGTGGAAATAGTTGTACATTCTTGAAGATGAGATCTCCAAGAGATAGCACCTCTAGCAAAATGAAAAATTTACCTTGATGTAGACTTACGATTGTCTACACAACCAACAAAGTCAAAAATTGTGTAACCAATAATTTATGCTTTTCCTCTACCTAAGCATAGACACTTATCCTTAGTGCCACTCAGATATCTCAAAATCATCTTGACCACTTCCCAATGTTGCTTGCCAGGATTAGACATATATTTTCTCACAATTCCCACTTCAAATGCAATATCTGGTCTCGTAGCTACCATAACATACATGAGACTACCAATAGTAGACTGATAAGGAATTTTGGTCATGAATTCCTTTTCCTCATCTGATTTGGGGCAAGAATCCTTGCTCAATTTCACATATGTGTGTAAAGGTGTACTCAATGCTTGTACCTGTGAAGTACTTTGGATATGTACTCACTTTGAGACAAGTATATGCATCTTTTACTCCTATCACGAGTAAGCGCATGCCAAGAATATGTTTGGCATCCTCCAGACCCTTCATATCAAATGTCTGACTCAACTTCTTTCCGAGAATTGACAAGTCATAAGAGGACTTCCCAGCAATCAACATATCATCAACATGAAGTATCAAGCATATCAAGTTGCCAACTGAGCATCTCTTTGGGTAGAGGCAACGATCCTCATTGCTTGGAGAATAGCCTTGAGAGTTTATAAAAGCATCAAACTTTTGGTACCATTTTCTAGGGGATTGTTTAAGTCCATATAAACTCTTCTTGAGCTTAGAAACTAGACTTTCTTTGCCAAGAACTACATAACCCTCTAGTTGTTCCATATAAATCTCTTTTGTAAGATCTCCATGCAAGAAAGAAGCTTTCACATCCATTTGGAGTAGCTCTAAGTTCTCCACTATAATGAATCCAAGCAACATGTGTAGGGTAGTCATCTTGACCACTAGAGAGAAGATTTCCTCGAAATTAACACCATGTTGTTGCTTAAAACCCTTTGCAACAAATTGTGCTTGGTACTTTGGAAAAGCTTTCCCATTTACATGGTAAAGCTTTCTTGCCCTTTGCAAAAGATACTAAATCCCAAGTACCATTCATGTGAATAGAATCCAACTCACTCATGGCATGCTATCACTTGGCAATGATCCGTTGTCTCCATAGCCTCTTTGCAGCAAGAAGGCTCACCAGCATCTATTAGCATGCAAAAATCAAAACCTGAAACATATCTATCAGGTCGATGTGAGACACATGTAGAGCATCTCAATGATTATTGAGCATGAACATTTGCAGAATGATTTGATCGGACATTCTCTTGAACATCCCTATGTACATCATTTTTATGCATGCTAATTGGAGGACTAGTATCCTCAAAAACCACTCTTCTTGCTTCAACCTCCTTAATGGGATGTTTATACATCTTAGACTCATTGAAAATGACATAAAAAATCTGCGAAATTTTTGCCTGAGTATCCTCTGCAAAATGAGCATATGAACAATGTCAAAATCTCATAAAACTGCAAGTATTGACATGCTTACCTTCATAGTGAATCACTGACTCCCTTGCATATAATTAGTTATCCAAAAGAAGCCAACTAGGCTTATTGAGCACCTATGAACGACTATCATATATCTCTTATGGCAAGGTTGGGTAAGTCATCCACCTACATCACCAAAGAGACCCTGACATCTGGGTGTCTCCCAATTAAGAAAACCTCACCATGACCCTCTTTATCAAACGTAAAAGTCATTATGCATAAACATAACCACTATATCAATAACCACAAGGACGTACATAAGCGGTATCCACAGAAGTGTATATAGTGTGTATGTGCTCAATGTATGCAGTAAAATGGCACTAAAAGGATAAGTTCACTACCCAAACACTATCCAACAACACCTACAAGTGTCTGTCAACTCTATTCTTTAGTCTCAAAAACCTGCATAGACTTGTGGTGGCTGCTCCCACCGCAACTAAACCTTTCAACAAACATGTAGATTAACTAACGTGGCTAAAAACACAGCCCCAAAAGGTAAACATTTGTTGTCAAAGAAGTACAAAGAACACTCTTCTTGATGTTCTTGGACCTTTATGAAGAGAACTATGCATGAAAGTACTCCAAAATGGCTCTAAAAATCACCCAAAAATGCTTCAAAAATAGGCTTTGAAAGCAAAGAATGAAGCTTTGAGGGCCCAAAACTTGTTGAAAATTTTGTGAACCTTAGTCTTTTCCCTTATTCAAGCACCACATGAGTGTAGCTTAGTGGCAAGAGATTGCCATGGTTAAGCGAGCTCCGAGGGGAACAGTATTGGGATGGGTGACCTCTTGGGAAGTACTTGGAACCTTTGTCTTCCTTGATCGTTGAGGTCCTCCCATGCATAGCCAATGGCGCCAATAGTGATTTTGGTGACTCGGATGACAAGATATGCCAAGATCTATGCCTTGGTTTCCTCCTTAGTCATAAGCCTTAGAGAAAGCCTTGGGGGCTGGGCAGGTGCTCGATTCGCTCGCACAAAAGGAACAAAACTTTTGTGTCGAAATGCTATGGTACCAATGAAGTATTTTGATGGCAATGCACCACTACATTGTCCTTCTCAAGAGCTCCATGATGATATCCTCCAACTAGGACAATCTCCTAGCATCGCACACAATTCCACAGAGAGGCTACATAATATGCAAAAAAACTGACTATATAGGAAGCACAAACACAAATTTAAGTGTTACGAATGTGGTCAAACTTCCAGTCTATGGTTGACTAGGCCATTATATGTTTTATTAAAGAACATATACAAAAGTGTATGGTGGCCATTTGGCCTTTCACATGGACACTAACAGAAACACTCGAATTTTCACTTTGAGTTGCTTCTGAAGCTGGTGAGAACAATTGAATGGAATTACCCAAGTCATATTTGATATGAATGTATTTCTACATGCAACCATCCAAGGTGGTAGAACACAACAACTATGTTGACATATGTGACTAAGCACTTCACGAGCCATCTAAGAAAAGTGCAATGAGTTTGGTTGTAGATAGTAAGTCCTCAACAATGAATCATGCTACATATTGCTTGTAGCAACATGAAGCTAATCATAAGTCCTCATGTGTTTCTTGTTTGAATCTTGTTATCATTGTTAAGGTGTCATTCCTTACTTCTATTTTAGTAGATTCAACTATGAAAGCTCTCACGAGTCGATCTATGTTTTAAAAATTATGTATGCTTAGTGGTTGGAACCACTGTGGGTAAAATCTTTCAAGGTGAGTCCAAATGCTTCATATTGTGTGAAAAATTCATGGACTTGTTCTATGCATAACACTTATCTAAATTATAACTCATGTGCACAAGTATCACCATGTCCTCATAGTACTCTTGCATACGTTTAGCTACTTGCAAAAGTGAGAGTATTCTTCCAAAATCAAGTCTTACAATATAGCTATGTGGCATCTAGGCTTCTTGTGCTAAGCCTTGAGAAACAAGATTGCCTAGTGGCATTGTAGGCACTTGTTGGCCTATGGGGGAAATCGGATGTTATAATTGAGGTGGCCATCGTGGGAATGTAGGAGGTGTTAAAAAATTTAACGATCTAGAAAATGCAATGAAATTGGATCGTCAGGTAGAGTAATGAGAAGCAAAACAGACCAATAGTAATTGTACATAGATAGAGAGATAGAGAATGCCAATAGTAATGTACAACGATGATATTGTCCACCTGTGCGCTCGCGCAATGGAGATTCAATGGCGATATGGATAGATTCTAGATGAAAGGCTTTATAGTGTGTGTATCCATGATTTCTCCATAGTGATTTGTCCTGCATAACCCTATGATTTAGGTATGATCTCCATGATCGCCTAATGCTATGTTTTAGGCATAACTGCAGGGATCACCTGTAATTTAGGAACAACCTAAATTACATAATCACCAGACTAAGTAAACCTTCGGAGCGAACACTCTTCATATTGGACTTCCACCGAACCGGACTTCCACTGAACTCCCACCAGACTGGACTTCCACTGGACTAGTTACCATAATTCCAAATACATGGGAACGTACCAAACTTCCACTGGACATATTACTATGATTCTAGATTGGTTGACTACCAAACTATCATATCTTCAAAATCTTGGAAAAGTCATCGTAATTCCAGATTGGTTGACTTCCAAACTGTCATACCTCCGTAATTCCGATGTGACTGAAGTATATGCCCTGGCTAGCCTTCTGACAAGATTCACATAGAACATCTAGAACTATTGCTGGTCTCAGGTAGACCTCATAAAAAATGTCCGGATTCTCATACTGGCTTCTCCTCCTAGAGGGGGCCATACAACTTAGAGTATCATGGATCATTCTTGGTATATCTTACACCCCCCCTCAATGTCCACCTACGGTGAACTACCTTCTTGGTCCAATACCAAGCTTCGAAAGATGTCAATACAGATGCTCTTTTCCTGGATCCTTGGTGAAAATGTTTGCTCCATTTTCTTCGGTTTGACACTAGCATAACTCCACAATTCCATCTTCTATCAACTCTCGCACATAGTGGTACTAGATTTATATGTTCTTAGAACCTGCATGACAAATAGGATTCTTAGTGATGGCTATGCAACTCTGGTTGTCGCATCGCAACCTTGTAGCCTCCTGTCCTTGAATTCCTATATGCTAGAGGACCCTTCTCAACCATATTGCTTCACATGCAGCAAAACATGTTGCTTTGTACTCAGCTTTGGTAGAAGATAGTGCTACGGTCGGTTGCTTCTTATTGATCCAAGAAACAATTATGGAACCTAAAGAGAAGCAATACCCAGAAACTGATTTTCTGGAATCAATATCCCCTGCCCGGTCTGAGTCACAGTATCCACTCAGAGATGACCCTTCTCCGTAAAGAATACCATAATCAATGGTTCCTTTGACATACTTGAGTATCTGCGTGCATGCCTTCCAATGTGTTAGGCATGGCTTATTAGAGAACCTACTTACTATGCGAATAGCATAAGAGATATCTGGCCTGCTATTACACAAGTAAATGAGACTTTCGACTAATCTCCTATATTTTTTGATATCTATCGGAGACGAAGTATCTTCAATAGATAATTTTGTGTTGACATCCATCAGTATAGAAATTTCTTTGCAAACCTCCATTTCAAATGCCTTCAACACCTCCTTTGCATACTTTTGTTGTGAAATAAAGATCTTCCCTAGTTCCTATTGGACTTGAAGACCTAAATAGTAATGCATTAAGCCCAAATCTATCATCTCAAATTCTGAACTCAAGGCATCTTTTGTTTGTTTGAGAAGTGCGTATCATTTTCAGAGATTGCAAGATTGTCTACATAGAGTACAACACAATTGTCTTCCCTCCTTTCTTTAGAACATACAAATTAGCATCAAAAGCACATCTTTTGAATCTTATATCCAAAAGATATCTATCTATTCACTGATAACATGCTCTCGGGGTTTGTTTCAATCCGTATAATGCCTTTTTCACCTTACATACTCTGTTCTCTAAATGGGAAGCCTCAAACCCTAGTGATTGAGACACATATACCTCCTCTTGAGGTCTCCATTAAGGAATGCTGATTTGACATCCATGTGATATACTGCCCATTGTTTATGTGCAGCCACAGCTAATACTAGCTGAAAAGTAGTCATCCTTGTTGTTGGAGCAAACAATTCACCGAAGTTGATGCCTTTGACTTGGGAATAGCACTATGCAAAAAGTCTAGCTTGGCCTTCTCTAAAGTACCATCTGCCTTGCATTTTAGCTTCTAGATCGGTTTGCTTACAATATGGGCCTCTACACATTTTTGTTCCTCTATTCTTTGTGATCGCCTTGGACCATCTGCAATCTATTCAATTGATTGTGGAATGAGATTTGCGGAATCATAGAGCTACCTCACCCACCATGGTAATGGCTTTTCCACTTGAGTGACAATAGGTTGGTGACTTACAGTCTCATAATCCGAGGATGACACTTCCTTCTCTTCCATAGAAGGGCTAGCTCTTAGGTCAGGTTCATAGTGGATTACTTCTTCATCTCATGATAGAGTGGAAGCTTTCTTCTCTTGTTCCACTGCATGTGGCTGCTCCTCCTTGAACACCACATCGTGACTCGCTATGATCTTCTTTGCCTCCGGGTCATAAAGCCTGTAAACTTTCTTCTCTTCACTGCACCCTAAGAAGATACATTTGGTGCTTTTTGGTTGAAGCTTGTTTCTCTCTTTGACTGGAATGTGTACATAAAACTCACTTCCAAACACCTTGAAATGGGAGATAGAAGGCTTTCTATTGGTGTAGGCTTCATGTGGAGTTTTTCCATCAAGTGCCTTTGTTTAGCTATGACATTAAGCTCCTTCTCAACCTAATTTTTTTTTTGCATCATCACCAAATGAACTTTTAATATGGCCAATTGGTTCCAAAGCATAGAAGTAAAAAGTTTAGTACTTAGACATCATTTCCAGTTGATGAGCTTCGGTTTTAATTGTTAGAAACAATGTAACAATATGTACTCTTCAAATGAACAATACATAATAGTCCACTCACATTATCATGTGGGTACTCTACAAATCTTGACAACAAATGGCATGGGCGCCTTGGTCTAGGAGAACTCACTCAAAAATAGTCTCAACATGCCAAATTCAAATCTCGTCATCAGTGCAGCATGAAAAATCATAAATTTAGTCTTCTTTAGCTTTTGAAAAACACAGATGGCAAGTAGCTTTTTTGTAAGGATGGTGATTATAATCTTCGAAGACCAATAGCATATGTTTTATGCTTTTCAAAGTTTGCTTTTAGATGCAACACAATACTATATAAGAAGGCCATGGGCTTATTCTTTTGTATCACACAAGCAATCCTCTCAAGGAGATCAAGGAGGAGTCTCATACACTTGGAGGAGCTGATCAATCTTCTCAAGTTAGGAGGAGATATTGGAGGCCATCTTGGAGGAGGAGTTCTTACACTCTTGAAGGAGTTGTGAAGTACATCTTGGTGATTATCTGGAGGAGATTCTACAAGCTTACCATCAACATCCATTGTTGATTTATTGTGAGTAGGAAGTCTATTTCCGTTCTTACTTGCTAAGCCACTTGTTTCTAATTTAGGTTGATCAAAATTTGGGTTTGTTGTACAATAGTTCTAAATTGTTCTTATTCTCCATATTCTCACACACACTCTTCATACCTCTTAGGCACACAATCTCTTGTATCTACTTCCTATTTTTGCATAGATATAGATATTGTTGGTTTGTATCATATACACAAATTGAATTTGACATTTGAATATAGATAGTGTAGATGAGCCTCATAGCTTACCGTTACACTTGAAATATCGTCTATTCTCTCTCTATCTCTCACTCATTTATTTTTTAGTCCTAAGGTGTGTATGTTAAGGTTCATATGTTGGAAGATCATGTAAACCTATGATATATTGTTATTGTTGCCACTACCACTTCCAACATTTGGTATCAGAGCATAGTTGACATACACCCTTAGCAAGATGAGTGACTATAGACTTGAGAATGAAGACAAACTTGAGGGCATGTCTAATTATCCAATGTGGAGTTTTATGATGATGAATCTGTAAGCATCAAAGGACTTATGGAGTATTGTCAATGGCACTTATCCAAGGCCAAGATAAGCCGAAGAAGATGTTGCTTCATCTTCTAGAAGACCTGTTGTTCCTATTTTTACTCAAGAGGAGGTTAGTGAAGAAGAAGAAACTCTTTCATCATCATGATTCTGTACTACTACCAGATTACATCCTACAGAAGAGCAATCCAGATGGGATTTAAGTAATGCTTTAGCACTTTCATATATTGCTATGGGAGTCAAGAGGCATATTATACCCCAGATCAGGACTTGCAAAACCTCTCGTCAGGCTTGGTTGGAGTTAGAGAATCTATATCAGAGTAGACACCCTGCTAGGAAAGCTCATCTAAGGAGACAACTAGCCAACACAAGGATGAAAGTTGGTGAATCAGTTTAGACACATATTTTGAAGCTCAAAGATTTGCGAGATCAGTTATTCAATGTTCGAGTCAGCATTTTAGATGAAGAGATGGTTAATACACTTCTAAACTCACTTCCATCTACATATCGTGCTTTTGTTACTTCTTTATCTCTCTCTACAGGAGATAGAGAACTTTCATTTGAAGATCTACAGTTCCTGTTACTTCAAGTTGAAGATCAACAAAAGGGTATGGAAGAGAATGATGAAGATATGTTATCATCATCGAAGGGAAAGAAGAAGAAGGAGACAAAGAAGGAGAAGAAGAGTCAGCAATCCAAGAAGGAAAGTAAGTCTTTTCTTCCTAAGTCTTCTAGTCCTTTTCCTAATGCTTCCTCTACACCTAAAGAAAATTCTTTGACTACATCTAATTCAAAGAAAGGAGTATGACATTACTGTAAGAAACCAGGTCATTACATAGTAGAATGCAAAGCAAGGATTTCTTATGAGAATAAGAAAGCATCAAGTAATAGTGTTAAACATGATCCAAAACCTAAATCTTCAAAGGTAGATTCAGATGCATGTGTTACTATTGGAGAATTTGCTTTCGATCAAGCAACGTTAAATGCAATCTCAAATAAACCTTGTATTTTTTATTCTAGAGCTACTAAGCATATGATAGGTTGTGAAACAGTACTTTCTTCCCTTTCTTACTCTTCAGGTAGAAGGGTGACCATTGCAGATGGTCATGATTTGGATGTTGTTGGTGTTGGAGAAGTAAACATTAAGTCAAGAGCAAGTGGAAATTTCACAATTTCTAATGCTCTTTATGTTCCAAACATGAAGAAGAATTTTCTCTCTATCTCTACTTTCTTGTCAGATGATTATAAAGTAATTTTTAAGAAAGGTTCATGTCAAATCCTCTCACCTAATGAGGAGCATTGTATACTTCAAGGTGAAAACAAAAGCGGCATGTTTGTGTTGTCCAAAAATAGTCATGCCAATGTTGCTAGGTCTACGACACCTAAGGAGAACATAAAGTTATGGCATGCTAGATTTGTTCATATCAATTACACAGCTCTCAAGCATATCAAAGATCAAGGTATGGTGGAGTTTGCCTACTTTTGCTTTACTAGATGATGTAGAGTCATGTGAAGGATGCCTTGAAGGAAAGCTTCACAAACTTCCTTTCAAGAAGCATGGATTGATCATGGATGATGGCTTACATAAAGAGAAAAGTGTTTAGCAAGTTGTAGCATCACCCCGATTTTCATGGGTTGTAGGAGTACTCAGACCCATGAGCAGAGAAATGTTAATATCTTGAGATTCCAAGATGCAATGCTTATGAACTTTTGTACGCATATACTAGACAATATGCTCATTCTATCAAGCTTTGAATCATGGAAAATGATGAAGTACACACTAAGAACAAGCTCTGAGAAAATGCCTATTCTGATGGAGTCCTCACAAAGAAGTAAAGAATGAATAGATATAGTCGACTTCAAATAAACATATCTCAAGATTGAAAAACCCAATTGCAATGAAATTTTATGAATATGTAGTAAGCTTAAGGAGAAAACTTTACAAACTTAAATCATTGAAAATGATGCACCAAGCCTAGAGAAATCATCTCTGTAATCTGACTAAGAAAATGATACATATATGTGCCTTGAACCCACATTTTGATATGGCATAAAGCTCACCTCATAGAGGTCTAAAAAACCCAACTAGAAGGTCATGTATTTATAGTGATGTTTGGAGCCCAAATGTGAATTTGGATATCACCTAAAATCACTCTCCAATTGTTTGTAATTGATTTGATTCTCCAACTATCTTCAATCACAATTGTGTGGCTTCTCTTTCCTTTTTCCATCAAGTGGACTCAACCACTTTAGATTCCTTTTACTTTTACATCAAGGAAAGACTTCAAAAATTACAAGAGGTATTTCACGAGTGAACTTTACAAAGACTAGACATTTCCTTCAAGTCTCTAGGTCTTTTGATTACTCAAGCCATCACTTGAACTTTCCATGGACATGTTCCAACAGCTCCCCCTCAAGTCAAGTGATCTTGAGGTCTTCAATCTTCCAAGATTACCTGCAAACCAATCATAGCCTTGAATTTGCAAAGCTTTGTACCATCCAATGCTTTGGTTAGAATATCTGCACATTGTTGATGAGTGGACACATAAGTTAACTGAATTTCCTTGCTCACAATCTTCTCTCTTACATAGTGATAATGTACTTCAATATGTTTAGTCCTTGCATGAAAAATTGGATTGGCAGCCAAGCGAATGGAGCTCATGTTGTCAACAAAAGGAGTTCCAGTCTCCAATCCAAGATCTCTGAATAGTGTCTTCATCCACATTGCATCTTGAGTAGCTATGGCAAGACCTCTTTATTTAGCTTCAGTGGAAGAGAGTGAAATTGTGGGCTGCTTCTTGGATGACCATGAGACAAGTTTTGAGCCTCCAAAGGTAAGATATCCTAAGGTGCTCCTTCTATCTTCCTTGGAACCAGCCCACTTTGCATCAGAGAACAATTTCAAACTTAAATCAGATACATAAGTGTACTATAACCCTTCATCCATGGTCCCTTTGAGATATCTGAGTATCCTCTTGGCAACCTCCATGTGAGGTTTCTTGCGTGTGTGCATAGATTGACTTAGCATACTCACATTATAACATATATCTACCCTTGTCAATGTGGCATAGTTCAAACTACCCACAAGGCTTTGGTAACGTGTCACATCTTTTATGAGTTCACCTTCATGTGAGCTCAATTTATGATTAACCTCCATTGGAGTACCTGCAATCCTGCAATCTTGCATCTTGAATTTTGCCAACATGTCCTTAATGTACTTTCTTTGAGTGAGAAAGAAACCATGATATTTGTAGACAACTTCCAATCCTAGGAAGTAGGTAAGTGAACCCAAATCACTTATCTTGAATTCTTCTCTCATCTATTCTTTGATTCTCTTCATGTCATTATCATTTCCTGTAAGTATAATATCATCTACATACACACACAAATAGATGACTTCAGAATTACTCCTTTTTATGAATAGTGAT
The DNA here is from genome assembly GCA_020310875.1 of Ceratopteris richardii. NCBI lineage: Eukaryota > Viridiplantae > Streptophyta > Polypodiopsida > Polypodiales > Pteridaceae > Ceratopteris > Ceratopteris richardii. The sequence continues at coordinate 143,634,600 of CM035411.1, read as the reverse complement.
GGATCTGCCTTACTAGGTTGAAATCCTTTGTCCTACAAGAATGAGAGAAGCTTGTGATTCCAAGCCCTTAGGGCTTGTTTGAGTCCATGTAGCTCAGTGATGAGCAGCACCTCCTTTAATGTCAATCCGGGAAGACGTGAGGATGGTATGAAGACCACGAGCAAGTGGAAGCACAAGTGCGTGAGTGAGAAGCACACAAGCATGCACACACATACACGCACACGCACACACACGGCAAGAACAAAGAGAGTAAGACAATGGAATCACTTCTATTACAACCAAGTTCTCATACAAGCTCAAACTATAAGAAGCTAGCCCAAAAATGAGCTCTCTAGCTCTATTTATAGTTTTTGACTAGCTTTGACCCTGTCCAGACCTAGTGTCCGGCCTAGTTAAAAATTAGGTTCCAGGGCTTATTTGAGGGCTCAAACGAGATCTAAAAATTATGAAAATTGGCAGGCAACTACTTCTAAGGCTCCTCAAGCTCGAGGGCTCCTCGGCTTGTACAAAATGGAGCTACAAAAAGGTGAAAATGGTATTTACAGGGGTTTTTAGTGATGAGAATCACTTTTAAATGGTGTAGTGGTTTTGAAAAAAATAAAGGGTTGCCTTAGTGCTAGATCTGCTTGTATGCTCGTACTTGCTTCTTCTCGTATACGGCCAACACTCTCCCCCCCCTAGCGTCTGTCGCCTCTGACAGACCTCTGCTCCACTGTTTGATCAATGTATTCCTGCAGGAGGTCGGTTGCCACTTCTTGTTCCTTGATGCGTAGTCCCCGGACCAAGTCTCTCTGGAGGGCATCCCAATTGACCGCACCCGGCATATCCGGTTGTGGTGTTGTGTAGAGTTCTGAGTGCATGGTTTGTTCACACGCGAATAGATGTAGCAGGTGGGTTAGGCGTGGTGCGAACACTTCTGAGTGTGACTCCCAGAACCCCGTGGTAAACATATCGTCGAAAGTTTGCTTATAGCAGGCAGGGAGATATCTGATGCGTGCGTGCCATGCATAAGCAACTCGTATGCTGGGGGTTGTGCTCATATCATACAGGAGGTCATAATTACCATTGATGAAGCCCGGGATTGAAGGCTGGATGTTACGTACATTTCGAAAGGTCTTTAGGACCACTTGCATCATGTCCAAAATTTTGAGCATCGTTTGAGCGGCGACATCCGGCATGGGGTGGAGGCGTGGCATCCAATGTCTGATGGTGGCTATCATGTATGATACTGTAGGTGTGTCGGTTGGGGGTGCGATTGCGGGGTAATTGAGCCATTCTTTACAATTTGCGTTGTTCTGAACCTTGATGGCGAAGGCCTTCCATGATCTTCTTCTTTGTACTGGCCCATAACAGGGGTTATACTTCAAATGCATGGGAGTGTGATCCCATGTTCTCAGCATGTCCAGGTATGTTTCCAGTAATCTTTGCCTCCATATGGGCTAGAATATGGCCCCTTTTTTGGTTGCCTCTGGGATGTCCTCGGGTTCAAATTGTGTTGCGAAGGAGGGGTACTTGTTGGTTATGCGTTTGATCTCAGCATTGTAGTCTGCCAACAATACAAAATAAGGTTTGTATTGTAACTCTGAGCTAGTTATCAGCCGCCTAGGAGCCAAGTTCGAGAAATATTCAGATTTGAGTATGGTCTCCTCTATGGCTTTCATGGCTAGCATCTGAGTTGCAACACGCTCTTCGTGAGTGTGACCCATCTCCTCTACCTGCTCCATCCATGCTGACGGGGGTTCCTCATATGTATCCTGACCTTCCTCTGTAATTCTGCCTCTTGGAAGGGGTTGAGGCTCATAATTGTCTTCAAATGCCTCCTCCACTGGAATGACTATTGTGTCTTCTTCTATGGTTTGATCAGGTGGAGAGGGAGGTCGTTCATACTGTAACAATTTAATTTTTAGTTCTCCCACCTGTTGCCGTAGCTCAAGTACCTCATTGGTTACTGATAATTCTGGCTCTGGTGAGGTTGCAGCGTTGGCCATCTCTTTAGGTTCTTGTTGGTGTGGTGCAGGCACTTGGGCTTTCTGTAGGTCTTTGACTTGGTCAGCAAGCTGATCATGAGCTTCTAAGAGAGTGGCATAGGTTTCTAATATTTGTTGTATATTCTCTGAGGGGATGGCTTGGAATTTAGCTGGGTCAATGGGTGCCCCTGGAGTATTTTCCATGGCTGCTTCGAGGTTATCTTGATTTTGTTGCTGTAGTCTTTTGTTTTCTTCTTGAGCAGCCGCTAAATGGCGTCGGAGTAGAGCCATGTTTCATTGTAGTCTAGCATTACGGGCTAGCTGATCTCTAAGTTGTTCCTCCGTTGCCCTATTCTTCTCTGTATGTGTGGACTCGAGCTCCAACTGATATTGTTGGAGGGTGGTCACCTTCTGCTGTAATTCCGTATTAGACAACTCCAAGGCAGTGACACGTGCCTGGAGGTGGGATGACAAAGTACATAGCTCTTTATTGTTTTCTTCTAATAACATGTATTCCTGTTTAAGTTGGGCAGCAGCTTCGAGCATGGTGTTGAGTGCATGACTAAATGAGGTGGGTGCAGGGGTAAAGGTGGAAGATGCAAGGGGTCGGGAGATGGGAAAGGGAAAAGTGGATGTTGTGCCTACAGTGCTTGGAAATGGCGACGTGAGTGAAATGACACGCGGTGATGTAGGAATAACAGTGGTGGTGGGTGATCCTGTGGATGGTGAGATGTCCATGGGATCGGACGTGAGAGTGTGTGATTCGTGCACTGTGAATACAGGAATGGTGGGTGGTGTGATAGTGGTGGCAGTGAATGTGGGGAGTGGGGTTGGGAAAGGGACTTTTTATTATAATTATCCACCTGTTGGAGTATATTTACAAGGTTTGTCCAGAATGAGGGTTGTGTGACTTGGGTTGAGTGTGAGGCAGTTACTAGGGGAGTGGTGGATAGGGTTTGGGTGTGGGTGGATGGAAAAGGCTGGGATAAGGTCTGGCTAGTGGCAAGTGGTTGTCCAAGGGCGGGGAGATAGGAAGGGTGACCTATTATGGTTTGATCGGTGGCCGGATGACCGGTGTGAGGTTCAAAATTTTGGGTGGAAGTGCTGGATGTGGGTAAAGGGAAGGATGTAAAAACGGAGGTGTGTACAATGGTTTCATGATGGGTGGATATCGGTTGTTCAAAAGGGATAGTGGAGAGGGGTTCTGAAGGGTGGATGGAAGGTGGCGGTGGAGATGGTACGTGTGTAATTACCTCTTGTTCGTCAGTGGGACTTGGGCTCGTCATGTGAACATCCTCTGAAATTATAGTAGGCAAGGCGGTAGAGGCTTCCATTTGAATCATTTTCCCGTGTCGTGGCCGTGTATCAATCCTTCGTTGATCATAGATAGGGTTTTCCTGATAGACCATTGTCCTCAATGCTTCCCCGATCCCACATGTCTCTGCCAATAGATTCAATGATTCCACAAAATATGAGTCGACATTCTCGGTTTGAAGCATCTGGTTCACTAGAGCTCTATTCGCCTCTTTTGTCATCTTATGTCTTCTTTGTACCTGCTTGATGGTCTTGTACAGCCGTCTGAGTTGTGTCGTGTAGGCAGGGGCCTCTTCTTCACTGTCTTCTGGTTCATTTCTTTGTGCACCTTCCTGAACTTGTGTATTTGGGTCCTGAGGATGTTGTGCCACTTCTTCCCCATGTACTCTGTTGGTCTCGCCCCGTGGCTGTTCTCTTTGGACTGATGCTCCCGGATCAACATTGTCAGGGGAATCTTCACTGTCTGATAGAGGGACCATCTGCAGGAATCTTTCAAAATCAAAGTTTGGATCCTCTGTGAAGGTGGCCATAGATGCAAACTCTGCCTCAGTAGGTAGTGGAGGGGCGGATGGAGCAGGTTGTACCACCTCCCCAGCTTGAACTCCTTGAAGATGGATCGTAAAAGGTGCGACCTGAGCTTCTAGTCTGGGAGAGGCTTCAGTCGTGGCCTCTTGAGGGATCATTACCTGGGAGAGCAATCCACGCATTCGTTTTGCAGGCTGGCTCCCTGACTTCCGCCCTTTGAACAGCTCCAGTTGTGCATACTTTAGAGCTCGGGCAACTGGCACATCATATGCAAGACATCTATAGATAATTCTTGTCAGCGCACAACAGCCATGTAAAGTGGGCTTCCTCACTCCCCGCTTGCCTGCTTCATACACTTGGTCTAAGATCCATACCGGCATCTTAATGGGCAAGCTTCCAGCCTCTGCTAGATATAGCCCATACCATATTTTCTTGTGAGGTTGAGTGAAACGGTCCTGAGCGGGGAATGCGAAGTGTTGGAGGCACATCCGCAAAGGTATGGCGATGTTGGGGGTGAGGGTGCACATTTCTTTTAGCTTCTTGATTCTATTGCTTTTCATCGACTCCGGTATCAAGAGGTCGCGGTCAGAAGGTACATGCGTGCCATACATCTAAAGTGCTTCCCTGATTAAAGTCACATTCAATTCGAACTTCCTCATTTCCTCCACATTTGACAAGGAGGGCACCCAGAATGTGCCTGAATGATCCTTATCCCCTGTCGGCTTCAGCGTGGCAATTAGGTAGTAGCACATGAGGAAATCTGGTTTAGGCAGAGCTGCACTGAAATAAGTTTGTAATCCTGCTTTTTGCCAGATATCTTGAAGTGGAGCTGCATTTTGCAATGCTTCGAATTCTCGTGAGAAGAACTGGAAGGTCCACCACACTCCTCCACATTCCATCTTGGACTCCCAGATATGATCCGCGTCCCCCAAATCTCCTGGCATCTCATTGAACCAGTGAGAATGCCCCTTTACTCTTTCGGTTAGGCCATTTGGTGGATCTGGAATAGGAATCCTCCGCACATTCACGAACTCCTCAGGTCGAGCTGTTGGTGGGGCCTCCACCGGCATGGCATCCCAATTGATTGGAGCACCAGATCCTGCGTGAGAGCTTGTGCCTGCCGCTGTTGCCATGAGAGTAGGTTGCTTATCTGCTGGAAGACGAAAGGCACATTAGTGTTGCATAGGAAACAAGCTGTAATGGTGTTCCCTTCACAATACTAACATGACAATCCCGGAGGTCAGTGGTTAGTGGTGAAGTGTTTGTGATAGGTGTGAGTGGTGATTAGAGGTCAGAGTCATCCTAGATGCATACTTTGGTTATGCAATGGGCTCAGAATGCTCCTGTGTTAGAGTAGACGGATTTACAGAATTGGGTCAGGGGGTTTAGTACACAGTTTAATTCTCCACACTTTGATAGAGGAGTCGTAGCTCTTAGAGCTAAAGACAGGTGAAGATTTCTGGATGAGAGTGTGATGTATTTGGGACCTTTTGGGTACCCATTTCCAGACATTCCTAGGGTTGATGGGAGTGGGGACAGTGAGAGGTGTAGGTATCTTTTCATTTTCTGAGTTGTTGGTCATGAGTGCTTGTGAAAGTTGCTTCATCCTAGTGCCTGAAGGTGAAGTAATTTGGGCTCGTAAGCAAGCCTTGGGCACCCATATGTGTCTAGCATTAGGGGTGGCCTTCATTGACCGCTTAGGAACCCAAATAGAAATGGTATGCCTAGGGGTTATCCTAGGGGGCTTCTTCACTTTGTTCCTTGACGGTGAGGCTCGTTTCTTGTCTCCTTGAGAGTGTGCTATTAGAGTTGTGGGTTTCCCATCCTTGCGTATCCAGATCTGCTTCGCACCACAAGATGCTCCGTGTTGCACGGGTTGGCGCTCCTGCTTCTTGATCAGCAGCCTCCCTCGTGTCAAGTGATGTTTGGTCTGCTCGTCTAGAATCTTCCTTGGATCAGTTAGGAACTCCTTATTGGCTCCTGTACCTTCAGTAAGATTGACAATCCTCTGCACCATAGAAGTTTGTACAAGGACAACATTGTTATCTTCATGTGGATTCCTCGAGGGACCAGGAGTTGGTGCTTATTCTATTGGTTTGAGTGCTTGATTTTCTAATTCAATCGTGAGACAGTTTTGGCCTACCCAAGCCTGAAGAAGTCCACTTCTTAGGTTGAGGTTGACTGCGTGATCATAGATCCAGTCTTGGCCTAAGACAAGAGGTTCGGTCAGATCCTCGTCTTCACACACTAGCACTTTTGCTGTCATGAGGACCTCTTGTATGTAGAGGGGAAGATCCACCTCTCCCATGCAAGGGGTTTCAACACCTCCTAATCCTATCAGATATGCTTCTAGGGGTTTTACCTCCAATTGCAGCTGCTGGCAATAAGAAAGCCGAACTGCACTTGTGGCTGCTCCTGAATCAATTAATGTTCTCACGCTTGTTGTGCTGTCTCTTTGTCCTATTTCTAGGGTCACAAAAGGTCGTCGGTCCACTATCTTATGGGTACGTTCACCTGAAGCCTCACACATGGCCATGTGATAGCCTGGAGACTCTTGAGTGTCAGTCACAGGCTGATCCCTCCCTTGTCTCCTCAACTTCATTCGTCTGATACGCTCTAAGGCCTCTGCCTGTGCTTCTTCTCGAATTCGTTTTTCCTCCTCTTTACGTTGCTTAGCAGTATTGAGTCGACTTAGCATTTCCTCCGTGAGGGGTTCCTGATACAGCTTGGCTCTGCATCCACTTATATAGTTTGGGAGCACATCCCCCTCTAAAGTGGCTAGTTGTACTGCTCCACTCGTGGAGATCCTATTGATGATCATAGGGCCGTAGCCTCTCTTTTCTAACTTTCTTGCATGTTGTTTCAAGGTGTAGACTAAAACTAGATCTCCTGCTTTCAAGCCCTTATCCTTCACATGGGCATCAAAGTATGCCTTTTGCTGTTTCTTTGCAGCATAGATGCCTGCTGCTGCTCGTAACCTCGTCTCACCTAAACGTTCTAGATCAAAGATCCTAGAGGAAAACTCATGTCCATTCCACTCATGCTCTTGTGCTACCCTTAAAGCTGGAATTAGGAAATCTAATGGTAGCACCGCATTCTGTCCGAAGACCATCTGAAATGGGGTAGCATTGAGTACCGTTTTGTAAGCAACTCGGTATGCCCAAACAGCATGATGAAGTTGTTTGTCCCAATCCGAGCGTTTATTATTTACAAGTTTCGTCAATACGTTACATAGGATCTTATTCGTGCTCTCGGCTTGTTCGTTAGCTTGTGGGTGATAGGGGGCAGACTTCTTATGTATCACCATGAATTCTTGAAGGAGATTTTCAATGACCTCATTCAAGAAGTGCGTACCTCTATCACTAACCAACTCTATTGGTAACCCATATCTAGTGAACACATTTTCGAATAAGAACTTAGCCGTCGTTTGAGCATCATTCTTTGTCGTGGCTTTTACTTCCACCCACTTTGTAAGGTAATCTGTGGCTACAATAATATATTCTGCATGGGAGTTTCTAGCTGGGGGGTTGATGGGACCTACAAAGTCTATACCCCATTTTGAAAATGCACGTCCTCCCATCATTGGCCTTAAAGGCATTTCATCTTTTCTTATCGGATATTGGGCACGTTGGCATGTGTCACAACTCTTCACATAAGTATGTGCATCCATATGAAGAGTGGGCCACCAAAGTCCTGAGAATAGAATGGTCTTAATTACTCTGTCAGGCCCAAAGTGTCCACCTGCAGCACCGCTGTGTGCAGCTTCTAAGACTTTCAAATAGTCTGATTCATGAATGCACAGTCTTAGGTAACCATCCTTGCCTCTTCGATATAGGTTGTCTCCTACTAAGGCATAGTCTTGAACCTCTTGCTCCATGCTCCGTCTTCTTGCATGACTAGCCTGATTGGGTAATGTTCCCGATCTCATGAACTCGACCAATGGAGCACTCCAATCTGGGATTAATGACACGTGATAAAGAGTGGCATGTTCCACTGGGGGTCTCTTCTGGCACACTGGACAATTGTGGATCCATTCTTGTATTTCTTTGTCCATGCTAGGCCAATACACTCCTAAACGTTTTAGATTCTGCAATGTTCGTTGTTTAGGGTAGTGATTTCCTAGCAGTCCCTCATGGGCTTGTTGCAACCAACTAGCATGTTCATCATCCTCGACACAACAAGCTAATACGCCCTCGGTATCTTGCTTGTACATACTTCCGGCCAATATTTGATACTTTAGTGATTTTACGATTTCCTCTTTGCTTGTTTTAACATTATTTTTATTTGCAGGCCCGAAGGTTAGGACTGGTACCAACTTATTTGCCCATTTAGGAACAACTTCTAAATTGAACAAGTAAGCATCGGGCAATTCATCAAACACTCCTTGCGGTGGCTCTCCTGAAGTGATGCGAGAAAGATGGTCTGCCCTAAGATGGGTTCTACCCTTCCTGACAACCACTTCAAAGTCGTATTCCATTAGTAAGAGAAACCATCTTACTAAGCGGCCTGTATTGCAAGGTTTATTGACCAAATATAGTAAAGCTTGATGATCAGTGAAAAACTTGAACTTATTGGCCAATAGATAGTGTCTAAACTTCTTCACAGCATATACCATACCTAAGACTTCCCTCTCCGTTGTGGTGTAATTTCGTTCGGCTGCATTTAATTGCCTACTAGCATATGATATCGGCAAATCTAGGTTTCCTTCACCTGTGGGTTGTGCTAGCACACATCCTATTGCATGATTGGAGGCATCTACATGGACATGGAAGGGTTTGCTCCAATCCGGAGTAGTCAATATTGGTGCTGTGCACAAACGTCTTTTCAGCTCGTTGAAGGAATTCTCGCATTCCTCGTTCCACTCAAAATTTGTTAACAACCCATAAAGAGGTTTAGCTATGATGGCATACATGTGGATAAACCTACGGTAATATCCACAATGGCCCATAAAGGCTTGTACCTCTTTAACATTCCTTGGTCTTGGCAACTCTGCTATTGCTCTTACTTTGTCTTCATCTGTTGAAATTCCATTCTTAGAAACAATGTGACCTAAGATCTTACCTTGTCGTACCATGAACACACACTTCTCTGGGTTCAGACACACTCGATAATCTCTACACTTGTTGAAGATTTGTCTGAGCTCAGGGATGTGGTAACTTCTTTCTTGGGAATGAGCGCATAAATCATCCACATATACTTCTAAGCTCTTTCGCAAGAACTCTTTGAAGACATGACACATGAGTCTTTGGAATGTTGCAGGTGCATTGGTGAGCCCAAATGGCATCACACGAAATGCAAAGATTCCCCATTCTGTGGCAAAGGCCGTTTTGTGTTGATCTTCGGGGGCAATGGCTACTTGGTTGTAACCTGAAAATCCATCAAGGAAGCTATAAACTTCCTTGCCTGCAACACGCTCCAATAGATGTTCGGTGATTGGAAGTGGATAACTATCTCTGATCGTAGCGGCATTAACTTTTTTAAGGTTAATGCACACTCGCAATTTCCCATTCTTCTTGGGCACCACTACAATGGGGGACACCCATTCAATGTGCTCAATCTCATAGATGAATCCAGCTTCAATCAGCCTGTCAATTTCCTCTTTTATTTTGGCTGCATAATTGTCATTATATGTGTAGGGCTTTTGTTTGGTGGGCTTGGCATCAGCGGTCATCGGAATCGTATGAGAGCAAATCTCTGGATCTACTCCTTTCAAGTCTCTATAGTGCCATGCGAACACATCCCTATATTCCCTTAATAGAGCTACGAGCTCTACTTCTTCTTTTGCACTTAGGTCATCTCCTATGTACGTACATCGTTCTTCGTTCCCTTCAATGGTCACTATAATTTTTATGGTCTTTTCTTTATTGTCATATGCTTCTCCCACAATGGCCTCTCTCTTAGGCATCCGCACCAAAATTTTTCGGTCTTCCACTTCATATTTCTTGAAATTTTCTGGTACTTCAAACAATGATTCTTCCTCTTCTTGTTTCACTGCTTTTCTTTTCTTTTTCTTTTGACCCCCTTCACTTCCTTCCTTTGAATTTATCGTTTTAATACTCGCAAGGGGTTCTTCTTCTTTTTGGGTTAACACTCCTATGTCTTCTAAGTAGTGTTCCTCTGAGTCAAAGTAAGTATCCATCACAATGGATTCTAGATCATCGTCATTCTCTTCTTCTTCTATGAACTCACTAGGATCACACTCTTCCAACAAGGGCTGACACATGAACACTGAAATATCATAACCCTCCTCATCACAATGGGGTGTCCATTGTTCTTCATTGACTGCAATGTCCATGGTAGCTAAGATTTCTGCCCAACCATGAGGCTCAAATTCCTCATCTGGAAATATCATCGGTGTATAGGCTGGGTCTTTTATTGGTCTATCTCCTGGGGAAGTTCCTTCTTCTCTCGCTTTTAGACGCTTTTCCTCTTCCTCTGTGACCTTGCACATCCACAAATGAGTATCTTCATGCAGCCATGATGGATCAGGTGAACTTCCAGAATGCACGGAGATAGAATCTTCTTTCGCTTTGTGGATAGGATTCCACTGTAGGGGTGGTACATCTCTGAAGGTGTAATCCTTCAGATTGACCTTGGTGGTGACCCCTAAGTGCTGTAAGTACAAGGAATTGGTTCCCCAATCCTGTACTATTTGCAATTGTCGTAGGAAGGGTCTTCCTAGGATCATCTCGTAAACATTATTTTTCTCAAAGTCACATATAGCAAATGTATGTTCAAACTCTACACCACAAGTGGTTAGAGTTATCCCTTCAAGCAATCCGAGAGGTCTTTCGAAATGACCATCTGCCATTTGAAGTTTCATTCTCGTTGGTCTTAAGGTGGGTTTGCCCCATCGCTTCCACAAGGAGGTGGTCGCAATAGCAACACCAGCACCCGAATCCACAATTGCTTTGGTTGTGTAACCTTGATAGGTGATCGGAAGATAAGTGTTACCTTCTTCACCTTCGCTCATGTCTCCTATCTTGTCGAGAGGTATCTCTGGTACTTTCTGCTTAGGGCCTACTTTTGGCATATTGGAATCAAGTTTTGGAACCTGATCCTTCACATGATTCCAGAGCTCCGGTTTGGCTTTGAGCAGCTCTTCCACAGTGAGATGACATTGAACCTTAGTGTTCTTCACAACATCAGTGTTTCTTGGAATCACTGAGTCTTCATTTCTTACCAATATTGTGGGAGCTCTGATCTGGAGAGATTCAGATTCCCATCGGCCTGTGAAATGAGGCAACTCTTGTAAAGAATTAGATTCAAAATCTAATCTCTCATCCTCTTGTTGCTCTGTTTGATCTCCATAGATAGACGGAATGTCTTGGGGAAATTGATCATGAAGATCATCAATCTCAGGAATAGGAGGGGAATCACCCTTCTCCTTGGCCCATTTCTCTTCTTGTATTTCCCGCAAGAACTCTTGAGAGTACTGTTGAATTGAAGGAGGTATTCCAGCATCCGTGGAATTAGGAACATAAGCTCCCATTGATGGTGAGCTTCCTCTTTCAACAACTGGTTGAGCCTGTGGAGGTAAAGAAACTTGTGATTTGTTTACCAACTGCTCTAATCTTTCTAGTAAGCCTTGGAAATGCAAATCCGGCTTGACAGAGTTTGTCTGATTGAACTTTTGACTAGTCTCAAGTATAGCTTGAGCTTGTTCTACCATTTTCATGCACATTTTCATCCGTTCAATCTCTAAATCTGCTCTAGGGTAACTCTTGTCTAGGTTTGCAGCTGTTGGCCCTTCTTGAAGTCGAGCCTGGTAGGCCTTGAACATCATGTCCAAGCCTTCAGGAGTGGGATCCGCTAATACTGATCCTACTCGGGGTGGTGGGTGGGTTACGTGGGGTGTATTAGAGGGTGGAGGAATGGAGGGTGATGGGGATGGTAGCGGTGGGAATGTGTGAGAGTGCGGTTGAGATGTGATCTCTATGATTTTTGCCTTGGTTTCTCTCAAGCTTTCTTCAAGTTCGTTTATCTTTTTTGCCCATTGCCTCTTCATTCTTTCACGACTATCCTTCCAGGCTCTAGTCCTCTTTTTGGTTATGCTCTCTGTTTCACTCACCTCGGGGCTCTTTTCCTGACCAACACCTTGGTGTTGTTGAAGTACCTGGGCTCTTGTGATCACCTGCACAGGTGCAGTGGAAGTCACACTCCCTGTGGAGTCTACAACTAACCCAACAACATTGATAGGAGTGATTTTAGGCATGTTATTAGGGTTCTTTGGGCAATCTCGTAGGAGATGTTCTTTCCCGCAGTCTTGACAGAAACCCTGAATGGTTACTGGTTGAGGTTGTGTAGGGGCAGGCAGTGGACAATCACGTATAGGTGATCTCCCTGACATCTGAAGCATGGTCCTCTAGGAAATGGGGGTCGTACCTGCCTAGGTTGAGGTCTAGAGTTGGGGTTTGTGTACATGACATTGGCATACTCAGGTTCCCCACTATTTTCACTTGGGTCCTCGTAATAGTATGACTCATTATGCTCGGGTGACTGCATGTAGTAAGCCTGTGGGCTATCAATATGTGTGGAGTCAAAACTATGGTCACTTGGATCACTGTCTGATAGCAATGGGGTGACTGGGACTATGGCTCTATTCGGATTTTCTTCAGTAGATGCATATTTCACTGGGATCACATTGGTTGGAGCAGGGGGTTTCTGCACTAGGACTGGTTGAGGTCTCTGTTGCCCTTGATAAGGTGGCTGATAAGTTTGCTGTGGTCTGTTGTATTGTTGTGATGGGTACTGATTCTGGTATCTACCATGTTGTGGGTATGGCTGAGGGTAATTTTGCCTAACAGTTTGTTTGTTATATGGGCAGTCTTGTGCAGTGTGGTTGGTGTACCTGCGCTCTATGGTGCAGTACTGGCTACTAGGATTCGCCTGGGGTTGGGCCATAATGGGACATACACTTGCCATATGGTCACCGCCACAATTGTAACACCGCTTAACTGGGGCAAATCTCGGAATTTGTTTGCTAGAGACACCTAGTTTTCGGGCTACCTTCTCTACAAGTTCCTCAATGGATGTGGATTGACCAGATGTCAGGTTACTAGAGCTATCAGAATCCTTATAGATTTTTGATAGTTCTAATTCCTCACCTAGATTGTCCTCAATGTCTATGCACATGCGCACGCACTCTTCTATCGTTCTGGGGTCCTTCAGGTACACATATGACCTGAGCTTAGTGCTCAACAATCCATCTAGGAACAAGGCCACTTGTTTGGCTGGTGTGGGTAACTCCGGCATCGGGCATCTCTCCAGGTACTGCCTAAATCTTCTTCCAGCTAGTCTGACCGTCTCTTGAGGTGTTTGTTTGAAGCTATGAATTAGTGAGGAGGTGTTATGCCTGATTCCACTCTTAGAAAACTCAACGATAAATGCCTCTAAGAGCTGGTCTATGTTTCTGAAATGCCTCTCGTTTAGTGGTTGAAACCACGTAAGGGCAGTGTTCCTAAGGGTTAGACCGAAAGCATTATATTGTGTGAATAGGTCCTCTACCTGTTCAGCTTTCAATACTTGCCGAAATTCTGCCACATGGTCATAAGTGTCTCCCCTGCCATCAAAGTAATTCTTCATGGACTTCACCAGTTGAGTTGGTCGCAGGGTCCTAGTGTGTTCTCTCGGCCTTGGCAAAGGAAAGTCGTCAACATCCCTTTGATTCCATGGGGTTCTATGTCTCTCAGGTTCCACCCTATTCCTTTCCGTTCCCGTTCTTTCTCTTCCCAGGGAGTTGGCAAAGCTTACCTCAGGTTTGTCCCTACTTCTATCTTTTTGAGCTCCATGAGCTTGGGAGGTCCCAGCTCCTTGGTGACCAAAGAACGCATTAGACCTTGGTTGGGGAAAAACAAATTCACCCTTCCATGTGTAGGCATGTCTGCCATGCTCGGTGACCACGAAGATTCTCTCTGATGCATTGTCTAGGTAGGTTACTTGGCCTGGGCTATCAGGGTCTTTAAACTCATAGATTGTGAGGGCACTCACTTCCTGAGGTTGAGCAGATTTGTATCTCCAAAAAGCCTCATCGGTTTCTCGGTTTAAAAGCAGATCTATGCTTTTATTATCCTGTGGAATCCACTCTGGAGTCATGATTCTGGTCAAGACAGATTTACCACGGGGAGTTCTTGGCTCTCTCTCTAAGTTCCCTTGCTCTATATCACCCATGTCGGTCTCAACAATCACATTTCCAAACTCGTCTGTTTTATCAGGAAGAGTGGTGACTACATAAATAGTCCCCTCTTTATCTAGGTATGCTCCATTCTCAAACTTGACTACTGGGTGGTCTAATCCATGGGGTTGATCGGGGTTCTTAATCTGGACCACCGATCTTCTCAGCCCGTCTTCGTAGATGTGAGCACCTAGACGATTCGTCCTGATATATTCCAATTGAGTCTTGTATGGTCCTTCTGGTTTTTCTAGATAAGCCCATCCTGAACTACCTACTGGTCTCTCCATGTGATAGGACAGCTCAGAATCACTTGTTTCTGATCTGGGAGTGTATGGGTAATCACTCAACTGCTGGGCCCAAGACCTGGCAGTGTGATTGACACTAGCTTCAGAAGATTTGAGGCTTTGTCTGTCTCGGCCTAAGTGTCTGCCTGATCTAAGGTTCATATGCCTGATTTATCTACCCCCTTGGACCCAAGCACACTCTCGTTGCAGGTTATTTTGCACCAATCACTTTGTTCTTTTGAGTTGAATATTATGTTTATGGTCTTGTCTGAAATCGCGTCGTCAAGAGTACTTAAGTGAATTCCTGCACTTGATAAGTGAACGATTCCAGTTTACCTTTTATCCCTTAGGGTTTTCGCACTTAAGTCCTATTTACTTCTTGCACTTGGTGGATTAATACTCTTGGACTTGATTCGTGCCTAACGTTGCCCTAATTAATTACCACACCTAAGTCGTACTTAGCCTAGGCTAGGAATTGACAAAGGAGGGTTGAGAGATCTTCCAACCTCAATTAGCTGGTTGACCAAACTGCTACACAAGCCGAGGAAGCCTTCTCCCAAGCTTGGTACTCACCCTTGCTAGCTTGCTTTGGATTGCCTTGAGTGCACACAATGTTCCTGCAAAAGCTCACCCGTTAGTATAGCTCTATTACCACAAGTAATTGAAAGACACACATCAATAATTTTAGTCCCCCTGGAGTAACTCACTGTACCCCTGAATCTGAGGACCACTTAGTTCCACCTAAAGGTCAACTTAAAAATGCATGTTCTAAAACTCCGCATATGATTCTTACAAAAACCAGTCGAGGTCCACGTAGGATTCTCAACGAGCTTTCCAACGAGACCAAAATCTCATCAATCGGAGTTCGTATGGTCAAGTTATGACCATTCAGGCACTAAAGGGTCAAAACAGGCTCTCAGGGTTCAGGAGATCCCTCTCTGGTTTCTAGGCCTTTTGCCCACTTCCAAGGTTCTAAGGTTATACCAAGGTGCCTAAAATTAAGCTCAACTACCCTTCCAATCACTCAAAAATTAACCCTAAATTTTCATGCGTTAAAGGCCGTGTATCGCGATAGGTCAGGTCGAGGTGTCGCGATAGGTCGAAGTGTCGCGATAGGTCGAAGTGTCGCGATAGGTGGTGAGGTGTCGCGATAGGTCGTGAAGTGTCACGATAGGTCGAGGTGTCGCGATAGCTCGTGAAGTGTCGCGATAGGTCGAAGTGTCGCGATAGGTGGTCAAGTGTCGCGATAGGTGGTGAAGTGTCGCGATAGCTCGTGGGGTGTCGCGATAGCTCGTGAGTGTCGCGATAGCTCGTGAGTGTCGCGATAGCTCGTGAGGTGTCGCGATAGGTCGTGAGGTGTCGCGATAGGTGGTGAAGTGTCGCGATAGCTCGTGGGGTGTCGCGATAGCTCGTGAGTGTCGCGATAGGTCGTGAGGTGTCGCGATAGCTCGGGATATGGTGAATTTTTCTATTCTGTCTAGTGATCCTGGGAGCTCTAGGCCTGCGCAGTGTCGTGGTGCACTCAGAATCGTGATTGGGTGAAATTTTCGGAGTGTCGCGATAGCTCGAGCTCAACGCCTCGGGGACTGTGCAGACAGATTCTGTACCTGCTGAGCTTGCTGGAGATGATGATGGAGCTGCCACCTGCAAGAAACATGCAAAAAACACACAAAGACAAGCACACACACTCGCTCTCTCTCAAACTCGCACACAACAAATGAGGGAATGATAAGGAAGAGGGAATATGTAGTGGAGAAGGAGGTGGAGGTGGAGATGGAGAAGGAGGTGAAGATGAAGATGGAGATGGAGAAAAATCAGAAATTTACCTACTACTTACCATTCCAACGCGTCCTCTCTACGTCTTACCATCACACGCTCGTCCTCAAAGCTCGATCCCCGGCAACGGTGCCAAAATTTGGTGTAGCTCAGTGATGAGCAGCACCTCCTTTAATGTCAATCCGGGAAGACGTGAGGATGGTATGAAGACCACGAGCAAGTGGAAGCACAAGTGCGTGAGTGAGAAGCACACAAGCATGCACACACATACACGCACACGTGCACACACGGCAAGAACAAAGAGAGTAAGACAATGGAATCACTTCTATTACAACCAAGTTCTCATACAAGCTCAAACTATAAGAAGCTAGCCCAAAAATGAGCTCTCTAGCTCTATTTATAGTTTTTGACTAGCTTTGACCCTGTCCAGACCTAGTGTCCGGCCTAGTTAAAAATTAGGTTCCAGGGCTTATTTGAGGGCTGAAACGAGATCTAAAAATTATGAATATTGGTAGGCAACTACTTCTAAGGCTCCTCAAGCTCGAGGGCTCCTCGGCTTGTACAAGATGGAGCTACAAAAAGGTGAAAATGGTATTTACAGGGGTTTTTAGTGATGAGAATCACTTTTAAATGGTGTAGTGGTTTTGAAAAAAATAAAGGGTTGCCTTAGTGCTAGATCTGCTTGTATGCTCGTACTTGCTTCTTCTCGTATACGGCCAACAGTCCATATAAAGCTTTATTAGGTTTACACACATAATCAAGATATATATGATTCTCAAAACTAGGTGGTTGTTCCATATATACCTCTTCTGTTATCCATCCATTAAGAAATGATTTTTTACATCTAATTGAAGTATCTTCCAATTCTTGGAAGAGGAAATACTAAGCAAAACACTAATAGTAGGCATCTTTGCCGCAGGAGAGAAGGTCTTCTCGTAATCAATTCCCTGAGTTTGTGCAAAGGCTTTTGCCACAAGCCTTGCCTTGTACCTGTTAATGGATCCATTTGAGTTCTTCTTCAATTTGTAAATCCACCTTGAGCCTATCACTTTCATTGATGGAGACTTGGGAACTGTTGATGTTTGAAACATCACAAGAAATGAATTAATGTGACACTAGAACACTTCTATGGTCACCAGTAACTCAATGCTTCTCCAAACTTTGAGAAAAGATTGCTTAAACTAAGAACTTTGCTTCTATAGAAATTTCTAGTCATTGAAATGACATACCTTCACTCTTTTGCTTATTTATCTTAGCACATATATTATTCCTCCAAGATCTTTTGGTGATGAAACTAGAAGAGTAGAGTTTTCCAACAAGCTATTATTTGCAACAAAAGGATCTCTAGAACTCAAGTTATGGCTTTCGCAAGATCACCCTGTATGAGTTGCCAAAACTGGAAATTTTGCCTCTTTTATTAAAGTTCAGTGTCTAAAACTGAAAATTCGATGCCTAGCATTGACTTGCAACCAAAAGTCGATGCCAAACATTGACTTTGTGCTTTTTCAGCCACTTTTTAGTTCTTGAAATAGGTGCATGAACACAAGGTATGAACAAAACCACTTTTATGTGGGAAGTTGATGCCAGGCATCGACTTTATGCTGAAACTCGATTCCAGGCATCGAGTTGCTCCACAAACCTCATGTCTTCAAGAAGATTCAACAACAAGTAAAATTCAAAGAATGAAAACAATGACTTATCAACACAAACGCGATGTCAGGCATCAAGTTGCTTGGAAAACTTGAACTTTTAAACTCATCACACAGTAGGCAAGCATGGAGATGATGAAGAGAGTCTCATACACAGAACTTTACTTAGTTCTTCTCATAGCTATGAAAAACTCAGAAGCTTACAGGTGCTTTCTCACTCAAAGAAGCCCGACTATACTTAGTCATACAAAATGAACTCCTACTGATATTCTCTCTCACCGCGTCAGTTGATACAAACTAACTTATAGAGATTTTCTCATTCTCGTGATTTTGAAAAAAAACTCTAGAACTAAAGTCATTACTAACTTTACAATTATAATACACTTGTTAATTTGTCCCTTCACATAGGCATGTGGTTTTCTTCTAAAGCTTTGACCTTCAAATATATTTCCAATTAGTGATTGTTTCTCCAACAGCTCCCCCTCAATCACTAATTGACATTCTATGTTTCTTCATATCATCTTCTTTTCTTTTACTCCTTCCATGCTTTTGGATCTGCTTGTCTTCACACCATCCAAGCTCTTTGTCATTATGTCTGCTATTTGATCTTTTGTAGAAATGTACTCCACTTCAGTTTCTTTCTCCATTACCTTTTCTCTCAGGAAATGATAATGTATCTCTATATGTTTGGTTCTTGCATGAAATACTGGATTTGCTGCAAGATAAAGTGAACTCATATTATCTCCATGTATTGTAGGTATACCTTGATCAATGCCCAAGCTTTTGAATAATGTATGCATCCATATGACCTCCTTAGTTGTTTCCACAAGTCCTTTGTACTCAGCTTCAGTTGATGACAATGCTACTGTATGTTGTTTCTTTGAACACCAACTTACAAGCTTATCAGCAATATATATCATGTAACCATGTGTTGATCTTCTGTCATCTTGATTATCTGCCCAGTCTGAGTCACTATATGCTCTCAACTTCAAATCTGATGTAAAAGGATAATACAATCCTTCCTTTATAGTTCCTTTGATATATCGAAGAACTCTTTGACCTGCAATCCAATGTGGGTCCATTGGACAATGCATGAATTGTGACAAAACTCCCACTACATAACTAAGATCAAGTCTTGTTAGTGTAGCATAAATCAAACTACCCACAAGAGATTGATACTTCCTCATATCTTTAAATTCTGCACCATCATATTTACTGAGCTTGTGGTTGACTTCCAGTGGAGTTGAAGCTTCTCTACAATTTTCCATTCCAAACTTCTTCAACAAATTCAGAAGATACCTTTCTTGTGATACATATATGCCATGATCTGTATAAGTGACTTCCATTCCAAGAAAGTATCATAACTTTCCTAGGTTAGTGATCTTGAACTCTTTCTCAAGTAATCTCTTTACCTCCTTGATTCCTTCATTTGAACTACCTGTGATTATAATGTCATCTACATAAATACAAATGTAGATTGTACCTTCATCTGTTCTTTTGATGAGTACACTTGGATCTGCTTTTGAACTTTGATATCCAAGTCCATTCAAATACTTCACCAGTCTATAGCTCCATGCTCTTGGAGCTTGCTTCAATCCATAGAGTGCTCTTCTCAACCTACAAACAAAATTTGGATACCTAGAATCTATAAACCCTTGAGGTTGTTCCATGTATACCTCAGAGTCCATCCTTTTGAAGCTGCAATAGCAATGATTGTCCTTATAGTTGACATCTTAGCTACATGATTGAATGTCTCATTATGATCTATGCCATATGTTTGGGCATAGCCTTTCACCACCAATCTAGCTTTGTATCTGGCTATACTTCCATCTGCAAGCTTCTTCACTTTATAAACCCATTTATTTCCAATTACCTTCTTACCATTTTGCTTCATCATAGTTCTGAGGTTCTTCATCATCTTTGTGTTGGGAAAGATGGATGGACACTTCAATATGATGAGTAGGTACTGCCAAATCTTGCTTTGTACCAGCCCTTCTATGCTTCAGAGTTGATAAGTAGACCTTCTTAGCTTTCCAATGACACCATAAAATGTCCTATGTACTTTGGAAATAATGTATGAAAAGATAGAATCAATACAGACAACTTTGAACTTCAATTCTTCAAGAAAACCTTCTATTTTTTACTAGACACCTACTATATCTTTTGCTCAGTATGACCAACACAATAGGAATTGGAAAAATTCCTTTTAGGGGTATCTACTTAGCTTAGAAAGCTAACTATTCCAAGTGTAATCACTTAAAAAAATTAACTATGCTCAGAGAAATCAATTTAGCAAGTAAACCTTTACCCTCGATTTTTTAGGATTGTTGCACACTTCGACCAGTGACCACTTCGATGCACTTTTCTCTGAAATGGCCGAATAGAAATCCTTCAAATTTTGACACCATGTAGAATTCTTTGAGCTGGTTCCAACAAGCTATAGATGTTTGAATTTGGTGGAGAAATGAGTGAGATATGATCTCCACAAGTTGACTGACTAACAGAGACTATTACAGAGAACTCAAAAATGAACAATGTAGATATATGTATTAATGAACACTTGTGTACAAAGTCATTGGCTTGGAAACCATAGCCAAATGATGTGGTAAAGTGTAGGCTACAGTGTAGGCCTTACACACATACAGAGATGAAGATGATGAGCTCGGAAAGTGACTTGCATACCCGTGACTTTTTCTTGGAAGTTTATATCGATGTTCACTTCCAATTTGAACTTGAATTCAAATTGCTGGCTCTCTCTAAAAAAATGATCCTCCATTATAGGAGATATTCCATCAATCAACTCCTAGCTTTTCCATGAGTTCTTCTTGGTAGATGTTTACAAAGATTCTAAGTCAAATATGACTTTTACAAAAGGATAAAATGGTAATTAACCATTAGCATTGATTCCTATGCATCTTCATAAGTGTATGAACTACAAGACCAAATGTGTAGGCTTGTGAATTGCACCAACAGCTCCCCCTCAAGCCAAACATTTTGGCTTGGTCTTCATTCTTCAGTCTTCATGTATATCCTACAATCTAATCATTGATTTGAACCAGCAAAGTTTGGTTCGATCCAATGCTTTAGTTAACAAATCTGCACATTGCATGTTGGTTGATACATATGTTAGTTGAATGTCCTTGCTTAATAGCTTCTCTCTCACATAATGGTAATGAACCTCTATATGCTTGGTCCGAGCATGGTAAATAGGATTAGCAGCAAGGTGAAGTGAGCTTGTATTATCTCCAAAGATCAATGGTGAGCTAGTATACAAACCCAATTTTGTATACAATAACTTGATCTATATGGTTTCTTGAGTGGCATTAGCCAATCCTCTATACTCTGCCTCTGTAGAAGATAAAGCAACACTAGGTTTCTTCTTTGAAGACCATGATATTGGTTTATCACCTGCAAAAGATATGTACCTTGAAGTGCTCCTTTTATCATCCTTGCATCCTGCCCAATCTACATATGAATAGATCTTGATGTCCAAGTCTAATGTGTAAGGAAAATACAAACCATGACGTTGAGTACCCTTTAAGTATTTCAATATCCTTTTGGCAGACTCCAAGTGGGGTGTCCTTGGCTTGTGCATAAACTGATTTAGCACACTAACTCCATATGCAATATCTATCCTTGTTAAAGTAGCATAATTCAAGCTACCCACAATGCTTTGATAACCTGTAATATCATCAATATCATCACCTTCATGGGCACTTAGTTTTAGGTTTACCTCCATTGGAGTACTTGCAACTTTGGCATCTTGCAAATGAAACTTCTTCAACATATCCTGTATGTATTTTTTCTGAGTAATATAGATTCCAGAGTTAGTATAGACTAACTCAAGTCCAAGAAAATACTTTAGTAAGCCAAGATCACCGATCTTGAACTCCATTATCTGGTTCTTGATTTGTCTGATTCCATTGACATCATTACCTGTAAGTATGATATCATCAACATATACACATACGTATATTACCTCTGAATTACTTCTCTTGATGAATAGGGAAGTATCAGCCTTGCTCATGACAAAACCTTGGTCTTGAAGGTATGTGGTCAACCTGTGATTCCATGCCCTAGGTGCCTACTTCAATCCATAAAGAGCCTTTTTTAATTTGCTTACATATGCTACCTTGTTAGGATCCTCATAGCCAGGAGGTTGTGACATATATACTTCCTCTGAAATCCATCCATTAAGAAATGCATTTTTTACATCCAATTGATACATGTTCCAATTTTTTGATGCAGCCACACTTACCAACACCGTGATGGTTGGCATCTTGGCCACATGTGAGAATGTTTCTTCATAGTCAATGCCTTGGGTTTGTGCAAAACCCTTGGCCACCAATCTGGCTTTGTACCTGCTAATTGACCCATCAGAATTTCTTTTGAGTTTATAGATCCATCTGGATCCAATTACCTTCATGGACTCTTTCTTTGGTACTAGTTACCATGTGTCACTTTCCTTGAGTGCTTCAATCTCCTCATCCATAGCTTCTTTCCATTCTGTCTTTGTTTTTGCTTCTTCATATGATCCTGGTTCTTCAATTGACAAGTCTTTGGCAAGATATATAGAATTTTTAGTAACAAGAGAGGTGTCATACCCATATCTGATAGGTTTTTTGCTCTCCCTTTGTGATCTTTTGATTGATTGATTTGAAGATTTAGGTATGTCTTCAAGTCTCTTCATCTTGAGTTTACCTTTGGACTTCCATGCCTTGAATTCTTCAAGATTGATAGTGTCTTCATCATCTGAATTGGTGTCTTCATTCTGAGTAGGTTCCTCCTTCGCAAGACTTGGAAACTCCTCCTCCAAGTCATAGGGTAGTTTAAACTTCCTGCATTCATTCTCATACCAAGAATCAACTTTAGGGTCTAGCTTACCTCTTATCTGAGAAGGAATGTGTACATATGCTACACATCCAAATATCTTGCAATGATCAAGTGAGGGTCTCTTCCCATGCCATGCTTCATAAGGGGTCATCCCATCAAGGGATTTAGGTTTATGAGGTAAGTGGCAGTAGATACACTCTCTCCCCATAAATAGTTAGGCAATTCTTTCTCATTCAACATTGACCTAGCTATTTCAACAATCAATCTATTTCCTCTCTCAGCTATCCCATTCTGTTCAGGAGTATACCTTGTGGTGATTTCTCTCTTGATTCCTCTATCCTGCAAGAATGCTTCAAACTCATTGGAGAAGTACTCACCTCCTCCATCTGACCTTAGCCTCTTTAGATTCTTCCCTGTCTGATTCTCAACAAGTGCAAGATACTTTTTAAAACAGTTGAACACTTCATCTTTGTGCTTCATGAAGTACAATACAGTCCACCTGCTATAATCATCAATAAAAGATACATAGTACCTTGATCCTGAGATTGAGGGGTCTTTGCTTGGTCCCTATACATCTGTATGAACAAGTTCTAGGTAGTCCTCATGCATGTAGCCTTTCCTTGAGAAGGGTAACCTGTGAGACTTCCCAAACTGACAAGCACCACATTTATAAATCATGTGTTGCTTGGATACATTAGGTATCCCAAGCACACATTGATCCCTGCATAATTTCTTCAAGGTTCTTTCACCTACATGCCCTAATCTTTTATGCCAAATCTCAAGCTCTGAAAGTGTTTGATCTTTATAATTGTAGAGTGCAATATTCTTTGTATCTTCTAGCTCAAAAGTAAAAAGTCTACCTGTCTTTTCTCCTTTAGCAATTCTCTTGAACCCATGCCTTGGATCCTCCACAAAAGCTCCAAATTGGTTGAATCTGACATGCAAACCCTTTTCCACAATCTGTCCAACACTCATCAAGTTTTTTGTAATGGTTGGTACATATAGTACCCTACTCAACAAGTTTTGATTTCCATCACAAGTCTTAACATTTCCAACTTTAACTACTGAGTGCTTGGTGTCATCACCTGTTTGTACTTGATGCTTACCTCTTGGTTCTTCAAGGTCAGAGTGTAGAGCTACATTGCCAGCCATATGATTTGAACAACCTGAGTCAATGTAGAAGAGATGGTCATTATTTGTACATGGTTTTGAAGTCATGTTCATAATCAGAAGAGAGTCATCTTGCTCTTTCGTATAGTTGTTGTAATCTTTTCTGGGTTTGAATCCTCCTTGGTAGTTGCCATCCACCTCTTTGATATCCTCTTCCTCTCTGATTCTTGTAATTCCTGAAACACTTATCTGTAGTATGATTTGATAAACCACAAATGTTGCATGGTGAGGAGTTATAAGGTTTCCCCCTACCTTGCTTACCTCCTCTGCCCCTTCCTCTTGATGATCTACCTCTCCCTGCATAGTTGGCTTGGGAGGTAGTGCCTTCATCTTCTATATTTTTGTTCTTCCCTTTATCTTTAGATTTACTTTTATCAGTGTATAGGGCAGAAGAATGAGTCTCCATTCTTGTTAAGCTTGGCTTCATGAGTGAACAATTGTCCCATGAGAGTTTTAAGATCTGGAATTTGCATGTCCATGTATAGGTCCATGGCAGTGGTGAAGCTTTCCCATTTGTCATCAGCTTTAATCCCATTGATCACTTGCCTTACTATCTGCTCTTCTTCAATCTCTTCTCCTATGCTTGCCAACTGATCTGCTACATCTTTAATCTTAGTCACAAACTCTGAAATAGCCTGCTTAGGTTGCTTCCTTAGTGTGGTGAATTCAATCCACAATTGGTTTTTTCTGGTCCTTGTGTTGGAAGAGAAATAGGATGACAAGGTTTCCCAAGTCTCTTGGGATGTCTTACAGTTTCTAATATGTGGCAAAAGAAAATCAGAGATGGAGTTGAGTAAGTAAGACCTTGCTAATGCATCCTTGGCACACCATGTGTTGAGCTTCTCATGTTCTTCCTTTGTTGGTAGTCCTCTGGTTTTGAATGAGGGCAATTCCTCATCTCCTGAGATGTATCCATAAAGTCTCCTTCCTTGTAGGTATGTCTTCATCCTTAGAGACCATCCCTGATAGTTGTTCCTGTCCAATTTATCAATAAATGAAGGAAAACCATCTCCCATTTTACCTTGACTTTGCTCTGATACCACTGTTGGGAAAGATGGATGGACACTTCAAGATGATGAGTAGGAACTGCCAAATCCTACTTTGTACCAGCCCTTTTATGCTTCAGAGTTGATAAGTGGACCTTCTTAGCTTTCCAATGACACCATAAAATGGCCTATGTACTTTGGAAATAATGTATGAAAAGATAGAATCAAAACAGACAACTTTGAACTTCAACTCTTCAAGAAAACCTTCTATTTTTTACTAGACACCTGTTGTATCTTTTGCTCAGTATGACCAGCACAATAGGAATTGGAAAAATTCCTTTTAGGGTATCTAACTAGCTTAGCAAGCTAACTATTCCAAGTGGAATCACTTGAAAAGATTAACTATGCTCAGAGAAATCAATTTAGCAAGTAAACCTTTACCCCCGATTTTTTAGGACTATTGCAGACTTCGACCAGTGATCACTTGGATGCTTTTTTCTTTGAAATGGCTGAATATAAAATCCTTCAAATTTTGATAGCACGTACAATACTTTGAGCTGGTTCCAAGAAGCTATAGATCTTTGAATTTGGTGGAGAAATGAGTGAGATATGATCTCCACAAGTTGACTGACTTACAGAGACTATTACAGAGAACTCAAAAATGAACAATGTAGATATATGTATTAATGAACACTTGTGTACAAAATCATTGGCTTGGAAACCATAGCCAAATGATGTGGTAAGGTGTAGGCTACAGTGTAGGCTACAGTGTAGGCTACAGTGTAGGCCTTACACACATACAGAGATGAAGATGATGAGCTCGGAAAGTGACTTGCATACCTGCGACTTTTTCTTGGAAGTTTATATAGATGTTCACTTCCAATTTGAATTTGAATTCAAATTGTTGGCTCTCTCTAAAAAAGTGATCCTCCATTATAGGAGATATTCCATCAATCAACTCCTAACTTTTCCATGAGTTCTTCTTGGTAGGTGTTTACAAAGATTCTAAGTCAAATATGACTTTTACAAAAGGATAAAATGGTAATTAACCATTAGCATTGATTCATATGCATCTTCATAAGTGTATGAACTACAAGCCCAAATGTGTAGGCTTGTGAATTGCACCAACACTTTGACCATATATGCATAGTTCTTCTGAGTTATGTAAGAAGTATCATAAGAATACCTTTCTGGTTGTCTTCTTGTCCTATTCGATCTTCTTGGTTCACATTCTCCATATGTGTCTAGATACACTTCTTCATCAAATATAGGAGCTTCTTCATTTCTTCTTGTTAATCCACTCTAGATGTACTTGCTTGCATATAGCCTTCATCTTCATTTACCTGCACAATTGATTTTCCTTTTTCACATCTTCTTACCTCTTCCTCAAAGTCTTCAATTGTATGACTTTGATATGCATACCAACTTTTCTGTTCATCAAATGTAACATCTCTAGAAACAAGAAATTGTTTGGTTAGAGGATTCCACAACCTGTAACCCATCTGTTTTTCATCATAACCAATGAACACATATTTTTTTGCCTTCGGTTCAAGTTTATGTCTAAGTTGTGATGGCACATAAGCATATGCAATTGATCCAAACACTTTACAATGATCTAGTGTTGGTTTCTTACCCCATCAAGCTTCATATGGAGTTATTCCATTTAGAGCTGCACATGGTAATCTATTCACAAGATATGTAGCTGTTGTTGAAAGTTTTTCAAGCTCAAGAGTGTGGGAACATGCCCCAAATTGAACCTTCCACATCATCCACAATCAAAGGAGGCTGATTTCCACGAGTTTGAGGCATCCAATTATGCCCATAATGGAAAGAAGTTGATTAGAGAAGATTTAGCTCACCTCTTGATGTGATTGGACCTCACTTTTGACATGTATATGTTTTTGATTGGTTAAAGAGGTTAGTAGGTGGTCTTTAAAACCTCTAATGAGTTGTATTATGACTTAGAGTCGTGGAAATACGTGCCCAAGCTGCCCCCTTGCTTAAGCACACCCCCTACTAGCTGTTCTCTGCATATTTTGCAGAAATTTCACTTTTACACACTCTATCTATCTAGATGTTTTTGGCAGACCCCCCAGTCTTGTAATTGTTGTTTCTCCTTCATCCGGAATCCATTTGCAATGATTTTTGTCTTGTTGGAAAGCTTATAAGTTCTAATTTGTCTGCTATAAGTCTCAGGTTCAGTGCCTGCACATGTGCAAAGAAATGTCCAGAATAGTGTCTGTCTAGTTAGCTCATACTCTGTGAAGAGATCAAGTTATCTGTTTTGTTGCAGCTGGTTGAGGCATCATCCAGTATCCAAATGGAGTGATTTTACTGTCATTTGAAAGCTCTTAAAGTCTAGTTTATGCCTGTAAACTTTCATTTTCAATATCTGCATATACTCAGAGAAACTCAGAAAATACAGAGCCTATGTCTAAAAAATTTCAGGATCCTAGGAGGGTTCATTTGCTTTTGTTGTGCACATAGGAGTGTTTATCCTCCAACAGTGGTATCAGAGCTATAAGTGGAGTATCAAAGAGAGAAGAAGGAGCTACTGAAGTGAAGTGAAGACCTCATCAAATTTTGAAGGAAGGAAGCAAAGAACGGGCACGTCAACAACAAGGGGAAGCAAATACATCATCAAATCAAAGACGAAGCTTCATCAAGAGGAGTAGCTCTATTTTTTGAGGTAAAAGCCATCCTTTTCAACTTCATTGCATCAAGGGGGAGGTTCAAAAGAGTTAGGAGGCACCATGGCTGATCTCAATGCTCAAATTGAAAAGCTCGAAAAAGGAAACTACCAACCATGGCGATTTAGAATATTCAATTTTTTGATGGGGAAAGGTTTGTGGGGACTTGTGAGTGTTGGAGAGCCAAAACCCTACATAGATGAGGTAAATCCAACCAATGACCAGAGAAGAGCAGTAAGAGAGTGGGATGAAAGGGACAAAAGGGTCATTTTCATTTTATCTCAGCATATTAGCAACTCTATGGTAGGGCATATTCAAGATTTGGATACATCGAAGAAGGTGTGGGAGTGCTTGGAGAGATTGTACTCAACCTCCACAAAAGCTAGAAAAATTCAGCTCAAGAATGAGCTCAATAATCTTAGGAAAAGCCCCTCTCAAGGTGCTAATGATTACATATTAAAGGTTAAAGAGCTTGCAGATGCACTAGGGTCAATCGGTTGTGCCCTAGATGATGACGATCTTGTCGCCCACACCCTAAATGGACTTAGGGATGATGAAAAATGGAGGGCTTTCACAACTTCAATGTATGTAAGGGACTCTCTTCCTGATTTTGATCAACTAATCACTCTCATGGTGACAGAGGAGATGAACCTTGGTGGTCATAATGCCAAGGATAGCCAAGAGCAATTGTTGTATGCAGGTAGAGGAAGAGGAAGACACAACCGAGGTGCTACAAGAGGAAGAGGAAGATATCAAAGCAACCAAGGAGGTCAAGGACAACAAGAAAATGCAAGTCAAAGAGGTGGAAGAGCCACAAATAGAGGAAGAGGTGCAAGATTTGGTGGAAGAGGACAAGCCACTTCAAATGGATGCTTTGTATGCGGTAAGCCCGGTCATTTTGCAAATGAATGCTATCATAGAGCTCAAAGACAAGGGAATCAAAGCAACAACAACAATTATAGAGGGCAAGGTAATTATGCAAACACATCATCCAGTCAAGGGAATGATTATTTACTTGCCATGAGGTATGGTGAAGATACAACTCAAGCTAGTGAAGATGTATGGTATGTAGACAGTGGATGTAGCAATCATATGTCATGTCGAAAGGATCTTTTTAGTAATTTGCAGGTCCCAAAGCATCAAGGGCATGTGGAAACAGGTGATAACTCAGAACATACCATTCAACATGTGGGAGATATCAGTTTGGAAGGAAATCAAAGAGCAAAGTGCTTATCAGAGGTATTACATGTCCCTACTATTACCAAAAACTTGATTTCGATAGGCCAAATGGTAGAAAAAGGCTATCAAGTTAGGTTCAATGAAAGAGGATGTTTTGTTGAGGATCCAAGGGTAGGTTTCAAGCTCATAGCAAAAGGAAAAAAGCAAGGGAGAATGTTCATAATGGACATAAATCAGCCACACCATTCAATGTATGTCACATATGGAGACAAGAGGATAGCAGATTTGGATCTATGGCATAAACGAATAGGTCACATCAACCTACAAAAGCTCAAGGACATGCAAAGGAGGAGCTTGGTAAGAGGCCTACCAAATTTTACATCTAAAATGTTGCATGAAATTTGTGTAGCTTGCCAACAAGGAAAACAATCAAGGCTGCCCTTCAAGAAGAGTACCTATGTAAGTGCAAATGTTTTAGACCTCATTCACACGGATGTTTGGGGTCCAACAAGAGAAGCATCCCTTGCTGGAAATAGGTATTTTGTAACCTTCATTGATGACTTTTCAAGAAAAGTGTGGTTGTATTGCATTAGAAACAAATCAGATGTGTTCCACTACTTCAAGAAATTCAAAGCATAGGGGGAGAAGGAATCTGGCAAGTTTATCAAAACTTTGAGATCCGATGGAGGGGGAGAGTATTTCTCCCATGAATTTTCTGAATTTTTGCAGGTCAATGGCATCAAAAGGCAATTTACATGCAGGTATACCCCCCAACAAAATGGGGTAGCAGAGAGAAAGAACAGACACATAGCAGAGGTAGCAAGGTGTATGCTCAATGAAATGAATATGCCGCATTGTTATTGGGGAGAGGCTACATATACAGCCACATACATCATGAATAGATGTCCTACATCAGGTATACATCATCTAACCCCTGAGGAAGCATGGAGTGGAAGAAAACCTTGCATTTCACATCTTAGAATCTTTGGTTGTATATGCTATGTACATGTACCTCAAGAGTTGAGGTCAAAGTTAGATGCCAAATCTGAAAGGTGTATTTTTTTGGGATATTCTATGGAACAAAAGGGGTATAAATGCTATAATCCCATCACCAAGGAGCTGAAGGTAAGTAGGGATGTTGTCTTTGATGAGTTGAAGCCTTGGTATGCATGCACAAGTCCATTGCAGGTTGAAGACATAGGTGAGACAGATTTGAAGAATGATGATAGAGTTCAAGTAAGCATGGACTTAAGTGGTCCAAGCAACTCATGCAACACAAGGGCACCCTCACCATGGAGTGGAAGGCTTAGGGAAAGAGAGACCAACTCTGAAGAAAGCAAATTCAAAGGCAAAGAGAAGATTTCAATTGAAGAAGGAAGCTATGTGGACGAGAGCATGTTGGAAGATGAAGAGATAGAAGAAATTCAAACTCCAGGAGTGGCAAAACAAAGAAAGAAGATGGCAACCACACCCAAAGGAAGTGAAAGAAGGTCTTCAAGAGTAAGATATCCAGTACAAAGGTTAACATATGATAATTTCATTGCAAAGCATTATGCATACATGACTCAAGTAATCAAGGACAAGGAACCAACTAGTTATGAAGAAGCTAAGGATTGCAAGGAATGGCAAGAGGCAATGAAGTAAGAGCTCAAAGCACTTGATGAGAACCATACTTGGAGCTTGGTACCAGCTCAAGAAGGCATGAAGGTGATAGGTAATAAGTGGGTTTACAAAATTAAAAGAAATTCAGATGGTTCCATTGCTAGGTACAAAGCAAGGTTGGTGGCGAAAGGCTTCTCCCAAAGCTACGGGATAGATTATGATGAAACTTTCAGCCCCATAGCCAAGATGCCAACAATTAGGACTTTGATTGCAGTGGCCACATCAAGGAAATGGAGCTTATATCAATTGGATGTGAAGAATGCCTTCCTCAATGGAGAGCTTGAAGAAGTAGTCTACATGAGCCAATCTCAAGGATTTGCTAGTATGAGGTACCCAAATCATGTTTGCAAGCTAAGGAAAGCATTATATGGACTAAAGCAAGCCCCAAGGGCCTGAAATCAGAGGTTAGTGGATTATTTATCAAGTTGTGGATACAAAGAAAGTGTTGCAGATCCATCACTTTACATGAAGAAGCAAGGAGACAAGATGGTATACATATGCATCTATGTGGACGATTTGATCATCACAGGAAGTGATATTGCAGGTATTAAAGATATCAAATCAAAGCTAGGGAAGGAGTTCAAGATATCTTATCTTGGAACACTAAAGTACTTCTTGGGAATAGAGGTAATCTATGCACACAATGGCATCTTCTTGATTCAAAGAAAATACTTGTTGGATGTGCTATACAGGTTTGGTATGAGTGGTTGTAAGCCACTTTCTCAGCCCATGGAGCCCAATACAAAGTTGGTTGCAGGTCAAGGAGAGGCTATACAAGATATTACACTATATAGAAGCATAATTGGTTCATTAATTTATGCTACATTCACTAGACCTGATCTTGCATATGTAGTAGGTGTTCTCTCTCAATTTTTGCATGCACCTACTCATGATCATCTTATGGCGGCAAAAAAGGTGCTTCGTTACATCAAGCACACCATCAACCAAGGTCTATTTTACTCATATGATGCTGATCTAAGTGTCAAAGGATATAGTGATGCTGATTGGGCAGGTAGCAAGGATGATCGAAGGAGTACATCGGGTTATGTTTTCATGATAGGTACAAAAGTGATCTCTTGGAGCTCTAAGAAGCAACCCACTTTTGCTCTTTCATCCACAGAGGCTGAGTACAGAGGTTTAGCATTGGCTACATGTGAGCTATTATGGCTTAAGAAAATACTTAAGGACTTGGAAGTGGAAGTGGAGGAGGTTCCTCTTTATGGAGACAACATTTCAAGCATCTATCTAGCTAACAATCCCATGTTTCATGCAAGGAGCAAGCACATAGAGGTTCATTACCACTTCGTTAGAGAAAAGGTGATGGCAAAAGAGCTAGATATAAGGTATGTGAACACTAAAATGCAGGTTGCAGACATGATGACAAAGTTTCTTGAAGGTACAAAGCTTGGAGGATTCAAGGAAGATATCAACATAAGAGACATAGGCTGAAGCAACAAAGGAAAAGACTTGAGCTTGAGGGGGAGTGTTGAAAGTTTTTCAAGCTCAAGAGTGTGGGAACATGCCCCAAATTGAACCTTCCACATCATCCACAATCAAAAGAGGCTGATTTCCACGAGTTTGAGGCATCCAATTATGCCCATAATGGAAAGAAGTTGATTAGAGAAGATTTAGCTCACCTCTTGATGTGATTGGACCTCACTTTTGACATGTATATGTTTTTGATTGGTTAAAGAGGTTAGTAGGTGGTCTTTAAAACCTCTAATGAGTTGTATTATGACTTAGAGTCATGGAAATACGTGCCCAAGATGCCCCCTTGTTTAAGCACACCCCCTACTAGCTGTTCTCTGCATATTTTGCAGAAATTTCACTTTTACACACTCTATCTATCTAGATGTTTTGGCAGACCCCCCGGTCTTGTAATTGTTGTTTCTCCTTCATCCGGAATCCATTTGCAATGATTTTTGTCTTGTTGGAAAGCTTATAAGTTCTACTTTGTCTGCTATAAGTCTCAGGTTCAGTGCCTGCACATGTGCAGAGAAATGTCCAGAATAGTGTCTGTCTAGTTAGCTCATACTCTGTGAAGAGATCAAGTTATCTGTTTTGTTGCAGCTGGTTGAGGCATCATCCAGTATCCAAATGGAGTGATTTTACTCTCATTTGAAAGCTCTTAAAGTCTAATTTATGCCTGCAAAATTTCATTTTCAATATCTGCATATACTCAGAGAAACTCAGAAAATACAGAGCCTATGTCTAAAAAATTTCAGGATCCTAGGAGGGTTCATTTGCTTTTGTTGTGCACATAGGAGTGTTTATCCTCGAACAGCTGTATTTACAGCCTCACCCCAAAGATAATTTGGAAAATTCTTCTCCTTCAGCATAACTCTAGCAAACTCAACCAAAGTCCTGTTTCTTCTTTCTGCTACACCATTTTGTTGTGGTGTATACTTGCAGGTTATTTCTCTCTTAATACCTGCATTCGAAATATAATCATTGAACTCTTAGGAGAAGTATTCTCCCCCTCCATCAGACCTCAGTTTCTTAAGCTTTTGACCTGTGACTCTCTCTGCATATGCATGAAAATGCTTGAAAGCTCCAAACACTTCTCATCTTTCCTTCAAAACATATAAACTTATCCATCTTCTAGCATCATCAATGAAAAGAACATAATACCTTGAGCCACTGATAGATCCTTCTTTTGTTGGTCACCATACATCTATATGAATGAGCTCTAGTAATCCATCATGTTTGAAACCTTTCTTTTGAAATGGTAACCTGTGTGCTTTTCCCATTTGACATGCTTCACATTTATAAATCATATGTTGACTCTATACATTTGGTAATCCTAGTACAGACTGATTAGCAACCATAGCTTTAATTCCTCTTTCATTGAAATGACCTAATCTCTTATGCTAGAGATCAAGTTCTGTAATCACTCCTTCACCATGTGTGAACAAAGCTTGACCAATGTTCCCTTGCACTCTTGAAGTAAAGAGTCTACCTTCTTTCTTATTATAGACAATCTAATTATATCCATTCTTTGGATCTTCAACAAATACTCCTTCATTTGTAAACCTGACTTGAAAACCTTTTTCAACTATCTGTCCCGCACTAATCAAGTTTTTAGGTATTGTAGGAACATACAAAACATTGGTTAGCAAATTTGCTCCACTCTTGCATTTCACTTTTCCAATTGAATGTACACTATGTCTTGTATTATCACCTGTTTGAACTGTATGACTAGAAATGCCTTTTTCCAATTCTGACATCAATTCTATGTTTCTTGACAAATGATTAGAACATCCAGAGTCAATGTAAAATACCTTTAGATTTTCTTTGTCTAATGTGCTGATTGAGTTCATCATCAATGATATATGACCTTCATTTTGTGTGTCATTTGCATAGTTGTAGTAGGTGGTGTTGTAGGACTGATTCTGTCCCCAACTTCTTCCTCCACCTCTACCATAGCCTCCTCTTTGGCTTTGTCTACTTCTTTGAGAGTAACTTTGATATCTTCCACCTCGGCCTCTGCTAATTTTTGTTTTGATTTTGGTTTGATCCTTGTTGATTATGCCAACAATCATGAGCCAAATGATTACACAAATCCAACAAGCCTTCTTGTTGTTATTCTGATTACCTCTTCCTCTTCCAAAACCTCTTGCTCTTCCTCTGCCAGTACCTTTACCTCTTGCATAATAAACTTGAGAACTTGACTCTTATTCATCCTTTGCTTTACCTTTATCTCCTTTCTTCTTGTTCTTCATGTACATTGCAGAACTTTATCCTTTATCTCCATCTCCCTTCAAGTCTTGCTCAAATGTGAGCATCAAACCAAACAATTGATTCAAATCTGGAACAAAATGATTCAAAGAAAGTTCTGTTGATAAGACAAAAGGTTTCCACCATTCATCTCCTTTCAACCCTGCAAGTAGTTGAGCAATCAATCGGTGATCTTCAACATCTTCATCTATGGATCCAAGACTATCTACTAGATCCTTCATCTTAGTGACATAATCACTAATATTTTGTCTTGGCTTCTTCTTGAATGTAGTAAACTCTGACCATAGACTTTCTTTCCCTGCTTTAGTAGTGCTTTGGAAATGATACTCCAATGCATTCCATATCTCTTCAAATGATTCCAATCCTCTGATGTGTGGTAGCAAATGATATGAGATTGTGTTGTAAATGTATGCCTTTGCACTTGCATCCTTCTTCTGCCAACACTTTAAAGCATCTATTTCCTCTTTCTTTGGTCGGCTTTCATCTTCAAATACTGGCTTCTCTTCTTCACCTGTTACATTCACCATGAGATCCTTACTCATAAGTAAGTCTTCCATTCTCATTACCCATGCACGATAATTATTCTATCCAATTTGTCAATGGAGATATGATCTGCCATACTCCTTTCCTTCTGCTGCAACCTGTGAGCTTAAAGGATAAAGGATAATACCTTTTGAAGTTCTTAGTGTATGAAGATACTTTTGAAGTAACCTTTTGATGCCTTGTGTCTTTGAATACTTCAACTTTCAACCTTTAATGAAAAACTTTTGAAAAACTTCTCGTACCTTTGACATCTTCTACTCTCTAGGACCTTTTTGCTATGATACCACTTGTTGATGTGTGAAACATCACAAGAAATGAATTAATGTGACACTAGCACACCTCTATGGTCACCATTAACTCAATGCTTCTCCAAACTTTGAGAAAAGATTGCTTAAACTGAGAACTTTGCTTCTACAAAAATTTCTAGTCATTAAAATGACATACCTTCACTCTTTTGCTTATTTCTCTTAGCACAGATATTATTTCTCCAAGATATTTTTGTGGATGAAACTAGAAGAAGTAGATCTTTCCAACAAGCTATTATTTGCAAGAAAAGGATCTCTATAACTCAAGTTATGACCTTCACAAGATCACCATGTATGAGTTGCCAAAACTATAAATTTTTCCTCTTTTAGTAAAATTGAGTGTCTAAAAATGAAAATTTGATGCCTAGCATCAACTTGCAACCAAAAGTCGATGCCAGGCACGTGAACACAAGGTATGAACAAAATCACTTTTATGTGGGAAGTCGATGCCAGACATCGACTTTATGCTGAAATTCGATGCCAGGCATCGAGTTTGTGCTTTGCTTTTTCAGCCACTTTTTAGTTCTTGAAATAGGCACGTCAACACAAGGTATGAACAAAATCACTTTTATGTGGGAAGTCGATGCCAGGCATCGGCTTTATGCTGAAATTCGATGCTAGGCATTGAGTTGCTCCACAAACCTCATGTTTTCAAGAAGATTGAACAACAAGTAAAACTCAAAGAATGAAAACAATGATTTATCAACACAAACTCGATGCCAGGCATCGAGTTGCTTGGAAAACCTGAACTTTTAAACTCGTCACAGAGTAGGCAAGCATGGAGATGATGAAGAGAGTCTCATACATAGAACTTTACTTAGTTCTTCTCATAGCTATGAAAAACTCAGAAGCTTACAGGTGCTTTCTCACTCAAAGAAGCTCGACTATACTCAGTCATACAAAATGAACTCCTACTGACATTCTCTCTCACTGCGTCAGTTGATCCAAACTAACTTATATAGATTTTCTCATTCTCGTGATTTTGAGAAAAAAACTCTAGAACTAAAGTTATAACTAACTTTACAACTATAATACACGTGAATTTGTCCCTTCACATAGGCATGTGGTTTTCTTCTAAAGCTTTGACCTTCAAATATATGTCCAATTAGTGATTGTTTCTCCTACAGGAACCAAATCCCAAGTGTTATTCTCCTCAAGAGCTTCAATTTCTTCTTCCATTGCATGCCTCCATTGTGATTTCTTCTTTGCTTCCTCAAATGTTGAAGGTTCCTCTTGATTTATGTCTGAGGTATCCTGCTCTTCAATTTTAGGAGGATTATCCTTAAGGAGTTTTGGAAAATCTTCTTCAAGATCATAAGGTAGGTTGACTTTTTACATGAATCTTCATACCAAGAACTATTCTCATCAAATACTACATCTCTACTCACCAAGAATCCTTTGGTTGTTGGGTTTTATAATCTATAGCCCTTTTGATTGTTGTCATATCCAATGAATACACACCTTTCTACTTTGGGATCCATCTTGCCTCTAACCTGTGAAGGAACATGATCATATGCAATACATCCAAAAATCTTACAATGATCCAAGCTTGGTCTTCTTCCATTCCAAGCCTCATATGGTGTCATGCCATCAAGTGATTTTGAAGGTAACCTGTTAATCAAATAAGTGGTTGTGGATATAGCCTTAGCCCATGATTAATTAGGTAAGTGCTTCTCATTTAGCATAGACCTTGCAGCTTCAACAATTGTCCTATTCTTTAATCCTACCACTCCATTTTGCTTAGGAGTGTACCTTGTAGTGATCTCTCTTTTGATTCCCCTCTCTTGAATAAAGGAGTCAAATTCATGGGAGAAGTACTCTCCTTGTTGGAATTTGGGCCCCCAAGATTGTTCCAATACTAAAACCTTTTGAGCATACACACTTAATTAATTAAGATGATAAGTGAGAGATCGAAGGAAAGAGATCTTGAGACAAGGATAGAGAACGTAAGTTGGATGCTTACTCACTAAAAAATAGATGTCCAAATTACAACATGGGAGTACTACTCAACCATATAAAGTGGTGCACTCACGAATGGAAGAATATCCAAGAAGATGACGATACAAAATTTAGATTATGTTGAAATAATCTACGTGTGTGAAGTGAATGAGCAACAAAGCTAACCTTATTCTCACAAAATAGTGTAACAAAATTGTAAATCAACCAACCCTAATTTTGAGATTAGGGTAGAGATACCCTAAAAACAAAATATAAGGTTAACTCACAAAAGATAGTTACCACCACCTTGTAGAAGACTTCTTGCTCCAAGAGAGTAGCCTCTCCTTCACCAAAACTCCACCTCCTCAAGAGTGTGTGAACACTCTCTCTTTAAGAAGACCTTCAAACTCTAGCTTGAAATCTTTGAGTGAGTGAGTGAACAATGAGCCAAGGACCTCTTTATATAGTTTGAAGTACCCATTGAAAAGCACAACTAAAAGCTACGATGGATAAACATTCTCGAAAATGGCCATCGTGATTTTAAAGCCGTCCGTGCGTTTTATTTTCAAAAGATAAGCTTTCCAAAAAATCAAACGTGTTCGCTGCCGAGGGGACTTGAACCCGGATTGCTAGCATAGGAGTGCTTTATTCTAGCCAACGTGCCAACACGCTTTTGGTTATAGAAGGATACAAAGAATATATAGTATACTTAGTTTTCAGCAGTTTTGGACCAATGAAGACATTGCTTACAACAATCCCTCCTTCAATGTCACAATGGTACAAGCTTCAGTAACCTGCAAATCGTCTCATGACTATCTCTAGTCAATGCTTTGGTAAATATATCTACAACATTCTCACTAGAAAGAACATAAACCAGCTCAATGTGCTTCTTAGCTATCTGCTCTCGAATATAGTGGTAGTGTACCTCTATATGCTTTGTCCTTGCATGATGCACTAGATTCTTCGCTATAGCTATAGCACTCTAGCTATCTGAAAATATCTGAATGGGTTCATGTACTCTCACATCAAGATAACTGAAAATCATCTGCAACCATACTGACTCTAGAGTAGCTGTAAATGCTGCATGATATTCAGCTTCACACGATGAAGTGGCAATAGTGGGTTGTCTCTTCAAAAGCCATGAGATAAGACAATCTCCAAGATAAAAACAATATCCACTAGTACTTCTTCTTGTGTCTCTATCACCAATCCAATCAGAATCCTAAAATCCTTTTAGTAACAAATGTGTAGATTTCAAAAATACCATAGCAAAATTTGAAGTTCCCTTCAAATATCGAAAGATCCGCTTTACTGCTTTCCAATGTAACATTGTTGGATTCTGCATGAGCCTTGATACTTGAGAAATTGCAAACTGTATATCAGGATATGTACTACATAGATATATCAAGCAACCAACTGCTCGACTATATAAAATAGCATCAAATGGCTTTGCATCTGCTACCATTTGTAAAGACATGTTCTGATCCATAGGTGTTTGCATAGGTTTAGAATCACCCATCTTAAACCTTTCCAAAAGTTTCTCAATGTACTTCTATTGTGTCATATAGATACACTCATCTTGAAACAAAAACTGAATCCCAAGATAATAATACAAAATGCCTAAATCATTCACATCAAATGTTTGCTTCAATTGTTCTTTGAACATCTACAAATTTTCATCTCTAGGACCTGTGACTATAATATCACCCAAATAAATGATTGCTATAATCATCATACCTATTTCAGCTTTGACATAAAGAGTTGGAGTTGCATCTGAGTTATGGAAACCAATGGACAAAAGATATGTATGCATCTTTTCATACCATGCTCTAGGTGCCTGTTTTAAACCATACAAAGCTTTTATAAGCTTACACACTAAGTGTTCTTTCCCTATCTCTTCAAAACCTTCTTGTTGCGGAATATACACATCCTCGTGTAAATCACCATTTAGAAAAGAAGTTTTAATGTCAAGTTGATATATATGCCAACCAAATGTGCTTCTAAATCAAGTACTGACCTAATAACAATCATCCTAGACGTAGGAACAAATGTCTCATCATAATCAATACCTTTTTGTTGTGCATATCCTTTAACAACTAACCTGGCTTTGTACCTATCAATAGTACCACCTGCTTTCCTTTTAATTTTGAAGATCCATTTTACACCTATAGGCTTCTTTCCCTCTGGTAACTCACATAGCTACCAAGTTTGATTCTTATGAATAGAATCAATCTCTTCTTGCATAGCTTTTCTCCAAATAGGAATGTTAAGTGCATCTTTAACACATGCAGGTTCATCTTTAACTATTGTAAAAGCCAAAATATCATGAATCTCAAAGTCTTCAGCAAAACTTACATGATTTCTTTGTTGTTGCTATCTAGTTTGACTTCTTGTTCTTATATGATCTTGTTGTTGTTGTCTAGTCTGACTCCTTGTTCTTCCAGTAAAAGACTTTATACCACTATCTTTCCAAGTCTGATATAACCACGTAGGTGTATCCTTAAATAGTGGTGAAACTCTTTTGAACTTTTAGCTTCCACAGGTTTTGGAACTTGTCCTACCGAGGTACTAGGACTTTTTGGAACTTCAACTTCTTCCATTTTTGGAACCAAAGTCTCATGTGGAACAGAATCTGTAGAAGGTTGTGAAATTCCTCTTTCTTCAACTTTTTCTTGAATCCTAGGAATTTTAACTCCCTCCTGATATGGCTGAACATGTACATCCAGAATCTTTCTAAAAAATCCATAGTCATTTTCACTAATGAACTCTGGAATTTCTGCTTCTTTATCATAAACCTTATTTTCATCAATATAAGCATTACGTGAAAGAATAACTTCACCTACCTCTCGAACATAAAACCTGTATCCTTTACTCTCAATAGGATATCCAATGAAAACAACTTTCTTTGCCTTTACATCTAGTTTGCCTCGCTCCTTTTTCTCAACATGTACATAAGAAAGTGATCCAAACACTCTGAAGTAACTCACATTAGGTTTTCTACCATAATAAGCTTCATACGGTGTGACTACCTTTAAAGCTTTTGTAAATGACCTGTTTAAAATGT
Organism: Ceratopteris richardii; assembly: GCA_020310875.1. Classification (NCBI taxonomy): domain Eukaryota; kingdom Viridiplantae; phylum Streptophyta; class Polypodiopsida; order Polypodiales; family Pteridaceae; genus Ceratopteris; species Ceratopteris richardii. The sequence continues at coordinate 143,594,803 of CM035411.1, read as the reverse complement.
GATTAGCTGTATGTACTGCATCAAACCAGAATTTTGGTGAAAGCTTCTTGGATGCCATCATGCTCCGCATCATTTCAACAAGTACTCTATTCTTTTCTTTTGCAACACCATTCTGCTAAGGAGTATAAGCAATAGTAAGGTGTCGAGTAATACATTTCTCACCAATAAATGTCTTAAACTCTTTTGACAAGTATTCTCCACCTCTATCACTTCTGAGAATCTGGATAGTTTCTTGATTTTAATTTTCAACCATAGCTACAAACTTCTTGAACATAAGAAAGACTTCTGACTTCAACTTAAGACCATAGATCCATGAATATGTCGTAAAATCATCAACAAATAGAACAAAATACCTCAAACCCTGAATAGAGCCTGCTTTCATAGGTCCATTCACATCTGAATAAATAATCTGCAATTTCCTAGTAGGTGTAATATGACCATGTTTCTTGAAAGGTAGTTTATGCATCTTACCTTCAAGACAACCTTCACATATATTTGAATCATCTGGTAGCTTGAATGAGGGTAAAATCTCAACCATACATGTGTCTTTGATACTCCTGAGAGCTCCAAAACTAATATGTCCAAATCTTTCATGCCATAACTTCATATCTTCCACTAGTGACGAAGATTTGACTGCATATGCCTGACTGATTTTTGACAAAACAAAGATCCCTCCTCTATGCTCACCTTATAAAATACACTTGTTGTCTTTGTGTGATAAGATCTTACAAAGATCTCTCTCAAATACAACTTTAAAACCATCACCTAAAAATGCAGATATAGATAGCAGATTCTTCTTCATTTCAGGTACATAAAGAACATCTAAAATCTGAAAATTACCACCTTCTCTTGACTTTAGGGTTACTGTACCTATTCCCACAACATCCAAATCATTGCCATCTGCAATAGTAACTCTTCTACCTAAAGAATAGGAAAGAGAAGAAAACACATCTCTGCAACCTGTCATATGCTTTGTAGCACCTGAACAAATATCCAAGGACTTGTTGAAAGAACTTGTAAAGCGGCCTGATCAAAAGCTACTTCCTCAATGGTGATACAGGCATAAGAATCACCTTGAGATTTCCCTTTTTTATCATCTTCTGCAACATTACCAGATGCCTTTTTCTTTTCTGCTACAATCCGTTTATAACATGCTGTTTTTAAATTTCCAGGTTTCTTGCAGTAAAAACATATTACTTCCTTCTTCTTACAAGACTTCTCTTTAGATGTAGTAGATACAGAATCTGAAGTAGAAGGTGAAAGGGACTTACTTTCCTTCATGGATTGTTTTTCCTTCTTCTCCTTCTTCTTCCTTTTACTCTTTGATGAAGATGAAAGTGCTTCTTCATTCTCTTCCATTCCCTTCAAGTGATCTTCATCTTGAAGTAACAAGAACTCTAGTTCTTCAAATGTAACCTCTCTATCTCTTGTGGTAAGTGTAAGAGTGGTTATGAAAGACCGATATGAGATAGGAAGTGAATTAATCAGTGTATTTACCATTTCTTCATCGGATATCTCAAATCCTACATTTAGAAGTTGATCTCTCAAGTCAACGAGTCTCGTCATGTGGGTTTGAATTGACTCACCAGCCTTCATCCTTGTATTTGCTAGTTGTCTCCTCAAGTGAGCTTTCCTAGCAGGATTTTTGCTCTGAAAAAGATTCTCAGGCTTCAACCAAGCTTGTCTAGAACTTTTGCAAGATTTGATCTGTGGTAGAATATGCTTTTTGACACTCATTGCTATGAATGAAAGGCTAAAGCATCTCTACCATCCCATCTTGCCTGATCTTGAGTAGGAGGAACTGTAGGTAAAGACCTACTTGTGACTCTGGATGTCGAAGTGGTTACCTCTTCTTTAGTTGGTTCTGTAATAGTAATTCCAGTACCTATTGAAGTCGTTGTAGCCCCTTCTTTGCCTTCTCATCTGGGTCTTGTTAAGGATCCATTGAAGATACTCCATAAATCCTTTGTCACTAAAATATTCATCATCATGAAACTCCACATGGGATAATTAGAAGATCCATCCAACTTGTCTTCAATCTCAATCCTAATCTCACTCATCTTAACTAAGTGTGTATGTCAATTATGCTCTAATACCAAGAAATTATGCTCTGATCCCAAATGTTGGAATTTTGGGGCCCTAGGATCGTTCCAATACTAAAACCTTTTGACATACACGCTTAATTAATTAAGATGATAAGTGAGAGATAGAAGGAAAGAGATCTTGAGACAAGGATAGAGAACGTAAGCTGTATGCTTATTCACTAAAAAATAGATGTCCAAATTACAACATGGGAGTACTACTCAACCATATAAAGTGGTGCACTCACTAATGGAAGAATATCCAAGAAGATGATGATACAAATTTTAGATTATGTTGAAATAATCTAAGTGTGTGAAGTGAATGCGCAACGAAGCTAACCTTATTCTCACAAAATAGTGTAACAAAACTGTAAATCAACCAACCCTAATTTTGAGATTAGGGTAGAGATACCCTAAAAACAAAATATAAGGTTAACTCACAAAAGATAGTTACCACCACCTTGTAGAAGACTTCTTGCTCCAAGAGAGTAGCCTCTCCTTCACCAAAACTCCACCTCCTCAAGAGTGTGTGAACACTCTCTCTTCAAGAAGACCTTCAAACTCTAGCTTGAAATCTTTGAGTGAGTGAGTGAACAATGAGCCAAGGACCTCTTTATATAGTTTGAAGTACCCATTGAAAAGCACAACTAAAAGCTACAATCGATAAAACATTCACGAAAATGGCCATCATGATTTTGAAGCTGTCCGTGCATTTTATTTTCAAAAAATCAAACGCATTCGCTACCAACAGGACTTGAACCCGGATTGCTAGCATAGGAGTGCTTTATTCTAGCCAATGTGCCAATGCGCTTTTGGTTATAGAAGGATACAAACAATATATAGTATACTTAGTTTTCAACAGTTTTAGACCAATGAAGACATTGCTTCCAACACTCCCCTCCATCTGACCTTAGCCTTTTTAATGGTTTACCTGTTTGATTCTCCACGAGAGCCAAATATCTTTCGAAGCATGAAAAGACCATCTTTGTGTTTCATAAAATATAATATAGTCCATCTACTGCAATCATCAATGAAGGAGACATAATACCTTGATCCAGATATTGAAGCATCCTTGCTAGGTCCACATACATCTGTATGAACCAAATCCAAGAGATCTCCATGCATATATCCTTTCTTTATGAATGGTAACATGTGAGACTTTCCAAATTGACATTCACTACACTTATAAATCATGTGTTGCTTTGACAAGTTAGGGAGTCCAAGTACACTTTGGTCCCTGCAAATTTGCTTTAATGATCTTTCACCAATATGTGCTAGCCTTTTGTGCCATACTTCCAATTCTGTGAGTGTCTGACTACCATAGTCAAAGAGAGAAATGTTTCTAGTGTCTTGTAATTTAAATGCGAACAATCTACTTGTCTTTTCACCTTTTGCAACTCTCTGAAATCCTTGGATTGGATCCTCAACAAATGATCCTCCTCTTGTGAACCTGACTTGCAACCCTTTCTCTACTATTTGTCCAACACTTATCAAATTCATTGTAATGGTAGGGACATAGAGTACCTTACAGAGTAGGTTGATGTTTCCATCAGGTGCTTTGACATTTCCTATTTTCTCCACAATGTGTCTTGTATCATCTCCTGATTGTACCTCATGCTTGTTCCTTGGATCTTCTAAATCTGATAGGTGCCACATTTCCTGCCACATGATTGTGAATCTATGTAGAAAACATGCTCATCAGATTTACCTTGTGGCATGGCCATATTCATGATTAGCAATGAGTCCTCTTGATTTGAGTCTTTTGTGTAGTTATTGAAGTCTGTTCTTCCGTGATTGCCTCCTTGATAGTTTGAATGGTTGTAATTGTTGGCATTGCCATGGTAGTTGTTGAACCTTCCTCTTGAGTAGCAATAACTTCCTCTATTGTAGCCTCTGCCTCTTTAATTCCTATAATTCCTAAAGCAATTTTTAGTTGTATGATTAGTGAATCCACAAATAGAACATGAATTAGAGTCTTGGGATCTCCCTCTGCCTCTACCTCTACCATGTCTTCCTCTACCTTCATAATTAGCTTGATGTGTACCTGCTTCATCATCCACTTTCTTTCCTCTTCCTTTGTTTTCTTTGAACTTTCCTTTATCAATATACAAGGAAGAAGATTGATTACCTTTGGAGCTTTCTCCATTCTTGATAAGCTTGGCCTCTTGAGTAAGTAGTTGTCCTATGAGTGTATTGAAATCTGGTACTTGCATATCCCTGTATAGATCCATAGTTGTGGTGAATGCTTCCCACTTGTCATCTACCTTCAAGCCATTGATGACCTACCTTACAATTTGTTCTTCATCTATTACCTCACCAATGCTTCGCAACTGATATGCTATGTCATTGAGCTTTGTGACAAAATCAATCACATTTTGTTTGGGAGATTTCTTGAGAGTTGTGAAGTCTAGCCATAGTTGATGCTTCCGAGCCTTCGTACTTTAAGAGAAGAAGGCTTCAAGTGCATTCCACACTTCCTGAGATGTTTTACAACTTCTAATGTGAGGCAACAAAAAATATGAGATAGAGTTGAAGAGATAAGACCTTGCAAGTGCATCCTTGGAGCACCATGTGCTCAATCTTTCTTGCTCTTCTTGTGTAGGTTGACCTTTATTCCTAAAACTTGGCATAACTTCACCTCAAGCTATATAACCATATAAATTCCTACCTTGAAGATACGCTTCCATCCTTAATGACCAGGCTAAGAAGTTACCTCTATCCAATTTGTCAATTGATGAAGGAAATCCATCTACCATGTTGTCCAACCTGGCTTTGATACCACTGTGAAGAGATGGATTTGAACTTGGAGAAGATGAAGTGGTGTTGCAAAAACTTTGCACAACACCAGGCAAATAAAATCCAGGGATATGTAGTGGGTCCTTTTAGCTTACCAAAGGATGCATTAGACACCCTATGTACCTTGGAAGATCACTCTAAAAAAAATGAATCAAAATAGATAAGTTGAAGTAGATTCAAGAACAAAAAACTTATTATTTATGTTCATACACCTGTCTAGTGTTTTGAACAATTCTCTAGCCATAGCAGCAATTGACTTGATTCCTTCTTGGAAACTCTTATTAAATTAGTAAGCTAACAATCAAGAGTTATTTCATAAAAAATGATGGACTACATAAAGTGAAAAGTGTTTGGCAAGTTGTAGCATCACCCCGATTTTCATGGGCTGTAGCAGTACTTAGACCCATGAGCAGAGAAATATTAATATCTCGAGATTCCAAGATGCAATGCTTATGAAATTGTGTAAACATATACTAGACAGTATGATGATTTTATCAAGCTTTGAATCATGGAAAATGATGAAGTACACACTGAGAACAAGCTCTGAGAAAATGACTGTTTTGATGGAGTGCTGACAGAGAAATAAAGAATGCATAGGTATAGTCGACTTCAAATAAACATATCTCAAGATTGAAAAACCTAAATGCAATGAAATTTTATGACTACATATTAGACTTAAGGAGCAAACTTTAATAACTTAAATCATTGAAAATGATGCACCAAGCGCAGAGAAATCATCTCTGCAATCTGACTGAGAAAATGATACATATGTGTGCCTTGAACCCACACTTTGATATGGCATAAAGCTTAGCTCATGGTGCTGTGAAAATCATGACTAGAAGATCATGTATTTATAGTGATATTTGGAGCCCAAATTTGAATTTGAATCTCACCTAAAATCACTCTCCAATCTTTTGTAATTGATTTGATTCTCCAACTACCTTCAATCATGAATTTGTGGCTTCTCTTTCCTTTTTTCATCAAGTGGACTTAGCCACTGTAGATTCCTTTCACTTTTACATCAAGTAAAGACTTCAAAATTTACAAGAGGTAGTTTGCAAGTGAACTTTAAAAAGACTAGACATTTCATTCAAGTCTCTAGGTCTTTTGATGACTCAAGCCATCACTTGCACTTGCCATGGACATGTTTCAACAATGACCACAAGGAATTTGCAAATCATGCATTCAGATGTGAATGATCCAATGAGAACAAATTTTCTTCAAGGTTTCAAGTACTTTGTTATGTTCATAGATGATTTCTCAAGATATTCATGGATATACGGTTTTAAAGTGAAGTCCACAGTTTTTCCTACTTTCAAGAAGTTCTTAGCTATGGTTGAAAATGAAAGTCATTCAAAGATCCAAATTTTGAGAAGTGATAGAGGAGGAGAGTACATGTCTAAAGACTTTAGGTCTTTTCTCGAAGACAAAGGTATCTCTCATCAGCTCACTATTGATTACACACCAAAAGAGAATGGTGTTGTAGAGAGAAAGAACAAGATACTTGTTGAGATGATGCATAGTATGATGTCATTCAAAAGGCTTTCTTTCGAGTTTTGGTTTGATGTAGTACATATAGCTAATCACATTCTTAATAGGTTTTCTACAAAAGCTTTAAAGGCTTTTACACCTTATGAAGCTTATTATGGGAAGAATCCCAATGTGAGTTACTTCAAAGTTTTTACCCATCTTATGTTCACATTGAGAAGAAGGATCAGGGTAAGCTTGATATAAAAGCCATTAAAGCGGTCTTTATTGGTTATTCAACTGAAAGCAAAGGATACAGATTCTATGTTCCAGATATAGGTGACATCCTACTCTCATGCAATGCATGTATAGTAGAAAGTCAGATTTATGATAAGAAGGAAGAGATTCAAGAGTTCATAAAGGCAGATGACTATGCATTTTTCATAAGGAATTTGGATGCTTACATTTAGTCATGCAAGGGGGGTGATGAACCTTCTGAAACCCTAAGAGATACATGTGAAGAGAGAATTTCATTACCTACATGAGTACCTAGTCTTACATCAATACCTCTTGAATTTTTGACTTATGAAGCTGGAGAAGGTTCCAGAGTTCCAGAAGAAAGAGATACTGAAAACCAAAAGAGATACCACCACTTTTCAAGAATACAACAAAGTTGTATATCAAACTTGGTGATATGAATACACTGGAAGAATTAGAAGTTGGACCACGAGACAACAAGGAGATGAGGTAAATTATGCAAAACATTTTGAGAGTCATAATGTTCTAGGCTCTAGCTCTTACTTCAATTGAGAATGAATCAGCTAGTGTTCAAGATGCACTACAAAGTGATGTGATTATCATAAGTCCCAAGATTGAGTTCATATTTAGAGATGAGTGTATCTACATGACACAACATAAATACATTGAAAAGTTATTGGAAAGGTTTGAGATGATAGATTCTAAGCCTACGATAGACCAATGGATGTCAATGTGTTATTACAATCGGAAGCAGATTCAGAACCATTTGATGCCACATTATATAGTCAAGCAGATGGTCGCTTGATATATCTATGCAATACAAATCACAACATTCAGTTTACAGTTTCTCAAGTATACAAGTTCATACATAGTCAACTCAAGATTCAGTGGAAATCAGTTAAGAGATATTTGCAGACATCAGAAGTTTTGCATGTTATTGAACCTTGTACCATTGTGACATTGAAGAGGGGATTCTTAGAAACAATGTAACAATATGTACTCTTCAAATCACTCTCAATACATAATAGTGGACTCACATTATCATGTGGGCACCGGAGTTCAAATCCCACAATCGATGGAGCGTGAAAAATCATGCTTTTAGTCTTCTTTAGCTTTTGAAAAACACAAACAACGAGTACCTTTTTTGTAAGGATGGTGATTATACTCTTCGAAGACCGATAGCATATGTTTTATGCTTTTCAAAGTTTGCTTTTAGATGAAACACAATACTATATAAGAAGGACATGGGCTTATTCTTTTGTATCACACAAGCAATCCTCTCAAGGAGATCAAGGAGGAGTCTCACACACTTAGAGGAGGTGACCAATCTTCTCAATCTAGGAGGAGATATTGGAGGCCATCTTGGAGGAGGCGTTCTTACACTCTTGAAGGAGTTGTGATCTACATCTTGGTGACTATCTGGAGGAGATTCTGCCAACTTACCATCAACATCCATTGTTGATTTATTGTGAGTAGTGAGTCTATTTCTGTTCTTACTTGCTAGATCACTCGTTTCTGATTTGAGTTGATCAAAATTTGGGTTTGTTGTACAATAGTTCTAAACTATTCTTATTCTCCATATTCACACACACACACACTCTTCATACCTCTTATGCACACAATCTCTTGTATCTAGTTCCTACTTTTACCTAGATATAGATATTGTCAGTTTGTATCATATACACACATTGTAATTCGCCATTTGAATATAGATAGTGTAGATGAGCCTCATAGCTTACCGTTACACTTGAAATCTCTTCTATTCTCTCTCTATCTCTCACTCATCTATTTTTTAGTCTTAAGGTCTGTATGTTAAGGCTCATTTGTTGGAAGATCTTGTAAACCTATGATACATTGTTATTGTGATCCACTACCACTTCCAACATTAACCCCCTTTCAAAGCCATTTGTTCAATTAGATTCTCCATTGGAGTTATGATCTATGAGCTGCATTTTGGCTTTGTTGAAGTTCATATCTTCCTACTTTTGAGTTCTTTGGTATAATGGCAAGCAACAATGACTTGTTTGTCATGCTTTAATCTGATGATAAGCTTTATGGGATCAACTATACAATGTGGTCTTACATGATGAAGCATGTTCTTTTTGCAAAGCAACTATGGAACATAGTGGAAGATGTTGACAAGTGATAGTGACTCGGTAATTATTCTACTACACAACCTCTTGTCATAGATTCATGATCTTTTTCTTTTTTGTGAAGCGACATATTGTTCCACACATCTGGTCATGCACTACTTCAAGACAAGCTTGGGATGCTCTTGAATCTTTCTATGCAGTGCATGATAAGCACAAGTTTCTTACTTGACAAAGAAACTTGAATATGTATGTATGGTTGAAAATGAGTCAATGGATTATATGTTACATGCATAAAGGATTTGAAGGAACAATTGGTAAACATTGATAAGATCATTCCAGATGCATTACTCATTTCTATGCTACTCAAAGGATTTTCACAATCCTTTCAAAGCTTTTCTACTACACTTCATTTGGTTGTAAAACGAAATTCAAATATGTATACTTTTGATGAGTTAAAAAAAGGGAAAAAGCAAGTATGGTTCAGATTTGGGTTTATTAAAACCAAAGTCTCCCTCTTCCTCTTCCACCTCTTACTCTCTTGATGGTGATATGCAAAAGAACAAGAGATGCAAGTAGTGTTGAAAGGTTGAACATATCAAGCATAATGAAAAAAAAAAATCCCACATGTCTATTATTGAGAATACATATAATGCAAAGAATTATGAAGCTAATGTTGCTCAAGATGTTTGAGCATGTGTCATTACATGTCATTATGATTCATCATCACATTCTATAGACGATGTGAAACATGCATAGGTGAAAAAATATATGCATAATATGGAAAAAGTAGAGAGGGTTTGATTGAGAGAAGTAAAAGAGTAGGGATTTTGAAAAAAAAAAACGCAAATGAATCTAGACATATTGCAAAGCATGAAATTGACCCCAAAATTAAAGAAAACCATCTGAGACACAATCTAAAGCCATGAACATTTGAGCTATGAAAAAAAAGAGCATAGTACAAAATTTTATATTATATATATTTTTTGGAAGAGAGGTGGTGGTGGGATGGGGGGAGGTGGTGGTGGTGTATGGGGGAGGTACTGGTGGTGGGAGGAGGGGGTTTGAGCAAGGTTGAGAGAGAGAGAGAGAGAGAGCACAAGGAAGGGCAAGTTGATCCGATTGTGGCTTTTTTTTTCCTTCAAAGAAAAAACTAAGGGGGATGGGATCCTCTCTTTCTTTTCATTGCTTAATAAAAAAATATAAGGATAAATGAGAAAATAAATTAAAAAAATGTAAAAAAAAATCCAAAATATTAGTCATCCCAAAGGGACATTTCCCACTCAAAGCACTAGAGAAGTTCCATTTCTTTGTTATAAATTCTCAAGAAGAAAAGGTAGCAGACAAGGAAAAAAACCCAAAAAATTAGAAAAATCCCCAAAAAATTAGAAAAATCCCCAAAAAATACCAAAAACCTAGAAAATTTAAAACAAAATTCCCTTGAACCAAGCTATTGAATGGCATCTAAGTTTCAATAAGTATTCCAAAACATGCAAAACGCAAGGGGAGCAGGGCATTTCAGTTGCTTTGTTGATGATAGGCCTTGATCCCTGAAACATTGAATAGTGGTAGTGCTTTGGATAAATTTTCCAATCGCACTACACTCTACTAGAGCATCTCTTTGATACTACATGGACCTTCCCAATGAGGAAGCCGTTTGTGTCAAATTTGTGTCTCTAATAGTGGTCTATCTAGAAGAACTAATATTACAATCTATATTTTGTTTTTCCACAAATGTCTATCATGAAGTTCCTTTCTCCTTTCTTGTGTTTCCTCCAATTGCCTCTCTGCATCCATGAGAATCTCTTCTACCTTGTTGAGTGATGAAAGTCTAGTAGAAACCAAATGGGTTCTTCTTTGCCTCTACATACTCTATCCTAGGAGAACCATGTGGAAGCTCAAAAGGCTTAATTAGAATTATGCTATACACCAATTGAAAGGGTGAGTGACACATGGATTCTTTGTGTTGGAGCAAGTCTATGACAAGCCTAAGTATTGGCTTGAGTCCCACAAAGTCATAGAAGAAGCCTTAAAATGAAGACTATGTAAAGCTCACTTGTGAACTACCTCTTGTAACTTTTGAAGACTTTACTTAATGTAAAAGTGAAAGAATCTTAAGTGGTTGAGTCCACTTGATCAAAAAGAGAAAGAGAAGCCACAAATTTGTGTTTTTTGGTAGGTAGAGAATCAAATCAATCACTAATTGATTGGAGAGTGATTGAGGGAAGTTAGCCTCCCAAACTCAACTATAAATAGATGGCAGTTTTAGTCGTGGTTAGAGAGACCTATGTGAAGACCTCCAAGAGCTGAGCTTTATGCCATATCAAGGTGTGATTCCAAGGCACACATATGTATCAGTAAGTCCATTGTATTGTACAAGCAATATACTTTCATTTTCATTATCATTTGGGTTCATATTTCCATGTTCTTGTGAAGTGAACTACTCACTGCCATATCTCTCAGTTTTCTCAGTCAGATTGCAGAGATGGTTTCTCTGAGCATAGTGCATCATTTTCAGTGATTTAACTTGATAAATTTATCTCTATAAGTCTACTATATTCTCATCAATTTTCATTTCATTTGGGTATTGCAAACTTTAGTTATGTTCAGTTGAAGTCAACCCTGTCTCTCATTTTAACTTCTCTGTCAGGTACCCGACTTTTTTACTCATCGTGTCAGAGCTATTGCTCCATGTGTACTTATTCAAATGCAATGATTTAAAGCTTTTTGAATTTATATTACTGTCTAGTATAAGCATACAAATTTTCATAATCATTGGATTCTTAAATCTTGAGTTATGTGCATTTTTTTGCTCATTGGTCTCATTACTGTAGCAGCCCGTGAAAATCGGGATGATGTCATCAGTTGTTAAACATCTTTCTCAGTGTGTGGTTCATTACTTTTTATGAGATTACTCTTGAAAGTTAGCTCTTTAAGTTAACTAGACTTCCCCACGAGGAATTAAGTTAATTGCTGCTGTGCTCAGAGAATTATGCAAAACACTGGACAAGTGTATGAACCAAAATAGCAAGTTCTTCACCTCTGAGCTAACTCCAACTTATATGTTTTGATCTATCTTTTTGAGAGTGATCTTCCAAGGTACATAGGGTGTCTAATACATCCATTGGCAAGCTAAAAGGGCCCACCATATACTCCTGGAGTTCATTTGGCTGGTGTAGATCAAGGATTTTGCAACACCTCTTCATCTTCAAGCACATACCTATCCATCTCTTCAGAGTGGTATCAGAGCAAGGTTGGACAACATGGCAGATGGATTTCCTTCATCAATTGACAAATTGGATAGAGGTAATTACTCAGCTTGGTCATTAAGAATGGAAGCTTATCTCCAAGGTAGAAGTTTATATGGTTATGTGGCTGGAGATAAAGTTATGCCAAGTTTCAGGAACAAAAGTCAACCAACACAAGAAGATCAAGAAAGATTGAGCACATGGTCCTCCAAGGATGCACTTGCAGGGTCTTATCTCCTCAACTCTATCTCAGATTTTTTGTTGCCTCACATTAGAAGTTGTAAGACATCTCAGGAAGTGTGGGATGCACTTGAAGCCTTCTTCTCTTCAAGTACCAAAGCTAGGAAGCATCAACTATGGCTGGATTTCACAACTCTCAAGAAGGCTCCCAAACAAAATGTGACTGATTTTGTCACAAAGCTCAAGGACATAGCAGATCAGTTGGGAAGCATTGGAGAGGTAATAGATGAAGAGCAAATTGTAAGGCAGGTCATCAATGGCTTGAAGGCAGATGACAAGTGGGAAGCATTCACCACAACTATGGATTTGTACATGGACATGCATGTACCTGATTTCAATACACTCATTGGACAACTACTTACTCATGAGGCAAAGCTTATCAAAAATGGAGAAAGCTCTAAAGGTAATCAATCTTCAGCTTTATACACTGATAAAAGCAAGTCCAAAGATAACAAAGGAAAGGCAAAGAAAGTGGATGATGAAGCAGGTACATATCAAGCTAACTATGCAGGTAGAGGAAGACATGGTAGAGGTAGAGGAAGAGGAGGTAGACAAGGCAGGGGGAGATCCCAAGACTCCAACCCGTGTTCTATTTGTGGACTAACTAATCATACAACTAAAAATTGCTTTAGGAATTCCAGGAATCAAAGAGGCAGAGGATACAATAGAGGAAGTTATGGCTACTCAAGAGCAAGGTTCAACAATTATCATGGCAACTACAACAACTACAATCATTCAAACTATCAAGGAGGCTACAAAGGAAGAAGAGACTTCAATAACTACACAGAAGACTCAAACAAAGAGGATTCATTATTGATCATGAACATGCTATGCCACAAGGTAAATCTGATGAGCATGTTTTCTACATAGATTCAGGTTGTTCAAATCATGTGGCAGGAAATGTGGCACTCCTATCACATTTAGAAGATCCAAGGAATAAGCATGAGGTACAAACAGGAGATGACACAAAACATCCTGTGGAGAAAATAGGCAATGTCAAAGCACCTGATGGAAACATCAACCTACTTAGTAAGGTACTCTATGTCCCTACCATTACAAAGAATTTGATAAGTGTTGGGCAGATAGTAGAGAAAGGGTTGCAAGTCAGGTTCACAAAAGCAAGAGCATTTGTTGAAGATCCAAGTCAAGGATTTAGAAGAATTGCAAAAGGTGAAAAGGCAGGTAGATTGTTCACATCTGAATTACAAGACACTAGAAACATTGCTCTCTTTAATTATGGTAGTCAGACACTCATAGAATTGGAAGTATGACACAAAAGGTTAGCACATATTGGTGAAAGGTCATTAAAGCAAATTTGCAGGGACCAAAGTGTACTTGGACTCCCTAATTTTTCAAAACAACATATGATTTATAAGTGTAGTGCATGTCAATTTGGAAAGTCTCACAAGTTACCATTCATGAAGAAAGGTTATATGCATGGAGATCTCTTGGAGTTGGTTCATACAGATGTATGGGGACCTAGCAAGGAAGCTTCAATATCTAGATCAAGGTATTATGTCTCCTTTATTGATGATTGCAGCAGATGGACTATCATATTCTTTATGAAACACAAAGATGAAGTTTTTCATGTTTCAAAAGATATTTGGCTCTTGTGGAGAATCAAACAGGTAAATCACTAAAAAGGCTAAGGTCAGATGGAGGGGGAGAATACTTCTCCCATGAGTTTGATTCTTTTCTTCAAGAAAGAGGAATCAAAAGAGAGCTAACTACAAGGTACACTCCTGAGCAAAATGGAGTGGTTGAAAGGAGGAATAGGACAATTGTTGAAGATGCAAGGTCCATGTTAAATGAAAAGCATTTACCTAATTATCTATGGGCCGAGGCTGTATCTATAGCCACTTACTTGATTAACAGGTTGCCTTCAAAATCCCTTGATGGGATGACTCCATATGAGGCTTGGAATGGAAGAAGACCAAGCTTAGATCATTGTAAAATTTTTGGATGTATTGCTTTTGCTCATGTTCCTTCAGAGGTTAGAGGCAAGATGGATCCAAAGGCAGAAAGGTGTGTATTTATTGGATATGACAACAATCAAAAGGGCTACAGGTTATACAACCCTACCAACAAAGGATTATTGGTAAGCAGAGATGTAGTTTTTGATGAAAACAATTCATGGTATGAAGATTCATGCAGGAAGATCAATTTACCATATGATCTTGAAGAATATTTTCCAAAGCTTGGTAGAGAACAACCAAAGATTGAAGAACAAGACACCTCGGAGGAAGATGAAGAATCTCATATGGAAAAGATCAAAGCATGGAAGTCTAAAGGTTAAGCAAAATTGCAGGAACTTGGACATGAGGCAGAATCATCACATCATGGCCTAAGAAGATCTATGAGGGAAAAGAAAAAACCAGAAAGGTATGGGTTTGACACCTCATTAGTAACTAAACATTCTATCTACATAGCACAAGACATAAACCAAGAGGATCCATCATCATTTGAAGAGGCCAAAGCAAAATCAGAATGGAAGCATGCAATGAAGGAAGAGATTGAAGCACTTGAGGAAAACAACACTTGGGAGTTGGTGCCCAAGACTTCATCCATGAAGGTAATAGGCTCAAGATGGGTCTATAAACTCAAGAAGAATTCTGATGGTTCCATTAAGAGGTATAAGGCAAGGCTTGTAGCAAAAGGCTTTGCACAAACTCAGGGAATTGATTATGAGGAGACCTTCTCTCCTATGGCAAAGTTGCCTACTATTATGGTTTTGCTTAGTATTGCCTCTTCCAAGAATTGGAAGATACTTCAACTAGATGTAAAGAATGCATTCTTGAATGGTTGGATAACAGATGAGGTATATATGGCACAACCACCTGGTTTTGAGAATCAAGTTTATCCTGATTATGTGTGTAAACTTAACAAAGCATTGTATGGTCTCAAGCAAGCCCCAAGAGCTTGGAATTTCAGGTTTGTTTCATTCTTGTAAGACAAAGGCTTTCAACCAAGCAAGGGAGATCCTTCACTCTTTATCAAAAGGAGTAATTCTGAGGTCATCTACTTATGTGTATATGTAGATCATATTATATTGATAGGGAATGATGCAGATGGTATGAAGAAGATCAAAGATCAGATGAGAGAAGAGTTCAAGATAAGTGATTTGGGTTCACTTACCTACTTCCTAGGTTTGGAAGTTGTCTACAAAGATCATGGTTTGTTTCTCACTCAAAGAAAGTACATTAAGGACATGTTGGCAAAATTCAAGATGCAAGATTGTAAGATTGCAGGTACTCCAATGGAGGTCAATCACAAATTGAGCTCACATGAAGGTGAACTCATAGAGGACATCACATCATATCAAAGTCTAGTGGGTAGTATCAACTATGCCACATTGACAAGAGTAGATATATGTTACAGTGTGAGTGTGCTAAGTCAATTTATGCACACACCAAGGAAACCACATATGGATGCTGCCAAAAGGATTCTCAAGTATCTCAAAGGAACCATAAATGAAGGACTTTATTATCCTTATGTGTCTGATTTAGGTTTGAAGCTATTTTCTGATGCAAATTGGGCTGGCTCCAAGGAAGATAGAAGGAGCACTTCAGGTTATCTTACCTTTGCAGGTTCAAAGCTTATTTCATGGTCATCCAAGAAGCAACCCACAGTTGCTCTCTCTTCTACTGAAGCTGAATATAGAGGTCTTGCCATAGCTACTCAGGAAGCTATGTGGATGAAGACATTATTCAAAGATCTTGGATTGGAGTTTGGAACTCCAACTATTTTTGGTGACAATATGAGTTCTATTCATTTGGCTGCTAATCCTATTTTTCATGCAAGGACTAAACATATTGAAGTTCATTATCACTATGTATGAGAGAAGGTTCTAAGCAAAGAGATTCAAATATCATATGTGTCCACTCATCAACAATGTGCAGATATTCTAACCAAAGCATTGGATGGTACAAAGCTTTGCAAATTCAAGACTATGATTGGTTTACAGGTAATATTGGAAGATTGAAGACCTCAAGCATACTTGGCTTGAGGGGGAGATGTTGGAGCAAGTCTATGACAAGCCTAAGTATTGGCTTGAGTCCCACAAAGTCATAGAAGAATCCTTAAAATGAAGACTATGTAAAGTTCACTTGTGAACCACCTCTTGTAACTTTTGAAGACTTTACTTAATGTAAAAGTGAAAGAATCTTAAGTGGTTGAGTCCACTTGATCAAAAAGGAAAAGAGGATCCACAAATTCGTGATTTGTGGTAGGTAGAGAATCAAATCAATCACTGATTGATTGGAGAGTGATTGAGGGAAGTTAGCCTCTCAAACTCAACTATAAATAGATGGCAGTTTTAGTCGTGGTTAGAGAGACCTATGTGAAGACCTCCAAGAGCTGAGATTTATGCCATATCAAGGTGTGATTCCAAGGCACACATATGTATCAGTAAGTCCATTGTATTGTACAAGCAATATAATTTCATTTTCATTATCGTTTGGGTTCATATTTCCATGTTCTTGTTAAGTGAACTACTCACTGCCATATCTCTCAGTTTTCTCAGTCAGATTGCAGAGATGGTTTCTCTAAGCTTGGTGCATCATTTTCAGTGATTTAACTTGGTAAAGTTAGCTCTATAAGTCTACCATATGCTCATCAATTTTCATTTCATTTGGGTATTGCAATCTTCAGTTATGTTCAGTTGAAGTCAACCCTGTCTGTCATTTTCACTTCTCTGTCAGGTACCCTACTTTTTTACTCATCTTGTCAGAGCTGTTGCTCCGTGTGTACTTATCCAAATGCAATGATTTAAATCTTTTTGGATTCATCTTACTGTCTTTTATAAGCATACAAACTTTCATAATCATTGGATTCTTAAATCTTGATTTATGTGCATTTTTCTGCTCATTGGTCTCATTACTGTAGCAGCTCGTGAAAATTGGGATGATGTCATCAGTTGTTAAACATCTTTCTCAGTGTGTGGTTCATTAGTTTTAATGATATTACTCTTGAAAGTTAGCTCTTTAAGTTAACTAGACTTCCCCAAGAGGAATTAAGTTAATTGCTGTTGTGCTCAGAGAATTATGCAAAACACTGGACAGGTGTATGAACCAAAATAGCAAGTTCTTCACCTCTGAGCTAACTCCAACTTATCTGTTTTGATCTATCTTTTTGAGAGTGATCTTCCAAGGTACATAGAGTGTCTAATACATCCATTGGCAAGCTAAAAGGGCCCACCATATACTCCTGGAGTTCATTTGGCTGGTGTAGATCAAGGATTTTGCAACACCTCTTCATCTTCAAGCACATACCTATCCATCTCTTCACACTTTGCATGCTAGTGTGTAGGCCCATAATGTCCCTAAATATGCAGTAGCTCAAGTAGTAGACCTTAGAATACATTCCTTTCTAAGGAGGGCTATCAATACCTTGTTTGTCGACTCTACTTACCCATTTTTCCTTGTATAATAAGCACTTAGAGTGCGATGGAGAAACTGGTACTTCTTAAAGTTTTCACAAAATATTTTGTTAACAAACTTTGTTTTCAGATCACTACAAATTTTAAATGGAGACCCAAATATGCAAAAGATATTGCTATACAGGGAATTGAAAATGGTTTAGGTAGTGCACTAAGGAAGCAATAGCCCTAGTCCATTTAGTGGTATAATTTGTGGCGACCAATAAGTACTTCTCCTTTTTAGGAAAAGATGTGAGATAATTAAGCCCTAAAAAATCCAACCCTCATTTCTCAAAGGGTTTCCATGAACTTGAGAAAACCAATGGATGTTAGCTCTACCTACTAGGATTGGTTCCACATCTTTGACATGCACCACATGCTTGTGCTCCTCCTCTACATCTCTCAACAAAGTTGGCCAATATAAGCTAGCATGTAGGATTCTTTGACTCGTTATATGGTAAGGGAGGTGCCCACCATCTAGTCCTTCATATGCAATCTTAAGAATTTGTCATGCCTCTTCTTCTTCCATGCACTTCCTAAGTGTAGTATCCTTTCCATACGTGTATAACTTTCCCTCGATAATGGTATAAGGCTGCTTTTCATGAGCAACATCTTTTTTTGCATAGACTTAGCTTTATCTAGATACTTCCATGTCTTGAGAAACTCCTTAATATCTTCATACCACCCATGAGTACTTACTATGAATATAGTTCAACATTTGGAAACTCCTCATGCACTCCAATGTCTCGGTTCTCTAGGCTAACTCTATACAGATTATCAACCATGACATTTTTTTTACCTGGTCTATACACCATGACAAAATCAAATTCTAGGAATAATAAAAACCATCTACTCACTTGCTTGTGGTTTATTCAATAAATGCTTAAATGGTTCATGATCTATAATAATCACAAATTTCACCCCTAGTAGATAATGGCAAAATTTTTTCACTACAAACATGAATCCAAAAAATTACAAAGTATGAAATCCCATAATTTCTATGATTGAATACCTACATGAATGTTTCTATAATCTCTTCTTTTCACACTTCTCATTTCAACTAGCCTTCTCATGAAATAACACATGCCTCACTCATGTGTAGATCGACTCCTCTCATTCGAACCTGCACTTCTAATGGGGTTCACTTGGCTCTACATGCAAAGTAGTTCTAAGGGAGTTCAAGTGAAAAGCACTTGGCTCTACATGCAAAGTAGTTCTGAGGGAGTTCAAGTGAAAAGGAGAAACCTGCTCGAAGCTATAAGATCCAGCACGAGAAGGTTTTGTAAGCTCCTTACAGGGAATACTACGTCTACGTATTGCGCAATGAAAGAGCCCAAAACCTCGACCAGCTAGTTGAAGAAAGGCGATGAGCATGCAACATCGACGCGGCACGCTACCACAAGAAAGAACTTCGCGCACGAATATCCATCTACATATGCACAGTTCTTTTCTCGCATTGAAAACTGTCCTATTCGCATGTATGCGTTTCTATCTTATCAGCGAGGCGGGCCGCGGAACGAAGCAGCCATATCGCTAGGTCTCCCTAGAGTGATTTGCTTCTGTCCAATGAGATCCTTGCATCGTTCCAGGATTAGGAACGCATCGTTCCAGGATTAGGTTCCTAAGCTCGTCAGAACTTGAAATCTATCGTATGCGCATTGCGCATACACACCCTCCCAGGCTCCGAGGTCCTAGGATTGATGTGTAATGGGAAGGGCATCTGGCTAGGTCCGCGGTCTGAGGATACGAGCATTTAAAGAAGACATTCATGTGGAAGTGATGGGTGCATCACTCGAGTGGAGTGATGGGAATCGTGTGTGAATACGAGTAGGACTGGTAGTGCGTAGGCCGAGTAGGAGGCGCCCAGGCGGCTTAGACAAGTGCGCAGTGACGCCTATAGATAAACATATACCATTGGAAGTATTGGGCATCGATTAGGAAGCTTCTTCTCTGATCAGCTTAAACCCTAGGTGTATATCGTGTAGTCGTGTATTGCCAGTTCTATTTGCTACCTTCGCTACACCTTCACACCCGGCTTCGTTTCCTGTTCGCTTCGTTATCTGTCTGAAGTTTTCCTGCGGAGGTCGCTATGGCCGGCAGTTCAAAGAAAACTGGCAAGGTCAAATGGTTCAACAGCACGAAAGGTTTCGGTTTCATAACCCCTGACGATGGCTCAGATGACCTTTTTGTCCATCAAACTTCCCTCGTATGCGAGGGCTATAGATCTCTATGTGACGGTGAGGAAGTTGAGTTCCTAGTGGACGAAGGCGATGATGGTCGTACTCGCGCGGTGCAGGTGACGGGGCCAAACGGGAAGCCCCTGCAAGGAAATGAAGATGACGACGGATATGGTGGTTCGTATGGCAGGGGAACTGGTGATGGGCGTGGTAAAGGAAGAGGCGGAGGTGGGTACGGAGGCGGTGCAGGATACGGAGGCGGAAGTGGGGGATACGGAGGTGGAAGTGGGGGGTACGGGGGCGGCGGCTGCTACAATTGTGGTGAGTCTGGCCATTTTGCTCGTGAATGCCCATCGGCTGATGGTGGAGGTGGTGGCTACGGTGGAGGCGGTGGGTATGGTGGAGGTTCTAACAGAGGTGGTGGATATGGAAGTGGTGGTGGCCGTGGATATGGAGGCGGAGGAGGATACGACTCTGGATATGGTGGTGGTGACGGATGTTACAACTGTGGAGAACCAGGTCACTTTGCCCGAGAGTGTCCGGGCGGTGACGGAGGCAGTGGTAGAAGCTTCGGAGGTCGTGGTGGTGGCCGTGGTGCAGGAGGAGGCTCAGCATGTTACTCCTGTGGGAAACCTGGACACTTTGCTAGGGAGTGCCCGCAAGCAGAATGAACAATGGCCTGTTTGGACTGCCGAAAACTATCCTTGATTGGGTCAAATGAGAGCGCCACACTGAGATGCTGTTTCCGTCTCGAGTAGAGCGATTGCTCAGACAGAGTTTCAACTTTTGCTTCTGCAGGTATATAGTTTGTGCACGGTAGGTTCTTCGCCGCGGTCGACTATTTTGAGGCATAACAGAATGATGGGCACCTCGGAGCTTGTTGCCCACGGGGGTGGAGACATGTTATGACTGTTTTTTACTTGCACAAGTTAGTACAGTTTCTTCCCGCCAGTCCGTGAGGTGGCGATGTTTTGGTTTCACAGGCCCGTGTGTTTCTCTCGTACTGGGTCCTTTCGATGTTTAGAAACAGTTCATCAATGTTGATCGTTGTTTACTACTATGCTTTCAATTCAGGTTCTATGTTTCAGTGGTAGCGGTACCTTGTGTTTGGTGTATGGAATCTGTAGTACTCTGCTTTCCTATCTCGAAATTGGGGCTCAAAAAATATTTGCTTGTTACATTTCTGTGTAATCTACATTCACATGTAGGTCTTCTTGAAAGAATTACGCGTTGTTGAATGAGTTCTGCAGCACAGGCGTCTCATATTGGTTTCCTTAGTGAAAAATATATTCTGGTGTGGCACCACTCGACTTAATGTGAATAATCTGCACAAAGAGGAAGAGCAAAACATATCGTGTTGCACTACTTTCTTACGGATTTCCCTTTGTTTTCAGCTTCTATTGGAGTCGTTCCTTTTAAGTGAACCACATCATGCACTAACTGTCGTGGATAAGCTTCTCGATCTCGGATGTTCTTACTGTTTGAGTAGCGAAATCAGGCAAGCATAATTCTCAATTTTGTGGTATCCACGACACCCTGACTCGACTGCACTGGTGTTAGTTGGAAAGCAGAGCTATTTGTAAATTTTTTGGTCTTGTTTGGAATGCAGAGCTATAACCTATGTCTTAGTTGAAGAGCAGGGCTACTTTGTAGATTGTTGTCTTAGTTATGCTACTCTGTTATGCAATTTCTTTGTATTAGTTGAAAAGAAGAGTTATGTCAGAATATAGCAAATCCACTAGTTCAACTTAGCATCTCAGATCGAATCTTCATAAGTTTTAAATTCTTTGTCGTAGTTGAAAAGCAGAGTCATGTCAGATCAAAGCAAATGCGTTTGTCTAACTTAACGTTTCAGATCGAATCTACAATGTTGTGCATGGATGCATGCATGCAGGAACACATGGATGCATGCATGCAGGAACACATGGATGCATGCATGCAGGAACACCAATGCATGCATGCAGGAACACAAATGCATGCATGCATGCAGGAACATAAATGCATGCATGCTTACTCAAAGCGCGAGGACACATGGCTGCATGCATGCAGGAACACATGGATGCATGCATGCAGGAACACATGGATGAATGCATGCAGGAACACAAATGCATGCATGCATGCAGGAACACAAATGCATGCATGCATGCAGGAACACAAATGCATGCATGCATGCAGGAACACAAATGCATGCATGCTTACTCAAAGCGTGAGGATGCATGCATGCACGGGTGCGAGGATGCACCCATGCACGGGTGCGAGGATGCACCCATGCACGGGTGCGAGGATGCACCCATGCACGGGTGCGAGGATGCACCCATGCACGGGTGCGAGGATGCACCCATGCACGGGTGCGAGGATGCACCCATGCACGGGTGCGAGGATGCACCCATGCACGGGTGCGAGGATGCACCCATGCACGGGTGCGAGGATGCACCCATGCACGGGTGCGAGGATGCACGCATGCACGGGTGCGAGGATGCACCCATGCACGGGTGCGAGGATGCACGCATGCACGGGTGCGAGGATGCACGCATGCACGGGTGCGAGGATGCACGCATGCACGGGTGCGAGGATGCACGCATGCACGGGTGCGAGGATGCACGCATGCACGGGTGCGAGGATGCACGCATGCACGGGTGCGAGGATGCACGCATGCACGGGTGCGAGGATGCACGCATGCACGGGTGCGAGGATGCACGCATGCACGGGTGCGAGGATGCACGCATGCACGGGTGCGAGGATGCACGCATGCACGGGTGCGAGGATGCACGCGGGTGGAGGCGTGCATGCACATGCCGGTGGACACATGCATGCACGTGTGGGTGTGTGTGCGTGCTTAGGCACGTGCACGCGTGGGTGCATGCGTGCATGGACTCGTGGGCGGATGCGTGCACGGGTGCCCGGGTGGATGCACGCAAGCATCAAGAATGCGCTGACGCACGCAAGCATCCAGAATGTGTGGACGCATGTAAGCATCGAGAGTGTGGACGCACGTAAGCATCCAGAGTGTGGACGATGTCAAGCATCCAGTGTGTGTGGACGCATGCACGCATGCATGCATGGATGCATGGATGCTCGGATGCACGCATGGACATACGCATGCAGGCACGGACACACGCATTACAGACGGACGCATGGATGCATGCACGCATTACAGACGGACGGATGGACGCACGCACAGACCAGCACGGACATACGCATGCATGCATGGACGCACGCATGCACGCACACACGCACGGAGGCATGCTGATGCATGCACGCCCGCACAGGCGGACGGATGGATGCATGCACACACGCACAGACGGAGGCATGCACGCACATGTGCATGCATGTACAGATGCACACATGCACACACGGACGGGCGCATGCACGCACGGATGCATGCACGTACATATGCATGCATGGATGCACGCATGCATGGATGCACGCATGGATGCACGGATGCACGCATGGACGCACGGACGCATGGACGCACGAACGCATGGATGCACGGGCACGGACGCATGGATGCACGGACGCATGGATGCACGCACGGATGCATGTATGCACACATGCACGGATGACATGCATGCAAGCATGGATGCATGCATGCACGGACACATGTATGCATGCATGCATGGATGACGGGTGCACTGATGCATGGATGCATGGGTGCACCGACGCACGGACGCATGCCTGCACGGACGCGTGCCTGCACGGACACGTGCCTGCACGGACACGTGCCTGCACGGACACGTGCCTGCACGGACGCACACGCATGCACCGACGCACACGCGGACGCACGGGTGCACGGGCACACGCATGCACGCATGCATGGACGCACGGGTGCACGCATGCAGGGATGCACGGGTGCACGCATGCATGCATGTTCTAATTGACGGATGCACGCATGAACGTGTGCATGCACGGATGGATGCATGCATGGAAGGATGCATGCACGCAGGGATGGACGCATTCATGGATGGATGCATGCACACACGGATGCATGCACGGACGCATGCATGCACGGACGCATGCATGCACGGACGCATGCACGCACGGATGCATGCACGCAGGGACGCATGCACATATGTGCTAATGCACGGATACATGCACACGTACGGACGAACACAAGTACGTACGGATGCACGCATGCATGCACGCGTGCATGGATGCATGCACGGATGCACACATGGACGGATGCATGCACGCACGAATGCACGAACGAATGCAGGAACGTATGCATGAATGCATGCATGGCCGGACGCATGCACACACGAATGCACACATGCATGCATGCAGGAACACATACATGCATGCAGGAACACATGCATGCATGCAGGAACACATGCATGCATGCAGGAACACTTGCATGCATGCACGAACACATGCACCCCGAATGCGCGCATGCACGCCTGAATTCATGCATGCATGCACGCACGAACACATGCATGCATGCACACACATGGATGCACACATGCATGTGGGGATGGATGCATGCACCCATGGACAGACATGCACGGATGCATGCAGATATGCATGCGTGGATGCATCCACGCATGTATACAGGTATCCATGGATGCATGGATGGACACTGGATGGATGCATGCATCCATGCACGGACACATATATGCATGCACACATGCATGCACGGGCACCTGGACGGACACATGGATGCATGCAAGCATGGACACGGATGCATGCATCCATGGACACGGATGTATGCACGCATGCATGGACACACTGATACATGCATGCGTGCATGCACGGACACGGATGCATGCACGCACAGACACGGATGCATGCACACACGCACACACGGACACACGGATGCATGCATGCACGTACGCACACACGGATACAAGGATGCATGCGTGCACACATGCACGGACACACGGATGCATGCACGTATGCATGGACATGGATGCATGCACACACACACACACACACACACACACACACACACATGGACACATGAATGCACACTCGCATGCATGCATGAACACATGGACGTACACTCGCATGCATGCATGAACGCATGGATGCACACTTGAACACGGATCCATGCATGCTTACATGTACACAAGGATGCATGCTTGCACAAACACATGGATTCATGTGTGCATGTGTATGCATGCATGTGTGTGCACATGTTTCATGTCTGAGCATGTGTGTATACATGCTTGAAGATATGGGTGCACTCATGTGCGTGTAAGTTTTCACGTACATGTTTGTATGCATGCACGTGTGTACATGTCGGTATGCAAGCATGTATATGTGTGTATATGTGCATGCATGTGTATGTGTGCATGTTTACGTATGTGTGTATTATAATTCCAATTCTATGCATGGTAATTTTTTTGCAATGCATTGATAACAGCCTTACATTTTGAGTGGGCTTTCAACTTGTTGGTATGTGTAAACAGGTTGTAATTTGCATGTGAACACATTATGAAATGATGATACACGGAGCCATCAATCGTTGGTATGAAGATTTATGTGGCAAGATGAAATTACACATTTTCAACGAGAGACGAGCACATACATAGGCACGTATACACGTGCTCACACAGTTGATGATATGAAGATTTTATGTGGAAAGATGGAAGTAGACAGATTTTCAACGAAAGACAAGCCCGTACATAGTTCTGTACGTGCATTTGCTTACACATTCACGAGTGAGCAAGAGGCATGTCTTTGAAGATTTTTTTAAGAATAGGAGTACAAAACTAATTACAATTGTCAAATGTAATTGAGTTTTACAAATAATATCTCCTTTATATAGACCTTCAAGAGTTGTCCATAGTTTAGTGTTTTGCTTGGTCTTAAAAGTAGTATCTAAAAGCTATTTGAAGGTTGAAGTGATGTTAAAAAATTATGAAATTTGATGTAATTATTTTTTGGGCCTTGAAGTGATGTTAACAAATTATGAAATTTGATGTAATTAATTTTTCATGCTCATGAAATTTGGGTTTAATTTTTTACAACGTTTGTTTGTCTACTGGTAAAAATAGGAAATAGTACCTAAGATATGCATTTTTAAATGTACTTTGGGTAATAAGATAGGCATTTTTAAATGTACTTTGGGTAATAAGATAGGCATTTTTAAATGTACTTTGGGTAACAAGATAGGCATTTTTAAATGTACTTTGGGTAATAAGTGAGATCTATGTTGTTTTAAAGAGAGTAGTCACCATGTATGTGTACAGCATGTATGTGTACAACTTGATGGTTTCAAAAAATATACGAGTACTAAAGAAAGATACACATGTTCTTTTTTGACATACATGGATTCGCTCCCTTTTCCCTATAGATGGTATATTCGTTATGAAGTCCTTGTTGCCCCCTTTCGAATAAGATTCGAATGTCTTTTAATGGTTGTTTCCTCTTTATTGGTAAATGTGATTCAAGTTTAGGATGTAGCTAGAACAAAGATCTTTCCTTACTAAACAATCTTGAAAAAGGTTTCATTAATGCAAGATGGAATCCATTTGCTCATGAATGGATTAAGTTTGGTGTCACATTACATCCATGGTAAGAACTCATCGTGTAAAACAACTTGATGGTTTCAAGGAATATACGAGTACTAAAGAAAGATATACATGTTCATGTTTGTTATGAAGTTCTTGTTGCCCCATTTCGAATAAGATTCAAGTGTCTTCTAATGGTTTTTTCCTCTTTGTTGGTAAATGTGATACAAGTTTTGGATGTGGCTAGAACAAAGATCTTTACTTAATAAACAATTTTGAGAAAGGTAACAAAGATCTTTACTTAATAAACAATTTTGAGAAAGGTTTGATTAAGGCGACATGAAATCCATTTGCTTATGAATGGATTAAGTTTGGTGTCACATTATATCCATGGTAAGAACTCATCTTTGGATGAGTGGCCACATGGCACTCTATTAACACACTTGCTATTTGATTGAGGTAGAAGAGATAAGTGGTTGTGACTAAGGACCCATGACATTGGTGCAAGAGCCCTTTTTTGGCTTGCTTTAGCGTGTGGAAGAAATGGGGATCTTTTTTGTTTTGCTTTAGCGTGTGCAAGAAATGGGGATTGAACTCGGGTCACAGGGATGGGAACCAAGTGATCTAACCAAGGCACCAAGCTCCTTTGGATAAATGAAACAACGCATTTGTCAATGATCAGGTTCAAAGTGAGAGCTTCATCTCCTACTGATTGAGCTATGCCACTTGATGGCACTATGATAGGTGCCTTTAATATCTCTTGATGATCACTATGCCACTTGATGGCACTATGATAGGTGCCTTTAATATCTCTTGATGATCACGGTTATTTGAAGAAAAACTTATGAGAAAATAAGAGGTATTTTAGGCAGATATGCATGTAGATGTATCATTATATGTTTGCATCTAACGCATCCTCCAAACATTCATTTTAAATGGGTAGTTGATTTAGTAACAATGCCTTTGGGTGTTAACAATATGAGCTACATTGTTCTTGCATGTGAAGATTTAAAAAACCATGTTGAAGGTAGAGCATTACACAATAAATCAATCACTAGTGTGGTAGAGCATTACACAATAAATCAATCACTAGTGTATGTAATTTTTTGCTTGAGGAAGTGTTTTGTAGATTTGGATATGTAGAGAAAATCATTATTGATTGTGGAGAATCAGATGCACAAGAAGCTAGATACTTATTCCAAAAACATGGAATTCGTTTGGTAATATCTGAAGCAAATGGTAAGATTAGAAGGGGTCATTTGCCATTTATTAAAGCTTTGGTGAAAGCATGTGTCGGCAAGATTTTTCAATGGCCATACTTCCTTTTGCATTCTGGGCTGATCATATGACTTGTACATGTACAATAGGTTTTATGCCCATAAAATTAATGTATTGCCAAAAGGCCTTTATTTCCAATTGAATCATATACATTACAAGAAATAAGGGCGTATAGCGACGGTTAAGGGGACATAATTTTGTCGCTATAAAATTGCAACTTGCGTCGTAATTAGTGTCGCGCGCCGACCGTCGATTAAACGACGCAGAAAACGATGGTATTTGCGACTTGTGACGCGACGGGATTGTGACGTTCCCATAAAGCGTCGTTAAAACGACGCAATTTAAAAGTGTCGCATAAGCGACGCTTTTTTGCGTCGTATAGGCGACGTTAGTTGCCGTCGCATAAGCGACGGTAAAATTGTCCCCTATTCGACGATGAATAGCATCGCTTACACGACGATCTGTTGACGAACAAAAATTACATATACACTTAGGTACACACATATGAATGAATTATATAATTAAAGTATTAAAACACATATACACATGCACACACATGCACATACCTACATATACACATATACATGCACATACACACATATACACATAGAGTTATACATATACATGCATATACATATACACATACGTACATACACATGCATATGCATATACTCATACACACATATACACTTATACATGCACATACATACATATACATACACATGCACATGCACATACATACATATACACACACATACATAATTAAAGTATTAAAACACATGCCTAATATAAACAATAATAACAATCAACAGAACAAAACTCTTCATTACTTAATACCATACACACAATTCAAAACATAAATGAAATTATATATAAAAAAAATATACATATATATATATATATATCAATGTAAATACATATAATCCAATGTCATAATCAATTAAAATCCTAATCATCAACATCATGATCATCATCATCATGATCATCATCATCATGATCATCATCATCATCAGCAATATCATTATCATTCTGATCATCCTCATCCTCATCGTCATGATCACCCTGTGACGATCGAGATCGTCCCTCCTGTGTCTGTTTCTCCCCCTCATCCATATTTGTCTCTCCATAATACTCTTGTATTACATATAACAAACATAAATAAATAAAATAATTAAAACACTCATAAAAACAAAATAATTATATAAAATTTAAAAATACTCACAAAGACATCAGGATGATCTTGCATATACTCACTCAAACGTCGATATCCAAAATGTGTAGCATACTCGATCTCCTGTTTCGTAGGATATCGGCCATAATCCTTCCGCTGCAATGAAACAAATAAAAAACATTAGTTGCTTGCATTTTAACTAAAATAAAAAATATACTCACAATAACACATATACTTACAAACGTAGCTACAAAACCATTATGGCCCATTTGGCCTAGGTGCGATGTGTGGCCCGACTCCACTCTCTTCTTTGCAGCAGCCTATTTATTCAAGAAAAATTACATAAATTAAATTAAAAAATTACTAAAATATATAAAAATTATTAATATAAACTATTAATTTGTGTGCCTTCTGCTGAGGAAATGACTCCTAAAGACGTAGCTGTCTACGAAAAAACTGCCACGACTCAGGTGGTATGCTAGCTCGCCTCTTATTTTTTTCGACCATACAATATCTCCTGTTAATTTAATCTCAAACAGAAAAAAAAGTCAGAATACATACACATATATACACACACATACACATACACATACACATACCCACATACACATATACATGCAAATATATACGCATGCATATATGTATACATATACACATATACATACATATAACATAAACATACATATACATATCCACATATATACGTACACACACATGCATGCATATACACTCATTCATACAAAATACATGCATTTATCCCACAATAATATGTAGTTGTGTATATGTGAATATGTGTGTATGTGTAAATGTGTATATGTGAATATGTGTGTATGTGTAAATGTGTATATGTGAATATGTGTGTATGTGTAAATATGTATATGTGAATTTTTTGTTTATGTAGATAATCAAATTATTAATATCAAATATCATTATTTGTAGATTCTGATCAATCAGATGGAACTCCACCACCGTCTCCTCTTCGTGCAATGACTTTATATTGTAAGTATATGAAATATTTCATTTTAAATATATTTGATGGATACATAACTTATATTTTTTTTTATGTTTCTTATTATGTGCAGATTCTGATCAATTAGTGGGTACTCCACCACCTCCTACCCATGCAACGACTTCACATGTGTCCTCCGATAGGAATTATGATGAATTTTACTATGAAGAGCATATTATATGTTGGTGTAACTCTTGTTATGGCACGTATCGAAGACCACGATTGGAATGTATTGAACATGAGGCAGAGTATGGTACTTTTGAGCGTGCACCATCACCTAGTCAACATGATAATGCTTGGGTATGTATTTTCTATATATATTATTGTCATTATTCTATTTAAAAACCATATATAAAATCAAATTATTGTTGATATACAGGAATACTTGCTCGATGATGATGATTTTTTTCATAATGTTAATATACGTCGTACACGTCATTGACTTGCTGTTCATCAATTACAAGCAGAGGTTTCTAGAAATCCTCTACCTCCTGGTTTAGAGAATGAAACGGTTGGAGATTATCCATTGCTAGTTCGTGATCGTTCTTTAGTACAAACATATGATAGAAGAAGATATGGAGGATGGAATAGAGGACCACTTCCTTTAGATGGAGAGGTTTTCAACTTTTGGGGTAATCGCTATATGATTGCTCCATCCACTATTACTAATGTTGGTCGTGGTCTCTTTATTGTAGAGGATTTGTATGTGCCCTCGAACTCTGAAGTCACTCTTATGTCATTTTGTGGTCCTATATATGGATGGGGAGATTGGCATCGACTTTCACGTTATGTTCAAAGCATGAGTACTTATGGAATATGCTTGAACGCAGCATCCCTTACTAGTAGAAGGATTTTACATGCAGAAAATGAAAGATTATATATTGATGGAAGACCTTACACACATGGAAATATAGCAGGTTTAATAAATAGTAGTCGAGGGTTACATAATAGTTCAAGGACTAATTGCACATTTGAGGAGCGTGAAAATAGTCATGAATCACCATACATGAGTAGAGATGTATCATGATACATAGTTGTCAATGCTATTACTACATTACATGCTGGTGATGAACTATTAGTGAATTATGGATGGCGTAAACCTCCAAGAGCAGCTTTTAGCTAGAGAGAATAAAAATTTTCTAGGCATATTTAATAAGTTATATACTTAATTTTATATTTGAAGTTTACTTTTTATTCATTTATGGAATACTAATGAGTTTTATTTATATGTGTAGATTCCAATGTATGATGTTGATGATATTCGTCCACAACATTCACAATTACCAGTAAGACCACGATTATCAGAAGCTTCCATGAGGAGGCTACACAAAACTAATCCTGTGCAATATGCAGAGTTGAAAGATCTATATTCAAAAGACGATAAAGTACAAGATTTGTGTGACAATGATGAAGATGATGGCATGACAGATTTTATTGAGGATTGGTATCAAAATGACAGTGAGAGCATTGATATTTCTAAAAATGAGAAATATCTTCGAGATGAATGTCTAAAGCATGTATATGAAGGAAGTCGTTTGACACGACTAAGTGCAAGCTTACTTATTCTCAACCTTCAAAATCGTTTTGGATGGAGTAATGTATCTGTTTTGACACTATTAAGGTATAATTTTTATTTTTCTATCTATTTATATATATATACATAAATATATATATATATATAAATACATGCAGGTTTTTATTCTTACTTTAGATAAGATAAGAAGAAGAACTTGAATTGAATGGATACGATTGTTTGGATGGCAGGATACGATTGTTTGGATGGCAGGATATGATTGTTTGGATGGCAAGATACGATTGTTTGTTTCGGAGGATATGAATGATTTGTCGATTCACACATATGTTCAGTTTGAAAGTGTGAATCGACAAATCATTCAATGAAGGTACATACTTCATGTGTCCAAAACAAACAATCGTATCGTGCCATCCAAATCAATCAAATTTTGTGTAAATATTTTGAAAGATGCATTAATAGTTTTAAAAGATGCGCGGACAAAAAGTGTCCATTCAATTCAAGTTCTTGTTCTTACCTTATCTAAAGTAAGAATAAAAACCTACATGTATATATGTATATTTATTTATTTACCTTTTTTAATATATCTTTTTTTGATAAACTTACAGGTTATTATCTGAAAAGTTTTTACCAAGTCAGAATATTCTTCCTACCTCACATGATGAAATGAAGAAGATAATCAACAATCTTGGTATAGATTATCAATGTATACATGCATGTCCTAACGATTGTATTTTATATAGAGGTGAATATGCAGACTCTTTGACATGTCCCAAATGTCAATCTCCTCGATATAAGGGTGAAGAAGGTAAAATCCCAAAAAAGGTATTGAGACATTTTCCATTGGCTCCACGGATTAGACATATGTTTCAAAGCCCCGAATTATCAAAGCTTTTGACTTGGGGACATGATCACAAAAGTACTGATGGAATAATCAAAATTCCTCATGATAGTGTTGCTTTTCAGCATATTGATTCTACATGGCCTGAATTTGCATAAAATCCACAGAATCTAAAGTTAGGAGTTGCATTAGATGGGGTTAATCCATTCTCCATGAAATCTAGTAAATGGTCAACATGGCCAGTGGTAGTCATAACTACAATCTTCCGCCATATCTTAGCATTAAAAAGGAACATTTAATGCTTTCACTTTTAATCCCAGACAAAAGACAAGTTAAAGATATGAATGTATATCTTGCTCCTCTCATTGATGATCTTCAAGAGTTATGGAGAGGTATTAATGTCATTGATGTATCAAAAAGCATCAATGAAAGACATATTACGGTTCGTGGTATTGTGGCTTGGACTATTCACGATTTTCCTGGATATGGCATATGTTCAGGTATTGATGTAATTTTTTTATTCAATATGCATGTAAATAAATATGATTTAATCTAATTATATTTTTATCATTTTTCATGATGCAAGAATATCTACTAAGGGTTATAAAGCTTGTCCATATTGTGGTGATTGGTTGAGATCAACCTATAGTAAGAATCTCAACAAAAATATTTATCCTCGACATCGACGATTCTTGCCTGATGATCATCCATTAGATCTAAAAGAGAAGCGATACATTTTATGGAAAGCTTGAAACAGGCCAGTATCCAAAACCTATGACGCCTATGGATTGGTATAAAAAATGGACAGATGGACCTCTGATAGATCCAGAAGCAGAAATCTTCAGTGATGATTCAGATAATGAGTATGTGAACAGAGGTAAAGGAAAATTGGCACTCGCTGAGAACATATCAATATGGTATTCTTTGGAGTATTGGAAAGAGTTAAAAGTATGTCATCTTCTTGATCCTATGCATATATTCAAAAATATTGGTTATTCACTATGGTAACATCTTCTTGGACTAAAAGATACCACAGCATCAAGGAATGATTTGAAAGATAAAAAAATCCAAACCAAAGTTATGGCCAGTTTTTGATAGACATCGACAAGAAACGACTTATGCATCTGCTCCTTGGGTACTTACAACAAAAGAGATACAGACTATCAACAATAGAATTCAATTGATTAAAACTCCTACAGGATATGGAGCATCGTTTCAAAACATGTTTACTATGGATGATAAGAGCTTATCTGGGTTAAAGACCCATGACTGGCATAACTTTTTGAAACATATTTTACCTTTGGTTATCGATGGATGTACAACGAAAGGAGTACGAGATGTGATCTATCGTCTTGGATCACTTATAAGGTAATTATGATACTTTTATATTTAATATGTATGAATATTGGATATCTTTTATTTTTAATTAACTTCTTTATAATTGTTTTTATGATATGTATAGGTGGATTACATCCAAAGAGATCGATAAAAAATCGATCCCACAAAAAAAACGTGAATGCAAAGAGCTACTATGTTTGATGGAAAAAGAACTTCCTACTTCATTTTTTGATATTCAGGTTCATTTATTAGTCCATCTTGTAGATGAGATAGAGATTGCAGGTGTTGTCAACACTCGATGGATGTTTTGGGTCGAGCGATTTATGGGAATACTAAAAGGTTATGTGCGACAAAGAGCAAAACCAAAAGGATCCATGGCAAAGGGTTGGATGCTTGAAGAGTGCATGTATTACGTTAGTGAGTACCTTGAAAGAGTTCATGAAGAAGCTCCACGTGCATGGACCAACGAGTCTTCTTCAAAAATAACAGATGAGGTATTATTAGGTAAGGGGGTTCCATTCTTATTTACATTTCAAGAAAAAAATGATGTTTCTACTTTTGTAGCATATAATAGCGAATGCATGCAAGCATTCTTTAGCGAGTACGAGGAACTTCAAAGTCTCCGAAGTAAAAGGCGAAAAAACAAAAGATCTAGACGTAATCTCGATAATAATGAGATTACAGATATACCTTCTTTCACGGATTGGCTATATAGTCGTTTGCAACGCGCCAACGCAAATAATGAAGAAATCTTAGATGAGCAAAGAGAGTTAATGATAGGTTGTGAACGAAAGGTAATTTTATTAAAATAATATTTTATTTTTTTCATATATGTATGTTAGTTTCTATTTACTAATTGAATTTATTTTGCAGGCTCGAATGTTTACTAATATGTGGGCTTTTGGACAGCATATTAGAATCAAAGCCATTGATTCTTTATGTAAAACAGAGGATTCTAGTATTGTTGCTTCTTTCAAGCAACTATCACGTGCTAGCTCAAAAGACACGAACCTTATAGATAGTGAACTTGGTTACGTAGGAACTATTGTTGGTATCTACGAAATTTCATTTCGTACATTCAAACAGGTAGAAAAAAGTTTATATATTTTTTTTAGAGTTAGTTATTTTTTTAAGCACCTAATAATGGGTTTTTATTGTTATATATTTTGATAGGTCATTTTGAAGGTTGACTGGTTTCGAGCAGAGTATAAAGGTAGTAATTCTACATTAAGAAGGGAATTATCTGGGTTTTGGGCAATTGATTCTTCCAAGGTAATGCGATCTACTAAAGAACCATATATTCTTCCTAGGCATATTGAACAAGCATTTTTTAATAAAAACCTAGATGCTCATCCTTGGTGGCAAGTCATTCATGTGCAACCTAGAGATAGGTCATTGTTTGAACAGTTTATTGTTAGAGAGATCGAAGAAAGTCCTCTTGATGATTCAACATCAGATACAGATACATCAACATCTGAAATAGAAATTAGAATCATTATACGTGATAATGATACTAATGTTTTTGATGAAGAGGATAATTCTCTACATGCTGATTCTACTGATGAGGAAGAGGAATTACCAGAAATAGATATTAATCCATCAATAGATGATGTGATTCATGAGAACATAGATTTAACAATAGAAGAAATAAATGAAATCGATAAGGATAATGAAGATGAGACTATATTGATGTCTTACCAAAATGATGGCAATAATGAAAACATATGAGCAGATTAGATAGTAAATTGTACTGTAGTTATCGATCAATAACTTGAAGCTTCTGAATGGATATCAGATAATAGGTTTTTTTTATTAACTTGAATAACGATGAATCATATTAGAGAGATGAAATCATGTTCTTCTAAGTTAGAACATGAAGCTCGGGTGTATGCCTAATTATTTTATATATAGCTTTATCTTTGAGGGGCAAATTTTTATCATGTATGTATGCATATGTGTGTGTATTCATGTGTATTATATGTATACATATGTTAGTATGTATATATATGTATTTCCTGTATATGTATGCATTTGCATGTGTGTGATATATGTATACATGTGTTGAATATGCATATGTGTATATATGCATATGCATTTATGTAAAATATTCATGTATTCATGTAATCTATGCAAGTGTTTATAATTGTGTACATGTATATATGTATATATGTCTATGTGTAAATATGTACATGTAAATATGTACATGTAAATATGTACATGTAAATATGTATGCATGTATATATATGTTTATGTGTGCATGTAGGCATGTATATGTGATGTGTACATGTATATATGTATATATGTCTATGTGTAAATGTGTACATGTAAATATGTTAGTATGTATATATATATTTATATGTGCATTTAGGCATGTATGTGTGATGCATAATATATCTACTCCATTTTATATTTATGTATCCTATCTACATGATGTGTATATATCTTTACATATATTATGATCCTCGTTGATTCGAGTAGCTATATATAGAGGCATAAGGTTGGGAGGAGAGACATCTCTCTAGTAGGACGTTGGAGGTGTACATATACTTCAAACATATGGCTAAAAAGTTGAATTAGAGTTTTTAAATTAGGGATTTCAAAACCCTAATATCGAAATTAGTGTTTTCAATTTAGGATTTTTGAAATAGGATTTATTTATTTATTTATGCGTATGCATGTGTTGTGTATGTATGTGTATCTATATATGCATATGCATGTGTTTTGTGTGTATATATGCATGTGTGTGTATGCGTGTATTTATACCTCTAGTCTCTCTCTCTCTCTCATATACATACATACATACATGCATAAACACACATACTCATATCCACATATATATACATAAAAGCAGTGCATACCGGGCATTGTTGTGACAATGAGCCATAAGTGTCCGCATCTCTTTTAAACACCACTTAAGGGACCATCCTGTCCCAAACTCTGTCTCAAGTGAACAAAGCACATATTTCTTATCCCTCTCATCATGCTCACTACAAAAATAAAAAACATAATGTAAATAAAACATAAGATATATATTTCAATTTATATGTAAAACTTTCACCTACTTCCACGGTAAGTGGATAAAGCGCAGGTAAGATTCGCATAGTGCCCGCATTCTTCTCTTGAACTCCAATCCATTCCCTATATACACAATGTTCCCATCTGGCTCTATGTTGCACTCTAATCCTAAGGTGCCTATGCATGTCCTCATAGGCAACTCTGCTCTGCTATCACGTGCTGGAGGTGGTATAGGTGTCCTGAAAATAGATAGATAGAAATAAATAAAAATATGTGTTATAATATCATTAAAAAAGTTTATGAAAACAAAACATACCTATGAGCAGCTAGCTCTCTTCCTGCATGTGGAGCCGCAGAAGAGCCCTCGTCTGATTGCTGGGTAAGCATCTTGATCGTATAATCCAGCTCCTCATCAGACACCTCTGCGTAATCACGCATTATGGCCCCTAGAGTATCAGATGGAACTCTTGCTCTCATAAGACTTTTTATGAGAGTGAGTTTCACCTTTCTCTCTCTACTGGGATCCATAATACCTAACATATAAAACAAAATGGTTAGAAATCAATATATATACGTGTACATATGTAAGTGTGTATGGATTAAGTATGTGTATGTATGCATGTGTGTGTGTATGTATGTGTGTATATGTGTGTATGCATGTGTATGTGTGTGTATGCATCATTATGTGTATATGTATCTATGTGTGTATGTGTGTGTATATGTGTGTGTGTATGTATGTGTATGTGTGTGTGTGTATGTATGTATGTATGTATGTATGCATATGCATATGCATTATGTATGTATATATATGCATGTATGTGTATGTGTGAGTATGTCTCTCTATGTGTGTGTATGCATATATGTGTGTATGTATGCATATATGTGTGTATGTGTGTGTGTATATGTGTTTGTATGTGTGTATGCATGTGTATGTGTGTGTATGCATCATTATGCGTGTAAGTGTTTATGTGTGTTTGTGTGTGTATATGTGTGCGTGTGTGTGTGTGTGTCTATGTGTATGTGTGTGTGTGTCTATGAGTGTGTATGTGTTTATGTGTATGTATGTATCTATGTGTGTGTATGTGTCTATGTGTATATGTGTATGCATGTATGT
Organism: Ceratopteris richardii; assembly: GCA_020310875.1. Lineage (NCBI taxonomy): Eukaryota > Viridiplantae > Streptophyta > Polypodiopsida > Polypodiales > Pteridaceae > Ceratopteris > Ceratopteris richardii. The sequence continues at coordinate 143,557,284 of CM035411.1, read as the reverse complement.
ATGCATATGTGTGTGTATGCATGTGTATGTGTGTGTATATGTGTGTGTGTATCTATGTGTATGTGTGTGTGTCTATGAGTGTTGATGTGTTTATGTGTATGTATGTATCTATGTGTATGTATGTGTCTATGTGTGTATGTGTATGCATGTATGTATGCATATGTGTGTGTATGCATATGTATGTGTGTGTATGCATCATTATGTGTGTCTATGTATGCATGTGTATGTGTGTATGCATCATTATGTGTGTATGTGTCTATGTGTGTATGTGTGTGTGTGTGTGTCTATGAGTGTGTATGTGTTTATGTGTATGTATGTATCTATGTGTGTGTATGTGTCTATGTGTGTATGTGTATGCATGTATGTATGCATATGTGTGTGTATGCATATGTATGTGTGTGTATGCATCATTATGTGTGTCTATGTATGCATGTGTATGTGTGTATGCATCATTACGTGTGTATGTGTCTATGTGTGTATGTGTGTGTGTCTATGTGTATGTGTGTGTGTCTATGAGTGTGTATGTGTTCATGTGTATGTATCTATGTGTGTGTATGTGTATGCATGTATGTATGCATATGTGTGTGTATGCATATGTATGTGTGTGTATGCATCGTTATGTGTGTATGTGTCTATGTGTGTATGTATGTATCTATGTGTGTGTATGTGTCTATGTGTGTATGTGTATGCATGTATGTATGAATATGTGTGTGTATGCATATGTATGTGTGTGTATGCATCATTATGTGTGTCTATGTATGCATGTGTATGTGTGTATGCATCATTACGTGTGTATGTGTCTATGTGTGTGTATATGTGTGTGTGTGTCTATGTGTATGTGTGTGTGTGTCTATGAGTGTGTATGTGTTTATGTGTATGTATCTATGTGTGTGTATGTGTATGCATGTATGTATGCATATGTGTGTGTATGCATATGTATGTGTGTGTATGCATCATTATGTGTGTATGTGTCTATGTGTGTATGTGTGTGTGTATGCATTATGTACGTGTATGTAAGCATGTGCATTATGTATGCATATAAGTATGTAAGTATGCATATGCATATGCATTATGTATGCATATGCATATGCATTATGTATGCATATGCATATGCATTATGTATGCATATGTGTGTATGTGTGTGTATGCATTATGTATGTGTATGTAAGCATGTGCATTATGTATGCATGTAAGTATGTATGTATGCATATGCATATGCAATATGTATGCATGTATGTGTATGTGTGTGTATGTCTCTCTATGTGTGTGTATGCATATATGTGTGTGAATGTGTGTGTACATGTGTCTGTATGTGTGTATGCATGTGTATGTGTGTGTATGCATCATTATGTGTGTATGTGTGTGTATATGTGTGTATGTGTGTGTATCTATGTGTATGTGTGTGTATCTATGAGTATGTATGTGTTTGTGTGTGTGTATGTGTATGTGTGTATGTGTCTGTGTGTGTGTATGTATCTATGCATGTGCATTATGTATGCATGTAAGTATGTATGTACATTGTATGCATATGCATATGCATTATGTATGCATATGTATGCATGTATGTGTTTATGTGTGTATGTCTCTCTATGTGTGTGTGTATGCATATATGTGTGTCTATGTGTGTATGTGTGTGTATATGTGTCTGTATGTGTGTATGCATGTGTATGTGTATGTATGCATGTGTATGTGTGTGTATGTGTGTGCATGTGTATGTGTATGTGTATGTATACATGTGTATGTGTATGTATGCATGTGTATGTGTGTGCATGTGTATGTGTATGCATGTGTATGTGTATGTATACATGTGTATGTGTATGTGTATGTATGCATGTGTATGTGTGTGCACGTCTATGTGTGTGTGTATATGTGTGTATGCATGTGTATGTGTGTGAATGCATCATTATGTGTGTATGTGTCTATGTGTGTATGTGTCTATGTGTGTATGTGTGTGTGTATATGTGTGTGTATGTGTGTGCGCATCTATGTGTATGTGTGTGTCTATGAGTGTGTATGTGTTTATGTGTGTGTATGTGTCTATGTGTGTGTATGTGTCTATGTGTGTATGTGTCTATGTATGTATATATGCATATGTGTGTATGTGTGTGTATGCATTATGTATGCATATGTGTGTGTATGCATTATGTATGTGTATGTATGCATATGCATTATGTATGTGTATGTATGCATGTGAATTATGCATGCATATGTGTGTGTATGCATGTAAGTATGTATGTATGTACACATATGCATATGCATATGCATTATGTATGCATATGTGTGTGTATGCATGTAAGTATGTATGGATGTACGCATATGCATATGCATTATGTATGCATGTATGTGTATGTGTGTGCATGTCTCTCTCTATGTGTGTGTGTATGCATATATGTGTGTGTATGTGTGTGTGTGTATGTGTGTGTATGTGTGTGTGTATGTGTCTGTGTATGTGTGTGTATATGTATGTGTATATGTGTGTGCATGTGTATGCATTATGTGTGCATGTGTGTATGCAACCTTATTTGTGTATGTGTGTATATGTGTGTGTATTTGTGTGTATGTGTGTGTGTATGTGTATGTGTGTGTGTGTCTATGTGTGTATATGTGTGTGTGTACATATGTATGTGTATGTAAGTGTGTGTGTGTGTGCGCATACCTGCTTGCTATTAGTTTGTGCGGCCCTCTCTCTTTCTCGCGCGCTCTCTCTCTCTCTCACTCTCTCTCTCTCTCGGTCTCTTCTTGCTCGCGTCCAAGTCCCGGCACAAATGTGCCGGGAGAAATCAATTTTTTTTTTTACATTCCAGAGCGTCGCATATGCGACGCTCTGCAGTTTGCCAACGTCGCTCCCACTGCCGCTAGGCAGCGACGAAATTAGCGACGCTCTTTAATTAACGTCATCTAAGCGACGCTAGCATCGCTTATGCGACGAGGGTCGGGGAAAAAAAATTTTGAAATTCTGACCGTCGCTTATGCGATGACCACGTCACATAAGCGACACTTCCCGTTTTTTTTCAAATTTGGGGGCGTCGCTACGCCCCCCTTTTTCTTGTAGTGATATTTTTTCATGTTATTTTGTTCCTTGGAATACTAATCAAAATTATGAAGATTTCTTCTTATATAGGATACATCAACTTGATCATGGTCAAGAAAATTTATAGGTAGCTATTGAGAAGTTGAATACATTGACATTGAAGAGAAAATTCCATTTTGATAACCACTATCAACTGAGGGCAAAGCAAATTGAACTCGGAGATTAGATGCTTGTGTATGATAGTACTTTTGACACACAAATGATAATGGTATATATGTTTTAAACGATCTTGATAACTCTTTGGTTAAGATTCCTTATGCAAGTAAGCATGTGAAGTTTTTCAAGCAATGAGAAGGATACATCTTTTGATGACAATGATATGATGAGAACCATTGAGAGTGATCTAAATGATACATTGAGTGATGAGAGGGATGAGCAAGAGATTGGTTCATAGATTTCCTTTCAACTATTGTTTCTAATTTTTGCACCATGCTGAGTATTTTTGCACTTAGACTATGAAGGAAAAGTTGTGTATGCACATGTTTTTATTTCCCATAGCTACATGTCTATTTGCACTTGTACATAGCATGTTCAAAATTTTTAGTCCATTTTTTATGTTCATAAACCTCATCAACAACAACCATATGCTTTCAATTCATTTATGAAGCAAAACCTTTCTATTATGTGTTTGGAAAAAATCACTTCTTTTTTTGTTCAAATATCTGCACAACTTTTCACCTCAATATTTACAGCTATCAAATTTGTTTCGAAATCCATTGTTTTTTAACCTATTTAGTAATATTTCACGGCAACAAATATATTAATAGCTGGTATGACTGCCATTCTCAATTTTTTTGTAAAAAAGAAAGGGATCAAATGAAAACCAAGATTGCATGTAACATTGATGTGTTTTTTTTCTCTTTATGGTTATGATAAATTATTAGAGTTCGAAGGTTTTCGAGCTCACATCAATTTTTGCGTGAACCAATTTGTTATCCACGATTTTTGAAACCATGGTTGTTTAGAAATTCAAGACAATCTCTATCAACATTTGACCTAGTGCAAGAGTGAAAAAACTATGCTTTATATTGGAGATATCTGATTCAAAACCCGCTATCATCAGTTTTTTTATTATTCTGTTTTAAGTTGTTGTAATGCAACTTGAATAAAAAAACAAAGATTTTGATTGAAATATTGCAAAATGGATGATAATATGCTTTCAAAAGAAGATACTAAGAAAGATGAAATTCCCCTAAATCAAGCACAATCAAATTCATATATCCTCTTACCTCATGAATTTGATACCAATAAGAAATTTATTTTTGAGTTTCTTCTTCCAAGTACACACCAAGGTTCTTTATTTGAAATGTACGTACAAAGACTAGGCATTACTTTTAGTCACATTCACATACACTACGAGCACCTTGCATGTTGGCGTGGATCTATACGACAATGCCTAAAACCCTAAAGTGTCACTTGTCTTTGTACGTTCGCTCAGTAATACATTCAATATTGTGTTGTTCTCCTAGATTCTTCTTCTTGTTTGTGCTATTTGTATGCTTCTACAAACCTTGAACTCCAAAATTTGGTATCAAAACACGTTGCTACTTCCTCTAGGGCATCGTTGACACCGCTTTGGTCATAGTCTCAAAATCACATGAAAATTGATAAGCATACTCCAAATGATTAGGCATTCAAAATTGCTTTGCTTTAGGGTGTTGAAATATTTATTTGACTTTGTTTTGGCCTCCAAATGCACTATCATAGTGACTCAAGTCAATTTTATCCTTTTATGCCAAACATATATACATGTTGTGGTTTGCTAGTACAAGGCTATTACAAGTTTAGCAAAGCTCAACAAGGTGTTTTTGTTTAACTTTTTGAGATACAATCAATTTTCTACATGAAGGTATCTAGTCATTGGCCATGGTTGAAAGCAATGATGTATTTCATATGTTGGCTATTGAGGATTAGTTTGATGGTACGAAGTACCCATTGTGGATGTACATGATGGGTCATATATTGGTAGCAAAAAGGCTATGGAATATTGTGCAGAGTGCTGAAAAATGTCCTACTATACTTGCAAATATAGTGATTGAAGGTGATGCAAATAGTGTTGAAGATGATGATATTCAATTTCTTGTTCATGTTGCAATTCTTGTTGCACCTATGGTAGAGAAAATTTGTTGGGATAGCAAAGTTGCACAGGGACATGGATTGATAGCTTTGTCTATCAAAGGTGCCATTATCCCTCACATTCTCTCTTGCAAAACAACAAAAAATGCTTGAGATACTCTTAGAGCATTAAACCAAGAAACAAATGAGGCTCGTGTTGCTTACCTCTAAAATTAGTTGGAGAGTGAGCATATGAATGAAGGAGATTCAATGGACAATTTTTTGACAAAGATCAAAGATTTGAAAGAGGAGTTGATTTCTATTGATGAATTTTTTCTAGATAGTTCACTTGTGCAGCCTATTCTTAACGGTCTTCCATATTCATATCAAAGTTTTGCTTCTAGCATTTGGTTATGTTGATACATTTTAGTAGTGATGTATGTGAACACACTTAGGATCATTGGGGCATTATTTTTCCCTTTTGGCTCTCTCGAGGTCTTTTCCCCCCAGTTTTTATATATGTTTATAATCCTAATGGGTCTATCTTTGTACATTCACTTGGCAATACATTATGTGTTGTGTTGTTCTCCAATCTTTTTCTTGGTCCTTGTATTGCTCATGTGCTTCTGCAGACCTTGATCTTCAACAATTGGTCCCAAATCAACTAAAAGGCATATGATCCACATACTCAACAATTGCTATGAAAGTTATCCTATACTTAGATTTACAACTAAATGTGGCCATAGTAGGCTACTTCTTCCTCAACCAAGATATGCATGAGCTACCAAGCATGAAGAAAAAACCACGTGGACACACAAGTGTCATAGCAACCAGCCTAATCTAAGCCATAAAAAGCATATAAATATGGAAGTAACGATCCCCCTTGGGATAAAAGCCAAGTAGCCAGGTACCAATCAAGTAGAAAAAGTTGTGTCTAATTGCCTGCCAATGCTTCACACCTAGGCAATGCATAAACCTAGTCATTTGAGAGACAAAAATAGAACATCATGATGAGTTATGCATAAGTAAATCAAGCATCCAAGAGCCTCTTGATACAAAATGATATCAAATGCATCCCCAACATCATGAAGACTCAATAGTAAACTTGTTTCCATGGGATCGGCAATAGATTTGCAATCTTTAGGGCCAAATTGTTGCAATAATGTGTCAAAATAGTTCTTATGACACAAAGTTATTCACCCATCAACTTGCATATATTGAATGCCCAAATAATGATGCAAATGTCCCAAATTCCACATCTCAAAAGAGGTATAAAAATCAATCGTAAATTCAACAATATGCCTCTAAATAGGACCAATGAGCAACATATTATTAACATATACAATAATGATTAAAAGTACATATGCATGTTTAATATACAAAGTGCTCTCATTAGACTATTCTCAAAACTATGTGCAAGCAAGTAGGCATGTATCTTCTCATAGCAATCTTGTGGTGCTTACTTCAAACCATATAATGCCTTTTTCAACATGCACACTTTGTTTTCATGCCTTTTCTGCAAAAATCAATCATACACTTGTTCATGTAAATCACCATTTAGAAATGTAGTTTTAATATCCAACTCATGTACATTCTAACCTTGATGAGTTGCAAGTGCACAAATGCTATGAATAGTGCTCATTTGGCATGTGTGAGAAAATGTCTCATCAAAATCAATGCCTCTCTCTTGAGCACAAGTTTTTCGCAACAAGCCTAGCCTTATACCTATATAATCTTCCATCAATCTTACATTTTAGCTTATATAATTGTTTAGTGCTAGTGAATTTTTTCCCTAGAGGTAAATCACATAAAGACCAAGTACCATTATTCATAATTGCATCATGCAATTTTGCAATCCAATATTATAAAGTAAACATTATCTGTCAGGTGCAATCAAATGGCAGACCTAGACATTTCATCCAACTCATCTATCTTGGATTTGATTCTTCCATAGAGCAAAGTTTTTGCCATCAATTTTTTTAATCTCAAAATTGTCTTTGCCTTGAAAGTTATAGCTCCTCTTACAAACATTTGCACTAGAGCTTTCTCCACAAGATGTGCTCTAGACCTATGTTGCCATGACACTAGAGAATTGACTACAATGATAATGGAGTTAGAACAATGTAGACACAACTAAGTCTAAAAAAGGTGAATAAGTGTCAAATTTTAGGATAAATTTTGTAGGGCCTCCCAAGTAAAATGGATCAATGAAAAACAATCACCAACCAAAGAGATTATGTAAGAATGTATGTGTTCACATCTAGAAGTGTCTCAAAGAGTAAATTCAACCACTATAGAGTTGAAAAACTAAAATCTAGAAAAAATTACCAGAGCCTTCTCTGCAAAATGAGCATATGGCAATGTAGAAAAACTCACAAAACTATGAGTACTGACATGTAAACCTACACATTGAATGACTGACTCCACTACATATAACCACTTAACTAAATGGAGCCAACTAGGCTTATCAAGCACCTATGAACAACTCACATACATCTCTTATGGAAAGATTGGGTAAGTATTCCACCTACATCACCAAAGAGACTCTAATATTTGGGTGTCTCCTAGTTAAGAAAATCGCATGACCCTTTATCAACATCAATAGCTTATGAAAAAAACATAATTGATATATCAATGACCACATGGACATACATAAGCAATATCCATAGAAGTATAAATAGTGTATGTGATTAGTATAGAAAACAAATTGGCACAGAAAGACAGAAGTTACATACGAAACACTAGACAACAACAATTGCAAGTGTATGTTAAGTCCATTATTTAGACTCAAAAAACCTACATAAACTTATGGTGGCTTCTCCCACTACAAGTGAAAGCCTTCCAAGAAGCCTATAGGAAGCCTAAAGGGCTGAAAATTCAAAAATAAAAGTTGAATGTAAACTGTCAAGGAGACACAATCTCAGGTGCCTCTTGAAGTTCTTCAGAATTTAGTGAATGTACAACCCATTTGGAAAAATGAACGTATGAATGCTTATTTCAGTGCACATTATCGAAAATAGACCTTAGGGGATGGTACCACATGATTCATACACTAAAGAAAGGGTGTGACTATGATGTACCCTACACCTTTGTAGTACCCACATTGGCCAAAGGACAATTGTTGAAGAAGTTCATACGTATGCACAACTTGGTCAAAGAAGCATTGCATATGCAAGGACACACATTCCCTCGGATAAAAAGACACTAATCCTAGACAAGATGAAAAAGAGTGAGATTTCAAAGATTGTTCAAATCTCAACCATTACACCTAGCCTCTCAAAAGTTTTGACAATGTGCATCCAACATTTTGCATTTCTAGAATAGGACCCATTCATGCAACCCTACAAAAAGATATGGTTTGGGTTGTACTTGGCTCAAACAAATAGTATTAGATTGGACCTATCTCACTAGATAATAGACCAGCTATGGACTACAAATTTCTATTGAATTAAAAAGCAAATCTTGAATGAATTTTGTGTTATCACTTGGATTATCTACATGTGTTTAGTGTATGAAGTACTAATTGAATGAGCAAAGATGGTAGAGGAATTATACATGTTGAAAAGTAGTTGTTCATCTATCACACACTCTCATAAGAGGATGAGAAGTGCAATACCATGTTTTCAGCCTCTTGAGATCCCTATGGCGCTTGTGCATTTACTCAACATTAATCCATAGAGAAGTGTACTAACAATCCACTTGACTCATTTGAAAACCCAAGAAGGAACTCATTCATAAGAAGCACAACCCCAACTAGAACAATAGCATGAAGAGAAACCCTTCGGTATAGAGATACGCGTACTATATTCAAAAGCACAAGGGCAAGCATAAGGAGAGGCCTCAAGATTTTTCTTTCCCTGAGGGGAGGACACCACAATTCTACAAGATCAAGGCCTTACCTTTGATTTTGAAGTTCGCCTCATAAAGGATTATCAAGAGTTTCAATTATGAGATACTCAATTTGAATCACAAGAATATGAACTGCCAAGCTATCTAGCATCATAGCATCATAGAGGGATCAAAAAGAGGAAAGAGCAGGAAGAAGATTCAGACTTCCTAGCCTACACAAACACCATTAGAAGACTTTATGACAAAAGTGTTGAGGTTCAAGCTTACAGTCAACTAAATAGATAATTAGGAAATTCTCTACTTGAGCAAGAGTTACAAGGCCAAGAGTTTGATGAAGTATTTGTATCCATTGTACTTGTTTGTTCAATGGTATTGGTATCCTAAAAGTAGTTCACCACCTCTTTGCCCCATGAAAACCTGCCCACCAACACTCAATAATGTTAAGAACAAATAATCCATCATCCCACAATGCCCAACGAATCTCAAAGGTCTATTATCAGAGGCTTTGTCCCACCAAGAGCACCACCAGTGGGATCTCTCTATCCTCAACACCCCACCACATGTCCCTCTCACAACCAAAACCATCTCTCATTATTTATAAATGACATTCGTCACTTAGATAGTCATAAAAATAGGTATGAATCCCCCAACCCGCTTCCCTTCTTCACTTTCTTCGTTCCATCAATCTTTGCCCCATCATATTCCACAATCAATCCCCTTCTTTATCTTTGATGGAGAATTTAGAGTCAAACTTCACACCCAAATATATGTATCTCTCCCCCCATTGGAACCTTTTCTCCATTATGAAGCAAACCACTAGCCTCTAGCACCTTTATCTTGCCAACTTTGCTAAAAAACATCGTGGCCATACATTTCTCTACCTCAAACTCCATGCCCCTTAGATTTGCCCTCTTGCTAATCATATTCAAGGGTTTTTTGAGCTCAGTTGGGTTGTCTGCAAATAACATCAAGTCGTCTGCAAATAGTAGACCTTTAACTCGACCAATGGTAGGTATATTGAGTGCCCAAGTGTCATCCCCTTGATCTAGAATATCATTAGTATAAACATTAAAGAGCATGGGATATCCCAATCATCCGTGGCAAATGCCTCATCACCAGGACATGCTTGTTAGCACTTGATGAGGCACAATGTCATATGCTTTTTTTGAAGTAAATATATGCTGCATATGTAGAGACTTTACAAGCAATGCATTGATGTACTTCTTGCATGCAAATGACTTGCCCTATGCACTCATGAAATACATGAAATATGAACTAGCCCAAATTGAAAAAATTATGAGCCTCAAGAGCTTCAGTGAGCCTCTTCACTAGCACAGAGCCAAAATTTTAAGATCAATTGAGATCAAGGAATTTCCTTGGTAATTATCAACACAAGTAAACCACAACCTCTATTGCCATAGGCTATAGGATGGCCCCCTCCTCAAAAATGTTTTCAACAAGATTAATCATGGCCTTGCCAAAAGGCATGCTAAGATGGGAAGAGTCAGACCATCGATCCTTGTCACATAGGAGAATCTTAAACAATTATGGTGGTAAACTATTCCCTCTATTGGCTCAATACCTTTTAAGTTTTTGACAAGCTAGACAAATGTCAAGCCATTGTATTGGTTGGTTTACTTCGGTAAGTCTCATCAAACCCTCATGGGATGTCTCACCCACATGTCAATGTTGGGGCTCCTCCCATTGAGATCGGCTAAATATCTCCATAATGTTCCTTCCAAATACAAAGTTGTTCAGTTGGTTCCACCACAAGTTCTCCGCATTTATTTCTAATGGGATGATTGGAAGAGCGAGCTCTCCCCCTTGCAGAAACGACTTTAAGAAGGGTAAAAAATTTCTTAGGCTGATCCTCTCGAGCAAGATCTTTGCTTTTGCGAACCATTCTCCCTGAACCATGATCATTTTCCTTGACATTACATGGCACCCTCTTGCACGCCTTCTCATAATCCCTTACATATGACAACCCATTGGCACAGTCACTTTATCTCAGTACATTCCAAGCGTGGATATGAGCATTGATTAATCGGCAAACTTTGGATTCCAACAGGTAACCAAAATGAGGGCGAGGAGGGGATCACCTATTCATGGCACCAACGTGAGCAACAGAACCTTCATGGTTTTTGTAAATTTATCAAAACTGCTCGTCAACATCCTTCAAATCCATAGAGACTTTCACAAAAGTTTGACTATGAATTTCAAGTTTACTTGGATCTAAGCCCCATGCAGGATTAGTCAAAGGTGGAGTTTCCCCCATAGCCTCCGAGTGAACATTGCACAAAAAAGACTAGTGGTCTAATAAATCCATCGAATGTCGCACCCAACCATGTGAAAGTTTCTTAACGCAAATATCATTGACCAAAAAATATTCTAAGTCTGATTTGTTGCATCCTCTTTTAGAATGAAAAGTGAGGCTAGAATCTCGAATTTTTAGTATCTTCCAATCAAAGCGAAGCTTCGACACCCACCACTTTAAGTATGTCCTCTTCATGTTAAAGTATCCTCTGATGATCATGGGAAAATTTCGAGACGAAAGTCTTTCCATGGTAATCTTCAATTTCTCCAACACGTTCGTACATATATCAAAGTAGTGTTTCTCAAGGACATAAATTGACTGTACAAAAACTTGAGAATGAATTGACATATCAACCTCAAAGGGCCATAAGTCAAAGCCAACAAGAGAACATAATCCATGTATGCCAGGCTCTATAGAGCCAAGTCTAGTGAAAATAGCAAACCCAACTACCAGAATCAACAAGCATCCTTGGAATGAACAGGTCCCTTGGAGACTAATCAGCTCCCAAGCATGTGTCGAGATATGCCTAAAAAGCTCAACCCTCTTGAGTATTATCCCATTAATATTCAATATTGCAATGCACAAGGAATCTCAAGATGTGCTTCCTACTCGTGAGGAAGAACCACTATTGGACCGATTTGGAAATGGTCGACTAGGTAGGTAGTACCACCCACTAAATCTTTTCTCAATCTTTATCTTGCCAACAAGCTCATGAGCATCCTTGGTCGAAGGAGTCACAAGGTCAAAACAGATATTCAATCCTCTCTCCACATGGAAGATCTTAATGACAAAGTTGTCCTTAAGCCAACCTTAACTACAACCGAATAGTGGGTTACTCAAATGACTAGGACTCAAAAGGCAAAGTAACTCTCACTTCCCTTCCCTTCTTAGTCAATGTAACTCAAAACATTTAATCACCAGCCTCCCAGCACCACACATGGTATCGCAAGCATGAGCTACATGGGCAGTATCCGAACTTGGGCGGTATCTAGAGGGATGACAGACGGGTCACCCAAGCATGAACCATCCCCGTCTTGACCAACAAGGGCAACGGAAGAGAGACTCAGTCGAGTCATTTCAGATCATTTCCAAGGAGCACCATGGGGAGGCACTCCCTTCTAATGACTGAATAATATATAAGAAAATCACTACACCTCTTCTCCCAAGGATTGTTGAGGAGCTAAATTCTTAGCTTGAATTGAGCAAAAGGGTGGGTAAGATTCCATGTGGTCAATCTTCTCTATCACATAATACTGAGCAACGCTGACGATTGTAACCCTAGTGTATCCAAAACACCATGCACTCAAAGCATAGCTCAAAGAGCATCTCTGTGGATCCTATACCAAAGATTCTAGAGATTAATATATTTTTGAAATATATTATGAGGACCGATATACAAAAATAATAAATTAATGTTGCAATCAGAGAGATAACTAAGCTCTTCATTGAATGTGGTATCCCATTCAATATGGCAAATATATTTTCATGAAAGAGGACCATGAAAGCTATGAGTAGGATTGGGTATCCTTGGGAGGGTCCATTCATGACAAGTCTTACATATCTTTGAGCTCTCCAAACTGAAAACATTAGTTGAGGCAAAGATATTGTCATTAAAGGGGCTCGTGGGAAAAGTATCGCTGCTCTATTCTATGTGATGGCTAGTCAAACATGAACAAGACGAATGTTTACAACATTCTTGTCTCTTCATGCAAGGATAAAATGTTCTCACATGCCATATATGCACATGCACCTTGCATAGTGATTACTAGATAATTCATAGTCTTTTATTTGCAAAAAGCCATTGAGGATGTGGGGAGTGAAAATATGGTGCAAGTTATGATTGACAATGGGTTTAATTGTGTCTCCATGGGATGTATGGTTGAGGATATATATCCCAAAATCAAATGGACATATCGCATAGCTTAGATTTACTCATGAAAGACATATAGGGAGGGTTCCACAGGTAAGAGCCATCCTAAATAAATCCAAATTCATAATGAAGTTTGTCACTATCCCCCAAAAAGTCCTACACATTTTTTGCAGTCACTTCTCCTTAGATTTCCAAAAACCTTCTCTCATCGACTTTTATTACATGTACATGGTCATTGATAGAGTCTTGAGATTGAAGAAGGATCTTCCATGCACATATATTTCATAAGAATGGTATCAATTAGCAAAAGTTAGAGCAATGAATTCTCACTTAACAAAGTTTTCATCACTCGTCATGGGAGAGGATCATCTTTGGGTGAAGAGAGAGAGATTGATAGCATTATAGCATATATATACTATGCTCTCCATTACAAATATGCAAGGTAGCACTCTTTGCCTTGTATACGAGTACATCAATATCTGACGCATCGATGGACTTTAAGAAACAAAGTAAGTTTATTGCAATTTTTTACTTGTTTTATTTTTTATGTTACATATATGATATATAATTATTGATATTTTCTTACATATAATTTTAAAAATTTTTAATTAAAAAAAGTTTATGTGAAGCTGTCCAAAGTCAATGGGATTGGTTTCATAACCCAATCCATGCAGTTGCTCATATTCTTTGTCCATTGTGAAGACATGATGAGCAATGCACAAACAAGATTGTTAAGGATAGTTGGATCGAGTACACCTCAGGATGGAAAGTGGTGATATAACGCTCTTATCTTGGTTGGAAAAAGAGAGATCTAGTTCATTAGCATGGAGAAATATTTTGTAGAATCTATGATACAACTATGAGAGAATCAACTATCAAGGGAGCACTAGATTGTGCTCTTTGACTAGACTAGATAAGATTTCATAATAATATTTATGATTATAAGATCAACCACGTAAACAAATAATATAAGAATATATAATTAATATAAGAAGTACCACAACCAGAGATTGATAGATATGGATAAATCAACTAGAGATACTAGAGAAGATCCCACAACCTAGGACCATAAGTATGAAGCAAGATATTTGGATTATAAGAAATCCCTTCAAAGAGATGAACTAGGTACAAGGAATAATGGGAAAGGATCTCATACTATGAATTACAAGATAAGATAGGATGTCCAAGATACAATACTAGACAAGAATACAACCAAGCACTTGACTAGAACTCAAATTGGAGCTTGGAGAGTACTTACTTGGAGATCGTGACTCCTTGATCTCCCAAGATTGGAATTGGAAAGACTGAGTATGTATATGGCCAACCCCTCCTTATATAGGTTTTCAATGGTGGTTCATCAACTCTGGTTCATCAACGGTGGTTAGGAATTGATGATATCATTGATGATATTATTAATTCAAAACAACACCTCCAAGTATCAGAATAAAGCAAATGGACAGTCAATCTTAGGGTTTCGGATGCAATGAAAGCATTATTTTCTCCAAATTTTGAACCAATCAAGAGATATAGAAAGTCTCATGGAAACTGAGGTTCACGATGGTTTCCTTGTCTATGACATCACCTCTTCCTCAAGTGATGAGTTCCATGAGGAGCGATCATGTTCCCCCTCAAGGGACAAGTTCCTTGATTGGTGCTCTTTGAAGATTTTCACAAGTTCCCAAATATGATTGTTGATGTCATATCCTTTCCAATGAATAAGGTACTCCAATGTTCCTTGGGGTATTCTTGAATCTAGGACATGCTCAACTTCAACTTATTCATAATCACCAATCTCGATAGGTGGTAAAGGACTCAATCTCTCCCTCCTCAATGGTAAAATCTGATAAGGTTCCAACATAGACACATGGAAAACTAGATGTATTCTCATGGTACATGGTAAGTAGAGCAACATTGTTGATATCCTCGATGGTATATGATGATAAAGTTGAATCTGGATAGAAAAATATTCCATCGAGATTTCCTTCTATTGAGAATGTGGGTGGTCATAAAATACTCTAGGTTCTTATGATCTATATACACAATAACTTTATGAGCTTCTCCTTCTAGATGGTGATGCCAGGTATCAAATGCTTCCACTATGACAAGAAGTTCTTTATCATGAAATTCATAATTAATTTATGGAGGGGAAAATTTCCTTGAATGATATGCAACTGGATGTAGGTGTCCATCATCTCCATATTGGGAAAGAATGGTCCCTAGGGCAAAGTCTAATGCATCTGTCTCTAGGAAGAAGGGCCTACTAGAATCAGGATGAACTAGAATTGGAGCAGTAGTGAATATTGATTTCAAGGTTTGAAAGGCTTTTTTTGCTTCTTCGGTCCATGAGAATTTAGAGTTCCCTGTAAGCTTGGTAAGAGGTGTCACTATCTTGGAGTAATCTCTGATGAATATCCTGTAGAAATCGACAAACCCCAGAAAACATTGTACATCTCGAACACATGAAGGTGGTTTCCAATCAAGGATTGTCTCAATCTTCTTAGGGTCCATAAAAATTCCTTTATTTGATATAGTGTACCCTAAAAATTCCACTTTTGTCTTATGGAAAGAGCACTTCTCCAATTTCGCATATAATCCTTTTTCTCTTAGTTTCTCTAAGACTATCTTTACATGACCTTCATGATCCTCTAGATTTTTGGAGAATACAAAGATATTGTCAAGGTATATTACAATAAAATCATCTAAATATTCTTGAAAAATATCATTCATCATATGTTGGAGGACAACTGGAGCATTTGTGAGACCAAATGGCATAACTACATATTCAAAATGGCCATACCTTGTTCGAAATGCTCTCTTCCATTTGTCTCCTTCTCTGATCCCAACAGGGTTGTAAGCTCCTCAAAGGTCAATCTTCGGGAAAATTTTGCTTTTCCACGGCATTCCAAGAGCTCAAGTATGAGTGGTAGAGGGTATCTGCTCTTTATAGTGACTTTATTCAATCCATGATAGTCTACACACATCCCGAGAGTCCCATCCTTCTTCTTTACAAATAAAATAGGAGCTCTTGCTGGAGACTTTGAGTGTTTGATAAACCCCTTTGCTAGATTCTCATCAATGTTCTTGCGTAGTTCTGTAAGTTCCTCTGGGGATAGGCTGTAGATTGATCCAAAGGACTGTTGTGCTCTCTCTTGAAGTCCTATGGCACAATCATAGGGTCTATGCTCTGGAAGGATATCTTCATTCTTCTTTTCAAAAACATCTTCAAAGCCTTTGTAATGATTAGGTACTTGCACTGGATCATCTTTCTTGGATTCTTGAGCTAGTATGGCATAGATCATATATGTTGGTTCCTTCCTTATTGCATGTATGAAGGCTTTGGCTCTCACATATGTTGGGTTCTTCTGGATATCTCGACGGGTGATTTTATTCTTTTCCCAATTAATGTTTGGATTATGCTTCTTTAACCAGGGCATTCCAATAGTATTGGGCTTGATATTACGTTGAAACATATGCGGGATTCATGCTCACCAAGGTGTACTCTTAATTGTGTAGTTTCCATGGTTATATTCCTAGATGCTAGAGATCATCCATCTACTACTTCAGATACTACTAGTTTGAATTCCATGTTTCTTAACCAATCCTTCATTGATGAAACATGATGAGGCTCTTGAATTTGCTAGGGCTATAAGGGAAAGGGTCTGCTTGGGCATGATTAGCTTGACAGATGCAAGATATGTTTCTATGGGTGTAGTTGGAATTATGAGATCCTTTCTTATATCATGGTCCAGCTACACGGTTTCTTTTACAACTGGACTTTGTTGTTTCCCTGCTCTACAAGGGTGGCTACGACTCTGGAGTTTGTTCTCTTATTTGGACAATTAACTGCAATATGTCTAGGGTTTCCACAATAGAGGCATAACTTGTTAGCTCTCCTTCTTTGTTTCTCTTGTGGTGTTAGAGGTTGAAACCTAGTTACATCTATTTGCATAGGTTCAGGCATAGACTCATCTTTAGGAGTGGGTTGGAAGGGTTTCCACTGGTGAGGTCTTCCTTCTACTTGTTTTTCTTGTTTCCTTTCAAAAATTCAATTATCACATCGAATATCTTGCATGATATATTCATTCAATGTTTTAACCTCTGGCATCGTGAGCAAAGGTCCTTCACATCATCTCTTAAACCCCATCTAAATTGGCTTATGAAATAATCTTCATGCCAAGTGAGATCATATATCAACTGCCTAAATTCAGATGCATAGGTAGGGCGGGGTGGTTACCTTGACATAAATTTCAAAGTTTTGTTTCTGCTACTTGTGTTTGCATGTCCAAATGTGGTGGCGAGTTCTCAAAGAAACCCCTCAAAGTCCCAAAGTACTGCCATGTTCTTCTCCAAGATTGGGGCAAACCATGATAATGTTTGGCCACAAAGCAAGATTCTAATAAACCCGACCTTGGATGCCTCATTAGGGTATCTATCAGCTTGCATACGGATGTAAAATTTAACTTGCTAGAGAAATCCATGAAACTTTGTGCAATCCTCATCAAACTTTTCTGGCATGAAAATCTTGGGTTCCTTCATAAATGATGTACTAGGACATTGATTCACTTGAATACTCCCTTGATTTGCTTGAAGACACCCGATTCGTTCTTGTAATTCTTGGAGGAGTGCACCTACATGCACTAGATGTCCCATCTCGACTTGTATATGTCGATGAGTTAGGTCTTAGACTCTAAAGTGATGCTACAATCTATTCATAAGCGTTCTCCATGATGCCTGGTCTTGGATAGAAGCTAGTCTTTCCAAAATGTTAGGGGAGCACTAGATTGTGCTCTCTAACCACATTAGACCAGATTTTTGAAACACACTTTTGATTACAAGAACACCCACGTAGGGAAAATAATACAAGAATACGGAACTGATACAAGATGTCCCACAACCCGAGACTGATAGGTATGAATAACTCGACTAGAGATGATACAAGAGATCCCACAAACCGGGATCGTAAATATGAAACACGATATCTGGATTACAAGAACTCCCTTCTAGGAGATGAACTAGATACAAGAAAGAACTCGACAAGATATCATACTACGAGATTACAAGAGGAGAAGACACCATGTCCAAGAACTAGACTAGGCAAGACTAGAACAAGGAACAAGACAAGAACTGGAATTGGAACTTGGAGAGTGCACACACATGCACACACATTGTTTCGCTTATTGAGGATATCCCCTTCTTTTGATAGTTGATGGGTGATCATGACTCCTTGGGCTCCCAAGACTGGTATTGGAAAGACTGATTATGAATGTGGCCAACCCCTCCCTATATACGTTTTCAAGGGCGGTTCATGAAAGGCGGTTACGAGTTGATGATGTCATTGATGATATCATCAATTTAAAACATGAGCTCTGGATATCCGAATGAGGCAAGTAGACAATTGATCTTAGGGTTTCGGTATGCTCCAAATGCAATGGAAGCATTGGTTTCCCCAAATTCTGAGCCAATCATGAGATATAGAAGTCACATTGAATTTGAGGTCCGTGATGGTTTCCTTGTCCATGACAATGACCACCAAGTAAGTACCCTCCAAGTTCCAGCTCCAGTTCTTTTCGTGTTCCTTGTTCCAACCTTGTCTACTCTTGTATCCTGGACATTTAGCATTATCCTCTTGTAATCTCATAGTACGAGAACCTGTCGAGTTCTTTCTTGTATCTAGTTCATCTCCCAAAAGGGAATTCTTGTAATCCTGATATCTTGTTTCATACTTATGATCCCAGGTTGTGGGATCTCTTGTATCATCTCTAATCTTGTTTTTCATACTTATTAGTCATGGGTTGTGGGACACCTTATATCCGTTACATATTCTTGTATCATTTTCCCTGTGTGGGTGTTCTTGTAATCAGAAGTGTATTTCCAAAATCTTGTGTACTATAGTCAGAGAGCATAATCTAGTGCTCCCCTGAGATTTTGACAAGACTACCTTCATCAAGATTGGGCACCATGGAGATTATTCATGAAGAAATGTTTTCTGCACTTAAAGTTATTCAACAACAAGTCCAAGAGATACGAGAAAACCAACAAAGGAGTCAACAATAGAATATTCAAGATGTAATCACAGAACTTCAAAGGCAAATCCAAGAGTTGCAAATCATTTTGGCTTTCTGAGTATTCTCATTAATGAAATTTTTAATATCAACTATCTTTTCCAATTGAGAAATAAGTGTGAATGTTGGAGATTTCTTAAATGGTGTTCTCATTTCCCCTCACCTTTTTCTCCTTCTTGAGATTCCTTTATATCATATTCTTGATTTTGCTTTTTCCTCTTATCTATAGCTTGCATTCCTTTTCATTTTCTTGGGCTTTCTTTATCTTGAGTTTGTTTATTTGGAAAAGATTGCCCTTGAGTCTCCTCCCTAGATCTAGTCACTCTCTTATCTTGATCCTTTTTACCCTCTTCTTGATTAATGATTTCTCTTCCATATTCATCACATGTGCACACACTGAAAGAAGATCGATAGGTTCATTCCACTGTGCTTTTGCACTCCTATTAGAGATACATTATTTAATTGTTTATTCAATCAATTTATCCTTACAAGAAGAATCATAAACATATATAAAAAATTGTTCTTCATCCTCTTTAGAGTCTAACTTATAAGGGTATGAATTTTGAATTGTGGAAGCTTCATAAAACTTTAAAGCCACCCTTCCCAAATTTTCTCTTCAAAGGTCACTTTGTAGCATAATCACAAAGTTGCCTATCAATTTCAATGACCAAATTTCTCTCTTTTGCTTCACGAAGCGATGCACATTTCCAATATGGGTGATTAAATTCATTGCACCATATGCAACTCTCGGTTTGATTAAATGGTCTTCTAACTGTGTTTTGAACTTTCCAATAATCTGAATACTCTTTTCTATTTCCCATCGAGCAAAAGCTTTCGCAAGCGCTTGTATTTGCTTTCCCATTGACCTTCTATAGGTTCACATGGACATCTCATGATGTACACATAATTTACATTTATTTATCTTCAACTCTTCTCATCTAAGTCCTACTTAGAAGGATAGAGACAATATGTGAGATTAAGGTACATAAAAAACATAGATCATAATTGAACTCTTGCTTGAATTTAAATCCAATGAAAATAGAGATGAAGATCTTTACATCAGTGTATATACAAGCCGGTGGTAAAAACCCCCTATAGAGGAAAAAAAGTACACCAGTGTTCCTTAGTATGTTCACACACATCACTGCCAAAATATATCAACACCTATGCAAATAGAAAGTGCAAGTAATAAAAAAATATGAACCTTCATTATTAGCAAAATGCATAAATAATTATATAAAAAAAACAAGAGATCCCTATGACCACATAGCAGAGTTTAGATAAGTGCTAAAACTAGAACAAGTTTTTTATCAAATAATTTAGTTTGAAGTTTTTGGTTTAACCCTAATAGGTATGGTTCTCTCTTTTTTCAAACCTTGAGAAGGAAGGACATTCAAGTTGGTTTTTATACTTATTGAAAGATTTTATAACTCGATTTTTTAAAGATGTGTGCAACAAGACATTTCATCATTAATCCATAACTTCAAGCAAAAACCACATGATTCTATAAAAGCAACTACTAGAAGATGTAGAAAATATATAGAGAATTGCCCAACTAGAGAGTTCCCCCTCTCTTCCTTCTTGAATTGGACATTAACCATGTATTATCTATGGTCTACATTAAATGCTTGACTAGGCTCATAAAATATCTAAAATAGTGCATAGACTTGGAAGATAATATGGCATAGGATTTATAATTGACCACATCAACTCTTGAAGCTATCATAAGGATACAATATTTTTAGCACAAATAATACACAATCCACAGAAGACAAAGTGCAATAGTTAACTAAGAGCTCTATCCTAAATCATGTTAGGAAGAATCAGGTTCCACCTAGTAGGCCTCAACGATTGACAGATGCACTCATAATGAGGGTAACCACCCTATGCATATGTGAAAATATTTGATGTTCCTCAATAGCATGCTAGAAGACCATTGTAGTTTTGTTTTATAGATCCAAAGTGTAAAAGTTACTCAATTTTTAATATTTGATGTTTCTACTGTGGCCACTCCTAGTTGTGAGGCTGAGTATAGGGCAACTTTCACAGCGACTGTTTAGTGTGTGTGGCTCAGACACCTTATGGCTGATTTGGGTGTTGGTTAACCACCACCATCTTCACTTATAGTTAGAGCACATTGGTAGTTGCAAGGAACCCTGTGTTCCATGCTCGCACTAAGCACATTGAGGTGCACTATCATTATTTTAGGGAGAGGTTCTCTACAGTTTGAAGCTTTCTGCAAAGCTTTGGACTTACTTCCTTTTGTGGATTGATTCCACATAACTTGGCACTTCCTTATACATGAGTGCCAGCTCCTCATTCACCACATCACTCCCAAGGGGACTTTGTTGATATATTTAGGTAGTCATGTGTGTGAACACACTAGGACTACCGAGGCACTTTTTTCGCTCTTTAGGAGGTTTTTTCCCACGTCTTCTATATATGCCTAAAACCCTAATAGTTCACTTATCTTTCTACATTCTCTGGGTAATATATTCACTATTGTGTGTTGTGATCCAAGCGTCTTCTTCTTGCTTTTGTTGTTCCATGCTGCCGCAAATGTCAAACTCCAACAAGATTCTTCATTTTGTTTTTCTCTTTTATTTATGGCTTGCATCCCTTTTCCTTTGCTTGGGCTTTCTTCAATTTCTTGATTTTGTTAATTTGGCAAAGATTGCCCTTGAGTCTCCTCCCTGGATCTAGTCACTCTTTTTTCTTGATCTTCTTTACCCTCTTCTTGATTACATTTCTCTTCCACATTCACCTAATGTGCATACACTGAAAGAAGATCGACAGGTTCATTCCACTGTGTTTTTGCACTTTTATTAGAGCTACATTATTTAAGTGTTTACTCAATCAATTTACACTTACAAGAAGCATCATAAACATATATCCAAAACTGTTCTTCATCCTCTTCAGAGTCTAACCTGTAAGGGTATGAAGTTTGACTTGTAGAAGCTTCATAAAACTTCTTTAAGCCACCTTTCCTAAAGTTTCTTTTCAAAGGTCACTTTGTGGCAGTCACAAAGCTGCCTATCAATTTCAATGATCAAATTTTTCTCTTTTGCTTTACGAAGGGATGTACATGTCCAATATGGATGATTAAATTCATTGCACCATATGCATCTTGTAGTTTGATTAAATGGTTTTCTAACTTTGTATTAAACTTTAGATTTTATTTCTTGAATATTTTTCAATGCAGCTATCTAGATTTACTATTGTTTTCATGTTTTTTTATAAGAGAATCAATTTCTTTTTTCAAGTTGAGCAATCTTTGGATCTTTTCTAGTTTAAACTAGTTACTGAATATCATACTTATGTGCCTCACTTTTAGGTGATCCATCCCTAGCATTTAAGGGAGTTAAATGATTGAAATATCTCTCTTTGTCATTGTGCTAGGTAGTGAACATCAGCCCTAACTATCTCTCAGTCATTGTTGGCTAGGCCATTGGTAGTATCTACATGTTCTAGCATAGGCTCTAACTCTCTTCTCTAGGACTCATCTAGCATATCTAGAAATATTTGCAATTTATCCAATTATAGGGTTGTTCTATCTGCCTGAGATAGTTGATTATATTTCACTTTAATTCTATCAAGCATTGTATGATGTGCATGTCTGTTTTAGAAGAATTAATCCATTGTAGAAATTAAGCTCTATTGTTCTTACTATAATCCTCATAAGATAATTCAACTAAGAGTTGCTTCTTAAAATCGTGCCATGAAAGGTTATCAAAACTCTAAGTCTAAGTCTCTCACGCGTAAAGCCATTAGAGATGAACCCTCTATGGAATTTAATGAAATCAATTATTTTCCATACACATTATTCCTCAAAATTAGACTTCATATCTCTATGCCTAATTGAAGTGTATGAGCATACGTCAAAAAGAATACCTTCAATTGATCTTTCTCCACTTGACGGGTTCGTGATGAGCCTTAATACCAACTCCAAGTAATCTCTAAGATCGTGTCAAAACTCTCAAACAACTTGCACAATCTTAGTAGCAAAAGTATGCACACAAATTGACCATTTCACGTCGGATTCAAATGTTGTCATATTGTCTTAGTATTTTTTTTTTAAAATCATAGTAACATCCATTTTGCAATATTTCAATAAAAATCTTCAGTTTTAGTTTAGTATCTTTTTTTCAAATCATAGTAACATCCATTTTGCAATATTTCAATCAAAATCTTCAGTTTTGAGTTTAAGTTGCATAAGAATAGTTTGAAAGAGAATAATAAAAGAATTGATGATAGGAGATCTCGAATCAGATATCTCCAGTATGAAGCATAGTTTTCTCACTATTGCGCTAAGTCAAATGTTGACAGAGATTGTCTTGCAGAATTTCTAAATGACCACAATTTTGAAAAGCGTGCATAACAAACTGTTTTGCATAAGAGGGTGACTAACCTTCTTTGTAATGCCATCTAAACTCTGTAAAAACTACCTCGCTCTCTGTGGGATTCGGGGGATCCCATGGGCACTTGTCCCCTTCTCTTGTACTTCTCTTTTCCTTTAATTAATTCAAGTCCGAGAGAGTAGGCTAAAGCCGAACTTCCTTTATTAAAAAAAAACAAACTGTTTCGTGCACAAATTGACGTGAGCTCAAAAACCTAAGGTTTATTGAATTGAGAAAGATGCCATGTCTTAGTGATGGCACACTAAAACAATGCCTACTCTGAGAGATCCATGTTATGGACATTAAGCTGAACACCTCGTGATATCTTGGAGTTAAAGGTTTTTGGAAGCACACAAACAACACAAGGAAGAAGTAGTAGCTCTGAGCACAACACAATACAGAATGTACTACCAAGTGAATGTATGAAAGATAAGTTGTCCATTTGGGTTATAGGCATATATACAAGTTGAGGCAAGAAAACCTCCTAAAGAGGGAAAAAAACTACCCCAACGATCCTAAGTGTGTTCATACACATCACTACCAAAATATATCAACAAATCCCCTTGGGAATCATACGGTGAACAAGGAGCTAGCACTCATGTATAAGGAAGTGCCAAGCTATGTAGAAAGAGATCAATCCACAAAAGGAAGTAAGCCCAAATCTTTGGAAAAAAGCTTCAAATTTCTCCCTAGGTAGAATATTCATGAAAATAACTACAACATATCCTATGTGTGCACATAAGCCAAACTATTCTCTCGAGCAAAGAATCTTTGCCTAACATAATGATAGTGCACCTCAATGTGCTTTATGCAAGCATGGAACATAGGGTTCCTAATTTCCAACACTCTCTGACTATCAGTGAAGATGGTGGTGGTAGCAAAGTGACCAACACCCAGTCTAGCCAAAAGGCATTTGAGTCATACATGCTAAACTGTCATTGTGAAAGTTGCCCTATACTCATCCTCATAATTACAAGTGGCCATAGTAGGATAATTCTTGCTCAACCAAGATATGCATGAGCTACCAAGCATGAAGAAAAAACCACTAGTGGACACATGAGTGTCATAGCAATAATTCCAATCATAGTTAGAAAAAATATGTAAATATGCCAGTAATGATCCCCCTGGGGCTAAAACAATCCAACTAGTCAAATACTAATGAAGTAGCAAATGATGTGCTTAAGAGCCTACCAATGCTTGATACCAGGGAAACACATAACCTGTCACCTAAGAGATAGTGAATTAAATATAAATATGAGTAAATCAATAGGTTTGCAATCATCAAGGCCAAAATGTTGCAATAATGTGTCGATTTGCTTGAAAACAAACTTGTCCCTCCATCAAATTGCATAAATTGAATCCCTAATTAATAATGCAAATGCCCCAAATTCGACATCTTAAAATAGGCATGCAAATCAGCCTTAAATTGAGCAATATGCTTCTCACTAGCATCACTGAGCAGATGTCATCAACATATATAAAAATGATCAAAAGTACATCATCTCCATGCTTAACATGTAAGGTGCTCTTAGTTGGGTTGTTCTCAAAACCATGTTCTCGCAAGTAGGCATGTATCTTTCCATACCAAGCACGTGGTACATGCTTCAAACCATATAATGCCTTTTTCAACCTGCACAACTTGTTTTTATGCCCTTTTTGGCACAAAATCATGGGGCTGAAATACATACACTTCTTCATGTAAAATCACCATTCGAAATGGATTTTTAATGTCCAACTAAGATACATTCCAACCATGATGGGTTGCAAGTGCACAAATGCTATGACTAGTGGTCATTTGGCATGTGGGAGCAAAGGTCTCATCAAAATCAATGCCTCTCTCTTTACCATAACCTTTGGCAACAAGCCTAGCCTTATACCTGTCAACAACTCCACCGGGCTTACGTTTCAACTTGTATACCCATTTAGTGCCATTTGTTGATATATTTCAATAGTGATGTGTGTGAATACACTTAGGAATTTTGGGGCACTTTTTTCCCTCTTTAGGAGGTTTTTCCCCTCAGCTTATATATATGCTTATAACCCAAACAGGTTACTTATTCTTATACATTCACTTGGTGATTCATTCATTGTAGTGTTGTGCTCCAAGATTCTTCTACTTCATTGTGATATTTGTATGCTCCTACAGGCCTCAAACTCCAACAATTGGTATCAGAGTAGGTCGCCGCTTCATCTAGGATGTCATTAACACCCCGCTGATCATAGTCTTAGAATTGCACAAAAATTGGTGAGGATACTCAAGGTGATTAGGAATTCAAAATTTCTTTGCATCATGCCAAAATTTTGATCTAATCTCGTTTCAACCTCCGAATGCACTATCACAGTGCATGTGTAGGAAGTTTTTTCCTTTTGTGCAAAACATATATACAGGTTTCGATTCGCCAATACAAGCACCTCAAATTCTGCTACATGTTTAACAGAGCTCGATAGGATGGTTTTGCTTAACTTTTTGATATGCAATCATTTTTTTGCATCACAGTATTTAATCAGTGGCCATAGTTGAAAGCAGTGATGTATTTTGTATGTTGGGTGTTGAGGATAAGTTGGATGGTACTAATTACCTATTATGGGCATATATGATGCAACATGTATTAGTAGGGGCTATGGAATATTGAGTAGGGTATTGAAAAACACCCTACTACACTTGCAAATATAGTTGTTGAAGGTGATGTAGATGGTGTTGAAGATGATCTTCAAGTTCTTATTTGTGTTGCAATTCCTATGGTACCTACTGTAGAGCAACTTTTTTGGGATGACAGAGATGCTCATGCACATGCATTGATAGCCTTGTCTATCAACATGCCATTATCCCTCATGTTCACTCTTGCGAGACTGTAGAGGATGATTGGGATACACTTACAACCTTATACTGGGCAAGAAATGAGGCTCGTGCTACTATCTCTGAATTTGACAAAGATCAAAGATTTGTAGGAGCACTTGATTTTTTGTCATGAAATCTTCCCAGAAAGTTCACTTCTACAGATGATTCTTACTCTTCCATATTCATATCAAAGTTTTGTTTCTACTCTTTGATTGATATGAAAGGAAATCCAAATGCCTTAACATTTAAGGAGTTAGTCTCTGATTTGTTCCAGGAAGATTAGTCTGGGTAGAACAAGTCCATTATGCATGTTATAGATCAAGCTTTCTTAGCTATTCATAAGGGCAAAGGCAAAAACTATAAAGGCAATGATCATGTCATAAAGAGTTGTCCAAATTGACTACAAAAGAGGCAAAGAAGAAACATGTTGGAATAGTTGTTGCAGAGGCCTCTACACCTAAAACAAACTCTACTAATCTTGTTAAAAATGAAGAATGGGTATTCACTACTATATGCAGCCCATCATGGTTCACTTGAGCTTGCCCCTATAGTGAATACTGTCACATAGGATAACAACTCCTCTTATTATGTAATGGGAGTTGGTAAGATCATTGTGACTATTAATGATGGTAGTTCTTTCACATTTTCATGCTTTGTATCAATTTTAGCATTAGCCAAAATTGGTTTGGTTGTCAAATTTATTGATGACATATGTGTAGGTCATGATCTCTCAAATGGGTTATTATTATTGCTTTTGCCATTTTATGCCATGGGCTATATAATCTCATAGACTATGCAAAGTCTATGAATGATTCAGCATATGCAATACAAGATTCTCAAGCTATCTCAAATGCAAAGCTTTGGCATGCACGCTTTGGTCATCTAAAATTTTGCTAGGTAGCTATGATTGTAGAAATTTGATATGGTATCCTCTCTACCAAAAACTTGAGGCACCTTGTAAACACGACTGTGAAGGCTGTATTTTGGGAAAAATGTAGCATTCACCTTCCCAAGAGATGGTTCAGTTTGAGCTACTCATAAATTGTAGCTTGTTCATAGCGATGTTTATGGTCCTATGCAAACACCTTCTTTTGAGAGCTTCCTTTACTTCATGACTTTTATTGATGAGTTCTCCGGCATGCATGGGTGTATCTATTGAAAGTGAATTCTAAAGTGTTTATGTGCTCCAAACAGTTTGTGGTTATGGTAGAAAATATGTCAACGTGTAAATTGGGCACCTCCATTCAAATCGAGGAGGGGAACACATGCTTTTTGATTTTAATGTATTTCTAGTTGAGTGTGGGATAAAGCATTAGTCTACACTGCCATATACAATGGAGTTGCAGAAAGAAAGAACATGTCTCTCATGGAGATGGTGATGTGTATGGTCAAAGTCCATGCTTTACCACATAGCTTCTGGCTTGAGGTTATTATGTCTGCAACATATGTGCTTAACGGGTGTCCCACCAAAGCACTACAATCTATCACTCCATATGAGGCTTGGGATGGTTGCAAGCCATCTCTTGCTCATCTGTATGTCTTTTGTTGTCTTGGATATGAATTACTGCCTGAAAAACAACACAAGCAAATGGATGATAAAGCATTGAAATATATATTTTTTTTTGTGTACAGTTCTAAAAGAAAAGGTTATCATCTATATCATCCATGGAGAATACATTTTGGTTAGCCGTGATGTTGTTTTTGAGGAAGATGCAATTCATCCATTACTTTCATGTACCAAGGATACTTTAGTTAGCTCTAGAGATATGTACTATACTTTGCTTCCTCTTTTTACAGGTTGATAGTCAAGTACTAGTTCAGATGAGGCAATTTATGAGCCTTTCCGGGTTTCACATGATGATGTAGATCATTCAATTTCTTATGCAGATTCACATGATGCACTTGTTGATGAGAGGAATGATATAGAGGAGGCAAAAACCATGCCTAAATGGCTGGCATAAACTTTGAGAGATAAAAAATTAGAGTTTTTGTGAATAGAATGAGCTTCTTTCCTTTCATGAAGCAAAAAATTTAGAAAATTGGATGGGTTATATGCAATCATAATATGATGCTATTATGAAGAATGGTACTTGGTGTTTATATGATTTTCCTCCAAGGCCATTGGCACTAAATGGGTATACAAGCTGAAAGGTAAACCTAATGGAGCAGTTGATGGGTATAAGGCAAGGCTTGTTGCAAAAAGTTATGCTCAATAGAGAGGCATTGATTTTGATGATACCTTTGCTCCCACATACCTAGTGACCACTATTCATAACATCTATGCACTTGTACCTCATCATGGTTGGAATGTACATCAATTGGACATTAAAATTGCATTTTTGAGTGGTGACTTACATGAAAAAGTTTACGTATTTTAGCCTTGTGGTTTTGTGCAAAAAGGGCATGAAAAAAAATGTGCAGGTTGAAGAAGGCATTATATGGTTTGACGCAAGCATCACATGCTTGGTATGAAAAGATATATGCCTACTTGATTGCACTTGGTTTTGAGAATAGTCCAACTTAGAGCACCTTATATATTAAGCTTGCAGATGATGTACTTTTGATCATCATTGTATATGTTGATGTTGTGTTGTTCACTGGTCCTAATGAGAAGGACATTATTGATTTTAAGGCTAATTTGCATCCTCTTTTGAGATGTCGAATTTGGAGAATTTGCACCATTATTTGGGCATTCAATTTATGCAAGTTGATAGGGGAATAACTTTGTGTCAAACAAAATATATTAACCCATTATTCTAGTGTTTTGGCCTTGAAGATTGCAAACTTGTTGCCACTCCTATGGAAATAGGTCAATGATTGAGTCTTCATGATGTTGGAGATACATTTGATGTTGTTCTCTATTAGTAGGCTATTGGATGCTTGATTTACTTATGCATAACTTGGCCTGATATTCAATTTGTTGTCTCTCAAATGAGCAAATTTGTGCATTGCCTAGGTGTCAAGCATTGGTAGGCAGTTAAGTGCATCTTTCACTACTTGAGTGGTATCCGACTACTTGGGTTTTTTTTATCTCAAGGGGGAATCATTACCACCAAATTTACATGCTTCTTTTGACTCCAATTGGGCCAATTGTTATGACACTCATGTGTCCATGAGTAGTTTTTGCTTCATGCTTGGTATCTCATGCATATCTTGGTTGAGATAGAAGCAGTCTATTGTGGCCACTTCTAGTTGTGAGGTTGAGTATAGTGCAGGTTTAAGAGCGACTATTGAGATTGTGTGGCTCAGATGCCTTTTGGATTATTTGGGTTTTGGTCAGTCTTTTGCCACCACCATCTTCATTGATAGGTAGAGCACATTAGTAATTGCAAAGAACCCTATGTTCCATGCTTGCACAATGCACATTGAGGTGTACTATCATTATGTCAAGGAGAGGCTCTCTATTGGAGAGGTTAGTTGGGCATATGTGCCCACACAAGATAACGTTTTATACCTTTTCACAAAGCCTTTGCCTAGGGAGAAGTTTAAAGCTTTCTGCAAAGTTTTGGGCTTACTTCCTTTTGTGGATTGATCTCTTTTCACATATCTTGGGACTTCCTTACACATGACTGCTAACTCCTTGTTGACCGCATCACTCTTAGGGGGGTTTGTTGATATATTTTGGTAGTGATGTTGTGAACACACTTGGGACCATCGGGGCACTTCTTTCCCTCTTTAGGAGGTCCTTTTCCCCAACTTATGCATAGGACTATAACCCTAACGGGTTACTTATTCTTATACATTATCTTGGTAATTCATTCAGTCTAGTGTTGTGCTCCAAGCTTCTTCTTCTTCCTTGTGTTGTTCATGTGCTTTCACAGACCTCGAGCTCCAATGCCATTGGCCTTTTTTCCTAGAAGCAAATCACATAAAGACCAAGTACTATTCTTCATAGTTGCATCAAATCTTAGTCGCATAGAATCCATTCAGTTTTCTTTTTTTTTTTCATTAAAAGAAACATGCTTATTCTCATCACAAAGACTAGAGGCATCCATTACATAGCAATCTGATGTAAAGGAAGCACTATGAAAGCCCAAATGGGTTTAATATAACAAAGGTGCATCTAATTTTCTATCTCTCAAAGTCTACACTAGCCACTTAGGCATAGTTTTGGCCTCTTCTATGTTAGCTCTCTCATCAAAATGTGCATCATGTAAATGTGCATGAGGCAGCAAAGTTTCATACACATCTTTGGAGATCTAATTGATGTCTCCTTGGTACATGAAAGTAATGGAAGGATCACATCTTCCACAAAATCAACAGCATAAATAACCAAAATGCATTTGGTCTATGGACGATACAAACGATAGTCTTTACTTTTAGAATTTTACCTAATAAAAGTACATTTCATTGCTCTATCATCCAATTTTCTATGTTGTTTTTCAGGCAATAATGGATATGCCAAACAATTAAAGACACGTAGATAAGAAAAAGATGGCTCGCAACCATGCCAAGCCTCATATGGAGTGATCGATTGTTGTGCTTTGACGGGAAACCTATTAAGTACATATTTTGCACACATAATAATCTCAAGCCAAAAGCTATGTGATAAAGTCTGACTTTCGACCATACACCTCACTGTTCCCATGAAAGAATGTTCTTTGTCTTAGCAATTCCATTTTTTTGAGGTGTATACAAAATTGTACACTAGTTTTTTATCCTACTATCAATGCATATGCATGAGCATACTTGTCATCCCGGCAAAGTTTCTTTGCAATAGGTGCAACAAGAACTGCAACACAACTAGGAGATTCAAGATCATCATCTTCAACGCCATTTGTATCACCTTCAATAATTATATTTGCAGGTGTCATAGGATGTTTTTCAATACCCTGCATGATATTCCAAATCCCTTTTACTACCAATACATTATGCATCATATATGCTCACAATGCATAATTAGTACCATCCAACTTATCCTCGATATCCAATATATAGAATACATGACTAAATACCATGATGCAAAAAAATGACTATATCTTAAAAAGTTGAACAAAAGCACCTTGTTGATCTCTTTTAAACCTATAGCAAACTTTGAGGCACTTGTACTACCAAACCAGAACTTGTAAATATGTTTGACACAAAAACGACAAAATTATCTACACAATCATTGTGATAATGCATTTGGAGGATAAAATGAGCTCATATCAAAACTTTGATGCCATAGAGAGGAGTACTTTTGAACGCCTGATTGCCCTAAGTATGCTCACCAATTTTCATGTTATTTTGTGGTCGGAGGGATGTCAGCAACACCCTACATGAAGCGATGACTTGTTCTGATACCAATTCTTAGAGTTTGAGGTTTGCAGAAGCACACAAACATCATGGATCACAACACAATATAGAATGTATTACCAAGTGCATGTAAAAAAGGTAAGTGGCTGGTTAATCTTATTTAAAGATGGGTGAAAAAACCTCCTCAAGAGGGAAAAAAGTTCCTCGATAGTCCTAAGTGTGTTCACACACATCACTATCAAAATATATCAATATGAATACATCTAAAACATTCACTTTGGAAATTTGATGAATGTCATAAAGGATGTAAAAAGGAATACTTAATTAAAGATCCTCAAAAGCCCACACATGCTTCCCTGAAACTGGTGGAGACCAAACAAGAGGAAGAATAGATAGAAGAAGTCCCAGCAAACCCTATTGCAAGTAAGCCATCCAATAAGAAGAAGTAGAATGCATTGTGGTACAAGAGAAAAGAGAAAAACAGTGGGAAGTGGAAAAAATTGGATATCTTATAGAAAGAACTAAAAGAATCTCAAACAATATACTTAAAGATTAATCCTATGCCTAGTGTCTCATGTCAAGTACCTAAGAATTGAAACGAAGTCTATATCCTAGTAGATCCATTGCCTAAATATTTAAAAGTGCAATTTAAGATCAATCACACTAGAACTTCAAGAGATTCATTGCCTAGAAATTTAAAAGTGCTAATGGTTGTGCTCAAGAAGAGATTCTATGTGCTCAATGTGCTCAAATTTCAAGAAGTCTCACAAAAATATATATATATAGATCTCCTTTTTTAACAACAATTTTTCTCATATTAGAACATTATTTTTATGAAATGTATTCAATTTCATAATTTCCAAGAGTTAAAACATAGTTAGGATACTTTTTTTAGAAATATCGCATATCTAGTAGCTTGTGTGTGTGTGTGTGTGTATTCCAATTATGCTTCATTTGACACTCCAAGTCCTCAAATATCCATTTTGTAAGGACACTTTGTGAGGGTACCACATCTCTTCTTTGGCACATTATTTGGTACTAAGTGCCTACCCCTTCTTGTAACATCGAGGATAAAAGAAGAACTTAGTGTGTGTGCATTTGTGGATTGGAGGCTAGTGTAAGCCCACCTAGGAGCTTTCTCAAATTCCTAAGCCTACTCTAAGACTATCTTAGTGTGCATTCTAGGGCTACTCTAAAACCCCTTCCAGAGTATCTCTCTCATCATCAATTGTAGGGCTACTCTAAACCCCCCTCCTCTCCAAGGTGTCAGCACGTGTAGAGCTAATCTATGCCCTCCCTATCCCATCTCAAAGTGCAAATTCTGACTTCATTTTGTGAGTCTGATGATTTATTTTTCATGGTAATAATGTCTATAATCTCAAATACAATATCTTCAAGTCAATGGTAATTGCCTTTATTTATGCTAATTTTTATGCCAAAAGATGAGAGATCATATGGTACTAACTATAATCTATGGAAGGATACTATTAGGACATATCTTTATACCAACCTATTATATGAAGTAATTGAAGGAACAGAGCATGACCCAGACAAGGATAGTGATCGAGCAACCTGAAATGTTTAGAATATCAAAGACAAGAGAGTTTTAGGACGGTTACTTATAGCTTGTGATGAGATGACCAAGGGTCACATTACCTCCTGAAAAACGTCCCACAAAGTTTGGAAGATCCTACAATATCTTTATGAGGACAAAACTCCTTCTAAAATCTACACCTTAGAGGTCGAGTTTCACAACCTCCCAATTAGGCCCCAGGATCCTATTACTGAAGTTATTGCCACCTTTGAAGATTATCAATGCAAGCTTGCATTGTGTGACCAACAAGTTTCCAATGAGGACATGGACATTAGACTTCTCAATAAGTTCCATTATCTTATGAAACTTTTGTGATAACCCTTTATAATCATGACCAAGTATTGTCTTAGGAAGAAGTTTGACGACTTTTGCTCCTCCACGACTTTCGAGAAAGTTGCCATCCTCATAAGAAACTGCAATGAAAGCCAAGGAAACCTTCAACAAGGCAAATCATGCTAGTCATAACTCTAGAAACATACCTAAACGAGGTTTGAGTAATTCATCGAAGAATTTTAGCTACAATTACTGTGGTAAAACGGGGCATCATGAGAAGTTCTGCTACAAAAATAACAATAGCTTCAAAGCCTTTACCTCTAGGAACCAATCTAAATCCTCTCAACATAGTTCTCATTATTCTAGTAAAGACGTATTTATCTCCACAGAAGCCAATGCCCTAATTACTCCAAGCTCCTCACAAAATGGATCGTTGATAGTTGAGCCACATCTCATATGTGCAAAGACGGTGAGTCCTTCCAAGGATTGAAGATCACACTGGTGAAGTATATTTAGGCAAAAAAAAAGTCTCCCCATAGAAGGCAAAGGAAAATTTCAAATTATCAATCATTGTGGGGAGTGCAAAGCTTTATCCAATGTATTGTTTGTTCCAAACTTGTGCATGGATCTCCATCATTAACCATCATAAATAAATATTATTTGATAACACATCTATAAAGGTGATTGATCCTACAACTAAAGATATCATAGCACAAAGAGTTGTAGATAAAGGGTTATATAAATTATCATGCTTTCTGTCTAAGGAGTCCCTTTCTAACTTCTGGCACCAAAGATACGGCCACACCTCATACTTAACCAAGATTTTTGCATCATATGATTAAGGGATTGCCCAAGATCGAGCATGTACATGATATCTTCCAAGCTTGCACCCAAAGCAAGCAACACATGGTTCTCGTTCCCAAGGAGGATTCCACCCAAGCTAGGAACCCTCTAGCCCTAGTCCACATGGATCTCTATGGAACCATGAATACCCCTTCACTAAGTGGATCCATCTACTTCTTTCTCCTAGTAGATGATCACTCAAGATATTTGGATATACTTTTTGAAGTGCACGGCAAACACCTTTTCCAAGTTCAAGTTTGGATATCTCAAGTTGAGAATGAAGCATCCAAGCCGGTTGAGACTCTTATATAAGATAGAGGTGGTGAGTTCATCAATCATGACTTTGATAAGTTCTTAAAGCAAAAGGGCATCAAGAGGAAAGTCACTTAGCCTCACACTCCATTTTTGAATGGATTAGTTGAAAGATAGATTTGAAGCGTAATGGAAATGCTTCACAACAAAGCATTGCCGCTCAAGTTTTGGGTCTAAGTAGTACACACTATACTGCACATCATCAATAGAGGCTTCAAAAGTGCATTACATAACAAGACTCCATTTGAATCCTACTATGGATACAAGCCCAATGTCAATTATTGTAGAGTATTTGTAAGTGAAGCTTTCATACATGTGCCAAAGGAAGATTGAAGCAAGTTAAAATCTAAGTCCAAGAAACATCTCTTCATTAGCTATAGTGAATAATCCAAAGCTTATAGATTGTATGCTCTTGAGAAGCACTCCATCGCCAGCACAAAAGATATCATATTTGATGAAACTTCACAATACTCAACTAAATATCCAAGTTCAATTTTGATCCTATCCATCTACACTTCAAATAGGGACACCATCTTTTCTAAGAAAAAATCAGAAGCAAGTACTTCTCACCTACCTAGACGATCTCAAAGGATCATCAAGAAGTAGCAACATGAACAAAGTCACTACGTGAATTATGCACTTATGCACCAGATTCAATAGATTCTAGAGCCTTCCAATTACAAAGAAGCTCAAGATCAACGTGAGTAGGAAGAAGCTATGGAAGCAGAGATGGATGCAATTGAAAAGAAAAACACTTGGACACTTGTTCCTAAGCCTTCAAATCATCAAATCATTGGAGTAAAATGGCTATACAAAGTCAAGTACAAAGCAAATGGTACATTGGACAAGTACAAAGCAAGACTTGTAGCTAAGGGATATAAGCAAAAGCACAACATTGATTATAAAGAAACTTTTGCCCCTACTGCAAGATTGACAATTATAAGAATCATTCTTGTACTAAGTTCACACTTCAAATGGCCCATTTACCAACTCGACATCAAAAGTGATTTCCTCAATGAAGATCTTCAAGAAGAAGTATATGTTGACCAACCTAAAGGTTTCAAGAGCAAAGGAAAGGAAGATCAAGTGTACAAGCTTCACAAAGCACTTCATGGACTTTAGCAAGCTTCCAGGGCCTGGTATGAAAAGATCCACAAGTTCTTTGAAGCTAAAGGATTTCAACCGAGCATGGCCGATACTAATGTACACATATATTAGAAAGAGTCCTTAGTTGCAATAATCATCCTCTATGTAGATGACTTGACTACTTCTTAGGTATGGAAGTTTGGCAAACAAAGGAAGGCATATTCCTATCACATAAGAAGTATTGCTCTGATCTTCTATCCAAATATAACATGGACCAGTGTCGCTCGATATCTACACCACTTGATCCAAACATCAAGCTAACACTAGAGGATTCATCATCACTTGTGGATGTGCATACTTGTCAACATCTTATTGGCTTGTTACTTTACCTAGCCAACACTAGACTAGATATTGCCTATCGAGTTGGGATACTTAGTGAGTTTGCACATCAGCCTCGTCAGACACATTTGGATGCGGCTCAGAGACTACTTCGATATTTTGCCCTCACTCGACATCATGGTCTTTGGTACAAAGGGGGCAAACTCGTTGGGGATCTCTGCATCATTCAACCCCTCCATAATTGAGCTATAGAGGGAGTACTGATGACATGATTTCTCCTCCATCATGTCCATTTGTATCTGCATGATTGCATCTCCATTTTGTATCCAAGAGGCACTCCATTTCCTTTTTTTTTTTGTATCTCTTTTGTATTTGGGTACCTTGCCATTTGCTTCTACTTGTGTATTCATTCTCCTTGAAGGGGAATTATCCCACATATGATGTACTTTGGAGAACCCCCTCCAACTCTATATAAGGAGGACATCTTCCCCCATTTGTACTAGGTTGGAAGCTTGAGGAGCCTACTCCATGCTCTTGGCAAGCTCACTCTAATCCATATGAGTTTTCCCATTTCATGGTCTACTCACTTTTGAGTCTCACACTCTTTCATTTTGTGTGTACACTCTTCTTTTCATTTTGCTTCTATGTGTGTACTCACTACAGGAAAAACATGTTTTGCATGCCATTCATCTAAAATTACAATTGGTTGATGAACATATTGATTGACAGATTGGGTTATTAGGAGTAAACATAAGTATGTATAGAGTTGAATTTGATTATGCCCTAATGATCAATAATTTTAATCAACTAGTAACTATGAGATGACTCTAGGTCAACCATCCGTGCATCAATTGAAATTTATGCAAGATTGAGGTTGCAATATTGTATGACTAGCAGTTTGGTATAACAATTAGAATCAATCTTTATAATTGTAGGCATAGGGACATTCCTCCACTGTAGATGATTTTTCTTCAAGAGAGTCATCAGCTAATGGTTCTTTCTTAGAGGAGGATGTCAATTTATGGAATTTTAGAGTAGAGGTCTAACAGTGAGTACTATACAAAGTAGAATGATAAGAGATCTAGCTTACATTCCTTGAAATTTTCCATATGAAGAATTCAAGACTTATGGTGGGTGCATATCCTGGTTGATATCCATTAATGAGACCTCAATGAATAAGAATTGAGACGAAGAAGGTTATGAAATTAATGGGTTGTCCATGGTAATTATGCTTGAGGAAATGTAAGAAGAAGATCTAATTAAGGAAGCAGATGTTGAATCAGATTATGATGATCTTGAATCCATCGCCATGGAACCATTTTTCTCCTTAGAACGTAGTTCTTGTAAAAAGAAAGGGCTAATGTTTGCATGAAAGATCTAACTACTCATGTATATCCCTTCTATAAAGTAGAAGAGCCGGATGAGGAAATAAGTGTTCAATCTTATGATAATAAGTCATATGTGTTTGAACCCCCTGAAAGATTCAAGGAGTAAGTAAAAAGTTAGAAGATCAAAGTTCAAAAACCCAAAAGAGAAGTTGTAAAAAGAGAATAGTATGACAGTTAGTAGATGAAGAAGAAAGTCCTTGTGACTATAGGAGGAGGAGATGACAAGTGCACCTATGTTGGTGATGTCATGTCCAACATAGAGGATGAAAGCTAGAAATTATTATTTCAAAGGCATAGCGACATCTTTGCATGTTCTTATAAACATCTCAAGGGAGTTTATCCTAATATTTGTGCCCATCAATTCTTCATGCACTTGATCCGAGACCTTCTAAACAAAGGTTGTATGCATATAACGAAGTATATTCAATCAATTCAAAGAGGAAGTTGATAAGCTCTTAAAAGCAAGATTTATTTATGAAATCAAGCATAGAAAATGGGTTTCACCCATAGTTTTAGGGTCCAAGAAGATTGGAAAGCTAAGATTATGGATCAATTCAATGAAGCTGAATTCAACAACCATTAGGGATAATTATTCACTTCCTATTATTGATTGTCTTTTGGAAAGAGTAGCAAGCAAAGAGGTCCATAGTTTCTTATATGGCTTCTTTGGTTACAATCAAGTTGTGATTTCACCAAAATATTTATATAAAACTACATTTTTTATTGAATGGAGGATGTGCTCTTAAAACTATGCCATTTGGTTCAACCAATATCATAACCACTTTCCAAAGACTAATGTGTCATGTTCAAGGACTTCTTTTCTCTTCAAATATTGCTTCTTAGAAATATTGGAATAATAAAAGATATCCTCAAGTCTTTCTCATGTTTCTCTATATATGTTACAAGGGTGGATATAGGGAATCGCTAACCTCTTCATTGGGAGGCTAACCTCTTCATTGGGAGGCTAACCTCTTCATTGGGAGAGTAATGAGAGTCAAGGCTTGGGCATCTCTCAAATCACATCTCCTATGTCGATCTTGGGAAGTATATCCACCAATGTTAGTAACTTGAGTTTTCCTATATGAAGTTTGTGTGCCAAAAGTGGACGCCTCCTCAATTCTAGATATCTGAGTTCTTCTTCCTCTGTAGGTGTAGCTCTAGGGCCTTGTGGACATGGTAAATTATATGTCACATAATCCCATAGATCTTTTGCAACCAAAAGATTTTTCAACATGAAGCTCCAATATGATATTAGAACTTCCCTTAAGCTCTTCACCATTAGATGAGGCACCTAGAATGTTGGATCTGTCATGATCTCCTATTGAGATAAAGGAAGAAAACTAGACAAGAGAATATATGTGCATAAAGCACATCAACTAGAAACTCTATATGAACTCAAGGATCTTGCAAAGTGTAGGTAGGGTGTATGTATAGAGGGACAAAGAGAGAAATAAGAAAAATCTAGTTGTAAACTTTGATATTTTTAATCTAACTACAAGAATTTGAAAAATCATACCTTCCTCATGAACAAAAGTATCTCTTTTGACTAAGTTTGATCATAAATCTATAAGTTTTGGTCAATGTTGATCAACCGATTGTTAGATCAAATAGATAGGAGGTAAAAAAGAGAAAGAGCTATGGGCAAAATTTTTTTACTCAAAGGATCTTCTTTGAGCAAGTGTTCAATGTGTATTGGTTAAGCTTGCTTCTCCAATCAACTCTCTCCAATATAGTTTTTGCTCTAATACCAAATTGTTAGTCCAAGTTGCAAGATAGGAACAATATTTGCTCACATAGACTTAATCACACACATCAAGAGAGCATACAAACAAGCAATGAATGAAGAAATCATAATTATGAATTTCAAAATTACACGTGGAGTAACAATGTTCAAAGATACTCAG
This sequence comes from Ceratopteris richardii, assembly GCA_020310875.1. Taxonomy (NCBI): domain Eukaryota; kingdom Viridiplantae; phylum Streptophyta; class Polypodiopsida; order Polypodiales; family Pteridaceae; genus Ceratopteris; species Ceratopteris richardii. The sequence continues at coordinate 143,517,833 of CM035411.1, read as the reverse complement.
GGTTTTAAAGGTTGTGGTGAGGTGGAAATATGTCATGTAAGGTATGGAAGAAAGCTTTCAATCAGCAAAACATAAATATGTAAGTAGGTTTCCTGTAATCTATAACTCCAAAAATGCCTAATTTTGAAGTCTCAGAATTCGAAGTGCAAAAAGATGACAAATGGAATTTAAACTTTACTCAAAAATATCCTACAATTGGCTCTGACCAATACAATGTAAATTCTACTTGAAATGACAGCATGCAAGACGCAATCATTATCAAAAGCACCATTAATATATTCCCTCCAAGAAAATGAACATTCAAACTTGATCATGTCACCAACAACAACCACAACAACGATAGTAGTAATAACAAGTCCTAAAATAACTTCTGACAAGAAGATACTTGTGACATGTTTTGAGGTGTTATGGATAATTACGTTTTTCTACAGCTACAGGCACATGGAGATGGTAAAGCATTGTTATTACTTACTAGCTGTATGTAAAAGATGTAAAAGTCTTTAACCTGAAGTCTTAAACACAATATAGTGCAAGTATCAAGTACGAGACAAAAAGGGAATTCAAAAAGTTCCTGTAATATACATGGATTGGTCAATGAATAAGCAAGGAGAATGTTTGCTCAAAATCCTGAAAGATATAAATCTTGTTTTCCAAACCCGACAATTTCCATTACAGCGACAAAATATATATGGGGAAAAATACATCCTGCATCAAAGTATACAATGTATAGTCTACACAAACATCAAGCGGCCAATGTTTATTTGTGAGGAATGATCTGTAGGTAGCAGCTATTATCTCAACTTAAAATAAAGGACTACAGCTATTATCACGAGTAACAAGGCAATAAGCCCAACCATAATGCACTTGTTACGGCTCATCCTGTTCGACATATTCTTCAAGATTTTTTTGCTTTTCCCAAGATTATCATCAACACCATGAAGCTGAAAAATAAAGATAACATGCTCAGGATTAAGTCAGCCTACATGCGGTTTTAAAGGTGTTAACGTTCAGACTATCCATATACTACAAAGTATCAAAAAGGTCACAAAGCCCTCACCGTATCAGTTGCACGCAGCAATGTCTGACGCTGTGAATGGAGGTCTCCAAGGATTGTAACACCGATTTCCTCAGTTTCCAGCATGATTCTCGTAGAATCCTTGATCCTGTCGCCTGTTTGGTTCAATCTATCAGTCGACTTTAACAATCTCTGTCTCTGATCTGCAGAAGCCTGCACACATTTTCACAGCATTGTTATCCAAGAATCATCTGCATTCATAAACTTCTATTATGGTAATCTCAAAATTTCACAGCATGGTTATCTGAGAATGATATGCATGGCTATCTCAGTATTATACGCCTGTACACAACGATAAAGCATGCTTATCCCAGCATAATATTCACCTCATGTGCTCCTGTTATGGACATTGATTACACAAAAAACACAAGTAATGAAGGGGCCTGCCGGAGTCGTGGATTACAGATTAATGGAAATTAAGCATATCAACATCACTACCTGGAACAAATGCTGTAAATTCCATAATGATGAGAAAAAGAGTAGCTTTTCACAAACAAACGAACATTAAAAAAAAACGAACAACAACAACAAACAAAACAAAAACAAAAGAAATGGCGGCACGGGGGGGGATCTTCAATGACTTCTAGCACTCATCACTTCATCTTGCAAGGATATTTGTACTGAGTTTCCCAAATACACTAAGGAATGGTCACAAGATATTCCTGGATTGTTGTTGGTGCTCTACTAAAATGTGGTTCTTCACCTATGGCACGTAGCCCTTTTTATGATAATGGAAGAAACTAAAACTTGGGGGAATTTCTGTTGTCAAAATCGTAGAGTCCACATCCGATTGTTTCTTTCTTTAATGGTTTATCAAAGAAAAGAAGAGATATAGCCCAACAGACCGTGGTAGTGTTGGCAAGCCCAGATTCCAAGAGTTCATCCCTAGAATTGACATAGTCACTTGAAGCAGCTGACTTCTTCACATCCTTCTTCAAATTATTCAGATCTGATTTATACTCCCGAAGCTTGGCTAAAAGAGCAGATTTCTGACTTGGTTGAAGACTCCGAGCCTCAAGGTCCATCTTTCGGATCTGTAAAAAAAAAGCTAAAATTTTTCGAGGTGGAAATTCACATTACCTACCTATTATTGAGAGTATTTGCTCTACATACCAGTGACTCTGCTTCTTCGAGACCAGCATTCAGTTCTGACAACTTTTGCTTCTTTTTCTCTGCAGAATTTCAAGAATGGTACAGGTCACATACTCAATAATTGCACACGAGACCTGTTTTTTGTTAAAAAAATCATCTCACATGAACGAACCTATATTTGAAATCGAAGCAGTCAAATGTGGGGAGTGTGGACCAAATCATGATTTCAACATCTATCTGAAGTCTTAAAGCACAGGATATTTCCAATGTATTGTAGGATAAGGGCTTTGAGGGTAATATGTATTTCTTGTACTGAAGGTGAGTTGTGCTACCTCAGCAGGAAAATAAAAAGAAAATATAAAATTATATGCAAGAATCTTTCCTCTCCCTTCAAATTAGAGTTCATGAAACATCTACGTCCAGCATATTCAAAGATCACTCATCATGAATCAACAGAAACAGTTAACTGTTTCACAGCAATCAAAAAGTAAGATATTTCTACTGAGTTTTGTGCTTTTTGTTACATATTTTTTTAAGGCTCGAGTGTTAAGCCTTAAAAAAATATGTAACAAAAAGGACCCCTTTGGGTCAGGGTCTGGTGCTCGGGGGAGACAAGGCCCTAGCAAGAAACCATGAGGTCATTCCTATCCTTTCAGAGTGGTCATATAAAAGGTATTTGGACCTTAGAGATGGTTTTAGACTTGCATGGGGCAAAGCTATTTATAGGTTGCAAAGGGAGTCACAGACACCAGTTGGAATTGTCCTGGTACTTGGCATCAAAAGTGGATCCCCTCTCGCATGCATGCAAGCTGCGGTGAAGTCCTTGAGAAAAGACAAGATCATTGTTTTCCCACACAAAGAAAACAACGGAGAACTCAAGAGAAAGAGATGGCGAAAGAGAGAAATGGAGAAAGAGGGAGACATGGAGAATGTACAAGAGATCGAGGCAACGAGATGGAGAAAGAGATAGAGATGGAAAACATAGAGAGAGAGAGAGGAAAAAAAAAAAGGAGAGAGAGACTCTTCCTCTCGATTACCCCCCTCCATGTGCAGTCGAAATTTCCATCACCATCACTTTTCCTCTTCTCTCCTAGTCATGAATCTCATGAGACATAAATTCCTTTCTCATCATGGCCTTTTCCTAATTACTGGTAATAACTTCAATGATCTTTCATAGAGGAGAAGAGAGTGATGAGTTTGATATATGTTGGTGAAGATCAAAAGGCAGGAGGGGTTATTGTGTTACATGTAATTTAATCCAATTATTTCTTTTAAGAAGAGCATGTATGCATATGCATGTCGTGAATAGGATAGTCATGATAATCAAAGATAAGAGTGCACATTTAAGTGTATGTATCACCCGAAAACAAAAGGACATCGTGTCGTGAATAGGATACGAATGATAATCAAAGATAAAAAGTGCCCATTGAAGTGTATGTATAATTGTTATGTCCCGAAAACAAAAGGACATCTGGGTAGGCACCTGTAGTTAAGAGTCCGGTCAAGTGTGAGCTTGGCCACCTCCTCATTTGAATCTATAAATAGGACCCATGGCTTCTCATTTGTGAGACTTCCCTCACATGAGGTACTTGGACTCTTGGCCCTTTGACAGAGCCTGGTCACCTGCACTAGTGGGGGGCTGGTGGTATGGGACATCAATCTCTTGGAGGTGGCTGCCTACTAGGATGTAGGCTCCCAGGATCGAGGGTGAGCCCATATTGGCTCTACAGCTGAGAGGTGAATCTGATGTCCTCCCTTCTATTGTTGTGAATATGGCTTGTCCAATAGGGAGGATCTTAAAGGATCTAACATTGATATCAAAGCACCTCTTTGCTCGTATGGAGAAGGCAAGGTGACATGCACAAAACCATCAGAACTCATGGAGTCAAGATGGTTCAGCTTGACGTGATTCTCATTCTCTTACATGGGGTGGTATGGGACGCTTCCACCACAGGGAGCACATGCAAGCCAGGTCAAAGATGGTCAAAATTTTTTATTGCATATTCCAAAAGTACTCCTCAAGAGCTTTGTATTGATGTATGGCATGCATCCATTTGTGACCTAAAAACCCTTCAAAAGTCGAACCCTACTTTTGGTCATTAAGTTGCTTTTCATCTACTTAGATCCAATGGTTGAAATTTAATTGGACTCATTTGTGGGACATTCCTCGTATGAGGCACTTGGACTCTTGGCTCTTTGGCATAGCCTCGTCACTTGTACTGGTCCCACCATTAGAAGCAATGGGCGTTGCTCACCTTCTCCAGAACCTGTTATGTCCATTGCATGATCTTTTCGAAAGAGACTTGTTATTGACCTCACAACTCTTGGCACTCTGTTCCCATTGGGAGACCAGTTAGTTATGCCTGAAAGAGGGTTGTGTTGTTTGCTCAGCAGGGAGTTGTGTTATCTTCTTGAAAGGGAGTTTTTAGTATTCTCTCCTTGCATCTGGTTTCCTTTATAAGTACCGTTTGAGTTGCCTTGCACGGGTATACTTTTTTTTTTTTTTTTTTTTTTGGGGGGGGGGGGGGGGGGGGGGAAGGGGGGACTTGTGGTATTGGACACTCGTCCCTAGGAGGGTGGTTGTAGGCTCCCATGCTCATGGGTGAGCTCATATTGGTTCTATACGTTGATATATTTAGGTAGTGATGTGTGTGAACACTCTAGGACCGCCGGGGCACTTTTTTCCCTCTTTAGGAGGGTTTCTCCCCGGCTTGTATATACGCCTACTACCCTAATGGGTTACTTATCTTTGTACATTCTAGCGATAATACATTCAGTATTCTGTGTTGTGCTCGAAGCTTCTTCTTCTTCCTTGTGTTGTTCACGTGCTTCTGCAGACCTCTAGCTCCAACAATTGGTATTGGTATTAGAGAAGGTCGCTGCTTCATCTAGGCATCGTCGACACCCCTCCGATCTTAGTCTCAAAATCGCATGAAATTTGGTAAGCATACTCAAGGTGATTAGGAGATCAAAACGGTTTCGCTACGTGGTGCCAAAATCGCGATCTTAGCTCATTTCGACCTCCGAACGCACTATCGCAGCGCTTGTGCAGGCTATTTCATCTTTGATATATAGAGGTTTCGGTTCGCCAATATAAGCATATCGAAGTCTACTACAGGCTTAGTAGACTCGTCAAGGTAGTTCTGTTCAACTTTTTCAGATACAATCAATTTTCTGCATCAAGGTATTTTAGTCAATGGCCATGGCTAAAAGCAATGATGTATTTTGTATGGTGGCTTTTGGGGATAAGTTGGATGGTATAAATTACCCATTGTGGGCTTATATGATGCGTCATGTATTATTCGCAAAAGGACTGTGAAATATTATGCAGGGTGTTCAAAAACTTCCTATTACACTTGCAAATAAAAGTAATGAAGCTGATGCAAACGGCGTTGAAGATGATGATATTCTTCATGTTCATGTTCGTGGTAAAGTTTTTGTTGCACCTACTGCAGAGCAAATTCGTTGGGATGGTAGAGATACTCGGGCACATGCATTGATAGCCTTGTCTGTCAAATGTGCCATTATTCCTCACATTCGCTCTTGCAGAAAACGTCATATCACACATGCAACTGTTACGGCTGTAGCTACTGAAGCTGATGCAAAAGGTATCGAAGATGGTGATATTCAACAGATTCCTGTTTCGGTTTCTTTTTCACCCGCTGCAGAGCAAATTCGTTGGGATTGCAAAGATGCCGAGGCACGTGTTTATAGCTTTGTTTGTCAAACGTGCTATTATTCCTCACATTCGCTCTTGCAGAACAACTCAGGATGCTTGGGATACACTTATCACATTGTACCAGGCTAGGAATGAGGCTCGTGTTTCTTACCTCCGAAAACAGTTGGAGAGTGAGCATTTGAATGAAGGTGATTCTATGGACAATTTTTTGACAAAGATCAAGGATTTGAAGGAACAATTGATTTCTGCTGATGAAGTCCTTCCTAATAGTTCACTTATACAGATTGTTCTGAATGGTCTTCCTGACTCATATAAGAGTTTTGTTTCTACTCTTCGGTTGATGATGAAAGGCAATCCAAATGCCTTAACATTTGAAGAGTTAGTTCCTGTTTAATCTTGTGCAGGATGAAGAATGGGTGTTTACTACTGTGTGCAGTTTTGACCCATCTTCTCATGAGCAGTGCATGTCTCCAGTAGACTCATATGTTTGGTACTTTGATAGTGGGGCGACCAAACATGTTACCTCGTAACGCCGTTTCTTCTCTTCACTGGAGCCTTCCCCTACAGAAAATACTGTCACATGTGCCAACAACTCCTCTTATCCTATCATGGGAGTTTGTAAGATCATTTTGACTACTGCTATGGTAGTTCTTTAACTTTGTGAGATGCTTTATTTGTGCCAAGGATCAAGAAGAATCTGTTATCAATTTCGGCTTTAACCAAGATTGGCTTGGTTATGAAATTTGTTGATGACAGCATGATCAGACAAATGGCGACGTGATTATTGCTTCTGGCATTTTATCTCGTTGGCTGTATAAGCTCATAGATTATGAAAAATTTTAGCATGTGCAATACATGATTTTCGAATCTCACGCAATGTCAGATGCAAAACTTTGGCATTCACGATTTTGTCATCTGAAATATACTAGTTTGCTACACCTACAAAAATCTGAAATGGTGCCCTCTTTGCCCAAACTTGAGTCACGTGATAAACATGTATGTGAAGGCTATATTTTGGGCAAAATGCAGCATTCCTCATTTCCAAAAGATGGTTCAGTACGAGCTATGCGAAAATTGCAGCTTGTTCACAGTGATGTCTGTGGTCCTATGTAGACTTCTTGGAAATTATCTTTACTTCGTGACTTTCATTGATGATTTTTCCACGCATGCATGGGAAATATCCAGTGAAAGCCAAGTCCGAAGTGTTTGTGTGCTTCAAACAGTTTCTGGTTTTAGCTAAAAATTTGTAAGCATGTAAAATGGGCACCCTCCGTTCAGATCGAGAGAGGGAATATATGTCTTTTGACTTTAATGCATTTCTGGCTGAACGTGGGATAAAACATCAGTGTATAGTGCCATATACACCTCAGCAAAATGGAGTTGCTTAACGGAAGAACAAGTCACTCATGGAGATGATGAGGTGTATCGTCAAGAGTCAAGCTTTACCACATAGTTTCTGGCTTGAGGCTGTTATGTGTGCAGCATATGTACTTGAAAGGTGTCCAACTAAAGCGCTGTCGTCTATCACTCCATATGAGGCTTGGCATGGTCGCAAGCCATCTGTTGCTCATCTGCGTATTTTTGGTTGTCTGGCATATGCATTAGTGTCTGAACATCGCAAAAAATCAGATGATAAAGCAATAAAATGTATTTTTGTTGGGTACAGTTCTCAAAGTAAAGGCTATCGTCTGTATCGTCCAGAGACTAAATGCATTCTGGTTAGCCGTGATGTTGTTTTTGTGGAAGATGCTATTCAACCATTGCTTTCATGTACTAAGGAGACATATGTTAGCTCCAAAGACATGTATGATACTTTGTTGCTTCTTTTTACAGGTGGACAGTCTAGTGCAGATCCTAATGAGGCAACTTCTCAGCCTTTGCAGGTTTCATATGATGATGCAGACCATTCCATTTTTTATGTAGATTTACATGATGCACTTGTTAATGAGAGAGTTGAAATTGAGCAGGCAAAAACTATGCCAAAATGGCTGGTGCAGACTTTGCGTGACAGCAAATTAGATGCACCTCTGTCATATAGTACTCGGCCAGGCTCTCATAGTGGCTCTTTTGCATCAGATTGCTATGCTATGGCTGCCTCTAGTCTCTGTGATGAGACTGAACCTGTTTCGTTTGATGAAGCACAAAATTTTGAACATTGGATGGCTGCAATGCAATCTAAATATGATGCTATCATGAAAAATGGTACATGATCTTTATTTGACTTGCCTCCTAGCAAGAAGGCCATTGGCACTAAATTGGTATACGAGCTGAAGCGTAAACCTGATGGAACAACTGACAGGTATAAGGCTAGGCTTGTTGCAAAGGGTTATGCGCAGGAAAGAGGCATTGATTTTCATAAAACCTTTGTTCCTACTTGCCAAATGACTACTGTTCATAGCATCTATGCACTTGCAGCTCATCATGGTTGGAATGTACATCAGTTGGATATTAAAACACATTTCCGAATGGTGACTTAAATGAAGAAGTGTATGTTTTTCAGCCCCGTGGCTTTATGCAGAAAGGGCATGAATACCAGGTGTGCAGGTTAAAGAAGGCATTATATGGTTTAAAGCAAGCACCACGTGCTTGGTATGAAAAGATACATGCCTATCTCATTGCACATGGTCTTGAGAACACTCCAACTGAAAGCATCTTATATGTTAAAGCGTGCTAATGATATGCTTCTGATTATTGTGGTGTATGTTGATGACATGCTGCTCACTACAGGTCATCATGACATGCATATTGCTGATTTTAAGGCTGATTTGCATGCTTGATTTGAGATGTCTAATTTGGAGCATTTCCATCACTATTTGGGCATTTAGTTTATGCAAGTTGATGGTGAAATGGCTTTGTGTCAAACGAAATATATTGACACATTGTTGCAACGTTTTGGCCTTAAGACAGTAAGCCTATTGCCACTCCTATGGAGACAGGTTTACGATTGAGTCTATGCTGGAGATGCATTTGATGTTGTTCTCTATCAACAGGCTGTGGATGCTTGATTTACTTATGCATTACTCGACAAGATATTCAATTTGTTGTCTCACAGATGCGGAGGTTTATGCATTGCCCATGTGTCAAGCATTGGAAGGTAGTTAAGCGCATTTTTCGCTACTTGAGTGGTACCCGGCTACTTGGATCATTTTATCCCAAGGGGGGATCACTACTGCCAAATTTGCATGCTTTTTCTGATAGTGATGGGGCTGGTTGTTATGACACTCGTGTGTCCACTAGTGGCTTTCGCTTCATGCTTGGTAGCTCATGTATATCTTGGTTGAGCAAGAAGGAGCCTATTGTGGCCACTTCCAATTGTGAGGCTGAGTATAGGGAAGCTTTTACAGAGACTGTTTAGTGTGCGTGGCTCAGATGCCTTATGGATGATTTGGGTGTTGGTAAGTCTTCTACCACCACCACCTTCACTGAAGGTCAGAGCTCATCGGCAGTTGCGAGGAACCCTGTGTTCCATGCTCGCACTAAGCACATTGAGGTGCATTATCATTATGTCAGGGAGAGCTTCTCTACTGGGAAGATCAGCTTGGCATATGTGCCCACGCAGGAGAACATTGCAGACCTTTTTACGAAGGCTCTGCCTAGGGAGAAGTTTGAAGCTTTCCGCAAAGCTTTGGGCTTACTTCCTTTTGTGGATTAATTCCACATAGCTTGGCACTTCCTAATACATGAGTGCCAACTCCTTGTTCACCGCATCACTCGCAAGGGGGATTTGTTGATATATTTAAGTAGTGATGTGTGTGAACATTCTAGGACCTCCAAGGCACTTTTTTCCCTCTTTAGGAGGTTTTCTTCCCCCGGCTTGTATATACACCTATTGCCCTAACGGGCTACTTATCGTTGTACATTCTAATGGTAATACATTCAGTATTGTGTGTTGTGCTCCAAGTTGTTGGAAATTAGGTAGGCCCACAACCAATTCCACAGGTCCCACAAGTCCAAGATCTTCAACATAGATTTCAGAATCTTTCAATATTGACCGATGAACATACATCACTTAATCATACAATGATGAGACAAAGATAGAGAGAAATTAGACAACATGTTCAAAGTGTTATGTAGGCCACTCCTTACTCACACCATCATATATACAAATGTCAATTACAATGTGGGCGTCAAAATCTCAACCACTCTATGTGAACAGAAATAGATGGAAGAGCGTATGTACAAAATTTACAAGAATATTCAGATGTAGGGACAAAAATCTGAATATGTATGAGATGTATGATCTGGTAGGTTATAGAAGAGTGCATATGAGTGACTGAAAGAGGAAAGATCAGTTTGAAACTGATATTCAGCAAACCCTAATCTGAATTTAGGCTATGGAAGACCCTAAATCAGATGTGTGTGTGATAGATCACATACTTACAGAATAAGCATAGAATGCTAACATGTTGCTGACAGAAATCCTCACACTCATGTGGAAACTCCTTCTCTAACACCTCATCTGATGCATGTAGCATGCACGTATTGATTCTCCTTTATGGATGCCACTGCCTCCATGTATGCTGAATAGGACTCCTCCAGATATGGATGCCACCGCCTTCATAAACTCCAAGTAGTACCTGTGTGCATAAAGAGAATATGTACCTGAATAGTTAACATAAGATGCAATCTTATGTTAAGCTCCATCCAATGTCTTTGTAGTACTCCATAATCTTCATATAGAAGACAATCTTCAAATACAACATGTAGATGGATGATCCACATTCCACACCACCAAGCTGCTCATGAGTAAGTCTTCTTCATAAGCAAGAGTGTGAGTACACTCTTCTCCAAGAAGAACTCCATGGCTGCTCCTAATGTGCTTCAAAAGCTGCTCCATGGCTGCCCATATGTGCACCATGGCTGCCTACAACTTATCAAAGTGTAACAGTGAGTTGGATGTTTACCTATACTAACTGATATTCAAATGTCAAATTACAAAATATGTATATGGCTACAAAACTAAATCTGTGTGGAATGTAGATACAAAACTAAATGTGTACCGAATGTAGATACAAAATCTCAATCTAGGTAAAATTTTGGGAGCTAGATATAAGAGTTTGTTCCTAAAGTGCCTAAGAGTTAGGAGTGTGTGTGTATGTGAATTTGGAGTGAATAGAAATAGTTGAGAACTGTTTGTTCAGGAAACCCTAACTCAGTAACAAGGGAAACTCCTCCTTACGCTGACGTAGAAGGCTTTAAGACTAGGAACTAAACACCAAAAGAAGAGGATAGAATATAGAACATGCTACTCACAAAATTCAGCAAGATGCTAATGATTGGCTCCAAAATCTCCTCCAAAGTTGCACCAGAAGTTAGGGCACACCTCCTCCAAAAGTTAGTACACCTCAGGCTTGATGATCCTTGAGTTGAGTGCTCAAGTGATGCCAATATGTGACCCCTAAGGCCTCCTTATATAGGCCCCAAAACTGATCCACGAAATTAGCTATTAAAAGCATAAAGCATAGCAAAAAATTCATGAAAAGCAACAAAAAGCACTTGCGTTAGAACTAAAAAACGAATTTGCTTTTCGGCTAAAAAAGTTCAATGATCTCTCCATCTTCGCATCAGCTAGTAGCTAGTGGTGAGACCTTGCTTTCCTTGTTGCACATGAGGTGAGGATTGAGAATATGTAAGAACCCATTTTGGACAAAAATTAGGATTATGGTTTTGTACCAAATTTAGACCTCTAATGACTGAATGTTATATATCAAATGAAAGCTCTCCTTGAGTACTACATGATAGGATCATAATAATTTTTGTTCTATGATCAAAGTTTGGCTAAGTGCTGAAAATTAAGGTTGCTTGATTTTAGGGTTTTGTGCTATTTTGACATTGTTTCCAACAATCCCCTTTCAATGTCATAATGGCATAAAGTACAAAAATCTAAAAAACTTTGAATGTCTGAACATATATCTTTTAACTCAAGGTATGCAAAATGTCATATGCATGCATTATTTTGTATTGGAAAGAGAAGTTGGAGAAGATATTCATAAATAAAATTGATTGTCTTCATATCTGAAGAGCATGAGGTATGAAGGGTCATAGCATCCCAACCAAACGTCTCTTTGGTTTGAAATTTGAGAAGCACAAAAATACATATTGGTAATAACATCTAAGACTCAAATTAAGTCTCATTCAAATTTTGCTAGTTGAATCATTAGGTGCAGACTATCATATTTGGTAGATAGATGGAGGACAAGGGCTAAAAGAAATGCTTGATTTTTCTCTTCTATATATCCATTTCATTCGTTCTTTTTGCAAATGATAGAAGTGTTATGAGAGAATATACCTCATAACTTCCATTATAGTAGCATTAACATATTGAGATCAATCGATGAAACCCTGAGATGGAATCTTTGTAACTACTTTGGCTGTAAATTTTTACAATCAATGATTATTTCTGGCATTATGACAAACTCATATGTCCAAATAACCTAGGATTTGAACCTATGGTAAATATAAAAAATAAAAAATAGAACCTCATTGTATATCCAATTTTGGGGGATATTTCTAGATCATTTCATGGGCCAAATGATCTGTCTGTCACAGCTTCATCTCTGATGAGAACGCACCATAGACCATCATCTATGATTGGCAAACATTTGATAAGATAATTCTATGATTGTAGGCCTATCAAAGATATTTTTTTCCCTATCCTAACAAACTTTAACATTTATATCATATTAAAAATCTGAAGTATTTGGATTTTCTTTATATGATTTTAAATTATAATCAATTACTTAATTGCAATTCTCAGATATGAACTGGCTACAAGTGTAGCAAAGGACTAATTTTTTCATTTGCATGTCTTAGGCATTTGGGATAAACGTATATCACAATAAATAGGGAAGTTCAGCTTTTAAAGGAATAAAAAACTGTAATTTAGCGTATGCGTATTTTCTCCATTATCTGTGATATATTAATGCTAAAATACCTAGAATATTCGGCCATGGGCATATTATTTACTATTTATAATTTAAAATCTATTATTATTCGGAAAAATTAAAAACATAGTGTAGAACAATAGATAAAAGTCACTTGAGTATCGAGGCGAAAGCAAAGTAAGCACAATGGCAAAGAAAGTATTACAGCAAATGTAAGAGACACAGTTCATCCATGAAAAAATGTGCAGTTATCAGATGTCAACAAAATCATGCAATCATCAACTCAAACACTCACAGCACTGTCTCTGATGACGAAGACTCGCGTGCAAAATTCATGTAAGTAAGTGATCGATTCCCAGAGGATATCATCTCAATGAAAAGTGTGCTGAATTCTGCCCTCACTGACTAAGAACACTTTACCTCCGGAAATTCCAGCAAGTGTAGCACATTTTCTCGAAAGATTGGTGGAAAGTTCGCAGTATTGCCTCTCGTATCCATCGAATATATCACTCATCTTTCCGGCACAAATACTTTTCCTATCTCTCCGCTTCTAAGAGTGCTGATGTATGAATAGCAGATGATCGTGTGCAGACGACAGATCTGAGGCTGGGAAATCACTCACTACTCGATCGGCTGCTGATCGCAAAGGAAATGTCGTCTGAAACGAGAGCCAGTATATTCAACGCTTGCTTTATTTACGCCAACATAAGTCTATTTGCTTAATGTGAATTTAGATTAAGGAAATCGATGAAAATTATATAGAGAATCTCGAAAGGAGGAAAATGAAGCGAAAGAAATCCTTGGTTCTATATGCATGAATCCATCATGATCACATGAATATACTTTGAAAACATCATGCTCAATGGCACCCCAAGGTGTGCAAGGTGTGGTCTGAGTGGCTAGATGTGATGGTCACTGTGAAAGTGGTGATGTAGATGCATCATAACATAACAAGATCCAGTGCCACATGATGATCAGAGATCTCATGCTTGACTTGATGAGCTAGATAGTGATGGGGTGAAGCTCTAGATGATCCACCATATCTATAATCATGCCATCGACTAGGCACTCTAGAACTAGACTCCCTATCGTGATACTATGGAGATGCAATATCCATAGGTGTAGTCTTCCCTATAGGTGGGACAATATTAGGAAGTGATGGAGGAGGAGTGGGAAGATTTAAAGAAGTAAACATCTATGCGGCCATATGCATTTGTGTAGGATTCATTCGAGAGAAAATCTTCTACAACTCTACGTCGCTATAGTATCATGGTCTATCATTAGCCATACTAAAAAAAACATCGATATGATTCATAAAAAAATAAATAAAGTTCATTAAAAAAATTAAAATACATAACAATAACTCACATGCTACATCACATAAATAAATCAACATATAAATCTCTCTCCACTTCTAAATCTAGATCGAGTTCCGTGGGTTTCAAAACTCTCTTATCTTTCGCCATAGCTACACGCACAATATTTGAAGGAAGTATTATATCTACATCGAAAATAATTTCTAGTATATGAAATATTTTTTCCTTTTTTGGATCCACTAGTATGACAAACCAAAGGATTTGATCAACCTTATCTAACACCAAAACTATTTCTTTGCATTGTTCAAGAAATGCAAAAGTTTCACGATCATTACACCAAAATTTTATTGATTCTATTTGCATGAAACCACTAGGATCCTTTCATATAATTGCATTTAGGCGAGTGACGATCACTTTAAACCATTTGACACCAAATAAAAATATATTAAACCATTGAAAAGAAATCTTCAAGATATCTTTGATCACTCCAAAATATTCAAAAATTAGAGATTCGATCATTTTTATCTCGTGCACTTGCTTTGCTTGTTTGTATGAAGCTCACAAGTACACCACAATCCATAGTGGTACAACTTTTATCCATTTGTCGAGTTCAAAAATGTTTTCCATATCACCATAGTGCATTGTATCTATGATACCTCCAATTGTATCCCAAAAGTTTCATAAATCTTCTTAGAAGAAATCCATCTTATCAAATCACCCAATCTATATATAATACTTCGAATTTCAATTGCCAAAATTTCCTTGATAGCAATTGGTATATGAATTGAAGAAACTTGTTCAAATCATCAATTTTCATTGAAGTCAAATCTTCTACTTGATTGAAGACAATCTTCATTGATTGCATACATCTTCTTGGGGTTGTGAATGACGAAATCATTGGTTCTAGTCTGTGTGATTCCTCTTTTGTAGAGCCCATGGTGATCAAAGATTCATTGCCCCCAGCAATAGACCATAAGTGTGGCCATTTACCAATTGCATTTAAATCCTCTTGTTGTCCATAACTAAATCTCTCACTTTTTATCATTCCTCAAAGCATCTTACCTACATTTTTGAAAACATGCATGGCATCTATCAAGTGATTGATCAATAGTTGATCCCAATATGGATAGCTTTGTCTATCAAACGTGCCATTATTCCTCACATTCGCTCTTGCAAAACAGCTAAGGATGCTTAAGATACACTTATCACTTTGTACCAAGCTAGGAATGAGGCTCGTGTTGCTTACCTCCGAAAACAATTGGAGAGTGAGCACATGAATGAAGGTGATTCTATGGATAGTTTTCTAACAAAGATCAAAGACTTGAAGGAACAATTGATTTCTGCTGATGAGGTTATACTAGATAGCTCACTTATGCAGACCGTTCTGAATGGTCTTCCTAATTCATATCAGAGTTTTGCTTCTACTCTTCAGTTCATGATGAAAGGCAATCCAAATGCCTTGTCATTTGAGGAGTTAGTCTTTGTTCTATTGCAGGAAGATCGATCCAGGCAGAACATGTCCATTATGCATGTTGCAGATCAAGCTTTCTTGGCTAGTCAGAAGGGCAAAGGAAAATGGAGCTCTTCAAGTAGTAAGCAGAATTCTTCTAATTATGCACAATCAAAGAGGGAAGACAAAGATGAAAAGAAATAAAAAAATCAGAAATTGTTTTGCAAGTACTGTAAAGGAAATGATCATATCATAAAGAACTGTCCAAAATTGGTTGCTAAAGAGGCAAAGAAGAAAGAGGCTGGAATGGTTGTTGCAGAATCCTCTACACCAAAAACAGAGTCTGCAAATCTTGTGCAGGAAGAAGAATGGGCGTTTACTACTGTTTGCAGTTTTCACGCATCTTCTCATGAGCAGTGCATGTGTGTAGTAGACTCAGATGTTTGGTACTTTGACAATGGAGCGACCAAACATATTACCTCACAGCGTAGTTTCTTCTCTTCACTCGAGCCTGTCCCTACAGGGAATACTATTACATGCGCCAACAACTCCTCCTATCCTATTATGGGAGTTGGTAAGATCATTTTGACTACTATTGATGGTAGTTCTTTCACTTTGTCAGATGCTCTGTTTATGCCAAGGATCAAGAAAAATCTGTTATCAGTTTCCGCATTAGCCAAGATTGGCTTGGTTGTGAAATTTGTTGATAACAGATGTACAATCCATGATCTGTCAAATGGCAATGTGATTATTGCTTCTGGCATTTTATGTTGTGGGCTATATAAGCTCATAGACTATGAAAGATCTGTAAATGATTTGGCATGTGCAGTACATGATTCTCAGGCTATGTCAGATGCAAAGCTTTGGCATGCACGCTTTGGTGATCTGAATTTTGCTAGTTTGTTATGCCTGCAAAAATCTAAAATGATGTCCTCTTTGCCCAAACTTGAGGCACCCGGAAAACATGTTTGTGAAGGGTTGTATTTTGGGCAAAATGCAACATTCTTCCTTTCCAAAAGATGGTTAAGTTCGGGCTACTAAAAAATTAGCTTGTACATAGTGATATCTGTGGTCCTATGCAGACACCTTCTTTTGGAAATTATCTTTACTTCGTGACTTTAATCAATTATTTTATCAGGCATGCATGGGATATTGAAGGCAAAGTCCAAAGTGTTCATGTGCTTCAAACAGTTTTTGGTTTTGGCTGAAAATTTGTCAGCATGTAAAATGGGCACCTTCCATTCTAATCGAGGGGGGGAATATATGTCTTCTAATTTTAATGCATTTTTGGTTGAACGTGGGATAAAACACTAGTGTACAATGTTGTATACAACTCAACAAAATGGAGTTGTTGAACGAAAGAACAGGTCACCCATGGAGATGGCGAGGTGTATGGTCAAGAGTCAGGCTTTACCACATAGTTTCTGGCTTGAGGCTATCATGTGTGAAGCATATGTACTTAACAGGTGTCCCACTAAAGCGTTGCAGTCTATCACTCCATATGAGGCTTGACATGATCGCAAGCCATCTGTTGCTCATCTGCGTGTTTTTGGTTGTTTGGCATATGGATTAGTGCCTGAACAACATCGCAGAAAATTGGATGATAAAGCAATAAAATGTATTTATGTTGGGTACAATTATGAAAGTAAAGGCTATCGTCTATATCATTCACATACTAAACGCATTCTGGTTAGCAGTGATGTTGTTTTTGTGGAAGATGTTATTTAGCCATTGCTTTCATGTACTAAGGACACATTTGTTAGCTCCAAAGACATGTATGATTTGTTGCCTCTTTTTATAGGTGGACAGTCTAGTGTTGGTCCTAATGAGGCAACTTCTCAGCCTTTTGCAAGTTTCATGTGATGATGCAAATCATCCCATTTTTTATGGAGATTTACATGATGCACTTGTTGATGAGAGAACTGACATTGAGGAGGCAAAAACTATGCCAAAATGAGTGGTGTAGACTTTGTGTGACAGCAAATAGATGCACCTCTGTCATATCGTACTCGATTATGCTCTCATAGTGCCTCTTTTGCATCCGATTGCTATGCTATGGTTGCATCTAGTCTCTGTGATGAGAATGAGCCTGTTTCATTTGACGAAGCACAAAATTTAGAAAATTGGATGGCTTCTATGCAATCTGAATATGATGTTATAATGAAGAACGGTTCTTGATCTTTATGTGACTTGCCTCCTGGCAAGAAGACCATTGGCACTAAGTGGGTTTACAAGCTGAAGTGTAAGCCTGATGGAACAGTTGATAGGTATAAGGCTAGGCTTGTTGCAAAGGGTTATCATGCTCACGAAAGAGGCATTGGTTTTGATGAGACCTTTGCACCTACATGCTGTATGACTACTGCTCGGAGCATTTGTGCACTTGCAACCCATCATGGTTGGAATGTACATCAGTTGGACATTAAAACTCCATTTCTGAATGGTGACTTGCATGAAGAAGTGTATGTTTTTTAGCCCCATGGCTTTGTACAGAAATGGCATGAAAACCAGGTGTGCAGGTTAAAGAAGGCATTATATGGCTTAAAGCACGCACAAGTGCTTCGTATGAGAAGATAGATGCCTATCTGATTGCACATGGTTTAGAGAGCAGTCCAATTGAGCACCTTATATGTTAAGTGTGTTAATCATGTGCTTTTGATCATTGTTGTCTATGTTGATGACATGCTGCTCACTGGGCCTATTGAGAAGCATATTGCTGATTTTAAGGTTGATTTGCATGCCTCATTTGAGATGTCTGATTTGGGGCACATCACTATTTGGGCATTCAATTTATGCAAGTTGATGGTGGAATGGCTTTGTGTCAAACGAAATATATTGACACATTATTGGAGCATTTTGGCCTTGAAGACTATAAGCCTATTGCCACTCCTATGGAGATAGGTTTACAATTGAGTCTTCATGATGTTGGAGATGCATTTGATGTTTTCCTCTACCAGTAGGTTGTTGGATGCCTGATTTACTTATGCATTACTCAGGCAGATATTTAGTTTGTTTTCTCACAGACGAGCAGGTTTATGCATTGCCCAAGAGTCAAGCATTGGCAGGTGGTTAAGCGCATCTTTCGCTACTTGAGTGGTACCCGACTACTTGGTTTGTTTTATCCCAGGGGGGGATCACTATCGCCAAATTTGCATGCTTTTTCTGACTCTAACTAGGCTAGTTGCTATGACACTCGTGTGTCCACTAGTGGCTTTTGCTTCATGCTTGGTAGCTCATGTATATCTTGGTTGAGCAAGAAGCAGCCCAGTGTGGCCACTTCCAATTGTGAGGCTTAGTATGGGGCAACCTTCATAGTGACTATTGAGTGTGTGTGGCTCAGACGCCTTATGGTTAATTTGGGTGTTGGTCAGTCTTCTGCCACCACCATCTTCACTCACAGTCAGAGCACATTGGAAGTTGTGAGGAACCCTCTGTTCCATGCTCGCACTAAGCACATTGAGGTGCATTATCATTATGTCAGGGAGAGGTTCTTTGCTAGGGAGATCAGCTTGTCATATGTGCCCACATAGGAGAACATTGCAGACCTTTTCATGAAGGCTTTGCCTAGGGAGAGGTTTGAAGCTTTCTGCAAAGCTTTGGGCTTTCTTCCTTTTGTGGAGTGATTTCCACATAGCTTGGCACTTCCTCATACATGAGTGCCAACTACTTGTTCACTGCATCACTCCTAGGGGTGATTTGTTGATATATTTAGGTAGTGATGTGTGTGAACACGCTATGACTACTGGGGCACTTTTTTCCCTCTTTAAGAGGTTTTTTCCCCTGGCTTGTATATACCCCTATTGCCCTAATGGGCTACTTATCTTTGTACACTCGAGTGGTAATACATTCAGTATTGTGTGTTGAGATCCAAGCTTCTTCTTCTTCCTTGTGTTGTTCGTGTGCTTCCGCAGACGTCTAACTCAAACACATATCTATAATCACGCCATCGACTAGGCACTCTAGGACTAGATTCGCTATCATGATATTGTGGAGATGCAATATCCATAGGTGTAGTCTTCCCTATAGGTGAGACAATATTAGGAAGTGATGGAGGTGGAGTACGAGAAGGAGTGTGAAGATTTAAGGTATTAAACATCTATGAGGCCATATGCATTTGTGTAGAATACAATCAAGTGAAAATCTTCTACAACTCTGCATCACTATAGTATGATGGGCTATCATCAGCCATACTTAAAAAAACATCGATATGATTAATATAAAATAATCCACTTCTATATCTGATCCAGTTCCCTAATTTTCAGAACTCTCTTATCTTTCTCCATACATAGAAAATTTGCATCATCATCAATAGTATTGTTCTCTTCATGGGCTATTGGGGTATCCTCATATGCTCATTCAAGAGCAAGTTGTATCATATCATGCAAAGTATTTGAAGGAAGTATTATATCTACATCAAGAATAATTTCTAGTATATCATGATCTTGAAATATTTTTTTCTTTTTTGGATCCACTTGTATGAAAAACCAAAGGATTTGCTCAACCTTATCTAGCATAGAAACTATTTGTTTGCATTGTTCAAGAAATGCAAAAGTTGCATGATCATTACACCAAAATTTTATTGATTCTATTTGCATCAAAACCACTAGGATTTGTATCTATGATACCTTCAATTGTATCCCAAAAGTATCTCATATTTATCCTCATAGATCACTTGACTTAATGCATGAGCATTAGAGATAGCTGCTTGAAACCACTCATTGGTTGGAAAATTAGGTAACATAGCTAAGTGTTTTGGATAAGGTAAATCTCTTGTTTTGGTCACATCTAAAAAGAAGTCGATCCTGCTTACGTTGTTTCTTCTCTTCTTAATATGGATCAAACCATTTTTGCATTGGAATTGCATTTAAAAGAACAAATTTTCAATATTTTTTTATCATAATCCTGCATCCATTTTTCTTTTAATGCCTATATCTTGTGTTTCGTCTTCAACCATTTTTGGATCTTCTTGTGCATATCATAAATATGGCATCTTCAAATCTAGCATTGATAGGAATTCACTTGTTAATATGAATGCTTCTTGTACCAACGAACCATTATTGCAACTTCATGTACTATATGCAAAAGCAAGTGTACTTGAATGGTCAAAAGTTGGTGGGTAAATATTTTTATGCAAGACATATTATTTCAATTTAATTAAAACAAGCCTCTATAATGCATTGTTCATCTATCTTCTTAGAAGAAATCTATCTTATCAAATCACCCAATTTGTATATAATACTTTAAATTTCAATTGCCCAACATTCCTTAATAGCAATCATTATAAGAGTTTAAGAAACTTGTTCCAATCATCAATTTTCATTGAAGCCAACTCTTTTCCTTGATTCAAGACAATCTTCATTGATTGCATACATCGACGAGGTTCAGAATGATGAAATCATTGGTTTTAGTCTTTGTAATTCCTCTTTTTCAAAGCCCATGATGATCATGGAATTTCATTGCCCCTAATAATAGATCATATGTGTGATCATTTACTAATTGCATTTAAATCCTCTTATTGTCCACGATTAAATCTCTGACTTGTGTTCATTCTTCAAAGTATCTCACCTACATTTTTGAAAACATGCATGGGATCTATCAAGTCATTAATCAATAGTTGATCACAATATGGAAATGAATGAAACATAGACATTATTCATTCCCAAACCACATGAATCTTCTATTGAGAAACATGGTCCAAGATAAACACAAACCAAGAACAAGCTATGGAGGCTCAAAACACACTAGAAATGACATAATGAAGAAATGAAGCAAAATGAACTAAATTATGAAAAGGAAACTTACATAAGAAGCAAGAAGATTGCACCTCAAGGAGAGATAGCCTCGTGGTAGTGCATGAGTGAATGAGGAGAGGTGAAGTGAGGGCTCCTTATATGAAGTAGAATGCAAGCTACCTCCTATGTGGGATAAATGGAACTTGCATGAGAGTGCATGAGGGCTTGAGAAAGGAACCTCGCGTGTAGGATAAAGTGGATGCATGTGAATACAAAAGGTAGAACATGGATAGCTCAACACCCCCCTTCATGTGATGACCCTTTTCCTCATAATGTGGGGAACTAATGACATATTTCATCACTTAATCCATTATGTTTTGGGATCTAAGGGCATATGGAATCCTTAGACATAGCTTGGACATATGGCATACCTTCGTTTTCATGGTTACATGGACCTATGGGATCCATGGTGTTGGGACATATGGCATCCCTGGGATCTTGGGACATATGAGATCCTAAGACATATACTTGGACATTTGGGATCCAATTGGCTTTGTCGAGATCTAGGGACATATGGGATCCCTAGACATATAGAGGATTTACAACATGGGGTATATAGAGCTTTTAATCTATTTGCATATTTCTTGATCTATGTGTCCCTCAAGACCCTTTGATGTGGTCCATCAAGCTTTAGTCTGCAGCTCCTCTTACTCCTTGTTTGTTGGTGTAGATGCTTAGTGTTGTTGTAGTCTTCTTGGGATCCCATTGATGGAATCTTTGGTGTCTTCCTCGTTTTGTAGAACCTTTTGTTCTTCTAAGATTCATATTGCAAATATTTGAACCTCGTTTTAGCATTTCTTTGTCAATGCTTTGAAGATTGCTTTATGTGACATATGCTTGAGAGAGTTTGATCCTCCTTCTAAATGAAGAAAGGACGTACCAATATTTATGTGAGAGAAAAAATAGATGAATAGGGAATGTCTTAATGCTTTCTTGTGGCAGTGTCTAATCCCATTACATAGAACCATGTGCACATGTATGTCCTATTACATAAGTGCACACAATTGATGGATGTTCTTATCTTTAAGAAGACACCTGCTAATCCCATTACATAGAACCATGTGTAGATGCATGTTCTAATACATAAGTGCACACAATTGATGGATGTTCTTATCTTTAAGAAGACACCATAGTGGTTAGGTGCATCGGTTCGGTGCATTTGGTGCGTTTAAGGTGCAGGGACCGAACCTTACATCTTAGGTAAGGTGTGTAAGGTGCATCGTTAACATATTAGGTGTGTTTAAGGTGCAAGAATCAAATGTTATCTTTGATGTAAGGTGCGTAAGGTACATTCCAATAAATATAATATATATAATACCATATATTATGCAATCACATATATCAATGATTCATATTGAAGTTGCGGATCAATCATCACTTACATATAGATATAAAAGAGAGGAAAAGCATAGGGAAAAAAAAGTGTATCTATGTGTATGTGTGGATATATGCCAACTGTGTGCTTTTATGTGTGTCCCTAGAAGTGCATAGCTGTATTTGAACACCTAAGTACAGATGCACACACGGGAGAAGCACACGTGACACAACTATGTGCCTTTACATGGACATATATGTCCCTATAAGTGCATATATGTATTTGAACACCTATATATAGATCTACACAAGGAAAAAGCATAAAGTGAAAAAAATAGTATGTATGTGTGTGTGTGTGGATACATGCATAAGTGCATGGATGTATTTGAACACTAATATACATATTACAAATATACAAGGGAAAAAGCATAAGAGGGGAAAAATTGTGTGTGCATGTGTGTGGATAAATACGTAAGGAAAGGGTACATTTATGTGCATGAATTCATGTCCTTCATACATGTATTTGTGTGTGTCTCTTGGGAACTACAAAAGGGCCACATGCTGACAGTAAAAAAGCAGCAGGCCAATCTCTCTCTCTCTCTCTCTATTTCTCTCTCTCTCTCATTGCAACAAGGCAGCGAGCTTCTCTCTCTCTCTCTCTCTCTCTCTCTCTCTCTCTCTCTGTGGTAGCAAGCACCGATAGGAACCGAATGTAATGAAAGCACTGCACCGAACCGGTGCATTTTTGCCCCGAAAAGAAGAAGAACCGGATGGCACCGTACCTATAGAACCGTATAACACCGAATGGATGCCTTGAGGGTATAAATACGCGAACTGGTGCAACCATGGAAGACACTTGCTGAACTAGAGTGGAAAAGTTTTGAGATGAGATTATATTCCATGTGTATTGCCCCCCTCACCCAACTACACAAAAAAAATCTTTGGGTTTAGCAAGAATTTCATTAGCTTTGTGGCATTGTCTATCTGAGGTAGCTGAATTAATTATGCATAATAGTGGCTGATGATTAAGGATGGCCAATTGAACACCATGTGCTCTATTCACTTTTCATCGAAAACTCGATGCCCAAAATGTAGAGAATTGCAATGGTAAATTGAAGTACTTCTCTCGCATGATAATGTTCATAACTTGCACAATTTTACAGATGTGTTCTTAGCTAGGAGTCAAATGCGACAAGGCATATAACTAGCTTTCTCAAATATAGCATATCAGAGATAGAGTTTGCTTTCAGGCTATCTTTCTTCTGAAATCTATAGTGCAAGATGTGCATGCAAAGAATTTTCCATCTGCTCGTCCATGTACATGAGACAAGGCAAGTTGGATAGAACATAAGCACGAAGAGGGCACTATGGTAGTGATTGTGGCCATACATCCTCATGAACATATGAAGATAAAGTATTCAATGCTTTATATGGATTTCTCAACTGTGAAGATGCTCAACCATTGGTCTAAATGAAGTGAAGAAAAGAAAAGATGAAGGAAGAAAATGGAGCTCTCAAAGAAAAGGAAGGCTGATGAAGGTAATTCCAAGGGTTCAACCATAATTAAATGATGGAGATGAAGAAGAGGAGAAAGAAGCAATGAACAATTTCAAATTTGGACACCTTTCGACCCTCAAATGTCTATGTGAAAGATTATGTAGAAAACACATGTATTTGTTTCTAAAGAAAGAGTAAATGAATTTGATTGGTCCATTTAAATAAAGCATGGATCAAAGGGTCATTTTTTCCTTGTAAAAGGACAAGTCCATTCATTTGTTTTTTTTTATTTTTTATTTTTACTTCCCAAGATTTGAGAGTTTGAGTGCTTAGAGCAAAGTGAGAACCTTTGAGCCTAAACCCTTGAGCTAACCTTTGAGTTTCCATTTGTGAGAAAACCTTTATGGATCTTTGAGATTCATTGAGCTTGTAATCTTTTCTCAATCTTCATCTTTGAGCACAATTAACATGTTTTGAGGGTCTATGATAAGGATGAAGTCAAATTTGGTGTTTGAATATCAACTTCTTCAACATGCTTTATAAGCTTGGTGACTTCTTCAACATGCTTTATGCAATGTCAACATTGATTTGTGAGTTGTGAGTTCAAATATTCAAGGTAAATTTCTTATTTACACATTCATTAACATTGTTTTGATTGAGCAACTAGTGTGTTTAGCTATTTTTATCATTCGTTGTTGCATCATTCACATAATTTGATGAAACTTTGCACTAGGGTTCCTTATGAGCAAGCCTTAGCCCCATAAAAGCACCTCCACATTTGTGAACCCAACCTGAACTAAATATGGGCTTAATGTATGAAGTTCAAACTTTTGATGGTATAAATGTGTAAAGCTTCAATGTTTTCTTGATTTGGGGAGGAAATTCGTTTACAAAGGTTTCAAGAATGAATCAAATTTTGATCAAACGTGGAAATAAATTATTCAGTTCTTGCTTGTTTTAATTCTACAAGTCTTCTTCTTAGAATAATAACTGCATCATTCTAAAACCTTCAAAAATAAATGCTTCATTCTAAAACCTCCATGACACTCTCTTTGCAAACGGATCAAGGTTTATTAATGTATTTTTATTCTAATGTTTCTATCGATTCTTGCGTAAGTAAGTTAGATCTTTGAGTTCCATAGAAATATTCAGAATAAACTAATAGCAAAAGAAAAAAAAATGATCCTTGCAAAATGTTGCAAAGGCTTGAAAGGAGGACATGACAAATTTTTCGACATAGAAACTCAGTGTTTTGTATTGTTATGCTGCCGCTTGCGTAGGCCTTCGGCCCGTTCTTCTAAGTTTGTGAGCTTCCGTGCATTCTAAGTTGGAGTCCCTTCATTTCGGATTACTCTTGGGCAACAACCCCTTTCTAATTCCCTTCATGCATCTCGAGTTTCATGCGCGTTCGGGCCGAGATGGCAACCCCTTGGACTCGGGTTTGCACTTTTCCTTCACACATGTTGAACATATCCATCAGGCATTCCTATCTCAGGATGCTGAAG
Source organism: Ceratopteris richardii (assembly GCA_020310875.1). Classification (NCBI taxonomy): domain Eukaryota; kingdom Viridiplantae; phylum Streptophyta; class Polypodiopsida; order Polypodiales; family Pteridaceae; genus Ceratopteris; species Ceratopteris richardii. The sequence continues at coordinate 143,492,232 of CM035411.1, read as the reverse complement.
CAAAGAAGCCTTTTCAACAGGCTCCACTGTTTCAATTTTTGCTTCTTTGATTCGCTTCTGAGTTGTCTTACCTTATGATCCCTCTCAATTGTGACTTTTCCAATTACCTTTTTTGATCAATTGATATTACCTCTTTCTTTTGTTGGCTCTTTATTGTTTTTGAGTGCAACAATTTTTTTTTTTATTTTTTTTTATTTTTTGCATTTGTATCATTGGCCAGGGCCTTGTTGGGGACTGCAGGAGGAGAAGCCGCTTAAATGCAGGCAAAGGCATCTCCAGCCATACTTTTATAGGTTAGGAGATATGCTTCTTGAACAATGTTTTCCCAGCGTATCATAGCTTGTCCAAAGCTTTGATTCATCATTCCTTGGATTGATATGGAAAGTTTTTTAAAAATGTCTTTTGATCACTAAGAGCATTGCGGCAGTAGAAGGATCACCTGCATCATTTACAATTAACTTGTCTATAAATAATGGATTGCTGACATCATTTTCTATATAACCTTGGAAAAAGCTACAGTGCATGCCATAAAAGTTTCCCTTGTGCTTCTTCCTCTTGCACAAAATGAAATGTCCGTAATGGTAGAAGAAAGTGCTCGGACTCCCCTGAACCCCACGTACTCTATGTACATGGTCATCTCTGTGTGTTGCTTCCCCATATCCTTCCCATTAAGAAGTCTCATATGAGATCATCTCAAAGGTGGGAAACTGTCTGAGTAGTGCCTACTATCTCCCATATACACTTAGCTTCCAAACCATGAATCCCATGATATATATCATCATCAAAATGACCTAAGTCCATGTGATGTATCCTCTATGGAGTAATCTCTAAAGTCTACAAGTGAGACTCAATCTAACCATCATGATTAATTGATTCTTCCTCTTTTCTTTGATAGATGAGTGCCCCTTCTATCTAAAGAGCCAAAATGAGAAAGTGAAACTCTCTCTGTCTCTCTCTGTAATCTCTTTTAAGGAAAAGAGCTCTAGTAATGGAATCTACTGCAAAAGAGCTCTAGTAGTGGAATATACTCCACTTTCCCTTTCCCTTTGAAAGGTATTCTAATGAACTCATTTTCTCTACTCATCCATATCTGAGAGTTGTTGGAGTTAGACATCTTCGGAAGCACGCGAACATCACAAGGAAGAAGAAGAAGCTTGGAGCACAACACACAATACTGAATGTATTACTAGAGAATGTACAAAGATAAGTAGCCCGTTAGGGCAATAGGCGTATATACAAGCCGGGGGAAAAAACCTCTTAAAGAGGGAAAAAAGTGCCCCGTTGGTCCTAGGGTGTTCACACACATCACTCCCTAAATATATCAACAAATCCCCCCTAGGAGTGATGCGGTGAACAAGTAGTTGGCACTCATGTATAAGGAAGTGCCAAGCTATGTGGAAATCACTCCACAAAAGGAAGTAAGCCCAAAGCTTTGCGGAAAGCTTCAAACTTCTCCCTAGGCAGAGCCTTCGTGAAAAGGTCTGCAATGTTCTCCTGCGTGGGCACATATGCCAAGCTAATCTCCCCAGTAGAGAACCTCTCCTTGACATAATGATAATGCACCTCAATGTGCTTAGTGCGAGCATGGAACACAGGGTTCCTCGCAACTGCCAATGTGCTTTGACTTTCAGTGAAGATGGTGGTGGCAGAAGACTAGCCAACACCCAAATCAACCATAAGGTGCTTGAGCCACACATACTCAACAGTCGCTATGAAAGATGCCCTATACTCAGCCTCACAACTGGAAGTGGCCACAGTAGGCTGCTTCTTGCTCAACCAAGATATACATGAGCTACCAAGCATGAAGCAAAAGCCACTAGTGGACATACGAGTGTAATAGAAACCAGCCCAATCAGAGTCAGGAAAAGCATGCAAATCTGGCGGTAGTGATCCCCCCTTGGGATAAAACAACCCAAGTAGCCGAATACCACTCAAGTAGCGAAAGATACGCTTAAGCGCCTGCCAATGCTTGACTCCTGGGCAATGCATAAACCTGCTCATCTGTGAGACAACAAACTGAATATCTGACGGAGTAATGCATAAGTAAATTAGGCATCCAACAGCCTACTGATAGAGAAAAACATCAAATGCATCTCCAACATCATGAAGACTCAATCGTAAACCTGTCTCCATGGGAGTGGCAATAGGTTTACAGTCTTCAAGGTGAAAATGTTGCAATAATGTGTCAATGTATTTCGTTTGACACAAAGCCATTCCACCATCAACGTGCATAAACTGAATGCCCAAATAGTGATACAAATGGCCAAAATTAGACATCTCAAATGAGACATGCAAATCAGTACTTAAAATCAGCAATATGCCTCTCATGAGGACCAATGAGCAGTATGTCATCAACATAAACCACAATCATTAGAAGTACATCATTAGCATGCTTAACATATAAGGTGCTTTCAGTTGGACTATTCTCAAAACCATGTGCAATCAGATAGGCATGTATCTTCTCATACCAAGCACGTGGTGCTTGCTTTAAACCATATAATACCTTCTTTAACTTGCACACCTAGTTTTCATGCCCTTTCTGCACAAAGCCATGGGGCTGAAAAACATACACTTCTTCATGCAAGTCGCCATTCAAAAATGTTGTTTTAATGTCCAACTGATGTACATTCCAACCATGATGCGCTGCAAGTGCACAGACGCTACGAACAGTAGTCATACGACAAGTAGGAGCAAAGGTTTCATCAAAATCAATGCCTTTTTCCTGCGTATAACCCTTTGCAACAAGCCTAGTCTTATACCTGTCAACTGTACCATTAGGCTTATGCTTCAACTTGTATACCCACTTAATACCAATGGCCTTCTTGCCAGGAGGCAAGTCACATAAAGACCAAGTACCATTCTTCATTATAGCATCATAGCAGCCATCTAATTTTCTGAATTTTGTGCTTCATCAAATGAAACAGGCTCATTCTCATCACAGAGATTAGATGAAGCCATAGCATACCAATCTGATGCAAAAGACGCACTATGAGAGCCTGAACGAGTACGATATGACAGAGGTGTATCTAATTTGCTGTCACACAAAGTCTGTACCAGCCATTTTGGCATAGCTTTTGCCTACTCAATATCAGCTCTCTCATCAACAAGTGCATCATGTAAATCTACATCAGAAATGGAATGATCTGCATCATCACATGAAACCTGCAAAGGCTGAGAAGTTGCCTCATGAGGACCAGCACTAGTGTTGATATATTTAGGTAGTGATGTGTGTGAACACACTAGGACCGCCGGGGCACTTTTTTCCCTCTTTAGGAGGTTTCTTTTCCCCGGCTTGTATATACGCCTATTGCCCTAATGGGCTACTTATCTTTGTACATTCTCTAGTAATACACTCACTATTGTGTGTTTGTGCTCCAACCTTCTTCTTCCTCCTTATGCTGTTCGCGTGCTTCCGTAGACATCTATCTCCAACAATTGGTATCACAACAGGTCGTCGCTTCATCTAGGGTGCCGTCGACACTCCTCCGTTTGTAGTCTCAGAATCGCACGAATTTTGGTGAGCATACTCAGCGTGTTTTCAAGATCAAAACTGCTTCGCTCTATGGTGCCGAAATCGCGATCTGAGCTCGTTTCGGCCTCCGAACGCACTATCACAGTGCTTGTGCAGGCTATTTCGTCTTTTTGTGCCAAAGGTATATACCAATTTCTGTTTGCCAGTTTAAGCGTCTCGAAGTCTGCTACAGGTCTAGCAGAACTCGTCTGGGCAGTTCTGTTCAACTTTTTGAGATACAGTCAATTTTCTACATGGTATTTTAGTCACCGGCCATGGTTGAAAGCAGTGATGTATTCCGTATGTTGGCTATTGAGGATAAGTTGGATGGTACCAACTACCCATTATGGGCTTATATGATGCGACATGTATTGGTTGCAAAAGGACTGTGGAACATTGTGCAGGGTGTTGAAAGATGTCCTGTTACACCTGTAACTACAGGTACTGCAAATACAGGTGTTGGAGCTTATGAAGATGGTATCGAAGATGATATTCCGTAGATTCCTGTTCGTGCTGCTGTTTCTGTTGCACCTATTGCAGAGCAAATTCGTTGGGATGGCAGAGATGCCCAGACACATGCATTGATAGCTTTGTCTGTCAAACGTGCCATTATTCCTCATATTCGCTCTTGCAGAATAGCTAGGGATGCTTGGGATACACTAACCACATTGTACCAAGCTAGGAATGAGGCTCGTGTTGCTTACCTTCGAAAACAGTTGGAGAGTGAGCACATGAATGAAGGTGATTCTATGGACAATTTCCTAACAAAGATCAAAGATTTGAAGGAACAGTTGATTTTTGCTGATGAGGTTCTACTAGATAGCTCACTTGTGCAGACCGTTCTTAATGGTCTTCCTGATTCATATCAGAGTTTTGCTTCTACTCTTCGGTTGATGATGAAAGGCAATCCGAATGCCTTATCATTTGAGGAGTTAGTCTCTGTTCTATTGCAGGAAGATCAGTCCAGGCAAAATAGGTCCATTATGCGTGTTGCATATCAAGCTTTCCTGGCTAGTCAGAAGGGCAAAGGAAAATGGAGCTCTTCTACTAGTAAGCAGAAATCTGCAAATGCAACACATTCGAAGAACCAGGATAAAGATGAGAAGAAATCAGAAAAGCAGAAATTGTTTTGCAAGTACTGTAAAGGGAATGATCATATCATAAAGAACTGTCCAAAACTGGCTGCAAAAGAGGCAAAGAAGAAAGAGGCTGGAATGGTTGTTAAAGAGGCTGGAATGGTTGTTAAAGAGGCTGGAATGGTTGTTGCAGAGGCCTCTACACCAAAAACAGAGTCAGCAAATCTTGTGTACGAAGAAGAATGGGCGTTTACTACTGTTTGCAATTTTGATCCATCTTCTCATGAGCAGTGCATGTCTGCAGTGGACTCAGATATTTGGTACTTTGACAGTGGGGCGACCAAACATATTACCTCGCAGCGCAGTTTCTTCTCTTCACTGGAGCCTACCCCTATAGGGAATACTGTCACATGTGCCAACAACTCCTCTTATCCTGTTATGGGAGTTGGTAAGAGCATTCTGACTACTGCTGATGGTAGTTCTTTCACCTTGTTAGATGCTTTATTTGTGCCAGGGATCAAGAAGAATCTGTTATCAGTTTCTGCATTAGCCAAGATTGGCTTGGTTGTGAAATTTGTTGATGACAGATGTACAGTTCATGATCTGTCAAATGGCGATGTTATTATTGCTTATGGCATTTTATGTCGTGGGCTGTATAAGCTCATAAACTATGAAAGATCTGTGAATGATTCGGCATGTGCAGTTCATGATTCTCAGGCTATCTCAGATGCAAAGCTTTGGCATGCACGCTTTGGTCATCTGAATTTTGCTAGTTTACTACACCTGCAGAAATCTGATATGGTGTCTTCTTTGCCCAAGCTTGAGGCACCTGGAAAACATGTATGTGAAGGCTGTATTTTGGGCTGGAGATGCATTTGATGTTGTTCTCTATCAGTAGGCTGTTGGATGCTTGATTTACTTATGCATTACTCAGCCAGATATTCAGTTTGCTGTCTCACAGATGAGCAAGTTTATGCATTGCCCAGGAGTCACGCATTGGAAGGTGGTTAAGTGCATCTTTCGCTACTTGAGTGGTACTCAGCTACTTGGGTTGTTTTATCCCAAGGGGGGATCACTACTGCCAGATTTGCATGCTTTTTCTGACTCAGATTGGGCTTTGAAAGCAAAGAATGAAGCTAAGGTGGTACAAATGTAGTCAAACTTACACTCTGTGGATGACCAAGCCATTATATGTTTTATTAAAGAACATATACAAAGAAGTGTCCGGTGGTCATTTGGCCTTTCACATGGACACTAATGGTAACACTTCTGTGTGCTATTTCCCAAATTGACATGTAGTGCATTTGTAAATCATATATTTCTTTGAGATGTTGGGTATTCCAACTACACATTGATCTCCACTGATTTCCTTTAGGGATCTCTCTCCAATGTGAGCCAATATTTTATGCCAGACCTCTAACTTTAATAGTGTTTGAGTTCCATAATTTAATAATGCGATGTTCCTAGTCTCTTGGAGTTCAAAGGTAAACAATCTATGTCTCTTTTATCCTTTAGGTATCTTCTTGAATCCTTGGTATGGATCCTCTACATAGGCTCCATATTTTGTGAACCTCACCTACAATCCTTTCTCCACAAAGTGACTTACACTTATCAAGTTCTTAGTAATGCTAGGTATATAGAGAACTCTATTCAACAAATTCATGTTACCATTGGATGTCTTCATATTTCAATCTCCTCAATAGAGTGCCTTGTGTCGTCTTTTGTGTAGATCTCATGATTATTCTTGGGATCTTCCAAATCTCAAAAGTAATGCTACATTCCATTCTACATGATTTGAAAATCCAAAGTCAATATAGAACACATGATCATCTGATTTACCTCCTTTCATTGTCATTTTCATGAGCAGAAGTGAATCCTCTTGAGATTGATCATTAGTGTAGTTGGTGGCATTGTAGTAGTCTGTTCTTCCTTTGTAACCACCATGATTGTTTTTGTAGTAGTTGTTGTTATATCCATAAGAGTGGTTGTATCTACCTCTAGGAGCTCCATATCCTACTTTGTTATATCGTCTTCCCCTCTGGTCCCTTGGATTCTTGAAGCAATGTTTAGTGATGTGGTTGGTTAATCCACATATGGCACAAAATGAGGAGCTTTTAGATTTCCCCTTGCCTTGTCTACCACCTCTACCTCTTCCTCTTGAACCTCTACCTCTACCTCTACCTATAAAGTTAGATTGGGAGGTACTTGTTTCCTCATCAGCTTTCTTGTATTTTCCTTTGACATTTTTATCTCTATTTTTATCTATGAATAGGGCACAAGATTGATTACCCTTTTTTGTTTCACCATTCTTCATAAGTTTGGCTTCATGAGTGAAGATTTTTCCCATGATTGCATTGAAATATGGCACCTGCATATCCATGTGCAAGCCCATGGCAGTGGTGAATTCCTCCCACTTTTCATTTGCTTTGATTCCATTGATGACTTATCTGACAAATTTTGCCTCATTTATGGCCTCTCCAATGCTTCCTAATTGATTAGCAATGTCCTTCATCTTTGTGAAAAAGATAGAGACACTTTTCTTGGGTTGTTTCTTGAGAGATGTGAACTCCATCTATAGCTAGTTCTTCTTAGCCTTAGTGCTTGAAGAGAAGAATGCTCCCAAAGCATTCCAGGTCTCTTGTGATTTCTTACAACTCTTAATGTGGAAGTAAGAAATCAAAGGTAGAGTTTCGAATCTGTGAACTTGTTAAAGCATCCTTTGCACACCATGTGTTCAACCTTTCTTTCTCCTCTTATGTTGGTTGTCCTTTTGTCCTTAGTATAGGCATCAACTCATCTCTAGAGATGTATTTATAAAGTTTTCTCCTTTGTAGGTATCCAAAATCTAATGTAGAGTTTACATTAAGTGATAATGTATGACTTGCTTAGTAAAAAGTAAGAAGTCATAAGGAAACAATCTGGAAAGCTACATTCAAAGAGTTATATTCCATAGTCTTAATTGAATCATAAAGCTTCATAGTCCCCATTCGCCTCTTGCCAACTTGTTCCTCTTTGAATCGATACTATAATTTTCATGTGTATATATCTTTGACTTCATGTCACCATTGGTAGAGGAAGCTTTCAAAACTCAGAGGCAATTTGTTACCTTATCCAAGCCTCAGATCAATGCCTTTGTTTTGCCCTTGATATTCCTTATATTCATACACTCGGGTTGTTACATTAATTTTGGTGCCATGCATGCTACAAGTGGCTAGGATTGCATTTGTCTCTCAGAGGGTGGTGCTTGATGTTGGTGCAAATTAATCCAAGCCTACATACTTGAACTATTAGCATTTATCACCCATAGTCACATATGACTACTTTCTTGTAAAAGTCACTTCTTATCCTTGTAAAAGTGAAGATGTTAATTACACTATTCCCACGAGAAGTTAGGAGGAGAGAATAAAGCCTAAAGTCTAGGACTCACTTTATGGTGAGAATTTGAATTTGAATTCAAAGCTTGGCTCTAACTTTTACTATAAAAGTAGATCAAAAAACTTGTGTGAAGAGAGAGCATGATTACAAGATCATATTGAGAGGAAATTTAGTGATTTGTGAGCTCAATCCATAGCTCCTACACTAGCCTCACATTGTGCAATTACACATTTCCAATGTCATTGTATTCTTATGTGATTCAGTACATATACATTGATCATCTCGAATTTACTTCTTTGCTATGATCATCTCATAAGAGTGAACTTCTCAAAGCTTGATTTTAGTGCATGCTTGATCATTTGATGTGATTCAAAGTGCTATAGATTCAGCATACTATCTATTATATAATTACAAAGTTTCATTGTTATTACTTTTCTCAATCTTGAGTTATCTCCACATTTCTACTCACTAGTCTGCATAATGTAGCATCCCGATAATGTCGAGCTAGTCTTCTAACTTGCTAAGCATCCTTCTCAGTGTACAATCGATCTTTTTTATTGCAATAACTCTTATTGAACATATGTAGTGACCAAAATAGCAAGTATTTGCTCAGGTTGAACTTTCTACTTATGTGTTTTGATCTATTGATTAGAGAATCTTGTTCTAAAGCACATAGGTGATTATTTGTGATTGTTGGGAAGCTCAAGGGGTCTGCTACAGTCTCCACAACTTGTTCTTGGCTAGTGTGAAGCAAGATTTTTGTAGCACCACTTCATCTCTGGAAGCTATCAGCCATCTCTTCAAAGTAGTGGTATCAGAGCAAGGTTAGACAACATGGCAAATGGATTTCCTTCATCAATTGACAAATTGGATAGAGGTAACTACTCAGCTTGGTCATTAAGGATGGAAGCTTATCTTCAAGGTAGGAACTTATATGGTTATGTAGCTGGAGATGAAATTATGCCAAGTTTCAAAAACAAAAAGTCAACCTACACAAGAAGAGCAAGAAAAATTGAGCACCTGGTGTTCCAAGGATGCACTTGCAAGGTCGTATCTTCTCAATTCTATCTCATATTTTTTTTTGCCTCACATTAGAAGTTGTAAAACCTCTCAGGAAGTGTGGAATGCACTTGAAGCCTTCTTCTCTTCAAGCACAAAGGCCAGGAAGAATCAATTATGGTTGGATTTCACAACCTTCAAGAAATCTCCCAAGCAAAGTGTAACTAATTTTGTCACAAAGATCAAGGATATTGTTGATCAACTAGGAAGCATTGGAGAAGTGATAAATGAAGAACAAATTGTAAGGCAAGTCATCAATGGCTTAAAGGCAGATGATAACTGGGAAGCTTTTGTTGGGAGTGATGGTTGGATGCACTCAAGAAATGAGTTGATGCTGCTATACCTGCTTCACACCAGCCCTCCTTTGATTCCAGAAATGCTTAGTAGACTCCTTGAGCTTCCAAATGACACCAAAATATGCTATATGTACTTTGGAAATGAGTTGAGTAATGATTAGATCAAAACAGAATACTTGTGACTACAAAAATCCAGAAATACTTGCTATTTTGGTATTGACACCTGCTCAGTGTTTCACTCAGTATGACCAGCACACTTACAATTGATCTAATTCCTTCTGGACATATTCAATTAGCTTAACAAGCTTCCATTTGCAAGTGGAATGAGAGAAAATGACAAATCACACTCAGAGAAATCACTTTAGCAAAATAAGGTACACCCCTGACTTTTTAGGAGACTTACAATCACAGACCAGTGTACACTTCGAGCGTGATTTCTCTGTGATGGCTGATTCAATGACCTTCAAATTTTGTACGCATGAAGTAGGCTTTGAGCTGAATCCAATGCACTTTGAATCATCCAATTTGGTTCAGTAGATCTTGAGATATGCTCTGTTGAAGTTGACAGACTTGAGGTAGATGACTCATAGAAACCAGAGTTGAAAAATGTGAATGTATCTATTGATTAATGTAAATGTACAAGCTCATTAGCATGAAAATCATAGCTAAATGAGGTATTGTGGTGTAGGCTAAGGTGTAGCACTAACACACACACAGATACAATAGTAGAATGCCTCGGGAGGTGAGCTCAATGAGTGGGACTAACCCGCGAGGTTTTTTCCACATCTTTTATGTGAGTTGATTGGTCATTTGAATTTGAAATTCAAATTGAAGCTTCCTAAAATCTCTCCACTAAAAGTAGGGAGATATTCTCTCCATTACAATATTCAAGTTTCCACGACTTTCTCAAGTAGGTGTGATTACAAGATATTCCAAGTCACAATGACTTTTACAATAAGTAAAAAAGTGAGAACTCATAAGCATGAGTTTCTATGGCTCAATCTTCAAGAATTAATCCAAGTTAAGCTTCCAATATCCAAGCTTTATGTAATGTCTTCAAGCTACAAATCAAAGCCAAGTGTGAAGGCTTGATTTACACCAACAGCTCCCCCTCAAGCCAAACACTTTGGCTCAAGTCTTTATTTCTAGTCTTCAATTACTTCCTGCAATCCAATCATGGATTTAAATCTGCATAGCTTGCTTCCATCCAATGCTTTTGTGAGCAAATCTGCACATTGCATATTAGTAGACACATAAGATAATTGAATATCTTTGCTAAGTAACTTCTCCCTCACATAGTGGTAATGAACCTCTATGTGTTTTGTCCTAGCATGATAAATTGGATTAGCTGCAAGGTGAAGAGAACTTGTGTTATCACCAAAGATGATTGGAGGCCTTGTGAATAGGCCTAATTCTGTATACAAAAGTTTTAACCAGATAGCTTCTTGAGTGGCATTGGCTAGCCCTCTATACTCTGCTTCAGTAGATGACAAAGCTACTGTAAGTTGTTTCTTGGCTGACCAAGAAATAGGTTTATCACCTGCAAAACATATGTACCCTGATGTGATCCTCCTGTCATCCTTGCATCCTGCCCAATCTGCATCTGAGTACACTTTAATGTCAATATCTGATGTATAAGGAAAGTACAAACCATGACTTTGAGTTCCTTTGAGGTACTTCAAGATTTTCTTTGCTGCCTCTAGGTGGGTTACCCTTGGTTTGTGCATGAATTAACTAAGCACACTAACTCCATATGCTATGTCAATTCTTGTCAAGGTAGCATAATTCAAACTACCTACCATACTTTGATATCCTGTGATGTCTTGTATTTCTTCCCCTTCATGAGCACTTAGCTTTAGGTTGACCTCCATTGGAGTAGTAGATACTTTAGCATCCTGCAAACCAAACTTCTTGACCATATCCTGTACATACTTCTTTTGAGTGATGTAGATACCTGAATTTGTGTAGACCAATTCAAGACCTAAGAAATACTTTAATAATCCAAGATCATTGGTCTTGAATTCCTTCATCATCTGTCCTTTGATATGTCTAATTCCCTGAACATCATTTCCTATAATAATGATGTCATCAACATAGACACATAAATATATTACCTCTGTACTACTTCTCTTTATAAACAGAGAGGTGTCTACCTTACTCATTACAAAACCTTGATCTTGGAGATAGGTTGTCAACCTGTAATTCCATGCCCTAGGTGCCTACTTCAAACCATATAGAGCCTTCTTTAATTTACAAACATGATTTACCTTATTGGGGTCTTCATAGCCAGGTGGTTGTGACATGTAGACTTCTTCAGATATCCATCCATTCAAGAATGCATTCTTCACATCCAATTGGTACATGTTCCAATTTTTTGATGCAGCTACACTCACCAAAATTCTGATAGTTGGCATCTTGGCCACAGGAGAAAATGTCTCCTCATAATCAATGCCTTGGGTTTGTGCAAAACCCTTAGCTACCAACCTAGCTTTATACCTGTTTATTGTACCATCTGAGTTCCTCTTGAGTTTATAGATCCATCTGGATCCTATCACTTTCACAGATTCTTTCTTGGGTACCAAGTCCCAAGTGTCACTTTCTTTGAGAGCCTGCATTTCTTCATCCATAGCTTCTTTCCACTCTGGTTTGGTTATTGCTTCTTCATAGGTACCTGGTTCTTCATTCAACAAGTCCTTTGCAAGATATACAGAATGTTTAGTTACAAGTGATGTGTCATACCCAAATCTGATTGGCTTCTTCTTTTCTCTCTTGAGATCTCCTCATTGCTTGAGTTGAGGATTCTGGTTTATCTTCTAGTTGCTTCATCTTCATCTTCCCTTTGGATTTCCAAGCCTTGAACTCCTCAAGATTTATTGTATCATCATCATCTGAGCTTGAATCTTCTTTCTGAATTGATTCCTCCTTGGTGAGCCTTGGGAAGTCTTCTTCCATATCATAGGGTAGACTAACCTTCCTGCATTCATTCTCATACCATGAGTCATTCTCATCAAAGATGACATCTCTGCTTACCTTGAAGCCTTTGTTTGTTGGGTTGTAGAATCTGTATCCCTTTTGGTTCAAATCATAACCAATGAAGATACATTTTTCAGCCTTAGGGTCTAGCTTTCCCCTTACCTGTGAGGGAATATGCACATATGCTACACAACCAAAGATTTTGCAATGATCCAGAGAAGGTCTCTTACCATGCCAAGCTTCATATGGTGTCATGCCATCAAGTGATTTGGATGGCAACCTGTTGATGAGATAGGTGGCAGTGGATACACCTTCTGCCCAAAGATAATTTGGCAATTTTTTCTCATTAAGCATAGACCTAGCTGTTTCTACAATGAGTCTATTCCTTCTTTCAGCTACTCCATTCTGTTCAGGTGAGTACCTTGTAGTAATCTCCCTTTTGATACCTCTTTCCTGCAAGAAATCTTCAGATTCATTTGAGAAGTATTCTCCACCACCATCTGACCTTAGCTTCTTCAAATGTCTACCTGTTTGATTTTCAACTAGTGCAAGATACTTTTTGAAACAATTAAATACTTCATCTTTATGTTTCATGTAGTATAAGACAGTCCACCCGCTATAGTCATCAATGAAGGACACATAGTACCTTGATCCAGATATGGATGGTTCCTTGCTAGGTCCCCAAACATCTGTATGCACTAATTCCAGATAATCTTTATGCATGAAACCTTTCTTGGTATAAGGCAATCTGTGTGACTTACCAAATTGACAAGCCCCACACTTGTATATCATGTGTTGCTTGGATACATTAGGTATCCCAAGCACACATTGATACCTACTCATTTGCTTTAAGGTCCTCTCACCAATGTGACCTAACCTCTTGTGCCAAATTTCCAATTCTGATAGTGTTTGATCCTTGTAATTGTACAAAGCAATGCTCTTTGTGTCTTCTAATTCAAAGGTAAACAATCTACCTGATTTTTCTCCCTTAGCTATCCTTTTGAATCCATGTCTTGGATCCTCCACATATGCTCCATGTTGTGTGAACCTGACCTGCAAACCTTTTTCCACAATCTGACCTACACTCATTAGGTTCTTGGTGATTGTTGGAACATACAATACTCTGCTCAATAAATTCTGATTACCATCACTAGTTTTGACATTGCCTACTTTAACAACTGAATGTTTAGTGTCATCACCTGTCTGCACTTGATGCTTGCCTTTGGGTTCTTCCAAATCAGAAAGTAATGCCACATTGCCAGCTACATGATTAGAGCAACCTGAATCAATATAGAATAAGTGATCATCATTGATACCTGACTTAGAAGTCATATTCATGATCAATAATGAGTCATCTTGCTCCTCTGCATAGTTGTTGTAATCTCTTCTATTTCTGAATCCACCTTGGTAATTTCCATTGTGGTTGTTGTTGTAATTGTTGTTGTATTGATTGTTGTATCCATTGTAGCTTTGATGTTGGTTGAATCTGCCTCTGCCTTGAGAGTATCCACCTCTTGAGTAGCCTCTTCCTCTCTGATTCTTGTAGTTCTTGTAGCACTCATCTGTGGTATGATTGGACAATCCACAAATGTTGCATGGTGATGAGTTGTAGGGTCTCCCCCTACCCGACTTACCTCCTCTGCCTCTACCTCTTGAAGATCTACCTCTCCCTGCATAGTTTGCTTGGGAGGTAGAGCCTTCTTCATCAACCTTCTTACTTTTACTCTTATCTTTTACCTTCTTATCAATATAAAGGGCAGAGGGGTTGTTACCTTTTGATTGCTCTCCATTCTTTGTGATCTTTGCTTCATGTGTAAAGAGTTGTCCAATCAGAGTTGTTAGATCAGGTGCTTGGATGTCCATGTATAAGTCCATTGCTGTGGTAAAGCTCTCCCATTTGTCATCTGCCTTTAGTCCATTGACTACTTGTCTGACTATTTGCTCTTCCTCAATCTCCTCTCCAACACTTGCAAGTTGGTCTGCAATGTCTTTGACCTTAGTGACAAAATCTGAAACTGATTGCTTTGATTGCTTCCTAAGGGTGGTGAATTCAATCCATAGTTGATTCTTTCTGGCCCTTGTACTTGATGAAAAATATGTTGACAAGGTTTCCCAAGTTTCTTGGGAAGTTTTGCAATTCCTTACATGAGGTAAAAGGAAATCAGAAATAGAGTTAAGAAGGTATGACCTTGCCAAAGCATCTTTTGCACACCATTGGTTGAGCCTTTCATGTTCATCCTTTGTAGGTAGTCCTCTAGTTTTAAATGAGGGCAATTCCTCATCTCCTGATATGTATCCAAATAAACTCCTTCCTTGTAGATAGGTCTTCATTCTCAATGACCAAGCTTGGTAGTTGTTCCTGTCTAATTTGTCAATGAATGAAGGAAATCCATCTCCCATGATTACCTTATTTGCTCTGATACCACTGTTGGGAGTGATGGTTGGATGCACTCAAGAAATGAGTTGATGCTGCTATACCTGCTTCACACCAGCCCTCCTTTGATTCCAGAAATGCTTAGTAGACTCCTTGAGCTTCCAAATGACACCAAAATATGCTATATGTACTTTGGAAATGAGTTGAGTAATGATTAGATCAAAACAGACTACTTGTGACTACAAAAATCCAGAAATACTTGCTATTTTGGTATTGACACCTGCTCAGTGTTTCACTCAGTATGACCAGCACACTTACAATTGATCTAATTCCTTCTGGACATATTCAATTAGCTTAACAAGCTTCCATTTGCAAGTGGAATGAGAGAAAATGACAAATCACACTCAGAGAAATCACTTTAGCAAAATAAGGTACACCCCCGACTTTTTAAGAGACTTACAGTCACAGACCAGTGTACACTTCGAGCGTGATTTCTCTGTGATGGCTGATTCAATGACCTTCAAATTTAGTACGCATGAAGTAGGCTTTGAGCTGAATCCAATGCACTTTGAATCATCCAATTTGGTTCAGTAGATCTTGAGATATGCTCTGTTGAAGTTGACAGACTTGAGGTAGATGACTCAGAGAAACCAGAGTTGAAAAATGTGAATGTATCTATTGATTAATGTAAATGTACAAGCTCATTAGCATGACAAGCATAGCTAAATGAGGTATTGTGGTGTAGGCTAAGGTGTAGCACTAACACACACACAGATACAATAGTAGAATGCCTCGGGAGGTGAGCTCAATGAGTGGGACTAACCCGCGAGGTTTTTTCCACATCTTTTATGTGAGTTGATTGGTCATTTGAATTTGAAATTCAAATTGAAGCTTCCCAAAATCTCTCCACTAAAAGTAGGGAGATATTCTCTCCATTACAATATTCAAGTTTCCACGACTTTCTCAAGTAGGTGTGATTACAAGATATTCCAAGTCACAATGACTTTTACAATAAGTAAAAAAGTGAGAACTCATAAGCATGAGTTTCTATGGCTCAATCTTCAAGAATTAATCCAAGTTAAGCTTCCAATATCCAAGCTTTATGTAATGTCTTCAAGCTACAAATCAAAGCCAAGTGTGAAGGCTTGATTTACACCAACAGCTTTTACCACAACAATGGATTTGTACATGGACATGCATGTACCATACTTCAATACACTCATTGGACAAGTACTTACTCAAGAGGCCAAGCTTATGAAGAATGGAGAGGGTTCCAAAGGTAATCAATCTTCTAATTTGTACATTGATAAATATAAATTCAAAGACAACAAAGGTAAAGGCAAGAAAGTGGATGATGAAGTAGGAACACATCAAGCTAACTATGCAGGTAGAGGAAGAAATACTAGAGGAAGAGGCAGAGGAGGAACACAAGGCAAGGGGAGACCCCAAGAGTCTAATCCTTGTTCTATTTGTTGACTAACCAATCATACAACTAAAAATTGATTTAGGAACTCCAAAATCAAAGAGGCAGAGGTTATAATAGAGGAAGTTATGGCTACTCAAGAGGAAGGTTCAACAATTTCCATAGCTACCACAACAATTACAATTTAAATTATCAAGGATGATACAAAGGGAGAAAAGATTACAATAATTACATAGAAGACTCAAATCAAGAAGAGTCATTGCTACTCATGAACATGACAATGCCTCAAGGTAAATCTGATGAACATGTTTTCTACATAGACTCAGGATGTTCAAACCATGTGGCACAAAATGTGGCTCTTCTCTCAGATTTGGAAGATCCAAGAAACAAACATGAGGTACAAATAGGTGATGATAGCAGATATCTTGCAGAAAAGATAGGAAATTTAAAGGCACCGGATGGAAATCTCAATATTCTTAGCAAGGTAATCTATGTTCCTACCATCACTAAAAATTTAATAAGTGTTGGGCAGATTGTGGAAAGAGGTTTGCAAGTCAGATTCACAAGGAGAGGTGCATTTGTTGAAGATCCAAGTCAAGGATTCAGGAGGATTGATAAGGGTGAAACGACAGATAGATTATTCACATTTGAATTACAAGATACAAGAAACATAGCTCTCTTTAACCATGGTAGTTAGACACTCATAGAATTGGAAGTTTGGCACAAGAGGTTAGCACATATTGGAGAAAGATCACTAAAACAGATTGTAGAGATCAAAGTGTACTTGGACTTCCTAATTTGGCAAAACAGCACATGATCTATAAGTGTAGTGCATGTCCATTTGGAAAATCTCACAGGTTACCATTCATGAAGAAAGGATATATGCATGAACACCTCTTGGAATTGGTTCATACAGATGTCTGGGGACCAAGCAAGGATGCTTCAATCTCTCGATCAAGGTATTATGTCTCCTTCATTGATGATTCAAAATCTCTAGATGGCATGACACCAAATGAGGCTTGGAATGGGAGAAGATCTAGCTTCGATCATTGCAAAATCTTTGGATCTATTGCCTATTCTCATGTTCCTTCACAGATTAGAGGGACGATTGACCCTAAGGCAGAAAGGTGTGTATTCATTGATTATGACAACAATAAAAAAGGCTATAGATTATACAACCCAAGCAACAAAGGTTTTTTGGTCAATGGAGATGTTGTGTTTGATGAGAATAGTTCTTGGTATGAAGTTTATGCAAGAAAGTCAACTTACCTTATGAAATTGAAGAAGAATTTTCAAAGCTTGTCAAGGACAACCCTCCTAAAGTTAAAGAGCAAGATTCAACTTATGGAAGTCAAAATGTAAAGCTAAAGTGCGGGAGCTTGGTCATGAAGCAGAATCATCACATCATGGTCTAAGAAGGTCCATAAGAGAGAAAAGAAAACCAGAGAGGTATGGATATGATATTTCTCTTGTTACTAAACACTCAATCTACTTAGCACGGGATTTAAATCAAGAAGAACCCTCAACATTTGAGGATGCGAAGGATAAGCCATAATGGAAGATAGCAATGGAAGAAGAAATTGAAGCTCTAGAGGAGAACAACACTTGGGAATTGGTTCCCAAGAAACCAAGCATGAAGGTAATAGGATCAAGGTGGATCTACAATGTCAAGGAATATCCAGATGGCTCAATAAATAGGTATAAAGCAAGGCTAGTGGCAAAGGGGTTTGCTCAAACCCATGGAATGGATTATGAGGAGACCTTTTCATCTATGGTTAAGATGCCAACAATCAGGGTCTTAGTAAGTATTGCTGCCTTAAAAAGTTGGAACTTGTATGAGTTAGATGTTAAAAATGAATTCCTGAATGGATGGATTTCAGAAGAAGTATACATGGCTCAACCACCAGGGTATGAAGACATGCACAAACCAGATTATGTATGCAAGCTAAGCAAATCACTATATGGTCTAAAGCAAGCTCCTAGAGCTTGGAACATAGGCTTGTCACATATTTGTAGGATCAAGGATTTGTTGCTAACAAAGAAAATTATTCTTTATTCATAAAGAAGGCTAACTCAGAATTCATTTACTTATGTGTCTATGTGGATGACATTATCAGTATAGGTAATGATGCCAATGCAATCAAGCAAGTCAAATCGTAGATGATGGAAGAATTTAAAATCAGTGACCTTGGTTTGTTAACATACTTTCGATTAGAACTTGTATAATATACAGATTTTGAAATCTTTATTACTTAGAGGAAGTACATTCATGACATGTTAGTCGAATTCAAGATGGAGAACACTAAAGTTGCCGGTACACCCATGGAACTCAATCACAAACTTAGCTCTCATGATCAAGAACTTCTTGAAGATATTACAGGTTACCAAAGGCTTGTTGGGAGTCTAAACTATGCAACCCTAACAAGAGTGGACATATGTTATGGAGTAAGTACATTAAGTCAATTCATGCATACACCAAGGAAACCTCACATGGAAGCTGCCAAGAGGATTTTGAAGTATCTAAAGGGTACCATAAATGAAGGGTTGTTTTATTCATTCACCTCTGATTTACATATCTAAATGTATTCTGATGCAGATTAGGTTGGCTCAAAGGATGACAGGAGGAGCACTTCTGGATACCTATCTTTTGTAGGTTCAATCTAATATCACGTTCATCAAAGAAACAACCCATTGTAGCATTGTCATCAATAGAAGCAGAATATAGAGGCTTAGCCAATGCAACACAAGAAGCAAGGACTAGTTCACTTCATTTGGCTACTAATCTTGTATATCATGCAAGGACTAAGCACATTGAAGTGCACTATCATTATGTAAGAGAGAAGCTACTCAAAAAAGACATCCAATTGTCCTATATATCAACCAATTTGCAATGTGCAGATATGCTTACAAAATCTTTGCATGGAGCTAAGATGAATAGGTTCAAGATGATGATTGGATTGTAGGAAATCAAGGATGAATGAAGACCAAGCATGTTAGGCTTGAGGGGGAGCTATTGGTGCAAATTAATCCAAAGCCTACATACTTGAACTATTAGCAACTATCACCCATAGTCACATATGACTACTCTCTTGTAAAAGTCACTTCTTATCCTTGTAAAAGTGAACATGTAACTTACACTATTCCCATGAGGATTTAGGAGGAATCAATCTCGAACACTTCATTGATAATAGATGAGAGAATAAAGCCTAAAGTCTAGGACTCACTTTATGGTGAGAATTTGAATTTGAATTCAAAGCTTAGATCCAACTTTTACTATAAAAGTAGATAAAAAAATGCATGTGAAGAGAGAGCCCGATTATGAGATCATATTGTTCAGCATGAGATCCTCTTGTTGAGGGATTAATGGGTCCAATGATGTCTATTTACCATTTAGAGAAAGCTCTTGCACTAATCATTGGTCTCAAAGGCATGTCATCTAGTCATATTCGATACTTAGCTCATTGGCATATGTCAAAACTTTGTACATAAATTTTGGCATCCATATGTAGTGTTGGCCGCCATAATCCTACAAAGAGAATCATTCTAGCACTCTTGTTGGTTGAAAAATGACCTCTTGCTGCTCCAGCATGATCCATTTCTAATATGGGCAAATATTCTTCTTTGTGCACACACAATCATAGCTTATTGTTTTTTTCCTTGTTTGAACAGTTGTTTACCCATAATTAATAATCCTTGCTTTGTTCTTCTAGGGCTCTTTTCCTTGCTAGAATCCCTCCTTCAGGATAAGTTTGTGATTTCAAGTAATCTTAGGCATGAATTTTCCTTGGGTGTAGATTATTGACATAGGTAACAACTTGTCACGTATTCGTGTACATTTGTTTGCATGTTCAACTAATACACTCTTTGTCTTTTTAACTCTTGTGTGGTTTGACTAATTCCCTTATGCATTCTCCATTTGTTCTCATGGGCGTTTTTGATCAAGCTAATTCTCTCCTCATCCTCGAAACATCTTAGAAATATTCCATTGGAATCTTTGAAATACAGACTCCGTGCCACAATGTGGAGGTTTCTTGTTTTCCAAAGTTCTTCACTTCCAATTAAATTGATCATATGGTTTGGTCCATGTATAAGTATAGGTATTAATTTCTTAGCTCATTTTGGACATACTTCAAGGTTGAAAAAATAAGTGTTGGGTAGCTCATCAACTATTCCAGTTGGTGGTTCTCCATGTGTCATTCTCAACAAATGATGAGCTATTCATGAGTATTGCCCTTCTTGACTACTACCTCAAAGTCAAATTCCATTAGCAATCAAAACTATCTAACTAGCCTTCTAGTGTTACAAGGTTTATTGACAAAGTACAATAAAGATTGGTGATCAAGAAAAAACTTGAACTTATTGGCTAGGAGGTAATGTCTAAACTTCTTTACCGTGCATATCACACCTTGGCCCTCTCATTCAGTCATAGTGTAATTGTGTTCTGCTTGATTAAGTTGTCTACTGGCATAGGCTAGTGGATGATCTAACTTTTCTTCATCTATTGGTTGTGCTAAGATGCATCCAATGGCAAAATTAGATGTATCCATGTGTATATGAAATAGTTTGTTCGAGTTAGGCACTTTCAATATTGGTACTAAACTGAATCTTCATTTTAAATCATTGCATGCCATTTTGCATTCCTCCATGCAAGTAACTTGAGTCAACAAACCATACAAGGGTTCTGCAATTATGGTGTACATGTGAATAAATTGTGATAATATCCACAATGACCCATAAGGGCTTGCACTTCCTTTACATTCTTAGGTCTTGGTAATTCCAAAAAAACTTTGATCTTATCCTCATCAGTAGAGATTCCATTTTTTGACACTATGTGTCCCAATATCTTTCCTTGTCTCACCATGAAAACACATTTCTCCAAATTTAGACATACTTTGTATTGCCTATATTTGTCTAATATTTTCCTTAATTCCCCTATATGGGCCATGCGTTGAGAAGAGTATGTACATAAATCATCCACATAGACTTTCATACTTTTCCTGAGGAATTAATACATGACTTAGTAGTCTTTCAAAAGTCCATATCACACTAGTTAAACCAAATGGCATGACCCAAAATGCATATACTCCCCATTCTGTAGCAAATTTTTTGTATTGTGTTGGTCTTTAATTGTGATGGCTACTTGATTATAACCTGAGAACCCATCAAGGAAGGTGTAGACTTCCTTGCCTGCTACCCTTTCCAAAAGATGGTCCATCATGGGTAATGGATTGCAAAGCAATTTCTACTTTTCTATTTTCTTCTTGCCTCTATCATCCTTCTTTGATTGTGAAGAATTAGCAGATTTTTGCTTACTAGTAGAAGAGCTCCATTTACCTTTGCCCTTTGACTAGCCAAGAAAGCTTGATCTGCAACATGCATAATGGACCTGTTCTGCCTAGAATAATCTTCCTGTTAACAGAATAGAGATTAACTCTTCAAATTTTAAGGCATTTGGATTGCCTTTCATCATCAATCAAAGAGTAGAAGTAAAACTCTAATATGAATATGAAAGACCATTCAAAACAGTCTGCACAAGAGAAATATCAAGCAAGACTTCATCAGCAAAAATCAACTACTCCTTCAAATCTTTGATCTTTGTCAAAAAACTATCCATGGAAATCTCCTTCATCCACAGAATCGGAAGTTTTACCTGGGCCAACTATGAAGTTTGAGGGAGGATTCTATATGGAAAAATATGGACAAATATACTTAGTGATTGAACATCCTAAGAGAATTAATGAATGAGGAGAAATGGAAGACCATAGTAACTCGACCAAGATACATAATAGAGAAGTAGTATCTACTCCTAGAGGAAGATCTGTAGTAGTAAATATTTGGAGAGGAAAGAAAATCCCTTAGGATGATTACTTGATTGACTTCTACTTATTAGCTGGAGCCGAAAAATTGTTGCAAGCCACTTCACCCTCAAGAGGAGAAAGCATCAATCTTGCCACTATTTTTGAATTGCATGATCCCGAAAAATCTTCTAGAGTCACCTATCTAGATCACAACAAGAGAAGGTGTTGGGAATTCAGTGATCTAGAGAGGTCAGGACTACAATACTTGGCTTTGCTAGTGTTCCCTCCCAGGGATTAGGCAACCACTTCTCAAAACCCTCACATGCAGCAACATAGTCACTAAAACCCCTTCATAGTTCAATCGAGCCAGCAAAGTGTGCCAATCTAACCATTTGCCCACTTTACTATGCCAGATACTAGCACCATGCCTCCCACTCATCCGAGAAGCGAAACAATGAACCCACCACCGTGCATTTTGTAATTCTAGTTATGCCTAGACCTTTTGATGTAGGCAAAAGGCTAAGACCTATTCATGTAGCTAAGTGCATAAGGAATCATTATGATGGTTTTGGAGACCCATATGACCACATGGCTAAATTTAAGCAAGTGTTGTGTGCTTAGCAAGTTGAAGACTTTTTTTTCCAATATGAATCTTTTGATCTCAAACTTAGTGGGACTACTTTGACTTGGTTCCAACCATTGGATCCCAATCGCTTTGCGAATATAGAACAATTCTTCAAGGAATTCATCAGTGAATTCACCAAGAGGAGCACTAGGAAGGGTACTACAATGACTAGGGGAAAGAACATTTGTTGCGATACTATCCCAAGAACCCATCCAAAACATTGCTCACATCTTAGATCAACATAATAGAGGTAATAGAATCCTCAAGGAGTGATAAAGGGTACATTGTGCCATTGAAAGCCATCGCTAGAGCCAAAGCAAAAGAAACAATGGAAAATCTAAGAATTAATAGCCCAAAAAAGGAAAAAAAGATAGAATATTTACCCCAAATAGTAGAGGATTCTAAAAAATCATTTGATACCTCGAAAAGGAAAAAAACTCAAAGATGGAAAGCAAGAAAAGAAAAGATAAAAAATAAGTGGATGAAAAAATTGGGTGAAGAGAAGGAAAAAAAATCAAAGACCGTGAACTTAAGGCAATTAGTCCAACCAATCAAGATACGAATGTGGTGAAGGAAGACCAAACAAAGGAGTAGGCATGATCAATTCTAGTGGATCCCATGCTTTAAGACTTAAGAATGTGGTTAAAAGCATATCAATATAAAATAGAGAGCAGACCCAGTTCTGAGCAATATGATTGAAGCTATCCAAGAGGAGATCTCAAAAAAGATAGACTTGAGATATGCAAAGAATTAATTGAATTTGCTCAAATCATGCTAAAACAAGTAATATCTAGCATCCCTCAAATGAGAATCTCCAAAGAAACATTCCAAAGATGTTTGGAGAACCGTAAAGTAATTGACAATAGAAGAAACCGGAACAAACTAGGTAGATTGAAGAAGAATTAGGTTTTGAGACCATAGAAAGAGATTCAATAATCATGGAAGTTGAAGCAAATTGGCCACATGATTTGTGGGCCAAAGGTCAAGAAGAGAGATGGAAGAGAACTAAGGCGGATGTCCCTCCCTTTGAGGAATTAGATGCTTCTAGAGACTTGGCTAGAATGGAATAGGAAGAAGACTGTGAGGAATTATCCACTTTGGATTAGGATAGGCAGGAAGAAATTAGTCTAACTACACTTCCTAATTATATGGGTGAATATGAACAAAGATCCAAATTCTTCCATGCCCCAACAATGAGACGTGAGGAAAGGAATGTCTCAAAAGAAACATCAACCACATTGCAGAAGTTGAAAGGAACTAAAGTTCAATGCTCAATAACTCTAGAAGAACTTCTTCAAGTAAAGCCCCACCTATGGAAGAGATTAGCTAATCAATTAAAATTGAATGAACAAAACATTTTTGACAAGGAAGAAAAGCTAGGGAAAGTAGCAACTGTCAAAATACCAAACAATAAAGTTGGATCTTTTAGTGAAGGAGACGAAGGAAATACATGCCTTCCAATCACATTTCGAGGATATATGACCAAGGATATTTTGGATATAGGAGTTGGATTAGGGATAGCAATCAAAGAAATTTGGGAGAAATGGGAAAGATCAATCCTACGATTGACTAAAATGAAGCTACAACTAGCAGATGGTCATGTAGAACGACTTGTAGGGCTCCTTGAAAGTGTAATTCTGACGAGTTGTGGAGTAGAATTCAAACACATGTTAGCTATATGCCAATTTGGCAATTGAGAAATTATGCAATGATCCTAGCTAGACCATGCATGCAACAACTAAAGGTAGTTCAAGACTCGGGACAAGATGCTTTGTATCTCGAACACCAAGGCACTACTACTAAAATAAATCTCCAAAACTTTGCATATAGAGACATATGACCTCTTTAATGGAATCTTGTACATAAAGAGGAAGATGGTGTGTCAATCCATAGTTCTAGATCAAGTGATCAATCTTGGATGAATAAGACTCAACTATGGATTTGCAAAGCAGCTAAACAAGAGGAGGAAAGATTACAGTATTGACAACCAGGACACGAGAAACATAGACACATAGAAGACACAACCTACATGCCACAAATATTTCTTGATGAATCATTCAAACCACATGGATGGATGGAAATTCTAGCAACACTGGATGTGTGTGTAAACGAAGAAGTACTGACCACAAATGAGTGCGTGGATGAAGAAGGATATGACTTAAGCTTGTACATGGTCATACTTCAAGAAGCTGAGGAAGGTGAAATAATTGAAAAAGAGTGGAAAGAAGACTACAAAAGCATTGAAATGGAACCTGAGTTTGACTCAAAATATCAATACCTAAAATAAGTAGAACAAAAAGATGACATGGAACATAAAAAACTATTCTCCATAGAAGAATATCAAGTATTCTCATGCTATTTCAGATGCAAAGCTTTGGCATGTATGCTTTGGTCATCTGAATTTTGCTAGTCTACTACCCCTACAAAAATATGAAATGGTGTCCTCTTTGCCCAAACTTGAGGCACCTAGTAAACATGTATGTGAAAGGCTGTATTTTGGGCAAAATTTAGCATTCCTCCTTCCCAAAAGATGGTTCAGTTTGAGCTACTCAAAAATCGCAACTCGTTCATAGTGATGTCTGCGCTCCTATGCAGACACCTTCTTTTGGGAACTATCTTTACTTCTTGACTTTCATCAATGACTTTTCCAGGCATGCATGGGTATATCCATTGAAAGCAAAGCCAAAAGTGTTTATGTGCTTCAAATAGTTTTTGGTTTTGGTTAAAAATCTATCAACATGTAAAATGGGCACCGTCCATTCTCATTGGGGGGGGAATACATGTCTTCTAACTTCAATGCATTTCTAGCTTAACGTGGGATAAAACATCAGTGTACAGTGCCATATATACCTCAACAGAATGGAGTTTCTTAAAGGAAGAACATGCCAATCATGAAGATATGGTCAAGAGCCAGGCTTTACCACATAGTTTTTGGCTTGAGGTTGTTATGTGTGCAACATATGTATTTAACAGGTGTCCCACTAAAGCATTGCAATCTATCACTCCATATGAGGCTTTGGCATGGTCATAAACCATATGTTGATCACCTGTGTGTTTTTGGTTGTCTGGCATATGCATTAGTGCCTGAACAACAATGCACGAAACTGGGTGATAAAGTAGTGAAATGTTTTTTTTTTTGTACAGATCTGAAAGCAAAGGCTATCGTCTGTATCATCCATAGACTAAACACATTTTGGTTAGCCATGATGTTGTTTTTGTGGAAGATGCTATTCACCCATTACTTTCATGTACTAAGGAGACATTAGTTAGCTCCAAAGACATGTATGGCACTTTGCTACCTCTTTTTATAGGTGGGCAATCTAGTGCTGGTCCTAATGAGGCAACTTCTCAACCTTTACAGGTTTCATGTGATGATGCAGATCATTCCATTTTTTATGTAGATTTACATGATGCACTTGTTGATGAGAGAGCTAATATTGAGAAGGCAAAAACTATGCCAATATTGTTGGTGCAAACTTTGTGTGATAGGAAATTAGATGCACATATATCATATCATACTCGTTCAGGCTCTAATAGCGCTTCTTTTGCATTAGATTGCTATAATATGGCTACCTCTAGTCTTTGTGATGAGAATGAGCTAGTTTTGTTTGATGAAGCACAAAATTAAAAAAATTGAATGGCTCCTATGCAATCTGAAAATGATGCTATAATGAAGGCCATTGGCACTAAGTGGGTATACAAGCTGAAACGTAAGCTTGATGGAAGATTTGACAAGTATAAGGCTAGGCTTGTTTCAAAGGGTTATGCTTAGAAAAGAGGCATTGCTTTTGATGAGACCTTTGCTCCTACTTGCCGAATGACTATTGTTCGTAGCATCTATGCACTTGTAGGTCATCATGGTTGGAATGTACATCAGTTGGACATTAAAAGTGCATTTCTGAATGGTGACTTGCATGAAGAAGTGTATGTTTTTCAGCACCATGGCTTTATGCAGAAAGGGCATGAAAACCAAGTGTGCAGGTTGAAAAAGTCATTATATGGTTTGAAACAAGCACCACATGCTTAGTATGAAAAGATTCATGTCTATTTGATTGCACATGGTTTTGAGAACAGTCCAACTGAGAGCACCTTATATGTTAAGCTTGCAAATGATGTGGTTTTGATCATTGTTATCGATGTTGATGACATGCTACTCACTGCTCCTCATGAGAAGCACATTGCTAATTTTAAGGCTGATTTGCATGCCTCATTTGAGATGTCAGATTTGGGGAACTTGCATCATTATTTGGGCATTCAGTTTATGCAAGTTGATGGTGGAATAGCTTTGTGTCAAACCAAATATATTGACACATTATTACAATGTTTTGGCCTTGAAGACTATAATTCTATTGCGAGTACTATGGAGACAGGTTTACAGTTGAGTCTTCATGATGCTAGAGATGCATTTGATATTGTTCTCTATCAGCAGGTTGTTGGATGCTTGATTTACTTATGCATCACTTTGCCAGATATTCACTTTTTTGTCTCACAGATGAGCAGGTTTATGCATTGCCCAGATGTCAAGCATTGGCAGGTAGTTAAGCACATATTTCGCTACTTGAGTGGTACCCGGATATTTGGATTGTTTTATCCCAAGGGGGATCACTACGGCAAGATTTACATGCCTTTCCTAACTCTGACTAGGCTAGCTGTTATGACACTCGTGTGTCCACTAGTGGTTTTTGATTCATGCTTGGTAGCTCATGTATATCTTGGTTGAGCAAGAAGTAGCCTATCGTGGCCACTTCTAGTTGTGAGGCTGAGTATAGGGTAGCTTGCATAGTGACTGTTGAGTGTGTGTGGCTCAGATCCTTATGGCTGATTTGGGTGTTGTTGCATAGTGACTGTTGAGTGTTGTGTGGCTCAGATCCTTATGGCTGATTTGGGTGTTGTTGACCATCTTCATTGACAGTTAGAGCGCATTGGCAATTGTGAGGAACCCTGTTCCATGCTTGCACTAAGCATATTGAGGTGCATTATCATTAATATAGGGAGAGCTTCTCTACTGGAGAGATCAGTTTGGCATATGTGCCCACACATGAGAGCATTATAGACCTTTTAACAAAGGTTACCTAGGGAGAAGTTTGAAGCTTTCCACAAAGCTTTGGACTTACTTCCTTTTGTGGATTGATTCCACATAGCTTGGCACTTTCTTATACATGAGTGCTATCTTCTTTTTCACCGCATCACTCCCAGGGAGGGATTTGTTGATATATTTAGGTAGTGATGTGTGTGAACACACTAGGATTTTCGACGCATTTTTTTCCCTCTTTAGGAGGTTTTTTCCCCCTGCTTGTATATACGCCTATTACCCTAATAAGCTACTTATCTTTGTACATTATTTTGGTAATACATAGTGTTGTGCTCCAAGCCTCATCTTCTTCCTTGTGCTGTTTGCGTGCTTCCGTAGACCTCAAATTCCAACACTAGTCTATGTGATGAAAATGAGCTTGTTTCTTTAATGAAGCACATAATTCAAAAAATTGGATGGTTGCTATGCAAGTAGAATATGATACTATTATGGAGAATGGTACTTGGTCTTTATGTGATTTTCCTCCAGGCAAAAAGGCCATTAGCGCTAAATGGGTATACAAGTTGAAATGTAAGCCTCATGGAATGATTGAAAGGTATAAGTTTAGGCTTGTTGCCAAAGGTTATGCTTAGGAGAGAGGCCTTGATTTTGATGAGACATTTCCTTCCACATGCCCAATAAACAATGTTTGTAGCATTGGTGCAATTGAAACTCATCATGGTCGGAATGTACATGAGTTGGATATTAAAACTGGATTTCTCAATGGTGACTTACATGAAGAAGTGCATATATTTCGGCCCCATGGCTTTGTGCAAAAAAGGGCATGAAAACAAAGTATGCATGTTGAAAAAGGAATTATATGGTTTGAAGCAAGAACCACATGCTTGGTATGAGAAAATACATGCCTACTTGTTAGCACATGGTTTTGAGAACATCCCAATTGAGAGCACCTTATATGTTAAGCGTGCAGATAAAGTTCTTTTAATCATTATTGTATATGTTGATGCTATGTTGCTCACTAATCCTCCATGGAAAAAATGTTTATGGTTGAGTCTTCATCATGTTGGAGATGCATTTGATGTTGTTCTCTATCAGTAGGCTGTTGAATGCTTCATTTACTTATGCATAATTCAGCCTGATATTCAATTTTCTTTCTCTCATATGAGCAATTTTATGCATTGCCCAAGTGTCAAGCATTGGCAGGCAATTAAGCACATCTTTGCTACTTTAGTGGTACCAGGATACTTGGATTGTTTTATCCCAAGGGAGGATCATTACCGTTAAATTTACATTCTTTAGATTGAGAATGGGTGTATTGCTACTATGTCACCTAGTTATAAAGCTAAGTATAGGGAAAATTTCACAATGATTATTGTGTGGCTCATATGTTTTTTGGCTGATTTGATTGTTGATCAGTCTTCTTCCACCACCATCTTTATACATAGTTAGAGTGCATTAGCAGTTGTGAGGAACCCTGCGTTCCATGCTCGCATAGAGCACATTGAGGTGCACTATCATTATGCCAGTGAGAGGTTCTCTACTAGAGAGATTAGTTTGGCTTATGTGCCCACACAGGATAATATTGCAGACCTCTTCATAAAGGCTCTACCTAGGGAGAAATTTGAAGCTTTCTGCATAGCTTTGGGCTTACTTCTTGATTTCTTTCCACATATCTTGGTGCTTCCTTATACATGAGTTCCACTCCTTGTTCACCACATCACTCACATCCTCTTACTTAGCAATGATAGAGATTTCCTCATAGAGAATTCTTTGGGTCTATTCTATCATAAAGTAAGGTTATGGCATGTGCATCCAACTGGTTCAAACGGGTCTCAAATCGAACATCATTTGGACATTCTCATATAAGGCCAAAGTCTCAAGGATAGACTTAAGTATAGGTGCACATGTTCATTAAACAAGCAACTATCTTGGCCTAGTGGTTGTCATATGGATGGCAAAGAAGAGGACTTGGGTTCAAGTCCTATGAGAGTCATGGGAGAGTGTTTTGCCCCAAGAGCTTTAGATCCTTCTAGAAGCATCCACTTGAGTCAACTTCAATTAACCAGGACACTTGGCGCACATGTAATTACATGTTCAACACTTGGATTGTTAGTATCCACCTGCCATCGAGATAAGTCCCTTGGAGAGAGCTATATATAGGGGCATAAGGTTGAGAGGAGAGGCATCTATCTAGATTTTGGTAATAATAATGCCCTCCTTCATTATATTATGCTTCTATATATAGCTCTCTCCAAGGGTTTGCTCTATATGGAAGGTGGATACTAACCATCTAAGTCACAACCATTAACTACATGTGTCAATTCTCCTAATTAACTAGCATTAAATCAAGTGGATTCTTCTAGAAGGCTCTAGAGCTCTTGAAGCAAAACTCTACCATGAATCTCGTAGGACTTGAACCCAAGACCTTCTCCTTAACATCCATATGACTTTAACCTCTAGGCCAAGCTACTTGCTTTAATGAGCACATACACCTATACTTAAGTCTACACTTGAGACTTTGGCCTTATATGAGAATGTCCAAATGGTGTTCGATTGCAGATCTATCTAAACCAATTGGATGCCCGTGTCGTATTACTTTATAACATTAGTGTAATGAAGGAGGGCATTAGGACCACCACAGCCTAGAGAGATGCCTCTGCTCCGAACCTTATGACTCTATATATAGATCTTTCCAAGGAACTTCCCTCTACGACATTTATGACATGGGCATCCGAATGGTTGAGATAGGTCTTAAATCAAGAATCGCTTGGACATTCTTATATAAGTCCAAAGTCTCAAGGGTAGACTTAAGTATAGGTGCGTCTGCTCATTAAAAAAGCAAGTATCTTGGCCTAGTGGTTAAGTCATATGGATGGCAAAGAGGAGGTCTTGGGTTCAAGTCCTATGGGAGTCATGGAAGAGTAGATCTTTAGAGCCTTCTAGAACCATCCACTTGAGCTAACTTCAATTAACTAGGACACTTGGCACATATGTAGTTACATGGCCAACACTTGCATGGTTAGTATCCACCTTCCATACAGGTAAGTCCCTTCGAGAGATCTATATATAGAAGCATAAGGTTGGGAGGAGAGGCATCTATCCAACTTTTGGCGGTCCTAATGCCCTCCTTCATTACATTATACCTCTATATATAGCTTTCCCCAAGGGTTTTCCCTATATGGAAAGTGGATCCTAACCATCTACGTGCAAGCCATTAACTACATGTGTGCCAATTCTCCTAATTACCTAGAGTTAACTCAAGTGGATGCTTCTAAAAGGCTCTAGAGCTCTTGAGGCAAAGTAATCTCCCACGACTCTCACAAGACCTTAACCCAAGGCCTCCTCCTTACCATCCATATGACTTTAACCACTAGCCCAAGCTACTTGCTTGTTTAATGAGCATATGCACCTATACTTAATTTAACCCTGGAGACTTTGGCCTTATACAAGAATGCCCAAATAACGTCCAATTTCAGATCTGTCTCCACCAATTAGATGCCCATGTCATAATCTTTACTTTATAATATAAGTGTAATGAAAGAGAGCATCAGGACCACCATGACCTAGAGAGATGCCTCTCCTCTCAATCTTCTGTCTCTATATATAGGTCTCTCCAAGGGACCACCCTATATGACAAGTGGATACTAACCACCTAAGTGTCAACCATGTAACTACATGTGTGCAAAGTGTTCTAGTTAACTAGAGTTAACTCAAGTTGATGCTCCTAGAAGACTCTAGAGCTCTTGGGACAAAACACTCTCCCACAACTCTCGAAGGGCTTGAACCCAAGACATCTTTACCATTCTTATGACTTAAGGTCTACCTTGAGACTTTGGCCTTATACAAGAATTTGTCCGAAGGGTGCCCGAATTTAATTCTGTCTAAACCAGTCGAATGTCCATGTCATAACCTTACTTAATAAGATATTTGCAAAGTTGATTGCACATATCCCTTTCCATATCGTCTACAAGGCCTCCTTTCTAAGCATATTTTTTACTATGAATGAGCACCACACTACTTCACCAAGGATAACTTGTTGCCAAGATATCTTTGTATGCAACCAAAGGATCATTTGGATGTGGTACTGAACATTCTCACTTTTGGAGCACAAGAAGAAGATGTGGTCGATGTCTTCCTCCATCCTAAGGCATCTTTCATAACATGGACTTTGTATAGCTTGTGTGTTGTAATGCTGGTCTAAATGCCCTAATGGAGGACTCACGAGAGAGAAGGCTGCTTTCTTTGTCTCAATCAAGAAGTGATGGAGGGGAAATTTCATCTCCCATCTTATATAGGATCATTGGCTTCTCCATTATTCATCTTGGAATGGAAGTTTATATTATTATTGAATATAGGGATTTTTCCGATTTTGTTCCCATTATTCCACATTAAAACTCTTGGACAGGGAATACTTTTGTACTGAAGGAGCCTCAAATCTTCTCTTCCTCAATTTGTGGTATGTCTATAGAGTAAGCAACCTACACAATGTAAAGCTAAGGCCTAGATCAATATCCTCCTTTATCTACTCATTCCTTCATAGTTCCATACATCCTTTTCAATGCACAATTGCTTGGACCAAAGTGTCTTGGCCCTCGTAACATCTTATTCATTATTGAGCCCACCCTAAGATAGGAGGCTACATTGAAATTTTGCATGATGCTTGCAAGCAATTTGGAGGCTTTGTTTGCAATGAGACCTCATCTTGTTCCAGGATTACCTTTAGGAGTAGCTTTTAAGGGGGGAAATATTTGGATAATGAAGTTGTTGTTCTTCCATTGCAAAGAACCGATAAGGGAGAGGCACCACTTGATCCTATACATAAATTGGACCCAAGATTCATGTAGGGTTAAGCATGCTTTAATCTTTCACTTGACAGCATACTTAGGCAATCATAGAGACCATGGAGAGAATCCCAACCTACCCAAACACTTAGGCAATCAAGAGATGTCCCATCTCCTTCGCATTTACTCTTTTCACTATCATTAACAACTTTATAGTTGACATCCATACTATGTATGTTACTTCCTACAAAGCAACAAAAACCTTCTCAAAGATAAGATATCTAGATTGCCCTCAATAATCAAATAAAGGGTGTGGAAAAGTCATCAACAAGAATGGGACATCCCATTGAGAATAATCCTTATGAGCGAATACTCAAGAGACACTTGCAATAACTAGTTTCACCTTCAAGTGTTTCATCTTTGTCAAGAAGCTCTATAAGGACTCACCCTTATGCATCTTCTCACTCTTTGATTGTTTCCTTACGTAAACACTATCAACTTCATTTCTTCATTGAATGTAGCAAGCACATCACAAGAATCCTTGAGTATTTTTCATGATAAATGTAAGAGAATAGATCACTCACGCATCCCCACAATTCTAATGACTTTACTAAGTGATAGAAGGTCCTACAACACAATATCATTGCTAGCAAACCTATAATCCTTGCCTATTAATACCTACACCTATGATTTGCAACATTTCAGGTTGAATGCAGAAACAAGAAAAATGACAAGTCCATATAAGATATTTCATAAATTCTTTGCCGTTGATACTTTACACACTGTCGCATATGGAAAGGACAAACCAATTATCATCGCCAAATGACACATTGTTGTCCATAAAATACAAAACTCTTTGTAGATTTGTGAAGTCATCTGTATGTATAGAACACACAAACAGCATTTGACTCGTCAAAACAATAGAACTGTCCATCGAAGGTGTACTAATACCACTTCTTTTAATTCCTTGTATGTAGAAAACTCTGCTATGTTCACAGATTTTTGTAAGTTTATGGTAGCAAAGAGTGGGCTTCATTTCTTTAAGTGTCTTGATAAATTATACTGGAAGACTGTCAAGGAATATGCTCTAACTGTCCACCAAAAAGCTATAGCTCTCTTGACTTGATAATTTATGAGTGGGGAATTTTGTTTAAATTTTCATTTAGAACTACATTCCTACTAACTACCATTACACAGCATGTCTCTTAGGCTTTCACTCATTTACTTTCTACACCAGCAGAGTTGCTTCTGTATTGCTTGGCTTTGAAAGACTTCCACGACCCTTTATAGGTTCAACCAACCATATCTGTCCATTTTTTCTAAAAATAATTTCATCTGTTGACAGCTGGTCTAAGGTCTTCTCTATTTTTCTTGCTTCTAGTGACCTTTATTCTTTCTATTTCTCTGAAGAGTTCCATCTGTTGCAGCTACTCTCTTCATATTTGATGTTTCTCTTTTCTTTTTCTTACTTCTACTTCCCTTTATTCTTGTTCTTCAACCAAACACGCAACTTAAATCAATACTTCAATCTTGTCCTCTTTTTCTTTTCCTGGTTAGTGGCATACCTACAAGATTTCTACACTGTTGAACTCAACGATCAAGCAGAAGACAAGTAGAAGCCAATCCAAGAATGATTGACGACTCAAGGTTGAGATGGGGGAGAGAGAGAGAGAGAGAGAGAGAGAGAGAGAGAGAGAGAGAGAGAGACCTTCAGGCTTTATTGGCAGTCTTGCATTCATGTGCGTGCATGCACTCACACAACGCAAGTTTCTTTCTTCTTTTAGGCATCTCTCTTCAACATCATACTTACATTAGTAACTAAGTCTGATCAGACTTGAAGACTTGAATATCTTCCTCTAGATGTTGATGGATCTGTTAATTTCAGATTCTTCATATCAAGTGTGTAATGATCCATACTACCAACCTTCACCTAGTAGTGGGTACATCAGTTGGTTTCCCTTTCTTTTTTTCAAAGAAAACATAAAATATTTATTGGAAATTGGAATATTGGAGTACAAGAGTTGAGATTCTTTGATTAACTAAGGAGAATGGTATAAAGTCTATAATGAGTGTCATTGCCTCCAGGACCACATTTCCATATAATATTCAGTTTATTCTAATGAATTACGAAGTCCTTGTAAACTACTTCTAGACCAAGGCTCTATAGTGCAAATAATTCAGATACCATGTTTCAAGCATAATCTTGGAGTCATAGATTTAGAGGGGGGAAGAAAATCACCAGTATATAAATTAGGTGAAAACCTTAGTATCAGCTGTCAAAAGGTACAGTGCCAGTTGTAGTCCTGTGTCGAGGATTTGTTAATACAGATTTCACATTTGTAAAGCCCACCTCATACATAAGCTCTTCCAGATTCAATGAGTAATACTCATCCATCCAAGGCTCAGATGCCTTCATCAGGGTAAAAATTGGTGGTGGCAAGTCCTAAGATTCCACACAGAACATAAACATGGTGAGAGCTACATCAGGAAAGATATAAAACATAAATCAAGTTATAACTGCAGAAAGTCCAAGTTTCATAACTGGATCATGATTACAAATGCTGCAAGTTGGGCAATCCAAAACGAGTTCCTCTTCTCTCTTATTTTATTTTCGCCTCACAAAGAGATTCATTGAAGACAAAGAGATTCATTTCTCTCCAAACAATGCTAAGTGTTAAAACTAATATTTTGGGATACGAAGATTGACCATTTTGATGACACTGAAATTGTAAGAGGTACTCCATCTGAAGAGATATAAAGTGCCCATTACTATGCGAAAATGCAGTGGTGTGCATGGAACAACCGGCAAGTCTCACAGTCCTGGTTCATCCCCCCAATTAATGCCCCATCATTCTGAGATATGTCATATGCTCATATGAAAGGCCTTTATCCATGGTCATTTTGATGATTCATGATACCACCTTTGAAGGCATTATCAGAATAACCTTTTGATGATGAGTAAACCTAACTAGTACACTTTCGTAATTCTGTTGAATATTTTTCCCACACTAAGTTCCAAGACATACAAAGGTGCTCTCTTGAATGAAGAAAACAAGAGACCCCATGGCTAACAAAATGGTTTGTATGCAATAGGAGAAACAAGAAAACGGATACCTCTAGTAGCAGTTATATACAATCACAGTTGCTATTCGTACCAGTACGAATGCATTCGTACGTAAGTACCTTTCGTACCATACATACTCGTACGTATCCATACCAATTCGTACCCAAAAACTACATATATTTTGTTTTCTATTTTGACTTGAATTTAGAAAGAAAATAGATAGATTTTGCAACTACAACAATTATAAAACATTTATCTCAAAAAATAGATATGATATTATGCATATTAATGGCAAAAAATACCCTTTACATCT